>OX459189.1:13816605-14449426 GCA_949775195.1 Diarsia dahlii
CCACACAAGTAGCACCGCATTGTAGATGCTGTGCTAGTAGCCGGGTTTCATATTTTCCCATCAAACATGGTAAATAAAAGTTTGTGTTTCACTTCAAGATCAGTTCCTGTTTTAAAAGGTCATCATCAACATCATCATCAGCCATAAGACGTCCACTGCTAGACAAAGGCCCCCCCCATAAAACGCCATAACGAACGGCAACCTGCCGTTTGCATCCACTGGTTGCCCACGCGCGACTCTCACAAAGTCGTCAGTCCACCTAGTGGAAGGCCTACCAACGCTGTGTCTTTCGTTTTGTGATCGACCACTCGAACTCGAGAACCTTTCTTCCCCATCGGTTATTGCCACTTCAACTTGCATAGTCTGAGAGCTATGTCGGTGACCCTGGTTGGAATTTCGGCATACTCTAATGGACTCAGGCCTTACTCGACGCCCTAGATAAGAGAGTTCGTACATTGCAAACAGCAAACCAGATACATCACCCACGATCATCGGTGATGAGACTATATATCCCTTGGGGATCGAGGCTTTTTAAAAGTGAAGACCCTCCACAACCGCGAGGTTTGCCATCTCAGGAAATATTTTTAAATACCGAGTGGTCTTCACTACAAGGAAGTATACTAGGTAGCGCTCTTCATGGGCCCGATGTAGATTTTCTAGCGTCCGTGTCCTGTCCACGTTTTAATTTCCTCATTGGGTCAAAAAATCGATATCAAATCAAGAAAGAAGTTATAAAATGCTAATCATGAAGTGCAACAACAACTGCCTGCATTGTAAAAAACAAAATCCAAAATATATATTTCTGTATGGATGATTAACTTTTTTCCCTTATTATTCACACATTTACTGCCACACAACATAATTTTGTATTTTTTACGTTCTTTCATTTAATTTAAGAACAATGGAAAAAAGCGACCTAACCACTCCGGTTGGGTCGTTTTTTTCCATTGTTTCTTAGATTTATTCTTACCGATGCTGTTGCCATCATGCCCGTGCACTAATAAAAATAAAAAGTACATTTTGATTTACACACCGTCTACCACTGGTTACGTAGGTTATGTGTTGGTAAGTCCGGAGGGTTTAGACGAAGTGACACTATCAACGATAACGATGATGAATAGGAAATATAGATCTGTCGCACATAAGCTACCCTTATATGTAAACAAGTGGTAATTGTTTCGTATTTATAAAAGAATTACCACTTGCATGGTGTAATGTGCGCAGTTACCCACCTGATGATGACCCGTTAACAGCATCAGTGAAACCTTAATTCAGAGACGTAAGGAGTTCATGTAGCTGAATTTTGAGAGACATATTTGATCATTTTGCTATCGATATTGCTAAGAGGAGAATATGAAACGCTTTACAGTAAACTGTTAATAAGAAAATCTCACATTTGCATGGCAGTCCGATCCTTTGCACTACAACAGGAAAGGTCTATTAATTGAGTAGTCTTTTCACCCTATAAAAGTAATTCCGAATATGCAAATACAAGAAGATAAGCAAAAAGCAATTTTGTAGTATTTGAATAATCGACAATTTTGGTTTGAGTTATTTTTATCACAGAACTAACCGTTTGTGAAAAACTTTAAAAAGAAAAGAACCGATATAAAAAGAGAACGTAGGGCGTTGACGGTAAGGAGCAATATGCTATCCCGTAGGTTTGCTTGATATACTAGAGAAGTTAAGTTAACACTTTCAGGGCAGATTGCCAGTCTTTTTACTCGAGAGGCCTACGGTATCAGTCGTCCAACGTCCTACGTATTCAGTATGATATTGATGGTTTCAGAATGCTATTGGGGTTGCCACGCCATTGTAGTGCGTCACAAATGTTCACAAATACGCGAGTTTCCACGCTGTAATGCGTAAGTAAGTGGGGTCATTTCAAAGACTGCGGGGTAGCACCAACAGTATTTTGCAAATTATTGAATCCTGCCACGACTGTCCCATACCTATATACCTCACTGTGTGGGAATAGTTACAGGAAAATTGTGACTGTATATTATCTATATAAATAAAGAGAGAAGTCCTGACTGACTGACTGACTGACTGACTGACTGACTCATCAACGCCCAGCCCAAACCCTTGGACCTAGAAAGCTGAAATTTTGCACAGAGGTTCCCTTTATAATGTAGACAAGGAATAAGGAAGGATTTTCCGAAATTCAACCCCGAAGGGAGTTAAATAGGGGATGACAGTTTGTATGGAAAATCGTCATTTTCACGCGGGCGAAGCCGCTGGCAAAAGCTAGTATGATATATCTCAGGAAAATTGTGAAAATTCTGTTCGAAATAAATGGTTACGTATTATAATGAGAATACCTTTGCCGTACAGTTGATAGCCGATTGCTGAAAAATTAACGAGTTTTGGTTTTAGTGTTTGATGTTTTAGACGTCCATTCCCTTATGCGCAGTTTTTGTGGAGCCTACTTTGTTAATTAAAATTAAATGTTTTTAATACAGCATAGAAAAATAAGAGTTCGTCTTATAATTTTTGTGGAAAATGGGAAAGCGGTTCACAGAATACATCTACCTACCAAGTTTCAACTGTGTAGTCTTAAAAGTTTCTGAATAAACTGGCTGTGGCATACGGCCGGTTAAACCGACAGACATTACGAATCTATAAGGGTTCCGTTTTATTGCCATTCAGCTACGCAACCCTAAAAAGGAAGAATACAACATCCAGCAGAAACCCAGCTGAACGAACAATCGTATTCTTTCACTCTGTCTATCGTGCCTCTTAAGAACTACGGTTGCAAATTATCTACTCACATTTTCAACTATAATATGATCGACTTGAACACTTAGGTGCTTTGCACATGGAGCAACTATTGCAGCAACTGGCAACTAGCGGGCAACTAGCTGTTTACCTACATATATTTCAATTGGACTGCGCACACATAACAACTTGAGTTTCGAGTTCTGGTGATCGTCAACAGTTTTCAGTTGCTGTAATCTATGACTAAGTTAGTTCCTAATTGCCGCAACTAGCAACTGTTAAATATAATACCGATTTTTAAAGTTAACGTCGACAGCGACGACGTAATAAAATTAGAGCAATTGCTGCTTCTTCGATATTCATCGTCTCACTGAACGCTGTTCGCTGCGTAGATTGAGCAACTCGGTTATGAAAGTTAGTCACAGATTGCCATAAAATTACGGCAACCGTAAACGTTGTAGCAACTATCAACTAGTTACAGGAAACTATTAAAAAGTTGATAGTTGCCTTAACTTAAGTTGCTCCGTGTGCAAAGCGCCTTATTATTAACATAATTTGAAGGTGCCCTCCCTTATTATAGCTAGCCCATACCGTCCCACTGCTGAGCAAAGGCCTTCCTCCATTCCTTCCAACAGTCGCGATTCAGTGATAATATAGTAAATTATTTTATAATTTTTGGACAAAACTCACCCGAAGTGCCATTCCATCTATAATACTTATTTTATCAACAAGAAGCACAGGCGGCACCTACAAAGTCAAGAAAAGAATGACTTAAATCAAAATTTAAGTTACTTTTTTAATAAAAATATTTTTAGAGTCCCTGAAAATTAATACCTACAATAAACAAATATTGAAGTAAAAGTGAAAGATACACATATCGATACATTTTCAAATGACAAGTACTATTTTTATCTCCTTTATACAACCTACCGGTTCTGATTGCGAAAATCCATTTAATTAAACAGGCTGTAATCGTAATTAATTAAGTTGCTTATCTGAATGAAACGAACAACTGTAACTGGAATTGTCTTCCACTAACAGCTAGTTTATTTTGAGCCGACAGAGCGCAGGTCATGTGTGGTGAGTCGTAGCTCGGTAAAGTTGTTGATGCCCACGCTACACGCTGCTACGCGTAAGTTCGGGCAATAGCTGTTCCATAACTATTAAATCTCAGTCTATTTATAAATAAATTAGTTTTAGATTGTTGTTGCTTGTTTTTTTTTACTTGTTTTTTTACGAATATAGTGACGCAGCGAATGGAGGAGGTCACACACAGTATTAGCCCGCATATGCTCTGAGCGCGCTCATGTTTGCTCGGACGCATATTGCGCGTCAACACACGCGCCTGCCGCAGCCTGTAGTAGGTCACTTCCGATTTCACAAGGCTATATTTTAGAGCAAGTTGCTGATGGATAATCGTAGCTACAAGGTTTTGTCTATAAAAGTACTCTCCGTCTACCAGACGAGAACACCGGAGATAATGTGACGGATTGATTCTCCCAGACAGAAGGCATGCCCGACATGTCAACCGTGCCTTCTTTCACAATAATCTCCAGGCATTTGTCATCTTATCTTCATCCATAATTGCAAAGAGAAAACCTTCGGTTACTCCGAATAGATCCCCGGAACGTAGCCAGGCTACGGACTTGGTGTGTTCCTCTGTGGCCGGACCACAGTTTAGTACTCAGATGCTATAGTTCGAAATAATACCTACCTAAAGTCTACTTTCATCGGAATATAAATATGTATTTTTAGTACCTCAAGAAAAAATCTTTTAATTAACAATTTATGTGGTCCAGCCGCCAGGCAGTGCTCTCTGGCCGCGCCACCTCAAATTAAATAGAGTGTAATGAACTATTAATAAATCAATATCCCGAAAAAAAAACTACCTAAAGAGTACCCTGCATACGACAAATATGGCCCAATAAACTTCTTTAGTTAAGGAGTTATTGGTCGTAGGGTGTGGTCCGGCTGGAACGTATACTCTGCAGCAAGTCAATTTTGCAATATTTAATATTAACTACCCATAAATCTAATTATATAGTAGTTCCTTTTCTCTATTCTTCGTTGAAATTTTCTCTCTCAAGAAACTATTCATTTTGATTAATTAATCTTTAAAGTATGTGGCTAAGGATTACTTTCAGCAAATATAACGAAATATGCTTTATTTCTTTATGCCAACGAAAACTGCATAACGCGACGAAAACTGCATGAACTGGAACTACTACTAGTACTGAACTGCACGTTCTTTATTGTCGTCATCATCATTATTCACAGCCGTGAAGTTGAACTGTTGCTCACTGCAAGATATAGACTTCTGGTTGCATGTGCTTTCTTATACTCGTAGAGCTGTCTTTGTCACTGTTTAAATTCACTTATTCTTTATTTATTTTTTCTGTTCCTGTGGCTAAGTATCATTCTTATCTATTTATCAATTGGGACTAGATTGCCCTATCCGGGCTAAAGTTTGTAAAATAGCTGGTCTAACCTGAAAAGGGTTAAGGTGGCAACGCTGAACTGAAGCATGCGCATCGTCGCCCTGATGTGGTTGCACGTCGTTCCCTTTCGATTAGTTTGATTGTGGTATACAAAAATACGTCGAAGTTATTGCCTACAAATCGATATGCAGTTAGTTCACACACGACGCAGTATAAACTGTGATGTGTACTACCTTTCTACCAAGGTACCTACCTACCAAAGTGCCTCTCGTTTTTCGCACGGATAAGGTTTGCTCACTATTTAGTTTAGTTAAGTTTAACTGGGCTTTTATCCGCACTTAGCCTCTTGATTGGGCCATTGTGTGTTTAGCGGACTGGTATTTATCACCACTGCTGGGATTTAAACACTTTGCTAGACTTTTCCTAATTTTCTAGGTACAAAGCAAAACGCCATGAACGATGGTAGACTTCAACAATACAAGTATAAAAATAAAATCACATTCGAAATATAAATAAACACTGTACAATATACCAAAAAGTATAAAACTATAAAAAAGGTGCGTTGCGCACAGTGTGTGATGCTTAAATATTACCTACTCCAACCAACATAGGTCGTCCCAGAACTGCAGCAGCCTTCCCAGACTGCGCCCGGTGACCGGGCGCAAACTCTACACTACTCACAGCAATCTCGTGGCAGATGCCACGCTCCTGCACTCTAGGAGTACGTGCCGTGGCGTTCCGCCTGTGCATCCTCTGCACAGTGGGCTGTCAGTTACACCTATGTTAAATAGATGTTTGTTCAAGGAACAGTTGTTTGTTGTTATTTGCTCACTATAATGAGTGGCACTGTTTGGTTTTTCCCAGAAAACTGGACAATACAATAGCACCTTGGTTAACTTGCTTCAAATTGGCAACGAACTTAAGATTGTTTAGAAGAAGGCAACGTGTAGAGATCTCGATTAAATGAATAATATAGGTGTTTTACTTTAATGGTGAAAAAATATCTCTGAGTTCTTCCTAAGGCTAATTATTAAAGAAACCAAGACCACTGCAGTTGTATGTTTAAACGATTTCCTAAGCATTTGATCGCACTAGCACTGAGATCTTCTACGTCATTTTTAATGTCACGGCTATGTATATAAAGGTTTCTCTCCTGTGGGATATACTGAACGCCATATTAATTTGCCTAAATCTGAAGTACTTCCCGCCTCAAAGATAAATCCAACTCCAGTGCACCGTCGCGAAGATGATAGCGATTCGTTATAATTTCAGTTGTAAATCTCTGATGTAGACTATGATATCTAACAAAGCTGCTAGGTACTTAAAGTATCTAACGTGTAGCTTTTCCAATAGGGGATCGGACTGGGTCAAAATAATATGATTCTGTTTAGTCCGTAAGTTAGATTATCGAAAAATATTGAATACGTGTTTTTTGTCTTATCAAATCAATAAAAAATGACGAAGATAAAACGCGTCAAAGATCTTGGAGTGGGGCTTGAAACGTCACTTGTGTCGTCAAAATGTACTATCATATGACGTCACACGAGTTTTCGAAGCACTGTATCGTCTTCATTTTAAGTTTACGTGAAAAAAGAAAAAATACGTGTCCAATAATTTTTGGAAATCTATCTGACGGACTAATTAGTTTTTTTTTGTCCGATCCCCTATTATATACACAACATACTTAAGTGTTGTAGTTGAAAAGTAAGGTTAAGAAGAGTTGAAAATAAAACCATCATTCTGTGTGATTACATGTAGTTTATTATATCATTATCTGAACTTGTAAGGTGATGGTTTGAAACTAGTGTTACATAAATCTAAATCTGCATACATAAAGTACAGAACCTATTTTCACATGCAGATGGTTCGAAACTAGTGATAGATAAATCTAAATCTGCATAGGTCAAGTACGGAATCTATTTTCAAAGTCGAGTTTTTTTGGTCAGTAAATCTAGAAAAATGAGTACTAAGTGATTAGTTACATTTTAAGTTAATAGTTTTTCTATGTAAATATATTTACAATAGTTAACATTTTGTAAAATTTATTTACGATTAAAATTTACAATTTGAAATAAAATCACGTAAAATTCTGATATATATTGACAGCGATGTGCTGACTTATAAATCCCCATTTCCTAGTAACTAATTGATCCCGCTTACATTACACAGCTCTTTCACCACCAGTCTAAATCACTAGAATGAACTTAAAACATGTACAGTTGATAGATACTACGAGGAAGTAGAGACGCTGCAAGATGAGAAGTTCCGCGTTCAAGTAAACATTACACAACAATAAAATTAGCCGGCATCTACGGGAGAAATAGCTCGATTATAATTTTACCGGACTAATTTCTACGGTGGCTGTTTCTGATTACGGATCTCAGTCGTCGTCCCCACATGAGGTGGTATCACACAATAGTCCCTTGTAAATGTTGGGGATCCGGAGATGAGGTGGCAATCGGAAGCGTGGGACCTAGAGACGAGGTCGGCAAAGCTGCCGCGACCTCATGATATCCACCGAGCGTTACGCTCGGTCCAGGAAAACGTTCCATTGGATGTTCTTCAGGTGGGGTTACTTCCAAACCAATACTGCCATTCAAAGCAATTTTAAAAGCATTCTGCTGCTGCTGTTGTTGTTGATGTTGTAATAATGAATTGAAATGAGATATACCAATTTCTTCGAGACTGCTTTTACGGCGACGTGATCCAACACCACTTAGGCCCTGACGTAGGGAATTAGATCGTCGTAATAATGTATCGTCTACTACCCGGAGTGAATTTGATCTGCCTCTGAAATCTGTCACGATAGTAGGACTATCAGGCAGGGATAAAGAATTAGCTTTAGTAGTAGAAAGGGGAGGTGCCCGAGGTGGGGCGTAACTTGTGCCGATAGTGGATCCTCTCCTGCTTGAAACTCCCTGAGCTTGTTGAATTAACGCTTGTGAACAAAAGCTTATATTTGATTTACGGCGGCTGTTATGGCGTTCAAACGTTTTTTGTGCTGAAAATGGTGACGGTCGAACTAAGTATCTGAAATGCAATAAGTTTATTATTAGACATTATTTACTTTATCTTAAGAATGACCGACTGACTTCTGTATACTTACATTATGTCGCCTTCTTGCAGGTTCAGATCACAACTAGGATTTATGATGACATAGGAGAGACTGTTTCTTTTCTCACTCACATCGTCATAGTCAATTCCAGTAAGGTTTAACGATTCCATTCTCGAGCGTACTAGATTGGCTATTTCAGCTCTTTCAATTTTTTGAGCGTGGTTGTCACGGGCTTCATCCGCCAGGCTTGTAGAATACTGCGAATGTTATAAGTAATTAAAACGATACATAGTTGTTTGTACAAAATCCAGCTCATGGCCCGAAATTATGGTCATCAACAATAACATATTATAATAAAAGTCGATTTTATACATAAATGAAAATTTACAAACTTTATTTTTATGTACACTAACATACAAATTATTGTTGGTGCCTGTGCTCTAAGACAAACATGCATGATCTGTTGTTTTACACGCTTTCCGAGTGAAACGATTCGCGGATAATGCGATAATTTTACAGTAAAATCGATTTAATGCAAACCTACTTCATTTCTACATTACCTACTATATTAATATTATACTCCAACAGCATGGAGTAAGGCATTCGTTTGTGGACATCGTAGTGATACTGGTGTTCTAAGTCACTAAGCAGCTTGATTGGTAATTCGGTGCCTTCCTTGAAACGGGCGATAGGTACAATTTTTTTAATATTTCGGCGAAAAGTTTTCATAGTATGAACGTAGGGTCGCTTAATGCCCAAAGGCGTGGGTACTTTTTTTTTATAGATTGACTTTTAGAAAAAATCCTTGTTTTAATGAGCTATACCTATGTCGAGAAATTCTCCGAATTAGCAATCACACCGTATGTACCTATGTACTAGAAATAGATGAAGGGAACGAAGACAACTGAACTAAATGTATGGTTATACACCTGTAAATGAAAATGGTACCTGAAATAAACCAACGCGACGAAAAACGGTAGCTAGCCCGATTCTACTCGCAAAACAATAAATTCATTATAATATTATATTGATGCATGACTGGCATTAGAGTCCCCGTTAAAAAGTTATAATTTTTACGAAAAAAAAAGTCTGTTTGGATGTCAGTTAAAGAAAAACAAACGATGCCACTGAATTCCGTTGCTAGTAGTGGTGAATGCGACAATGCAGCCCGCGAAATTCAAATTTTCTTACGTTTTGCAATTTGCTGGTCAGTGTCAGGTTGTATGTTAAATAAAATAGGATTCGCGACCGTAACAAATGTGACTTTACTGAGTACCTAATAATGATTAAAATCACCAATACAACCCTCTCAGTTCATAAAGGTTTCTTGAGTGACTATTTGATGAAAAAGGCATTCAAGAAACCTTTGATTCTTTGGCAGAATGAACGTAATATTATGTTGGATTGTGTACAAGTTACATCCGGACTAATCCGGAGTTATTTACTACAAGGTCGGTATAGTAAATAACTAGAAAAATTTTCCGTGCGTTCAAGCGTTTTGTCATACCTATTTTTTTTCATGGGATGATGGCAATGGTGGTATTATCCCAAAAAAAAAAACTTTTGAAATATTTACAGTTGCGTCGACAAAGTACACCGAGGCGAACATGAAATCGGATTGGCTAAAGGAATAGAACCTCGAGTGCGCGTTAGTCTCCTAAGTTGTATTTGACAAGCATAATTCTTGTCTGATATTCTTCGTAGTCGCATGCCACCTTGCTAATGGCAATTAGCAGCTGACTTCTGTATCAATGAGAACGCCATGAAGGAGCATCAGGTATCAGTGGCATGCGACTACGAAGAATAGCAGACAAGAATTATTTTCTTGTTTTCTACTTTTAAGACCGCGATTTTGTTAGTAGTCGGGTTTTAGATTTTTGAACTTAATTTTTTTATTAAGTTATAATGCATTCTCCCAATGAGTTCTTTTTTGATAATTCTTCATATAATGGTTTAAACCAATCTGGATATTGTTTATTACTTATTTTCTCTCTTTCTGGTTGTGTCAGACCTTTACTTCTGCATTGTGTACTTTTCCCTTTTTCAGGAAGTTAGGATCTAATAAGTTTCGAATTTCCATTCTTCTCAAACTTAATAGTACATTATGGTACAAGTGTGTAACGTTGGTGATTACCGCTGAGGCGCCATTGAGACCCGAGCCGTCAGGTGAGGGTCTTAAGAAAGCCGAGGACGGTAATCATCAATACAGACGTGTATCATACGACGTTTTTCAACACACTTGTGAAGAAAATAATACTAAAAAGTCATCTTCAACAGTTAAAACGAGTTCTGATTTTTTTTCACAATAGCGGGAAAAATTAATCGGTTTTCCTATGCGCGCGCATCTACAGTTCTACCAACTTATCTGTGCATGCGGGAAAAAACGGAACTAATAAAATAAATGTACTAAGTTTGACGTAGCGATGCATTTTTTCTTGACCAGTGGCGCCACCATGTACTGTAACACCATTGTTACAGTACATGGTCGATCGACCATAGACTAAATGAATGAGCGCGATAGAGTTTTAGCCACGTATAAAATGAGGAAAAAGTTTTCTTTATTACAAAAAAAATTAAAGTTATATTATTTGAGTGAAAGTTTCATTTAATAAAAACGTACAAGTTAAAATTATCTATTTAGATTCAAATTTGCATGAAATGAGCAAGCACTAAGTACATTAATTTATTTTTACTATTGAACACGATCTTTTTTGTATCGAAACATTTTTATGAACGTAGCAACTCAACCAATATAATTTAAAAAAAAACCTTATAACTCACTAGTGAATAATAATAATGAAAAAGTCACAGTTTGATTATAGGTGTCATTATGAGCCTAATTGCGGTGAAATTATAGCCACTTTATGAGCAAGTGTGTTGAAAAGAATATTTTTTGAGCTGTACTCACTTGTAAAGAAGACGTAATAGTTCTATTGTAAAATTGAAAACTCGACTTCAGATGCCGCTCTTATAATTACGTATACACATAATATGTCAAAATTGTTAATCAGTCAAACTACTTTTGACCGGTTCAAGTGATTTAAACTCACACTTACTTAGAACCTTAATAAGTGATTTCTGTTTTACTTGTCTACTCATTTAGTAACAGTATTACGTACATCGATAAATTAAAATAACCTAAAGTTCATTGGGAAACTTATTAGGTGGTATTTTTGTGACCCTCTGGATAAACTCGTGCTAACATAATTATTAACACGCTTTTATTAGGTTCACCTGTATGTAAAGGAATCTAAGAAATAGCTATTTATTCACCAAGGGGAGTAAGGCACAGATTACTAATCGAGTGTGCATTTGAGGCCCGACGCGAAGCGGAGGGCCGTGAACCACACGAGTTTGAAATATACTGATTTATACTACACTTAGCTTGTTTTTCACTTTTCCACTGCATAAATATTTCATATTCCTTCATATATTAATTCATCTTGGATTTTCCAGGCAAGAGATTACTAACGATGTCTTTAGCATCTGCTATTATGTCAGGCGGAGTTGTTGTTAATAAATTGCTATCATTGTCACTTGAATCACTCATTTTAACTTGTGATTTACACCGCCAAACTTTAAAATTTACCAAGAAAATTGTTTCTACAAAATACGTCAACCAACAATAAGTCTTTTTTTTTTCTTAAATTTTAGCGCGTCAAACAATTTTCACGCCAAAAGACGTTAAGCCGCGTCTTCACTAGAGCCGCGGCTTTAGAGAAGGTAAAAAACGCCCCGTTTCGCAGGTTCCAACCTGTGGTTCCAACTTACGCGCGTGTTAAAGCGAGAGAGTGTTATAAATCTCTCGCTCTATCGCATAGAGGTTTGAAGTTTTCCGGCCTTATCGGAATGTAGAATGTATGCTACCTGCTTTAAAAGTTCTAGTGGCCAGTACTTTTTATGGTAAAATTAAATCGTTTGAATACCAACGTCATCAAGACTTTAAAAAAAAAAACAAAACGCGTTAGTAATGAACCCATTACTACCCTGATTTTCAGGGCAGTAATGAAATTCCATACAATATAACTGCCTAGATTTTTGAGAAGGTTTAATGAACAGCTTTCAAGCCTTATAGTGGGGTAGTATTGGTACACTTACCAAGCAAGTGTAATATAATAGTAGTTTATGCGACTGTGCATAATGAAGGGCATTACAACACAAGTGTGGGTTTAAGAAACGAGCCGAAGGCGAGTTTCTTAATAGCATCACACGAGTGTTGTAATGCCTAATTATGTATAGTTGCATACACTACTTTATCTACCCAAATATCATAAGGGCTCTATGATGGGTTCAGGAACCATAGGGAAATTACCAACATTGTTACCAGTGTAATGCAATAAAAAATAAACAGGTTATTAGTTGCATTCGTAGCTGCATTTACGATATCTGGCGGAGTGTTCATGTCAATTTCTGAGTCACTATCACTCATTTTCGACAGAAATAAAGAACTTATCAGAAAATTTTTCTACTCGTTACCAATGAGGTTTAATGTACTTCGTTCGTTACTGGAAATAAAAAGCTAACGAACAAATTACAGCTCGAGATGGCGGCGTTTCGAATATCTGTCATTTTTTTTAAATCTTAAGCAAACGAACAGTCACTATTCTTGTGTCACTCGAGATCAAAATGTCGTGCGATTTATAATTAAAATCATACTGAATTGGGGTTTCGTATCGATAGGTATCTGTTTTAATGTAGATACTAGAATAGCACACTCACTTGAATTTGACACCTGTTCCAAATTTAAACTCATAACCTACTGTTTTCAGTAGGTAATGAGCTCATTACAGTTCTGTTTATTTCTGCTGGTTGGTAATGCTGGTATTGCCTATGGTTTTTGAACGCATTAAAGAGGGTTTATGATATTTGGGTAGATAAAATAATTTAACCATCTTCTGAAGATCGTAGCGTTATGAAAATTGGCAGTTGTATGTGATTTTGATGACAATACAATAACATGGTACTGTCGAGCTGATCTGATGATGGAGCCGGAAGATATGAACTGGAACTTCATGATGAATGATCGGATGATCGTATCATAGCCGTGTTTGGACTTGTTAGAAAGGTCTTGTAATGAACGTTGACCGTGATTAGGTTTCAAGGTCTGATGATGAAGCCGGAAGATAGGCACTAGCATTCCATGATGAAATATCGTATCATAGCCGTGTTTGGACTTGTTAGAAAGGTCTTGTAATGAACTTTGACCACGATTAGGTTTCAAGGTCTGATGATGAAGCCGGAAGATAGGCACTAGCATTCCATGATGAAATATCGTATCATAGCCGTGTTTGGACTTGTTAGAAAGGTTTTGTAATGATGATGGAGCAGGAAGATTTGAACTGGAACTTCATGATGAATATGAAAGAAAAAATTACTAAAAAGTATAAAATAAATTAATAATTTAAAAAACACTAAAAAACACGCTTTTACGTGCAAAAAAAAGTCAAAAATAAAATGTGCTTTTAATTATAATATTTGATTGTAAAAGCGTAGGGCTTGTTCGTGTATTTGTTTACAAGAAAGTCTTTCCTGCTCCAGCGCCCCACGCTTTTTTAGTGTGCACGTGTTTTTTAAACTATTCATTTTTTTTATGTAGAAAATGTGTTTTAACTTAACAGTTTTGAGTCTAACATAATATACACACATCAAAAGTGTCTAGGGATCAATATATATTTTTGCAATAACTATTCTCCTGATTGATATTAATTAAAATTTTCTTTAAGGATTCATCAAATAAAGTGTTTTCGTTTGTCACAGTAACGATAAACCAAGTCACCTTTGCATTAATAAAGAAATTTCCCATTTTCCTAATACAGGGATTTTTGACATTTGAACCACTAACATTAAAGTTCGAAAAAAAGACTGAAATAACACATTTTTCTGATTAAAACCAACGTTATTAAGGAGCGGCGACGTCATTTAAGCAGGGAAGAAATGCTCAGAGCCGTGGGAATGATAGAAGCTGGTTCCCGGCAACGTATTGTGGCTTTAGCTCTGAATACAAGTCAGAGTGTTATCAGTCGACTTTGGACACGTTACCGAAGCACTGGTACCGTGGCTGAGCGCCATGGAGGACGGTATCGCTGCACCACACGGAGACAAAACCGATACATTCAAATCTTAACTCGAAGAGCTCCAACAATAACCGCCATGATGTTAGCCGTGAGGCTTCATCACTCTTCAGGGAACTTAATTAGCGACCAAACAGTCAGAAACCGCTTGCATGAAGTGAACCTTCATTCCCGAAGACCGCTACGGGTACCACCTATAGCAATGCACAATCGTAGGATTCGATATCAATGGGTTCTTGAACACAGAAATTGGGCAGAAGAACAATGGCGTTTCGTGTGCTTTTCTGATGAGTCTCGTTTTGGTATGAGACCGGATACAAGACGTATACGACACTGGAGAACCCCTGGACGCCAACAGCGATTAAAATCCTGCCAGGAAGTCCATCCTTATAGTGGTGGAACCATCATGGTATGGGCGGGTATTTGGATCGGCGGAAGAACTGAGTTGATTTGGATCAGAGGCAACCTCAACGCTCAAATTTATGCTGAGACGATTGTATCAGACGTCATCGTTCCTCTACAAGTGCAAATCGGTCCCTTATTTCAGTGAATGCATGATAATGCACGACCGCACACGCGCAAGAGTTGTAAGACAGACTCTCGCCGCAGCTAACATCAATGTCCTGCCCTGGCCTGCTCAGTCGCCAGACTTGAACCCGATTGAGCATGCATGGGATATGCTACAGAGAAGAGCTCTGCCGAATATGGAGGGTATCCAGTCGCAAGAAGACCTTTTTTTGTTGTTGCAACGAACATGGGCGGCCATTCCACAGCGTGATTTGGATGAACTCATTTTGAGTATGCCAAACCGATGTTCTTGTGTTGTTAGTGTTTATTAATTGTGATTGTGTGATTATTAATTGTTTAAGTTACCCAATAAAATTTTAAAGAAAACTGTTATTTCAGTCTTTTTTTCGAACTTTAATGTTAGTGGTTCAAATGTCAAAAATCCCTTTATTAGGAAAATGGCAAATTTCTTTATTAATGCAAAGGTGACTTGGTTTATCGTTACTGTGACAAACGAAAACACTTTATTTGATGAATCCTTAAAGAAAATTTTAATTAATATCAATCAGGAGAAAAGTTATTGCAAAAATATATGTTGATCCCTAGACACTTTTGATGTGTGTATAATTATTAGGAAATTAAAGTTTAGCGCGCTATGGTCTTACAAATGGTGTCTTAATACAAATTTATGAAAAGGATTGAAAAGCGGCATAAGGTGTGAAAACTATTTATTTTACTCGAGTGATTTAAGCTGATTGCCGGATAAATTTTGTGTTTTTTTTTTGAGTTCATTTATTTGACCAAACCGACTAAAGGTCGTAATGGAGAGACTGAAGATACCGCATTGCGCCATCGATATCCGCTTGGCGAAAGTACATTGAAAAATCAGTAAATCTCCGTAACCAAGCTGCGGCACTTAGTGTTGTAAAATTATTTATTTTCTTTGTCGTTCGTGGTAAGAGGAGATTATAACCGACTTATTATAGTTGTGCAAAACTATCCTTATTTAAATATATATAAAGCTTTTAAATATATACTTGGAATAAGGCTTGACGCAGTATACAAAGAAAAATAGTAAACTACGCGTGGAGGGTAGCGATTTTGTCGTATTTCGAAACGAGGAAATTACCACCAAAAAGATTGTAATCAATTCATAACTCGTCAACTAGTTACCGTATTTTCGATTTCTATATTTTAGATTTAGATGATCAGAATGATCTTACTAACTTAAAAGTTGGCATATTAATATTGAGGAATTTCAGGCAACACTACTCGTATTACAAAGGCACTCTTTCGGACTGGCCTGTTGACACGATATTGTGTTCAGTTTTATAGAATACCTGTTCCTGGCATGCGTTGCAATGCTCTCTTTCCTACCCTACCTACCTACTACCCTACCTACTTACTACCCTACCTACCTACCTGCTACCCTACCTACCTACGTGTACGCAGCACTACATGGGACCGGTACACCGGCTCACCATACTAGCTCGTCGACAGCACAAGTAAACCCAAAACACAGAAGTGTCGAGCCGTTCGGGATTATTTTCGGAAACTTCATACTGCACACTTACAAGCATAGTATGGCACGGCATCTATCTTGGGAAAAGCTAGTATACGACGGGGAAGTGCTAACAACTCCTAACTTACAAAAACCAAATTTTACAGGAGGCGAAATACCGTTTTTTATTACCTTTTAGACCTTAACATAGGGAGATGTTTCTTCGGTGCCTAGCTTCGTCAATTTTGCGAATTTCAACTTAATTCATATAACAGTAGACGCGCAATTTCATTCTCTATCGGACTGCATTCATAAGTCGTTTTCGTAAAAAACAAATTTTACAGGAGGCGAAAAAATACGTTTTTTTTTTACCTTTTAGACCTTAACATAGGAGATGTTTCTTCGGTGCCTAGCTTCGTCAATTTTGCGAATTTCAACTTTATTCATACAACAGTAGACGCGCAATTTTTTTATCTATCGAACTGCAATCATATGTCGTTTTCGTAAAAAATGTAAGTTAGGAGTTGTTAGCACTTCCCCGTCGATACAACAGTTTACAATTTTGAAAGCAAAAAAAAAAACCGGTTATTTTTCGGATCTTTTGCGTATTGGACTTAATTTTTAAACACGGAGTTTTGCGAATTCGACGTTTTACTTAAAATCCAGTTACAATCTTCGCGGTGGCATCATCTTGGTTACGGCGGGCTAGCGGCCCGCTTACGGCGAACCAACGTTTCGTTTACGTAGGGTCGTCATCACCTTAACTAAGCTGTAAGCGGGTTGTCAGAGTCAGTCGGACTTGCTAGGACGAGACGTGGATAGACATGAGCTACAGAGTGTTGAAATACAGAGTGTTAGCCGATGAATCAACGATCGATGGCATAGACGTATTCTTGAGTGGAAACCATGACTCGAATAACGTAAGGTAGAATAGGCCTTTGCCTAAATTGCGCGACGATCTTCTAAGGGTGACTGGTAGAAACTGCATGAGAGTTGCAACGAATCGAGCTGCAAGGCGTCCAAATGGAGGGGTATAATTATGTCCTAGCAGTGGACTGTTGTAAGTTGATGATGATGATCCAGAACGGCTCGAGAAAAGTGTAAGACACGTGCGAAGTAGAATTTATATAAAACGTCGGCAGTATACACACGCATCAACAGAATCTAGGGATATTTTATATTTCATCAAATATCTACATATCTATGAAGAATTTTCTGATTTATTAAATGAAAGAATGATAGGTTATTTTAAAAACTTTAACAAAAAAATTAAAAAAAATCGTGATTCTTTTGTTTGTTTTAAATATAAATGTATTTCTTTTTAATCGCCGTAGAAAATTAGTGTGATAAAAAACTTCATTTCTTCTTTCATAACTATTACTTTTTAATTATAATAGAAAAATCTTATATAATTTAACTATACGAGTATCAGTGATGCCACCTCTTACATTAATTACACATCGACATCGATTGTTTACACTTAAAATTAACAGCAATTTTATTTAAATACGTAGACACCCGCCTTATCATGATATCAAGGTTGTGGTCACCTTATCGTAGTATTGGGGATGTGGCTGAACGGCACACGCGTACCTAGATATCTTATTACGAGGCAAGATCGATTTCTCCAAATGACCACCAGAAGACAAGGACGTTGCAAAGTGGCAATCGCGGTCACCAGCTTTCGTGGGCTCGGGAGCATTTCCCATGGAGTGACGAACAATGGTCTTTGGTGCTGTTCACCGATGAGTCCCGGTTTGGGTTTCATCTCGATTCATGAAGAAAACGGGTTTGGAGAAATCCAGAGAGAGATAACCGTCTACGACACCCACAGGAGGTTCACTCATACCAAGGCGGGGCTGCAGTCATTGTGTGGGTAGGAATTTGTCTTGGTGGACGAACACAGGTCGTTTGGATCCAAGGCAACATGACTGCAT
Organism: Diarsia dahlii; assembly: GCA_949775195.1. NCBI lineage: Eukaryota > Metazoa > Arthropoda > Insecta > Lepidoptera > Noctuidae > Diarsia > Diarsia dahlii. Next base: position 13,834,833 of record OX459189.1, read on the forward strand.
AAAAATACCACGAGTAGAGCCTGTTATTGTCCCGCACAGAATCCAAATGGATCAGGAATTTCTGCTCATGCGCGATAATGCTCCTTTCTATATAGCTAGGGTGCTGGCCAACAAAAATCTATATGATTTCCTCGTGTGGCAGACTCTATTAATAGCGATAATTTTACGATAAGAAATATTAAGAACCACGTCTGCCACCATGGTAGCTCTGCGTTGTCAATTGACAGCCCTTTAAAAATGTTTAAAAACACAGGTATACTACACTCACCGACACGGAATGTGGCCCAAGTGCAATTTAGGGTTTGTAATCAAAATGAAACATGAAATGTTGTTTTTGTCTCAAATACCAATGACTGATTAAGACTAAAAAACATTAGAATTTAATGACATTTTATAAAAAAATACCTTAAACACGAAACAAAGAGAAAATGAAAATCACGCTAATTAAGCACTTTTACAAAAAATTATGGGTGTTACCACCTCTGGCCCTGATGACGGCTTGCATGCTGTGGATGATGTTGTTTATGTCCTCTTGTGGAATTTCTTGCCAGGCAGCCACCAGAGTGGTTTTTGATTCACGAAGGGCCTGTAGAGGATTAAAACTCCGTTTGCCTTGTAGTGGTTAGAAGAAACCACTCCACGCCTTCTCTACACATGTTCCCGGCCATCAGGAGCTGTTAAGCCTACTCTGCATTTATCAGTCCATAAAACTTTGCTCCACTGCTCGTGAGTCCAATTTGCGTGTTCGCGAGCAAACCGCAATCGACTTACGCGATGGTGCCGGAGCAGTTCTGGGCTTTGGGCTGATCTTTGAGAATGTAAATTACGTTCCTCCATCCTCCTTCTTATTGTTCGCTCACTTCGTTGACCCCTCTTGCCGTTTGTAGGCGCTGTCGTATCTCAACGGCAGTGAGGAACCGATTTCTTAAAATTGTAAGAGTAAGTGGTCATCTGGGGCTAACGTGCACCTGATTCCGCCACTTCCTGGTCTTCTTGTATAGAGGCCCGTCTGGTCGTTTCTTCTCAAGGCATACTGCAGAGTTTTTCGCGGTACACTAAGTTTCAGCAATTTCTCGCTGAGTTTGAGTCCGGAGTAAGAGGCATTATTTTGCGTTTCTGGAAGCAAGAATAACTACAGATTGATTTAAAAACAAGAGTAAATCAATAAATGCCATTAAGGTTGAACAAGCCAGTCATTCTTCCATACAAACTTATGAAGGTGATTACTCCTCTGTTTGACGGTGTAGGTTCAAAATTAAAAATTGTATCTACTGGTCTTATCATTATCTAGGTCTGTATGGAAGCAGAATTGGAAAAAAAATATTGATTTGGAAGTTATGAACGTCTAAACTTTCATATTTTGGCACTGATTTTAACTCATCTTTGGGCGTAAATAAGTAACGTATATAGTATGAAAAAGAAAAAAGTGAAACCATTCGGACATAGATTAGTTATTAAAAAATTTAAATAATTTGATTTTGAACAGATACATTCAATAGATTTTTCATGAAACCAAATATACCAAAGGTCTGCATAGAAAATTTCGCGCGCCCGTTTTAGTTGTGTCTCTTTCGCTCTATGCATTTCGCTCGTGATGTCGGATGAAATAGCATGCATTTTAGCCCCGTCCACCAACTAGTTCGTGCCGTTGGCTTGTTTACCCTTAACATTCAAATATTGAATTTTAACTCACTATTGTCCTTTGCGTTTTAGCACGGAAATGAGGTTCAAGAGACCCAAAAGTGCAAAAAACTATTTTTTTTTTTGGTACTTACCATCTTAACCAAACAAAAACAAACGAGTTGACAAATTGCTACTTGAAATATTGACACGCGACAACAAATTAGCTTGTTATCGCTCTGTTTATGTTTGGGCTACATTCCGTGTCGGTGAGTGTATATCATTTGTTCGTGTGTGCCTCTAAGGCTGATTGGTACTTACCATCTTAACCAAACAAAAACAAACGTATTGACAAATTGCTACTTGAAATATTGATACGCGACACCAAATTAGCCTGTTATCGCTCTGTTTATGTTTGGGCTACATTCCGTGTCGGTGAGTGTATATCATTTGCTCGTGTCTGCCTCTAAGGCTGATGCTTAGGAACCTTGTCAAAATGAATAAAATCGAAAAGGCAGACATCTAGGAGTTCTAGGACTCTGACTTTTGAAGTTATGATTTTTTATAGATTTATTTATGATTTAAAAAAAAATATGATTTACACGCTTGGCAGTCCTGCAGTGTTCATTTAAAAACCCTGTGAACAACCGCAGAAAAATAGTCTGCCACCATCGTAGCGCTGCGTTTTCAATTAACAGCGCTTCAAAAATGACGTAAAAAGAACTGTGCTATATCATTTGCTCGTGTCTGCCTCTTTGACCATTGTTCATACTGTTTATAACAAGGCTCGGAAACCGGTTAAAATTCTTAACCGATTACGGTCATTGACCCCAAACCGAAATCGATTTAGAAAATCGGTTTATGCGTCTAACCGGGTTTTCACGAATTTAGGTTTTTTATTATGGAAATAATCCGGTTAAATCCAAGTTTGTTAGGGTCCGCGGGCTCCACCAAGTCGAAATACGCATCTACCCACACCATTCATGTTCTCCTGTTATATTTTACCGATAATGTCACTGTAACTTGTTAGAAGTGTTAAAAATGAAGACGAAAAAAAAAACGAATTTCTGAATTAACCGGTTAATTACGGTTTTAAAATCGTTTGTGGTTATGTAACCGGTAACCTTTATCATTTGGGTTACAAAAAACAGTTCACTTGTATAACAGGTAAATGGAGGAACGATATATTTACCGGTATTTAACCGAAATTAACCGCTCTTCTTAAACTGGTTCCAAGACCTGGTTTATAAAAAAAAGAATATAAATGAGGCAGACACCCAGGCCACTGATATTCCGAAGGCAGACCATTTGAATTTTTATTTTTTCTGAATTATTTATTTTTTAAAGATTCCAGTGTGTAAGCGCTGGCATGTAATGCGCGTTAGCAAAAAGTGCGATTCAAAGTAACAGGGTACTTTGAATCGCACTTTTTGCTAACGCGCATTTCGCTTTGTGTAAAATGCCCAATGCTTTGAAATCACGGGTATTTTGTACGTTCGCACACAGTGCCTAAAGATGGACACTACCATCGGTACCTAGGCACGTATAATTTTGAAAGAATTTTCTTTCAACTCCTAATCAGACGCAAATAAATTAACAACCTTAGAAAATATATGGAAAACTCAACAAGTGCCTATCAAATTTGAAAACTGTCCTCGATTTCCCTGGGATCCCATCATCAGATCCTGACTTGGTGACAATGATACTATTTTGGGAGTATACTCTTCACTACATAGTATAAACAAAGTCGCTTTCTCTGTCCCTATGTCCCTTTGTATGCTTAAATCTTTAAAACTACGCAACGGATTTTGATGCGGTTTTTTTAATAGATGAGTGATTCAAGAGGAAGGTTTTAATACCTGCTTTTCTAAGAAGAAGCCGGGCGGGTCACTAGTTTGAATATAAAAAGAATTTTGTAAATCGGTTCATAAATCACGGAGATATCCGATTTTGACTTTCCTCAGATTCACAGACTTCAACGAGCTGTAATGGTTAAAGTCAGTAAGTAAATTGTCTGCCAATTTTTTTTGGTAATAAATCGAATATACCTAATTAAAGCTACGAGCAAATGATTTAGTAGAGTTTTTTTTTATTACATATTCACATCTACCTCCTGTGATATTGCAGAGCCCTGGATGTCTACCTCATCGATTTTCTTCGTTATCAAAATGATAGTGACCATTAACCCAGAGGCAGACACGAGCAAATGATTTAGTACCGATTTTTTTTTGATACATTTAAAAAACGCCGCAACATACGACCTTAATTCCTTAAGAAAATTTTGTCGTATTGATCCGAACTTGAATTAAGAAATAATGCCTATTTAAGTATATGATTTTCTCGTACTTCATATACTTAAATGCTCGCCAGCACCCTAGCTAATACGGCGTGGCTGGTGTCGGCCGCTCTCCGAGACCACAATATTCAAGTTTTGGATTGGCCTGCACAGTCGCCCGACTTAAATCTTATCGAGCAAGCCTGGGACATGTTACAACGAAAAGCTTTGAGAGAAGTTGCAGCTTCCATAGAAAATTACCCCACGTCCGACAGCTGAGAAAAATATCTAAAAACAATTTAAATGAGTATTGATAAATTGCATACTTCCGATTGTAATCCTTACTGGCTATCATACTTAGAAATTGCTCCAAAGATTCTTTCAGGTGCAGTATTTTCTCCTTTAAAAAAAACTCTGTTAAGCAAAACGGACGCTAGGAAGTGTCTGGGAGTATTGGCAACTTATTTTTAAGGATATTGCCTACAATATACGTAAAAATCAGCTTGGAGAAAATACGTGAAGTAAGTAATTTTTTTGTGTACCTTGATTACCTTGATACCTGAAAATTGGCCGTCCAAGCAAGCTAGCTGGTAGTAGTGTGTTCTTAGTTCATACTAACACTACTCAATCGTCCACATTTTCTTCGTCAGAAAATACGTGACGTCTGGCGGCCCTGGGATCTTACTCTATAATGTAAGAGGTGGCAACACTGATTTATTAATAAGTAGATTTTATAACATTTTTTTCACTTTTAATTAAAATTTGTAATTTTAAAAGATGAAATGAAGTTTTTTTACCATACTAATTTCCTACGACGATCAAAAAAGTTATCATTTTTATTTAAAACAAAAGAGAATCACGATATTTTTTTATTAAAGACCATAAAATAATTTATGGTATGGTATTTACTATATCAGAAAATTTCTTATAGATTTATAGATATTTGATGAAATATGACATATCCCTAGATTCTGTTGATGTGTGTATATTATATTTATTTACTAATTTTACGACCTCAAATAGTAAACATTTTTGGGATACGACAATTTCGTTTTCTGCATACATTGCCATAGCATTGGCCTAAACGTTCCGTTGTCAGGGACTATCGTACTTTTTTAAGCATTTCTCAAACAGACCCCATTCAACATCTGCGTAGCCTTTGTCCAACTATGTTGGGGTCGGCTTCCAGTCTATACGGATGCAGCTGAATACCAGTATTTTACAAGGAGCGACTGCCGTTCTGACCTCCAGAGACCAGTCAGTGCTGGGTAATACGATGATACCCTTGCTACCTGACCCATTATCATCAAATTATTATTTTGAAAAGTCCATGTGAAAGGTCTCTGACAGTGACCTTACCGCTGGCGTGCGTTGTCCGTAGCAGCCACGGAGGCAGCTTGAAGCCTCCCGGCGCCCGCAAGTGCAAGAGCCTCCGCCTTCTCCCTCCTCCTGCTGCAACTATCGTGTCACAGTTTTCCAACACAACAACCTAACTATACAACACATCGGCCACAATTTGGTTCTTTCGACATTTAAACTAAACCAACTTTATTTAACATTGTAAGTGAGATTTGAGCATTGTAATCGAATTCAGTTCAATGCAGTAACTGTCGTTTAAATTATGAAAGATGATTTTTTTATGATTCTACTCTTTCTTGCTAAAAGCATGCATAAAGCAGTAGCGTTATGTTTGTGTTTTTTCGTCCTCTGTACTGCTGATGCTGTGGAAAAGTGTGATGTATTTGAACTTGTTGGTACAGATGTCTTCGGATATGCACATGCAGCGATCACCCTTTTGCTTTCTTAGATATACTGTTTTATAAAGTTATACCAATATAAACTCCATGCTGGAGTACACCTTTGTTATAATGCAGCAAATTTACATCATTCGTTCATATTGTTAAATTCTAGGTTTCTATAACATCATGCAAAACACAAACTAAAAGTATAACAAATAGGCGGGATTGCGATCATCGAGTTCAATAGCGAAATTTTATACTGGTCCAGGTCAGCTAATACGTTTCAGGTTAGCTTCTTAATTATCATTTGACACTTCAGCTTTTGGAATTATGCATTTTTTGTCGTGTCCACAATGAAGCTAAACTTAGATTACCTAACCCATCCGGCCGTAGCTGTTTGCGTATAAATCATAAAATTGAAGCACGTGTTGTCCTTAAGACAGTATCGCGTGAGAGGTAGAAAGTTATATAAAAATTGCTAGGTACTAATTACAGACACTCCACAAGTGTAAGGCTCAGAATGTATGTAGATAGGTTACAATAATGGAAAAAGTGTAGCGTTATCGCGAGAATAAGAAAAAATAAGATTTAAAAAATGTACCCGAAATACAGTCCAAAGACTCGGACTACTGAGATGCAACTTTGTGATGTACTAAATTAATTTGGAAAATAGAAGTTTTGAAATGGTGTGTGTTCAATAGCTTTCAGGCGTAAACTGCAGTAAAGGACTGTATTTAAGGAGACAAATATTTGAGAGTAGGGAGTTAACCGACTCACCGATGCACGCGATGGTCGCATTCTCGCGAGGCGTGACCAAAACCACTTTGATGGTGTCCTTGGCGACATACTCACGTGGTGAGATGCATCGGCTAATGTCGTGTCCTGTGTTCGATAAATTCCGATCGGAATTTCACATGTAGTCGAACATAATTTTTGGTACAATCGACCGTATGTCCGTATCCACATATCTTCTTTTGAGATTTTCATCTGTTAGAAGTCCAAGATGAATATAATAAAGCCTGTCTATGTTTGATTTAAATCACAGCTTTTTTTATTAAATGTGTATAATCGTTCGCAGTATTTCGCTTGTATAATTACAGCGCAATAAAACAATGATATCAAATGTTGTTGATTGTTCTTTACCAGAAAATTCGCTAGAATTTAATAATGTGGTGCACAGGCATACATGTATGTATTAATACTTTAAAACTTACTGATGTAAGAAACCCTGATCCTGGAGCTTGATCTACTCCCAGTAATAGTCGCACAAATGTAATGACATAATCCTTTACAAATGCTTGATAGAGTAATGTATCAAGCATAGAAGCTGAGAATACCGAGCCCGCAGCAAACGGTAGGCGAAACATGTAAGAGATGTGCGAGCCACGTTCCTTCTCCCGCTAAAAAAAATATGAAAGAAACAAAAGTATTATGGAAGCAGAAAATGTTTCGTAATAATTCAAACTTGTAGTATTAGAAATTATAATTTAGAACCCATAGATACCTTTTCCATTTTAGAAAGATGTAAGGCGTACTTGTCATTAGCACGAAATTGCATAAAGCGCATATTTGATGATTGTGACAGCTCAGTTATTGACTTAATTGATGGAAAAAATCTGTAAACAAAAGCACATTTTTTATTGATACTCTAATATATGTAGATAAGACTTATGGTGCTTCTACTCAGTGCGACTTAAAGCACCTGCCCAAGTGACATGGATCGCGTAAACGACGGCGGCGAGGTCAAAGTGAGTGTAGGTGTAGCATCTCAAGTACCTTGTGCGTAACTAGCACTGTGTACAAGTATCATGAAAGTCGTTTATGTTCGCTGCGCAAAACATAGACCAGAGATTGATTTATAACTATCAATTCTAAAACTAAAACATCTACCGCCTTATTAATAAAAACAGTTAAACCTGGTTTAACTTACGCGTGGTTTATCTCGCATGCCGTCACTTTCTTTTGAATATTTTTGAAGTGAGACGGTATGCGAGATAAACCAAGCGTAAGTTAAACCAGGTTTAACTATTTTTATTATTAAGGCGGTTAAATTTTACTATTCGCCATGGCGCAGCGCCGTTAAATGATTAAAAACCATTACTTGAACATAGTTTGAACAGCAACTATTGTATTGCAATCTGCCAAACTGTCTTCTTCAGCAGAATTTGATAATTCCTTGTTTACAACAACCACATTTTCGGCCAATGTAATTCCAGCACGCAACAAGTCATCTAAGCTGGAAAGAAAAGTAATTACTACTACTTTTACTATATTCATTTGTTTACTATATATTTGTGAATTCACACTGAGTACTTACCAATCGATAGTACCCAGCATCCAGTAAACTAAAGGAAAGTATGATATTGCATCTAAAAATGCTACATCTGGTCTGCGTTCCAGAAGCAGAATGATAGGGTTCAGCGAAGTCTTCGATCTAAAATGGGCTCGCAGAGGTATGATGAAATTATATATTCCATTTGATGCATAATCAGCAGCAAGAATTATAGTTTTGTTTTGCCATTGGTATTCCTTAGCGTTTCTATAAGCGCAATGTTCGCAAACTTGTGCCAACTGCAAGCAGCATAGCGGCTTCTTCTCTTTTAGTAAGTAACAGAGAGTTGGACTCACTCCAATGAATGGAGACACCGGTGGGAACCCTTTCACGATCCTGAAATTCCTCATTTCGTTATCGTTATTTGTGGTTACATGAGCAGATGTTTTAAAACTTAGAAAATAACTTAATTTCCGTCAATAAAGTAAGGCGAAGCAAAGCTTTTAATTAAAATATTTTTAATATTAAAAATTACAAAAAGTATAACTGAAAATCTTACATACTTACAAGAAAAATTTATAGAGACATCTAATATAACATTAATTTTAGGACTGTGACTGTGAATGTTAGTCTATTTATTATATAATGGTGTTTAACATTAAACATCAAATTTACGAAATTATCATGCTCGAAAACGCAAAGGGACATAATGTGCATAAATAAGCTAGTCCTTAGTATCTAAAGAAGATCCGCTAGATCCACCTGCGTTTAGCAAGTGCTATCAATCGCACGTGAAAACATTGGTAACTAGTTGTATTTAATTCTGCTTGCTATTCAAATACGAAATTGCGATGTTGGCACCTGCTGAAACGCCAGTGTGAAACTAATATAATATCGTTCTTATAATATCACATAAATTGCACTATATATTTTTTCTCTGAACATATTACAACTGTGTATATTGTAAAGTATAATTTATTAGGACGGTCCTACGTATGAAATTCCGATTTAAGTTGTGAGTGTTTTCAAATATTGGTCATTACGACAACCAATGCCAGTACCGCAGTATCTACTAAAAGTAACTTGTGTTCTAGAGTCGATAGGTAGTGTAAGCGTTTAGCTAGTTAAAGGTAAAGTTTATCTACTTTGGCGTTAGTTGGGTCTGGGAACTGCACCTCTGGCTGTGCCTCTGTTGTGTAATCTATGGTTGTTTACAAACACTACACCCACGACTCCGGAATGAATGACGTGGTATTTAATGGAAAGCGTCGGAATATTTGAAGACGCCCATTATTAAGAATTGCGATTGGAGGACCTATTCACGATATCACACAAACATTTTGCATACAAGGAGACATAGGTGCGTTCCCAAAATAATCCATAATGGTATAATTTTACTGTGTTCAATTCTAAGGTAATACTGAGAATATCGGCCTTATTGCTTTCTTGAGTGCTGCGTGTAGCTGTTCTACCAGCACCGAACCAGTAACGTCTATTTGTGTTGTTATTTACTAAGGAAAGTCGAGTAGTATCGTTTTTTTTTTAATTATCCTAAGAGTGCTAAGCATTAACGAGCATTAAGAAGTATCGTATTTGTATTATCGTATTGAATGCGTAAGTCTTGGGTCAGTCCAATGTACGAGTACGCCACAAATCACATCATCATTTCTTCGACGAGGGTTAGGTGCTATTGTATGGACGGGCTAGACTATTTCAAAGTCATACCCGTTAATGCATATAGCCCATGCAGTCGTTTGCTCCTCTAATGTCCCCAAGACGAAGTCTTTGCCTGGAGACCAAGCCTTAAGTTGTGTGCCTGGAATAATTGTGGCCCAGGTTACAAAGGAACCCCATTAAAAAATTACATCGATACTTTGAGAGAAAACCTCGTATGTGTAAAAGAAGTAGGTAACTATTCAGGAAGAAAAAACCGCGCGCTGTATAATTTTTGTATGTTTTTTTTTGTATTAAATTTAACCCGCTTTTATATCCAGACCGGATCGATGCTATAGGATTGTCCGAAATCGAAGTTTTATTCCTAGAAACACAATAAAATAAAGTTGATTTTATTTGAATTTGATTTTAACTTAATAAATTTTGAGCAAAAATGCATTCCGAGGCTTCAGTCTAAGGCGACGATATGGAAAACTTGGTACCCGCACATCCACTATTCAACGATGAGCACATGATATACACATGAGTTTCAACTCATGTACCCATAGCGCGCACCGCCACAGACAAAGTAGAAATGGTGGTTGGGCGGGCTATAAATACACATTGATTCTTATTCTTTAACAAGTCCATGTGTCCTCTGAGGTCACCTATCGGCGCCAGCAACTCTCAAATGTGTGCACCACAATGCAGAGGTCATCAGCATACAATGGTGGTATAGAAGTCTCTTGTCGGTGGGACATTTGTGGTCTAGCAAGCTTAAATAAATTCCCATCAGTTCGCAAAATAATTCAAATACCTTCTGTAGTACACGTGAAGGTTTCCTGAATAACAACATCAAACAGTGTAGGGGCAAGTTCACAAAGTAGCTTCACACCACACAACAATGCCCTTGTATTTCGTACTGGACTATAGATGAAATAATTGTGCCTGTACCAAGTTGCCGTTAGCCGAAGTTCTGTTCATGTAACATGGTAATAATGTGATATTGTAGGAACAACTAACATTAAGACTAAATTATACCTAAACTCTATAACGTTATATGAATTAATTAGGCATGTGTCGATTTTTTTCGTCATCATTGTCATCGCTAAAAAGTTAAATAGTAATGTTAATTGCTTTTCAAAATGTAATTTTTAAGTAATCTATAGCTAAATTAATATTTAATGTTTTAAAGGGAAGTTCCAAGACAAGTGATATAATCATTGACATAATCGGTATAATGTGCAATCGAAACATCTCTAATATCGTTTTACCTACCTTTAGGTGACCACCATTCTAGAAGAGTAAGACGTAGAATCGGTTTATCAGTGGTAATGTGTTGATATTCGCACCGAACTAGTTTTATCAAAAACCTAATGCGTAAGTGTAATGCGACTGTTTCATGGAAATGAGACGTTTCCCAGTAACTAAGTCAAAATATGATCATGATGAATCAGTTACGACAAATCAAATAAAAGAGGAATTAACATCCGGAGTAGTATGGTCAATTGACTTATGAAACGTAAGTAGATGATTAGAGAGAGTCTATGATTAAAGAGGTTTATGAAACCATGATCAGTTATCGCTTAAGTAAAGATTTTGCACATATAAATCGACTTCAAGACCTTAAACTGAAAAAACCGCATCTCGGGAACTACTTGCACTTATTGCGATGAAACATGTTTTAGTTTAAAAAAGTTTGTTAAAACCCTATCTTACCGCAAAAAACTGTCCAGACTTTTTGAAATAATTTCTGCTACGTTTAGATACAAAGACTTGTTGATCAACTGCCGAGAGTGTATAAACACGCGCGTGCGCTCGAGTTGATACCTTCAGATTATTTGACTGTACTGTACTGTACTGACTGTACGATGCTTCCTGGTTTCCACCAATTAAACTATCGTCGCCTGGCCACCACTGATGGCCCAATGTCAAACACCAGTAACAAGCAGTGACACAACGTAATAATATTATTCCAAGTAATAACCACCACTTTTAACAATTTTTATTATTACTTTATCTGAAGACGCACGAGTTTCACTCTCGCCAGATGATGAACAAGCCGATACAAAAAGAAAAATGATTTTTTTTATAGATTCCGTCCTTAGCAGAGTAGCACAATGGGCGGCTGTTTCCTCGTGGTCATACTACCATTTTTGCACCTCTTTCAAAAAAATTGTTAAAATCAGAAGGTATCAACTTGTGCGCACGCGCGAGTTTAACACTCGCCAGTTGATGAACAAGCCGTTCACTAAATTCCAGACAAAATATGTAGTATGGCCACGAGAAAACAGCCCCATGGGACATGTGTGAAAAAACAGATGTTATTCTTAATAACAAATTGCTGATAGAAATTATGAAAGGATGTAGAATTATATGAGTGTGACAAACAATATTTTTTTCTTAATCATAATTGAATTAGACTCCATAAGATTACTATTTTATGATTATTATCATGTTCTTAGATTTAAAAATCAACAAAGTAATCATAACAAATGAATATGTATAATTGGGTACTTGACTACTGTTAAAAATGTACAAAAATGTTATGTTATTTCAGAGAACTAACAGAAATAATACGATGTATATAATAAGTAATAAAATCGATCAAAAAATGGAGTAGCTACAGCTAGCTTTAGAAGTTTTTGATGGGGCACTTTCTATCGTTGTTGCGCAATACGGCCATTTGTAATACGTACGTAAGTATGGTGGTATGAGTTATGACGTCACATCTTCATAGCGCTGTCTTTGTCTAGCCAGTCATTTTAATTTAGTTAAAACTAAGCCAATTTTTAAGATATAACACTAGTTTTTTTACTTTTGCCTATCTTTTTATTTACTGTTTCAAGATAACTAGGTAGTGAAAAGAAAAATTGTTAAGTACCCAATTATTTATGTATGGTTCAGTATACTTGTAAAAAATAAATTGGTTGTCGTGGTATGGGCATGTGATGCGGAGGAATGAGGAAAATATCGTGAGAAAGGTTTTGGATATAAGAGTAGAAAAAGACCAAAGAAACGATCGATGGACTGTGTTAGAATGGTATGGCAAAACAGGAGGTGCCCAACCGCGGAAGCGACTTTATTTAATATTATGTTAAGATAGATAGATACAGATAGATTATTAAATAGCAGTAGGTACTTCTGGACACGGCGCGTATTGTTAGGAGGTTCCTCTTTCAAGAGCGCTTACCATCGGTAGGTTGGACCCTGTTCTAAAAGCCGGTGGACTACTATATTTTATATTCTTTAGTGATTTTTTTTAAATAAATCCGTAAAAGTATAGGTATTGAGCAGTGGTGGCCCAGTGGTTGCGGCCCCGACTTACGAACAGTTGGTCGTGGGTTCGAACCCAGGCAGGCGCATTACTTTGTGTCAGGGACCGTCCGGATACTCGTTGAAAGGGTTTTTGAAGGGGTTTTTTTAAGCGCTTCAAAAAGAAACCCTATAATACATGTTACACCTCCGAACGGGTATAGTAAACCCTGTTACGAACGGGTTACCCTTTCAACACCCTGTAACACTGTAACAGGGTAAGCCATTCCAACTCAAGACATTGTATTATGCACTGTTTACAATCGATATTAGTTTAAAAATTGCATACACGACCGCACATGACATTCGTACTGCGTCCGGCGGTCCGCCAATCTTGCGTGTACCGACTTGCCGAGCGACTTGTAAACATGGAAAAATAGCTATTATCTATGATCTTAGTTCAATTTTGCTCGTCACACATTCACACATGCTAAACATTGTAATAATATTTAATTTTTCGTGTATATACCTACCTACTTGTTTATTTTCATCATTCATCATTTGATTGGTTGGGAACTCGGACGGAACTACTGAAGTAAAAGCAATTTAGCAGTGTTATGTTTAAGTGTGTGTTGTAGCTTCCCTATTATACGTATTACAACAAGAATTGTCTTTCTGTGAAAATGCCACAGACGAGGCGAGGTACTGTGCATCGTTGTTATGTATTTGATGCATCAAATAACGCAAGCAAATGTTATTTATGTGGAAAAGCACTGACCCTATACTTGGCAAGGTTTTTATTTTTAGAAAAATTGAAAAAAAAATACATAAAATGCGTTCTTACGTATTTATTGCGGGAAGAAATAATAATAATAAAAATGTATTTATATTATTTTATGATTTATTGAATGTATCACATAAGATACATTGCCTAATCTACCTTATAAAATCTATGTATCATATTTGCTACACTGCCAGGCTTCCAACGTTATTTTAACCATACAAAAATAAAACACGCTAACGTAAAAAAAAACATTTAATACAATTAAAAAACATAACACCCTTTTATTATTTTTGGTTCTTTTAGTTTTGTTAAAAATCATTATAGTAACACCCTTTGGACCTTATAAAATTTTGTTTGACCTTATAAAGTTATTTGATGATTTACCAGCCAAAAAAAAAAAAGGGTTTCATTGCGATGACTGAGGGTGAGTACCAAAGATATTGAAGCAACTACTTGATTTATCCTCATCTGATGAAATATTAAGGTTTCCTAAGAACATAGCAATGCTAGACGAGGTGAACTGGTGTCGGAGTCCGTTAGGAGAAAGCAATACTGCAGTTCAACCTCAGTACTTCAAACAATTTCATTTTGCTCTTGGTTCCAGAACAAAAACTTGGCAATTTGCGAGTTACCGAGGGTTTCTTTGTTTTTGTACCATCATCATCTGCCTAGCCTTTTCCCAACTATGTTGGGTTCGGCTTCCAGTCTAACCGGATGCAGCTGAGTACCATATTTTACATGGCGCGACTAGAGATGTGCCGTTGCCGGCAATATTGGCAAAATTCCCGGGAATATTGCCAGGAGTGGGAATATTCGGAGAGTATTTGTTAATTATAAGTCAAATTAAGTAAGGAAACTATGTAATACACTTATAATTAGCATTGATAGGCCCTAATCTACATTGACCGGCAACTTTGGCAATATTTCCAATGCTGCTGGCAATTTTGGTATTTTACCGGCAGTGGCAATATTCCCACCAGGCACATCACTAGGCGCGACTGCCTATCTGACCTCCACCACCCAGATAATACGGGGTAATACGATACCGATAAGTGCTGTTTTTTACAAAATTTTGATCCGTCAATGTATTTTTTTAATTGGATGTTGTTGCTTAATTGTTGTTGTCGGGTCGAAGGCAGGTTTCAGGTCTTAGGTTAAGCCGCGCTTGCCTAGGTTGGTCTGTGGATGGGTGACCATTCATTACATACCGAATTTTCTCCGTTTTCTCAGTTATTATTAAACCACGTTTAAACTTTGTTTTTGCATGACACAAATTCAAAATATGTGGCGACTAGCGACATCTATCGCAACACCTGCGAACTAATTGGCGAAATTTCTACATCGCGCTATGAACATTATCCGCAACATAAGCCTATATAGAAAATCCCGACTTACAAATGTCGGGCAGTTAGCCCACCGGACACAACACCCGTCCGGTCGGAGGATTCTCCCTTTTCTATGGGGGATGAGAAACTTTACACCCTGTTCCTCACACCCCCAAACTGGTGACCCCGAGCATGAACGTCAACGCAGCCTTCGTGCAAGCACTTCACTCGCTGCTCGAAGGCGAAGGGGAAGTGATGACGACGTACGTCATCACTTCCCCTTCGCCTTCGAGCAGCGAGTCATACCGTCAGCCAGCAGCCACGGCTTCATGGGGTATCCTGACCACCAGCATGCAGCGGAAGCGCATTCCTGGTTATTATCACCCCCAGCCTCATCAGCGACCTTGGCACAGCACACTGCACTTCGGCCGGTCAGCAAGCAGAGACGCCCTTCTCTCCTGGTCGACGCAGCAGCCAGCCACTACGCAGCACTGCACACTCCGACTCACTGGAGCATACGCAGCATCACCTCGACTCACTGGGGCATCACCGCAGACAGTTCCGACTCACCGAGAACTATGCGGCATCCGGTTCCGACTCACTGGAACCTTCCACTGGCTGACAAGCGCCAAGACTCAACCTGCGTTCGACCTCCGGTCTCGGAGGGGAGTGATGTGGCGACTAGCGACATCTATCGCAACACCTGCGAACTAATTGGCAAAATTCCTACATCGCGCTATGAACATTATCCGTGACAAATGTCGGGCAGTTAGCCCACCGGACATAACACCCGTCCGGTCGGAGGACCCTCCCTTTTCAACGGGGTATGAGGAACTTTACACCCTGTTCCTCATACTCCCCCAAAAATAAACAATAATAATGACAATATAAATAATATAAAACAGCTATATTGTAATAACTATATAATAAACTAGCTGACCCACGCAACTTCGTCTGCGTCACATAAATATAGCTTATAACCTTTCTCGATATCGACTATTTAAGCTAAATCGTAACAAACAAAAAATATTATCTTTCCTCTTTATTATAATAGTTCAGATGGTTTAGATTAGCTTAGATTATATTAAAGTGTGAATTACTATAGGTATCTCTTACTGTTAAATATACTATAACACTCTATACTTGTAAACAATGCAGTAAATATTTTGAATTTGAATTTCCCGGAGGCCAGCCAGAATCCCCCGTACCTACATTGCGACGCGCGAAATTTTTTGCCGCGCGGATATTTTTACATTGCGATATCTTCTAAGATATTTGTTTAAACTTTATAGAGTAAAGGGCACAAATATTCTAATTTCCGTTCTAACAAACACATTTGTTTAGATATAGATTAATACCATATGGGTTAAATAAGCTTCGCAAAAAATAATTCTTTTTAACCTAACAGTTTAACTGTAAAAAAAGGTTACAGTGAGTCAATCATAAAAGATAGATATATGCTGTCGCGGACTTTTATTTAGAACTTTTAAAGAGGAACAATTCCTTCATACATGATATTAGCGTAACTTAAACCGTTTTCGCAGCGCACGCAGCGGAAGCTCTCAAAAAGGAAATACCTTTTCCCTTTTTTGTAACATTTTTCATTTATGCTCCGCTCCTAGCCGTAGCGTGATGTTATATAGCCTATAGCCTTCCTCGATATATGGACTATCTAACACAAAAACAATTTTTCAATTCCAACCAGCAGTTTCTGAGTTTACCGCGTTCAAACAAACAAACAAACAAACTCTTCAGCTTTATAATATTAGTATAGATGGAAACCGTACAAATCAAGCAATGTCACATATTTGATACATGCGAAAAATTATCTAAAAGGATGGAATCTGGCAGTGTATCCATGTCTGATACACTAAGAAAAAACAGTAAATTATTTACGATTTCAGACTATTTTGATACTTGAAAGTAGCGTTTCTAAGTACCCAATATACCTATTTGAACAGCTTTTGAAAATAATTTGACCTAAATATAATAGAGTGTTTTTATCTTGCAACGCCCAGACGACTTCAATGGTCGGTTTGCTATTTTGTTTTCTACTGCATAATTATTTGGACTAACAAATGATAAAATATTTTTTTTTTAGAATTTGGATTATGTTTTGTATTTAGTACCATATAAAATAATAAATGTTTTGAAAATATCTTTTGGAACGTTTCTAGATTTTCATAAAGTTCAATGTATCAAATTGTACACAGCGCTAAGAATAGGGTTAATGTAAGAATTTATATTTGTTACTTCGCCTGATCTTACATAAAAAATAGCATTACCTTGGTGTTAATCTAATAATTATCGTAGGTAGTTATTAATACCTACTTACTTACTAAAATAGGAACAAATTAGGTATATACATGGGTATAAATGAACGTAGTCCGACCACTTAACACTAGAAAGACTATTAATTTAACTTAGTACTTTAAATAATAATCACTTACCTGTCTTATTCATCTTAATTGTTAGTTCGCTTAAATGTTACGCATCAATTGTTGTCAAATTCGTAATAACTAAATAAAAACAGTAAGGTGCGCACGGGTGCAAGTATCCCCCCACCTACTTGCAGCTCAAGTTTATTAGGTAATCCAGGGTAACACGAAAAAAAGCTTTTCGGGAAGGTAACCTCTTCAAAGGCTTAAGTCATTGAAGGGGTTAACCCCTTCACGTGGTTACCTTAATAAAAGTGTTAACCATTTCGCTGGGGTTCGAGGGTGTAACTCGAACAAAAGGTAACACAGCGATATGAGTTACCCCATGTACGGGTTACCCTGTCCAAAGGCTTAACTCTCAAGCGGGGTTGTACGGTCCCTGCTTTGTGTAATTTATTTCATCACCACTGCTCTCAAAACGGTGAAGGAAAACATCGTGAGGAAACCGGCATATCCCTCTCCTAGAGAGGAGGCCTGAGTCCCTGCAGTGGGAACATTATAGGCTGATGATGATAGGTATTTACAGAAAAAAAAATTCAAAAGGAGAAAGGAATAATAATAATCAAATGTAAATGTGAAGGTTGTAGAAATGAACGACAAGATGAAGAACCTCACTGATAGTTACATTATGAATGGGTGAATGAAATACGGAAAGGAAAGGGGTTTGAACTTTTTTGTATGGAAGCTGGCATATCGACCCACCGCCATTTTGTTTTTTTTTTAGAAAACACGGCACACAATGAAATTGGTATGTCCCATACATATTAACTTCGTCGTGCGCCGTGATTTCGTGAGATTTTGAGGACACCTAGACCAACAAAAAATGCCATGAAACATGGTCCCGAAAGAGTTACGTTATCGAGATATTTAAAGGTAAAGATCGAAATAATATGAGTACAATGACCACATAAAAAATATACCTTTTACATGTCTATAGGCGTTGATTATTATTATACTGTTTATTCAAAGAGAGTAGGTACATTACACACTACTAGGAGCACAAGTAAATTATTCTTTGACATAACATAGCGTTTCATTGCGATGCGAAGTGATTTTCTCGTGCGTATAACAATAATCTTTCGTTCCATAATTTCCTAAAACCGTTTAATATAGAGACGAATCATCCCCTTCTTTAATATTTTCCTGACTTCTTTTGTTGGTTGAATTTTAGGGATTGTCGTCACCAAATTTCTTCTTCCTGGTAGGTATATCCTCGAGACGGCTCTAATCCGGTTACTTGAGGCTGATAGGAGCAAATAGAGATGGACGGATCAGGCTGCAAAACAATGGGCCTGGGATTTACTTCGATTTGAGTGCGCTTGACTATATCCGAGGTTACTAATCTCGTCCAGTCATTCAATTTACTCGAGATATCTTCCATTCTGGATGATAGCTCTCTGAGGTTATTTTCACTTATTGAAGGTGCAGTAGTTTGCTCCCTTGAGGCTAGAGGGTTCCCCCCGCTCAAAGCCTTTTCAACTGTCTCTACTAATGCACTTTTTAATGCATTGACATTGTAATAATCTACAGCTGTTTCCGAGTCTTCTATATTTATCCCCTGAGACCCCCATCTTTTATTTGTATAAGAAACAATCATCTGATTTAGGGAATTCCAAGCCTGTAGAGGATCATCCTTTTTTAGTCTATCCCACTGTCATGGAAATGCCTCATGGTTTGTGTAATAAAGGCTGTTAATGTACCCCGGACTCAATGTTGATACGTAGAGGTTGCGCGGGCATTTTACTCCAGGAAGATTGGGATATCTAGCGAGAAAGGAATCTCTTGTTTCCTTCTCTCTTTTTATTTAATTTCGTCCTCACCGTCCCAGGAAGGATCATGCCAGTCAGCCACGGACTCTGATTGACCTGCCTCATCAAATTCCTCATCGGTCGATTGCTCACAACTAACCGGATACAACTGAGTGGGTTTTGCCATATGAGTTCTCTTGGATCTCACGTCTAAGATCGGTGGATCCGGCGCTCTCTATCAGGGGATTTTCGCTCTTCTTCTTCTTGACGAATTGATCAAGGATCTGACGATAAACCTCCGGGAGATCCTCCTCCTTAGTTCCCATGATGGTCTTGCCCAGGTCAGCGATCAAGGTTGAGAAATGAATTGATTCTATTATAGCCTGTTCAAGACCTTGGTCTTCATTGTTGAGTAACTCTCTGGCCTTAACCTGTTGAAAAA
Source organism: Diarsia dahlii (assembly GCA_949775195.1). NCBI lineage: Eukaryota > Metazoa > Arthropoda > Insecta > Lepidoptera > Noctuidae > Diarsia > Diarsia dahlii. The sequence continues at coordinate 13,854,384 of OX459189.1, forward strand.
TATCTTTAATTCTTCTTGTCTTATCTATCTTTTCGGACGTTGCTGCTCTCGCTAAAGGAGTTAACTTTTCGTGACCTGGACTACTCATTTTCGAATACGCGGGTGGCGATGCTGTCATCTTAGCGAATCAGTAATTGACTAAGTTTATGTGTATGTATCGTGTCCTAATCAACCTAGGAACGATTATTTGGCTACAATTTGACACCTATATACGTAATAAGTCTATATTTAATGATTGTCGTTGTACTCATATGTCGATCTTTACCTTCAAATATCTCGATAACGTGACACTTTGGTACCATGTTACACGTAATTTTTTGATCTAGGTGTGTCCCACCCATACGTACCAATTTCATCGTGGGCCGTGATTTCTAAATGGCGGTGGGTCGATATGCCAGCTTCATTACAAAAAAGTTCAAAACCCTTTATGGAACTACAATAAGGCTGAGTAAGATTGCTATTTTTTTTTGTTTGACTGCGAAAATGGTTTTGTTTTTGTTTTGCATATTTTTATAGCCTTGTTTTTGAAGGAGGTTAAAAGGTATTTAAAATCACGTTACGACTCTCAACAGCTGAGCAAAATAAAGGCGGGCTAATTAATTAACGTGTCTTGGCAGAATATACCCTTAGCCACTCTCTTCCCCCCAAATGATGCAGTAAAGTGAAATGCTGAGTTGTAAGTGTAAGGCCGAGGTGTATGAAGTTTCTTATGATAGCTTACCTTGTATAATCATTTCGCCAGGCGCTGTGCCCGATGTCACTGGCTGCCAGCGACGAGAAGCTGCTGGTGGTGACGTCATCACTGGAGCAAGGGTACGGGCCGTGCGGTTGGGGGTTTACGCTCAGGGGATTATACAGATACACAATGCACACAACAATAATAGTTTTAAAGTATCTGTATGTCAAATACAGTTTACTACATAATGTAACCTATTTTATCAATTGGAATTAATGCTTGTGGTGCTTGTGGTTGCAGCAGATAATAATTAAAGTAAAATATGTGTTAGCTAAGTCATACTCAAAATGATGCAGTTGAAAAAACAACGTTTAATTTTATTAAAAATGCAATTTTGGTGAATGATGATAGATAGTCTTTATGGAGGTAGGTGTTTCCTTTTATTCATTTTGAAGATAAGATTGATAATAAGTTAAAGTCTAACTTCATCAGCAGAGAATAATGCTATGGGTAGTACTCCGGCCGACCATAGCTTGGTGTTGCCAATGTTGCCATCGCTCACGCGGTGTCCTGCGTAAGCGACGAATACGACGCGACACGACGCTGCGAACGCGATCATCGCGATCAACTCAACGGCATACCCTGCTTGCGGCCTATGTGTCAGTCTGCGACATAACGCGACGTAACGCGTACTTGTTTTGAGGGCGACCAGGCGCGACACCACGAACCATGAGCTTTCAAGCAAAATTGTACTGTATTTCTTCATGATTCGAAAAGCTATGGCCAAAATTACGTAGGACATTTGTCGCGTGAAGCATCGCGTCGCATTGCGTCGCGTCGTGTAGCGTCGCGTCGCGTCGTATTCGTCGCTCACGCGGGTCACCGCGTCAGGGCGCGATTTGCTAAGTTCGCCAATTCGTTCTTTCGATTACACTTCAAGTGATCGGCAGACACAATAGCAACATTATTACGCCAAAATAAAAAGATGTAACTAATGAAGGTTGAAATTATAAAGGGTGTTAAAATAGACTTAACGAAGCTGAAAAGTACTTGTACTGCCTGTCATTCCGATTTTTTTTTTATTTTGGACCATACCTCTAGAACTTTCTAGTTTCTAAGATGTTTCAGGTCCAAGATCCAATATTTTGACAAGTAGTTTTAAATACTTGTATTTCAGGTAATTTTCATTACGTGATGAGAGTGCTTCGTTGAGTTTTTATAAACCCAAAAAAATCGTTTCTCAGCAATATTGTTTGCGTAGCGTCACACTTAGTTTGATGAACACAAACTAAGTGCTACGCAAAAACTAATAATGAATAATGATTGGTTTACTACTTCGTGAAGGGTCCGCTTCCACTCAGTATGTTCGTTCGTCATTTCAACGTTTTTTGACAGAGAAATCGTTAAATGATGAATTGCGAAGAAACGAAAAAATGTTTCATGTCATAGCATTGTTTTCTGAATATTTTGAAATTTATTATAACGCTCTTTGAAGTAGTCGCGTCGTCTCGTGTTACAAACAAACACTTATCCAATTATTGGTCAGTTTTAAATCTCTCCGAAACCATGAACAGCTGTCGTTCGATGTATATCGCTGATAGTTTCATTCTTATCAATCAGTAAAAAAAATATTTCAAATGCGTCAGGTGAGAGTTCAATAACATTCCTTATATCTCATTATCATTAAGCCATCAGTTTGCACAATCATCAATTATTGCAATCGAGATAAATGTCGAATAATACGGGTATTCAGAAATAATTCTACTGAACTTTTTTGATATGCACTATCTTCGAAAAGTATGTCCGTTCATCTGCATCATTGCTATATTTTCAAAAGTAATGTGGCTAAAAAAATAGGGCTGAATTATTTTAGCAAGTCGAAAAAAGGTAAAGTATTTAAAATATCGAAGCTGACGTGTATGTATATGGGTCTATGTAGTACGTACTGTGCGATATTCATGCAGCTTGAGTGTTCCTGGTCGGCTATCTACAGAAGTGAATACACGCTAAAACAGTGAAAAAATAAAACATACTGCCGTCAACAGTTTGAAATAAGTCAGTTAACGTTATAAAATAATAATAAAAACTAAGAAAAAGTATTTGAATGACATAATACTTAATGAAAAAAAAGAAAAAATCTTTTTTTTTTAACATACATACAAAATATGTAAATAAAAATAAATCATAATATTTCTTTTTAGAAAGTACTGATTTTTTTTACCTACGATAACTTTAAAATGTTGCGTGCATGTGGATGCATTGAAGGCGATCAATACACAAGTGTACTTACGCGATCTTTTCCGATGGCGAGCGCCATGGAACATCATCCTCCAGCTCGTCTTCGCTCTCATCCACTTCCGCTTCTTCGTCTTGATTATCAGACGCAATATTTAAACTGCTCGTTACCATATCAGGGACGGGAAGAATGGATGGTCTTCGGCTTCCTGAATTGCAATAATTTTCATATTATAGACCTAATATTCTTAAAATGCATATTTATTAATAGTAGATTATTAACCAAGGGGATAAAGCAGTGTCTTCTGTCGCGGGTGACGATTTAAATCGCGAGCGTAACGAAGGACTCGAGGTTTACTCCCGAGCGTAGCGAGGGTGTTTAAAACTTAAATCACGAGCGAAGCGAGGGATTTAAGACGAGTCCTGAGTGTAGCGAGGGATTTAAGTTCACCCAAGACTAAGACAGCTTTATCACCGAGGAAAATACTCACTTTTCGTACCATTTGCGAAAAAATTAACACAATAATAATATGAGATAAGCATTTATTAAAAATAATGACTATTAAAAGTAAAAGTTAACATTCGAAACATTGGTCCAATATTGATAGAGAGAGTTACATTTTTGTTTGGTACATTTATTGTTGATGAGTTGATTTGAGTATTTCTCTGTTCTTGCATCTGAGGAACTTGCGTTTAAAAGCAAAGGCATGAAGCTCATGCGGCCGCGTCGGTTTTCGTAATTTTATTTAATAACTGCATAATAAATGCGTAGTCTTTTTTCAAAAAGATGTACTTATAATGCTTTTGCTTTATATACAAACTCAATGGTGTAAACACAGATGTAGTTCAGTATAAATTTCGGTAAGTACCAGGTCTATTCCAAAAAAACACATTCTCTCCCTAGGGGATGAATGAAATTCAGTACAATTTTCTTTCCCTGTTTTTAACAGATTAAAAATGACTATTGTTATGTTATGGGGAGCAGTGGTGGCCCAGTGGTGGCGGCCCCGACTTACGAACAGTGAGTCGTGGGTTCGAACCCCGTCAGGCACATTACTTTGTGTAATTTATTTCATCACCACTGTTCTCAAAACGGTGAAGGAAAACATCGTGAGGAAACCGGCATGTCTTAGAACCAAAAAATTCGAAGATATGTGACATCTACCAATCCGCACTGGGCCCGCGTGGTAGATTATAGCCCATCCCTCTCCTAGAGAGGAGGCCTGAGTCCCTGCAGTGGGAACATTATAGGCTGATGATGATGATGATTGTTATGTTCGCTTTTTGTGGCATAGAATGTCACTTTTTTGAGCAAGTGGTACGAAAAGTTTATTATTTGTTCTTACCTCGGCGATAATTTAAGGCGTCAGGGCTAAGAAAGTTGGTATCGGGCCTAGGTAATAACAGATGACTATCGGTAGCACTGTCTGTACCTGGAGAATCTTTTAAACAGGTTCTAGACTCTGAACCCGATGGACCCTCGCCATACTTAGCTGTATAGATAAAGAACATTCCCAATTAAAAAAAATATATTTTAAAATAGATGAGATCTAATAGGTTAATTCATTTGTATCAAAAGAGTGCTAATTTTCAGGGAGTGTTATAAACAAATTTCTGTGTTAAAGGGTTTAACTACAAAGTTGAAATTATTAAACGCTGATATATGAAAATCTGTACCCGTGAATTATCTAGAATATAAAATAATAAAAATTAAAACATCCATAAAATTCAAAAATACCAGATGCATGAATGTTCGATACTTCATAATGTACAGATATTGAGTTCATTTATGAATGCCATTTCCGCTACCCTATTATTTTTTAAATTATCTGTGCGTGAAATGCAGAGGTGCACATAAAAACTCACACATGGTGTTCGTCGAACTTGAAAAAAGGTTCTGTGGTGGGGTCTTAAGGAGATAGGTGTCCCTGGAACTCTTGGAGGTATGGATATGTGCGGTGTACAGTCGATGTAGTACCCAAGCAATGTCTACAGCGGTCACTACAAAGTGGCCGTCGGCTTGCACCAAGGATCGGCCCTCAGCCCTTCCTTTTTATGGTGATAATAGACGCTCTCACGTCAGAAATCCAGAAAGAGGCACTATGGTGTATGCTCGTGGCTGAGACCGGCCAAAAGGTCCAGAGCAGATTGGAGGTGTTGTGGCAAAGACTATTGGCCTGCAATTGAGTAGAACCAAAATGGAATACTTGTTTTGCAATTGCGGCGGTCTCCAGTCCTGCGCCTATAACTCTTGCCGGAACACCCATGACGATCTGCTCCAACTTGCGGTACCCTGTGGCGCTTGTCCAAGGCAACGGCGAAGCAGACCGGGACGTAAAGCATTGGATCAACTCAGAATGAATGAAATGGCGAAAGGTAACTGGAACACCTTGTGACCCACGGATGCCCCTCAAATTAAAGAGGAAAATATACAATTCCGTGATTAGAGATGAGAATGTCGAGATGTGTGTCGGAGTGACAAGAAACTTCCTCTAGTATACTCAATACTAGATAAAGAGTGAAAGTTACTACTTTCGAACTATATAACAGGCGCTCATGTTACAAAAAAAAACCGCAAAATATGTGCTTTTAACGTGGTGTTGCAGACACCAGCCCGTTATATACCATACTACTACTACAGAAAAAAAATAAAGGAAGTCATCTATCGTGGTACGGACATGTAATGAGGAGGGATGAAACGCATATGACTAAAAAAGTGATGGATAAATATTAAGGGATGGAGAGGGAGAGGAAGGCCAACGGATGGTGATTGGTTTATGTATGTGAGTTTCAATGTTTGTAAACGCACCCACGATAAGAGAGATACACCTGGTGAGGAGCAACGTTTTTAAAAAAATAAAGAAAATGAATTGTATTAGGAATGATATGAAAGAGAACGGAGTAAATGACGCTGACGTCTGACAACGTCTGAAAATGGAAGAAGAAAACTCGTGGCACGGTTGCGGCGACCACAAATAGAACGGGATAAGAGCGGGAACAGGAAGATGATGATTGAGTTTGTTTACAAACATGAGGAGAATATTAAAATTTAGAACATTGATCAAAGAAGGCGTTGAAAGCAAGCCTGTTGGACATCAAAAAGATGTATTCTGATAGTTGCGATCGTCTCAAATGTCTGTTAATATTTCACTATTTTGCATAAAATAAAGGTAAATTGCTTAATTTAATTATAAAATATCGTTCTGCAGTGAACTATTATTATAATATTTATTATTTATGAATTGATCTATAATAGTTTTGAAAACTTCATGATAATAAATATTTATGTAGTTCAGTATACTCGTAGTTTGTAGTTCCTTTACAAAAGTTAACTTTAGTTGAAGTGAGCCGATATAAACCGACTTCAAAAACAAAAAAAAGAGAATTTTAAAATTCAGAAAAAAATGACTTTAGTTCGTTTGTTTCGTTTTTTTGCCACCGACTTCTGCGGCATTTTTTTTAAGAAATCGTATGTGCTCCTTTCCACCGCCAAGACTACTTTAAACACTAAAGTTTACTCTCAGCAAAAACACTCAATAAGTATGAGATGAGCAAATCGGGTGAAGTGAGAATTTGAACGTCGTCGTCGTTGGAGCAACGGAAACATGGTGCACACATGCGGTACTAAATTCAATCCTACCTAAATTTACACAGATCCCTATTTCCTGTGGTACGGAAGAAAGGTGATTATACACGTATTGCCAAACAGTTCATGACGAGGACCGTTAGTGATTTAGCTCAAGTCAGTTAAAATTTAGTGGTGACAGATCATACCAACATTATTGTATCGCAACGTACGTATGGCAACTTTATATGAAATATTTTGCTATATGGCATAATGAATATGCAGTGACGATAATTAGAATATAGTCTTTGCTACTTGAATTATGTGTTAACAAAAATGCATCCGGCGATATTTTGACATATTTATCATCTTTGAAATCAACCCACACTCCTCAATCCATTTAACTAAATGCAATGTTATCTTACAAACGAGACATGCAAAATCCTTTACTTTTTGATGAAACTTAATTTGAGGGCTCTATGTCTGAAAATATATTGAGATGATTTAACTTGACACGAAGCACATCCAAGCCGGTGACCCGGATGACCGGTTGTGAATTTACCTGCATTACACAGATTATGAAGAGGTACACGATAACAAGGAAGGTTACTTTAAACTGTAAACACTTTTTTGTGTGTTATTGTTTGAAGTAACTACTAAAGGATTTAATTGCTTAATTGCCTCGTTATCATAGTACTTTTGTTTTTGAAATGAGTGTGTTGCTATTTGTCTTTAACGTAATAATCAGAGTTATCAACCGTATGATTATATTTGCACCAATAAAGACAACGAGCAATAAGCAGACTAAAAAAAGAAAGTAGGCCGAATGCATGTTATTATAGATATTTGCAGGGAAAGTGCATTCGATCTACTTTAGTTGTTTACCAACTGTGACACTCACAGCTAGTGACAGTAAAATTAGCGGATGATACAGTATTAGCTTGGTTGATGCGTGATGGCGATGCTTTTGGTGTGGTACTCGCGGGAGCTTGGAGAATCACTTGTGGAAGGTCGTATTGAGCGACGCTACTACCGTCTGGTTTTTTCTGCTGCTCAGAAACCTCCTCTGCGTCACCTGGTTTCTTCTCATTAGAAAGTAGACTACATGCAGTTTGGTCTTTCGGTATTGTAGGTTTCTGTTCTGTTTGTTTTTCAGCCACAACAAAAGCGGAATTCTCTTCCTTTGTAATGCTCATATAATAACAAGTATCGCTACTTTTCATTATATGACGAGGCCCAGGATTTAACAGGATGGTTTCTTCATAGAACTCGGGCAACTCAGCTGGTCGCACTCCAACTAAAGCAACGCCATACCTTGACAAAAATCACGTTACTTGTACCTTATATGTCTATTCCATTATACAAATGTCTACTAATCCAGACTGAACTTACTTCCGGTGCGAATGAAAACTAGCATAGGTGAAACTTTTTCCTTCATATTCACCAAAAAATCGACTATCACCTAAAACAATGTGGTAAATTTCATTTCCCGAACATTTACCATATAGTCGATGCCATTCTTCAGGTGATTGCTGGCCTTCCCTGTAAGAAAGTCAGTACTTTCTAAATAATCATCAAATTTACAGACTATCTTTTTGCTTGGCCAGCGGGCAATATTCGAGCCGTGCTTGTGGCACGCGCATGGCGAAATAATCCTTAATCAGAATATTTGTATTTTAAACTTAAAAGAAGATCAGATTTAATATTATTACAGAGGTTTTTCCCGAAACCTGCGCACCATAGTTAGAATAAATCTTGGTTATGCAAATGAATAATAAAATTGAAAAAAAAAATAAACAACGGGTCGTATGGAGAAAAAGTGTAGATGCGATTTGTGGCACTTTTGGTAATGCTGTACAAAATTAAAAAGTACCGATAATGTTTAAAGTGAAATACATACTTTTATTTTTGCATAAGTCGACGAAATGTTGCTAATATTAATGTTCTTAAAAAAGGTACTGCTACATTTAGTTTATTGATTTATAACTTACTGGCCCCGGCTAGTGTGGAGAAGGAGAGTTACAAGTGTAGAAGCTCCTGGGCAAGTGCAGTTGTTTGCTAAAAGGGCATACTTAAATTCATCTTCACAAACTACAAACTCGGCAAATTTAACGTGCAGTTTATTTTCAGGTCGAAAAATTTGCACGTATTGTGGCACTGCTGGTGCAAAGTCTTTCACAGCCCACGATCTGAAAATAAGGATTAATTATAAAATGAACCATTTCTTAGGTCTAGACTTCTCTAGCGCTGTTTGTGGTTTGATACCCGGATGGCAGTGTAGGCAGTGCTAGCAGCGTTTTCTATGTAATGTATGTTTTATATGTAATGAATGGTCATCCGTCCACAGACCGACCATGGCACGGGCTGCTTAACCTAGCTGGAAGAACGCACCGTGTGGGTGTCACTATTTAGCCACGAGCTTTTTCACAAACGATTGATCGTACTAAGAATTAACCACCTAAACTTTTACCTCAGTATGGTGTGTTCATCGGCTGCTGTCTTGTCTGCATAATTTCTGGCAGCCAGAATAAAACAGGCTTCAGCTTCGCTCATTCGTGCCCTTATTAGATCGGTATCCTTTAAGCAGGATCCCTGGATGTAAATCACTCTTTGAGCCCAAATAGGGACCTGGAAAATTACAAATGCACATTAAAGCGTTTACCAAAAACCCATAGTTGCGACGCGCGACAGTGTCGTGAACACAATGACCAAAATTGGTGTAATTCTACTATTTGAAATTATGATTAAAAATATAAATTCGACTTAATCGACTCGTCAATCAGGATTCCTATAAAAGTATATCAATTTCTGCATCGAAACGGAATAAAATGCATTGATATGGGTCAGAACCGGTGCAATCAAAATACTGCTCGACGGATTCGTACCATGACTGCCATGATGTTGGCTACGAGAGCTCCACAGCACTCCAGGCTTGCTGATAAGCGACCAAACCACCCGAAAATGCTTAAGGCAAGTGAGTCTGCGTTGCCGAAGGCCGCTGAGATTTCCACCCAGTTGCACCCACCCCGCAATCGTAGGGCCAGTTTACAATGGGGTCGGGAACACAGAAATCGGGATGAAGAAGAATGGCGTTATGTTTCCTTTTCCTATGAATTTCTTTTCCTTATGAGACCGGATACAAGACGTAATCGTAATTTGGAGGAAATGTCCAAAGTTGAGTACCAAGTATCTTCCAGTAAGTTCCGAGTAGGTTTCAATTATGGTTCGGTGGAAGAACCGATATCATTTGAATCAGGAGACACCTGAATTATTTCAAACGCGATCATCTCTTTGCGAAACCGGTTGGGTGACTCGTGTCGTCTAGTGCACGTCCACACACGACTAGAGTCGTAACAAGCACTCTTACTCTGCTCACATCAACGTTCTGCCGTGGCCTACTGAACAACTTTTAGTATGAATTAAGAAAAAACGTATGATCTGTGTTTCGCATGCTTATAATCAGTTACCAAAATCACTGAGGAATGGTCGCCCACGTTATTTCTAACAAGTCAAAAAGCTTTTTTGTGGGGTGTGCACGGCATCCATATTGGGCAAAACTCTTCTTTGAAGCGTATCCCATGCTCAATAAACTTAAACCTATGGATTGAATTGAAAAGCCAGTCTGGAAAGTATTAGTAGTATTATTAACTTATCCAGTTAATATTTCCTAAATCTTACTAGTTTTATTTTAGAGTAAGATCCCAGGGCCGCCAGACGTCACGTATTTTCTGACGAAGGAAATGTGGACGATTGAGTAGTGTTAGTATGAACTAAGAACGCACGACTACCAGCTAGCTTGCTTAGACGGCCAATTTTTAGGTATCAGGCTATCAAGGTACATAAAAACATTACTAACTTCACGTATTTTCTGACAGCTGATTTTTACGTATATTGTAGGCAATATCCTTAAAAATAAGTTGCCAACACTCCCAGACACTTCCTAGCGGCCGTTTTGCCTATCGGACGCTTTAAAGTTCCCAAAAAGTTTAGACTTAAATGTATTGTGACTGTTTACCCGAGAACGCATGGCATCGCTCGTGTGGCTGACATACAGACCTCCACTGGACTCATTCGGTGGGCATTAACAGGATCTGTCCATTGCCTGTGTCTTCAGAATTTTGTTGAAAACGTTGCTTTGACCACTCGGGTGCATGTTGGAGCGCCTGCCCAATATAGCATGGCAATAACCCGATCAATTAGCTTTAAGTATTAAAACATTAGGAGTTTATGTATTCTTTAAAGCGTCTGTTAAGCAATACGGCTGACGGAAAGTGTCTGGAAGTATTTGCGATTTATTTTTAAGGATATTGCCTAAAATATACGTAAAAATCAGCTTGGAGAAAATACGTGAAGTAAGTAATTTTTGTATGTACCTTAATGACCTGATACCTGAAAATTGGCCGTCCAAGCAAGCTAGCTGGTAGTAGTGTGTTCTTAGTTCATACTAACACTGCTCAATCGCCCACATTTCCTTCGTCAGAAAATACGCGACGTCTGGCGGCCCTGGGATCTTGGACTATTTGTTTTTGAAATTTTATAAGGGAAAAACGTGAAAAATAAAATTCAGAAGTAAAATCTTCAAGCCTCTAATAAAGTCAGTAACTTTTATTTGTTTGATTTTGTTTTTTTTTGCCACCGTTATTATTTTTTTTTTGTGTTTTTGAAGTTTATTCAGTTTTAGTTTTAATTGTAATATCCTATACAAATATTTGCTTTGCATTTATTTTACATTGATACCAATACTTGTGGTTTTCCCCAACAATTATTAAATTTTTGTTATTTTTCAAAAAACCGATCATCCTAGATCGATGAAATTTTAATGGCACCTCCTAAGAAGTATAAACAAAAAACCTACCTTTTAAACAAAAAAAGAATTTTCCAAATCGGTTCAGGTGAGAAATCAGTGAACATAAAAAAAAACCGGCCAAGAGCGTGTCGGGCCACGCTCAGTGTAGGGTTCTGTAGTTTCCCGTCCGTTAACTTAGTCCAGAAATTATTTTGTACAACTTTTTGTCTTTTTTGTACAAAAGCTGTTGTTTCCATCCAAGTTCAAAATGATTTTCCTTGAAAGTCCTTATAAAGTTCTACTTTTCATATTTTCTAAACTTATGGTTCAAAAGTTAGAGGCCGACACACATTGTTTTTTACTTTTGGAGCGATTATTTCCGAAATTATCGACATTATCAAAAAATTATTTTAGTAAACCCCTATTCATTTTTAAATACCTTTCCAACAATATATCACACGTTAGGGTTGAAATTTAAAAAAAATCACTTCCCACTTTACATATAGGGGGGCTACCCTAATAAAACATTTTTTTCCAATTTTTATTTTACCACTTTGTCGGTGTGATTGATACACATATTGGTACCAAATTTCAGCTTTCTAGTGCTAACGGTCACAGAGATTAAGCGAGGACGGACAGACGGACGGACAGACAGACAGACAGACATGGCGAAACTATAAGGGTTCCTAGTTGACTACGGAACCCTAAAAAGATTCCGACGTATTGTGAACCTCCTCCTTTTTGGAAGTCGGTTAAAAATGTACTTGATCCATAACACTTGATGTGTGTATTTAGGGAAAATAAAACTATTTTATGAAAGTTACCTGTAATATCATTCTCATAGTCGTGTCTAGTTCCATTGGCGACAGCAACACTACATAGTAGTCTTGAAGTAGAGGATGGGCGTAGAATTCATTTAGAAAATCCATAATAGTATCAGCATGTAGAGTCGTTGAACAGACGACGACGTGTTTTTCAGACTGCGCGCGATGCGACGAGTATGACCCTCCAAGTTTTTGTCTCTCCATCCATGTAAATGCAAGTTGTTCGAACTGCAAAGTTATCGGTTCATTAATACTAATAATTTTCTAAACAAATAAATTAAATCAAAGTGTATGTTAGTAATCAAGAGGAAATATCTGTGGTTGAATAATCTGAAAGTTATACTTCTATGCTGGTATAAGTGGTACGAGATCGTACTGCAAAATTATACTACGTTCATCAAGTAGTTATTGATAATATATTTGACAATTTTGTACGCATATTTAGGATTAGGAGAATATTCATTTACCAGGTTGCCTATCGAAATGTGGCCGCTAGTATTTTTAATTAAAATATTGATAATTATTGATTTTTGGGAACATATTTCGTTCACTTGTTTTTTAAATAACATGTCATTCCTCTGCACGGCAATACATAAAGACTCTCGTATATATAAAGACTGAAAAATCACGGTTGCCATTGCGCACTTGGCCGCACCTTTTAACAGCTAGCAGCCATGTATAAACCAAGTACGATTTTGAAATAGAATTACGTTCATAACGTACATTTATTATATTATATCAAATTAAAGCATTTTTTTCTGAATATTATGATATACGGTTCTTAAATTAAATCTAGCCGCAAGTAATGGTTGCGGGGTGTTAAAGATGGTATATATTAAAGTTCGAGCGAAAGAGAGTGAGCGCGTTACATCACTAGTCAGACAAGGATAGCGATAGCCAGCTGTGTGACACTTAAAAAACATTGCGCATGCGTCGAATGACGACTTAATAAATACTGTAAAAGATTTTGAAATGTTTTTTTTAAATATTTTAGCCATAAAATAGTATTGATGAAAAATAAAACCAAGGTTACTAAGAAAATTTTATTGTGCAAGTACTGTTTGTTTTTGTTTTCGATTTTACTCAAGAATACAATCGTCTGTTCATATTAATTAAACATTTAAGCAAATAAAAAAATGAATCTTATACTAAAAAAAAAATGTATATTGTGTCTCGCAGGTAAGATTTACACATGTGAATGAATGGGGTTGTTTCGCTCCTTCCCTTAATTTATAGGTAACAATATTGAGACTATAAAATTAAAATTCAGAACTAATTCAAACAAATTAAAAACTAATAGGCTCATTCAGTCATTCGCGGCTCTGTAATTGTAAGTATTTGTGACTATGGTATAGTAATGTATGAGTGTGGGTTTTTAAGTGATAATATCCGTGACTCTCATTTAAAAATCTGTATCATCGGAGCTATCAGTTTCATCGCTATAAACATCAGAATCATCGTCACTATCGAAAGATTTGGTCACGGAATCACAAAGCACACTCTTAACTTGCGTTGGAGTTGAGTCTCCCAGAAACCATGTTGGTTATAGACAGTTATAGAAAACCATCTAATAGCAGCCAGCCATTAGTTTCCGCGCTGAACTTGATACATTCCGGCTCAGTTGATTTAACCACACCGAATTAACAAACATTGTCCGCAACAATCTTTGTTTCAAAGATTTACCGAAGACCTTTAGTTCTTTTCATAAATTCATTATTTTGTTTTGAAGCGTACATTTTGTTAAATAATAAAAATCTTGCGGCATTTACACATTGATATTTTGGGAGTCCATACATATGGCACGTTAAATCTTGGAGTGCATCAACTTTTCTTTCATCAAATATATCAGTAGGATTCGTCAAAGACGCCAAAACTTTTTGAATATGCGGGTGCTTAATAAATATGTACATTCAAGGGCCGAACTTGCCCTTTATTGAAAAATGCAGCCGTGTAGTCGCAACCTGTGCATGCGTGAAAAGCGGGACGAGCAAGACATAAGTAAAATTGCGGTTAATTGCGCCTAATTTTGTCAGTGCAGTTTATGCAAACTTCGTCCTTATTATTTATTTTGTTTGCCAACCTGCAAATTAGGAAAATGCATATTACCTAACTTTGACTTTGACTCTGCTGTCTTCACCAAAACTTTTGAATTTTCAGGTACTTACGTGGAAAACAATTCTAGTAGGTATCATCTTCTTCATGTTTACATGCTAATTAGTTTCTTTAGGTTTTTTCTTTATGTTAGAATAAAAAATTCACAGTTGTTCAGTTCAGAACACTAGCATTCGACGGTTGTGCACGTCACACAGCTGGCAATCGCTATCCTTGTCTGACTAGTGATGTTACGCGCTAACTCTCTTTCACTCGAACTTTAATATTTACCATCTTTAACAGCCCGCAACCCTTACTTGCGGCCAGATTTAACTAAGCAACCGTATATCATAATAAACAGAAAAAAATAGCTTTAATTTGATATATAATATAAAAAATAAATGTACGTTATGAACGTAATTTTATTTCAAAATCCAAGTGAAAAAGGTCAAGTGCGCAATGGCAACCGTGGTTTTTCAGTCTTTATATACATACATGTATTGCCGTGCAGTGGGTGACATTTAATTTAAAAAAACAAGTGAACGAAATATCTTCCCAAAAATCAATAATTCAGTAATTTAATTAAAAATACTAGCGGTCACATTTTGATATTAGGCAACCTGGTAAATGTATATTCTCCTACTCCTAAATATGCGTAAAAAATTGGTTTTACGCATCTACTCGATGAACGTAGTAATTCTGCAGTGGAATCTTAGACTATTAGGTATATCGAGGACAAAAAGCCTGAGACAGAACTGTTCCAATTTGAATTAACTTTATACCTATTTTATTTATTTTTATTACAGCTTGACATTTAATGAATACTAAAACACTTATTTAGTTTTACAAGTATGGTTAAATTGGTTTTTTCGATTTATTTTGACATTACATATTTATTTTCTCAAGTGTTATTATTGTTGTTGTTATTACTGTGTTTATTTTCATTAAGATTTAGCTTAACGATTGTGTGGCAGTTTGAGTACTTTACGGCCTACTCAAATGTTCTTTCTATGGTATTGTTCGTTGTGTCGTTGAGCTCCTTAGGTTATGACTCACGCTACACGATCACTGATAAATGCTTGCACCGACTGGACAGGTCCACTCGGTTCTTTCTTCAAAAGCCCATAACAGATACTAATTGGCTTGCTCCTCATATGACTTGATTAATGTCTGGACTTGACAATGGCCTCTGAGTTTATTTCGACTGTTTCTTCTTAGACTAATCAAATACGAAACACCGGCCCCATCTAGTTTTAAGAGATAACACGAAACGTGTACAGTCAGCAGTACCACTTAGCAACTTTTAGAAGAAATTTTCGCCAACTGTATTGATTTCATTTTCGCCTTATGTAACGAAAATATTATTTCAGAAACTATATCAACATAAAGTAGGTGATATCTCAAAGATGCAACCGTTATTTCGAGAAAGTTGAACGATATGTACGAGTGTTTTATGAATGTGGATGAAGCAAAAAGAGTATGTAAGGATCGTAGCAGTTCCCGTCGGGGCTGCGGGTTGTTCGAAAGAGATACCGCGGCCTCGACACAAAGGGCTAAGAAGGAACATGGGTGGTTTTTAGTCAGTAGAAGTCTGGCACTTTCCTACCGCTCTGCCCAGAGCGGGAGGAGTCATTTGATGATTTCCCAACCCGTGCTTTCAGCCTACCTCCATGGGAAAAGGGCGTGAGTTTATGTATGTATGCACGAGTGTTGTGTAAAGCCAATTTACAGAAATAAATAAGAATTATGATTGATCCATCACTTTGTGGTCCATCACAGACAAAACATTTTATCGAGAGTTTTATCAAAGATTCTCTGCGGCTGAATTTTGCCAGTGCGTTCGACTCAGTACTGAGATCTGCTCAATACAAGCCTACACTTTGAAACAGCTTAGCTTTAACTAACACACACTATTTGCAAAAAATAAAACCGGCACCTAAGGAAATTTAAGTTCTGAGGTCGATTGGAGTCAATTAAATGAAATTTAATTGTTTGACGTAGTCTGTATACTTATTATCGTGTAAATGAATACGCGTGAAGTGAATTCTGGCAGTTTTTTTTACAACCAACAATAAGAAGTAGTCGGCAATAAAGACAAGAAGATTTTTTTACTTTTTTTAATAATATAAAGTTACAAATGTAAAAACCCATTAACGAGTATGACCTCTTGCCAAAATAACAGCTTGAATCCTTCTGGGCATGCTTTCCACGATGTTTTTAATAACGTTTTGAGGAAAACATTCCCACTCTGCTCTTTTTAATTACCTGATGTTTTGTGTAAAGTCAATTGAGGACCATATAGATTAGTCGTTAGTGATAGCAACTGCAGGGAAACAAAGTTCTGGAGAGTGGTCGAGGGACTTTTAAATACTAGAAAAACACGTAGAGGTTACGTGTGTGTACTTGTGGACTACCCCAAAGCGGGGGAAGTGTCGCTAGGTACACGAAAAACAATTATCAGTGATTCCTTTAGGGATGTGTGATAGTGGATGAGTGCTTAAAGGAAACAACTAGGTACTTATTTCTTCTTAATAATGGTGAAATATTCTTGTTTTCCAATAACTATTTATCATCGCATCAATCGGGCAGGAGCACGTTGTATTTTGCGACCTGACGCGACCCGACCCGTGAGGAAAGTGTGAATGAGATATTTAAATAAGGTATACTGCGAGCGCACGATAGTAATGTCAGGTATTATTTAATAAAATTTAGTGTTGCGATTTCAATAATTAGATCAGACAAATAAAATTGCAGTCGCATTTAAAAACCGTCACGAATGTAAAATAAATACTATCGACACGATGATAAATACATCTACTCGCGGTAGGCAAGAGTGGTGGAGGGTGGACCATAGAGAAATATGAGTAAGTTACAAAGGCGATTCTGTTGTAGCGTACTCGCATATCGCTTCCACAAGTCATTCGCAGTTAGCGTTACGACAACACCAGAGTGAGACCGTTGACGCGGCAGTTGTCCGTTATCGTTGTAATATGTTTCTGGTGTAAAACGCCTGAATAAACACTTCGAACATCAGGGCCCTGTTTAATAAACATTACAAGTCTACAATTTTGTAGATAACTGACATATTTGTAAAAATTTCTTACAAGTGCTGTTTAATAAACCTTACAATTTGTAAAAATTCTACAAGTAAAAATTTTACAAATTAAACAATTGTAAACGTTTACAATTTATTGTAAAAAACGCCTGTAGATTTTGATGACAATTTTGTAGCTACAAATTTGTAATTGTAAGTTACAATCCTTACATAGTATAAAACAAAGTCGCTATTTTTGTCTGCCTGTTTGTCTGTATGCTTAAATCTTTAAAACTACGCAACGGATTTTGATGCGGTTTTTTTTAATAGATAGAGTGATTCAAGAGGAAGGTTTTAGTATATAATTTGAACGACATCCACGCGGGTGAAGCCGCGGGCATCAGCTAGTTTTACATAAAAATGTAAGTTTTGTTGAAGATTCTTAAATCGAGGGTAATTTCATAAATCTTACACATTTAGAAGATTTAGAATTTGGTTTAATTTCTTTTATATTTGTTTGATTCATAATAAATTTGCCGAGTGAATGTAAGTGCTGCATTTCTCTTAAAATCGAATTTAAGATCATGTCCTATGTTCATTATCCAAAAAGAAAAAAAATACTGGCGAAAAGTTTCAACGTTTTACGTAAAATTTGACGATTTAAAAGTAAAGTTAACCCTTTATAAAAAAAATTCACCGTTACCGTTCACTCATAATATTCATGATCACTATTGTGCGAACCATTTTTTAAAGAATAACAATAAAATTTCTTCACTTTTAGTTAGTTTTAGTTATTTCAGGTCCAAAATTGTAAGTTTCTGACACACGGTGAGTCCACCTGACGAAATTTTTCTACAATTTACAAATTATGTAAACTTGTAGTTACAATTATGCGTTCAATAAAACAGTTTCCCCTACAAATTTGTAAATTGTCACCTGTAGAGAGAAAATGTTTATTAAACAGAAATATGTAGATTTGTAGCTACAAGTCTACAAATTTGTCAGTTTTCCACCATGGTAAAATTGTAAATTGTATTCTTTATTAAACAGAAACTTGTAGAATTGTAACTTGTAGCCTACAATTACAATTTGTAAGTTTTATTAAACAGGGCCCAGGTCGTCATGATAACCTAGAAGTGAATTTGCCCTACTGTAATAGGAGCAACTTACGAATGTTTCAAATTGAGAACATGTTAAGACTTTAGTCCGAATTTATTTAGTAAGAATTTAGTCCGATCAATTAATTAAAGATGGTCAGTGTCTTTTTATTTTAGGAAGCAAGTTTTGACATTTTGAACGCTAGATACGAGTAGTATTTAAGGTAAAAGTATAGAACCTTACAATATTTCGATGAAAGCCCACTTTTTCTCCATTTTTCATAGATAATCTAGATAAAGTGTGCCCATATTTGTTGACCTAGAAGTAAAAAAAAACGCTGAATGTATAACCTGCGTTAAATATGAACCTTCCGAAAGCTAAATCTACTCTGGGAAGGATATTCTCGTTTCCATCAATCATTACCTACTATCTATATTTGATTTTGTGGAAATATCAGGATGGCCACGAGGACATAACCGAGGCGAGAGAGATAACTAGAAGGAAGCTCTTTGTCCCTTTCACTTAATTGCCCGCAGATAAAAGTTTCAAGATAAGTTTTAACTATTCTTCTATGGTTCTACAATCTGTAAGCATAGCACACAAACTTGTTTTATTTATTAGATTAAGATAAAATTTAATATTAAGATAATTTGGAAGCTATATTTATATTCATTCTGGTAACGCTGAAATCTTTCATGAATTGTGTTTTGTTTTTTGCCTTCAGAAGTTGTAAATTTTATTTATTTCTGTGAAAATTGTTATAAAGTGTTCTATCATGTCATGTAAAGTGACTCATGGTGGTTGTGGCATATTATTTCACACGTAAGGAATATTATAGATTTTTTTTTACTTTCATTTTGTTGTATTTGACTCCCGAATCTCAAACAATAACTAAAATTTCTGTGTGCAGTCTTCACTTCAATCTGGCGGATTTTTAATTTAAGATATTTAAACAGATTTTTAATTTTATTCCCCCCATTTTAATGCCCAAACACCAATTATTCCGCAGACCAAGAGCAAACGGAAAAAGAGCATAGAATGGCCACCGAATATGGAAAATGTATTTCACTAATTTTTTTTTATGAAATTATTATTATTTCACCGTCTAAGTACCTACCCGATGATGTGTAAACCGGGCACAACTTATCCCTATCAAACCGAAGTTTCTTTGACTGACTGACTCATCACCGCCCAGCCCAATACCCCGGCTGGGTGGTGATGAGTCAGTCACTTAGAAAGCTGAAATTTTGCCCAGAGGTTCCCTATAGAATGAAGATGATGAAAGTTTGTATTTTAACCGACATCCACGCGGGCGATGCACAGGCATAAACAGTCCTTCTAGCCACGTTTCTCTTTGACTGAGTGCTCAGTTCTGTTTGTATACTGGGACCATGCTTATCGGCAAAAGAAAGTTTTGTCAAGTTTTCAAAGTTTTTTTGATTTTTTTAAGGAAATTAATATAAAAAGGTATTTAAAAAAGAACTGAGAGTAATCTTAAGAATAAATGATGGAGGAGAATTTTGAATCTGAAGCTTCTGTTACCTACAGAATGTCGTGGTTCTTGGTAGTCATTGAATCTCAACTTTTCCAGTGCTCTATCTATGAAATACTTTCTTTTGATGTTGTCCTCTTTGGAGATCCTGTTTATCTCCTGTGTAAAACAGGAGATAAACAGGATCCCCAAAGAGGAGGTATGAAGGCAAGTCCCCACCCAGGTCTCTGATAAGTAGAGCCATTATCACTTGATAATCTACTTTCATTTTAATCAAGGAGGTAAGGCAGGTCCCGTTGTTAACTGAAGGCTTAATTGTGAGTGTGATTACAATTGGAATCCAATTTGACTAGAGCATAAAAACTTTTGTATGTGGTATTTGGAGTAGGTATAAGAAATGGTGAAAGTTGGCATTTTGAAATTCATAATTCCTTATTTAATTAGCTCGCCAGAAGAGCTCGTGGCTTAATAATAACTGCCACTCGGGTCAATCTTTAGTTTAAGCCGCGCTTACCTAGGTTGGTCTGTGGATGGGTGACCGCCCATTACACACCGAGTTTCCTCCGTGCCTCGGAAAGCACGTTAAACTGTTGGTCCCGGCTGACATATATATAAATATTTGGCAGTCGTTACAGGTAGTGACCTGAAAGTCTGACACCCAGTCTTACCAAAGGGTATCGTACGAGTATTACCTAGTATAAACTGGATTGTGGAGGTCAGATAGGCAGTCGCTCCATATAAAATATAATATATTCAGCTGCATCCGGTTAGACTGGAAGCCGACCCCAACATAGTTGGGAAAAGGCTAGACAGATGACGAATTTATTATTTAATTTTGCAATATCATTGTTATGCCAATATGCGCCCCTTTCGGATCAGACAGGGATTTTTTAACATAAATATTATGGTATAATTTTAACAATACTTTTTTTAGCATTCTGCCAGTGCATATAATTCTATTCTATGTGTTTCGTGCCGAGCTTTAAACTTACATTTTCCAACATCTAGACAATTTGTCATTTCCTTCGGAGCAAGCAATAAGTAATGTTTCTAATTGGGTTATAATAATGTAGTCATTTTACCTGTGTGGGTAAGACCACCAACGCCACCCCGATCATGATAACCATAAATAGTTGTGATGGCCAAATGTCAGGTACAAGGTCGCCGTAGCCCACTGTAGAGAAAGTCACCACTACGAAGTACGTAGCTTGGAACAAGTTGAGATGGCGATGACCCGCTCGTTGAAAGTGCTGGAAGCCACAGACACTGGAAAAGTAACGTTTGCTTATAAGTTATAATAATGCAATTGAAAATGCCGAGTAAACAATTTCTTTAGCATAAAATACTAAATATCTCTATTTAGTTTTTTATTATAATATATTTTATATATATATTTATATTTTTATATATGAGACGGTCCTGCTCTTGACTTCAATCTTGTCCTAAGGGCAGAGATGGGCATTGATATGGAGGAATTAATTATTATTATCACGTTGTTTTTTGTAACGGGGATACCATGTAATTGGAATTGCTTTGTAATACTTCGATGTCGTATTGTTCTTCTTTTCGAGTCGATGACTAAACTCTGTCCACCCAGTACGTGGCGTCGTATTGTTTACTAACGGAGTGACGCCATGAGCCGAAACAAAATGGCGGCAAGCGTTTCCGCGCGAAAATTCAAAATCATAAATAAAAACCGGCCAAGTGCATGTCGGTCTACGCCCAATGTAAGGTTCCGTAGTTGCCCATCAAATTAAGTTGACTTTTAATGTAAAAATAAAACAAACTTACATTTGCAGTTTTAAGACCTGCGCTCAATGCATTACGCATAAATAAATATAAATATTTGGGAAATAATAAGTCAAGCCACATATTTTTTTATTGGCAACGTGATCAAACTTCTAATTTTATAACTAAGCCACGGGAAAATGACGTAGCCGCTAATAAACTAACTCGTCTTTTTCACAATGCCATCTAAATATCTTACAGAAACCGTCAAATATAGATCATCATTTATTAACTTATCCTTCTTATTTATTCATAGCCACCTAATTTATTAACTCAGCCACGGAATTTATATCTCATCACCATTTTACGTTTTATAGCTTCAACATTAGGTCTTCAAAAATACAATTCAAGCGACCACAGACTTATTAGTACTTTGCATGTAAAATAATTCATCATATTCTTTTATATCGTTAAAATAGCCACTGCAAGATTTGGCGCAAATGCGCGAGACTACACCCACCGGCCATTTGCACCAATCAGAGAGCGCCATTCGATTCATGTAGGTACTGATGAGTTAGTCACGTGTATTTATTTTTGTCGTTCGCGCGTTCTTATTGCAATTGTTTCGGGTACATGAAAATACCTAAAATTGTTATACCCAAGTTCAAAATGTCAACTTTTAATACACTTTAGATTATTATATTATATTTACGTTTAAGGCGTGGATATACGTGAATTAGCCTTTTTTGGGATACATTTGAACAGCTTTTTTCCGCAATCATCTCCGGATTTTTTTCAAAAAAATATATGTATATATCTACACAATCTACTGCATGTCCTCTTCACTTTAAAACTAGTGGCTAAGATATTTAGACGCTCGTTAATTGTGGCTGACTTAGTAATCTAGAAGGCAATGTAGATTTTTAAAGGCGAATAATGCTATTAAAAAGAAGCCGGTTTAATTAGCACTTAAAATATTTTATCAAGTATATTTTAAAAGTTGGTCGACTATTACTCATAAACTTGTTAAGCCTACTTAGCTGTGATAGTGTTCCTTTTATTTTCGTTATATAAACTACTACCATGATTTTTTTCACACGTCTTAACACAACCCGTGTAGGTGGTTCAGGTAACTACACTTGAGTCCAAAAAAAATTTGTATATGAAAATCGATCATTGAAAGTATCGATTCATTCTCTTTAATCGATTCTTTTTAAGCAGGTCTGAAGCTAAAGCACTATGAAGCTAAAACTGACAAATGTCAAATGTGGCTTAATAAATTGGCCCTACTTTATACGAATTTTCAAGCCCACACTAGCCCTGGATGGAAATAACTGGAAGTAATGGGGAGAAGCCTTTTCCCAACAGTAAGGTAGTCAAGTTGCTTATTAAAACTCATTGGACAACAAGATAAGAATAAAAAAATAAAATCGCTTATCAACGTGACTATTCGAATGTTCGAAGGAGTATTTCTGCGATAAGGTTTAATTCACTATTACTCAAGGGGGTTCCATAATGTTCGCCACTGACTGTAGTATGAAACGTGTAGGTACCTATAAGTAGTGTCGGTATTATAAATGAAAAACAAATATAACCGAAGCCCATTTATAAAATGAGACTGACTATACAATGTTAAATGTCAAGCCAAAAGAGTAATTGCACAGATATTATTCTATTTAAAAAAACTAAATGTGGCACTCGGAGACTGTCGCGGTAAAGCTATTGCATAGCATTTTTTATCAACTTATGCAAATAATTAATTATTTAATTTGAATTCAACCCATCCGTCTGCGGACAGTGGTCCCTTACACCTTACTGTTACTGTTAGCCTGTGTCATCCCACTGCAGGGCAAAGGCCTCCCCCCATGATTTCCAAATTTTGCGATCCAGGGCCAATGTGGACCACTGGTCGTTTGTTCTGTCAAGCTCGTTCCGCCATCTCCTTCGAGGTCTACCACGTCGTCGTCGTCTACCCTTACACCTTGTATTATATTAAGTATACGAGTAATAATATGTATTCTTAGGGTACCTTGTAAACACCAAGCATAGTAGAGTGACGCACAATATCATCAATTGTTGCGATAGGGCGGATTGGGACCTCTGCATAGCTCTGTGGAGATCGTTCTGAAATTAACCAAATTGAAAAGTTTTGATAACATCGATAAAAGTCCTAGCATTATATAAAAGAAAAGGGGAATGTTGGTTAACTTTTTTGGTGTGTTGGTTAACTTAATCATACTATCAAATTAAATAATAATAATAATAATATTCCACAACTATCACACAACGCCATCTAGTCCCAAGCTAAGCAGAGCTTGTGTTATGGGTACTAGACCACTGATAAACATATAGACTACTGGCCCGTGTTGAAAAAATTATGGGTCATGTGAACCACCAGGTGACCTATCTAGAACGATATAGGAGCATAAAATAATAAGATTCAGCACTATGCCGTCACTTGTAAGCTGTCCAACCGAGTGCAGGTGAGAATTCAAAAGTACAGGTAGACTGGGTACATTTTGGTCATATATTTTTGTACGGCATTCTTACCATCGATAGATCCATGAAAAATAATAAGAAAACGCGTAGTGCCGTAAAAAAATGTTGCGACACAAAGTCGGAATTTTTATTTTATTTTCCGACAATTTCCAGGGTAAATTTGGTCATTTGATTTTGTACGGCATCAGTTTCATACTATTTCAATACTGCTTCTAATCCATTATTCCGCAACGCCGTACAAAAATCATGCGACAAGGGGAAATAATCGAGGGTTGTAACCCCCTCTCTTTCCTCTGGTCCAGGGGGTGATTTGACACAACATAAAATTAATTTATTTTGAAAGTATTTTATGCATAGATAATATTTTTTCAGATGCCGTACATTTTCGTTGGTCCAAAGGGGAAAAAAACTGAAAATTAAAAAATTAAAAAGAAAAAATCCATATAACGAAATGTAAGGTGAAATTCATCACGATATTTTTGTAGACGGCATTTAGATAGTTTATTTGTACTAATTTTCATACTCTTTTCGTGATTCTAGGTTAGGGTAGTTAGAAACTATGTTAAATATGGGTTTGTATACTATCGATTTATACCAAAATATAGACATGTTGTCACTGATAATTCCAAAATACAACATATTTTTGAGAAGTACTCGCACATTTTCGGTTGAGGCAACTATAAGTCTGTAAGTCTTAAAATAATTAACAAGAAACAGTTGACGTCAACTGTTCCTTGTTAATTATTTTAAGACTTCTCTTAGTCGTGTAGCTCATTTCAATCCCTAGGTAGATCAGTTATTGTTTTAAAAGTAAATCTTATGTGGGAGCTGTAAAATTGAATTTCCTACAAGTCGGCGCACCGTCTAGTAAAGGTGCAATCGTGGCGACACCTGGGAGTCCGGTATTAGCATTTTTTTTTCTTTATAAGCAACAAAACATATTTTTACAAATCTTATTTTAGCGTTGACTTAACTTATTGATATACATCGGTTAGTAACTAGGTATGTGCAGTTAGGGCTATTGCGTATCTTTTTAATGTCAGTGGCTATCATAAATGTCCATAGATTAACTGTAAATTGGTTATGGTTTGGTACATTCTTTTCTTAAAAACTCACTATTTGACAGTTATTTGATAGACACTTTAAGTTATCCACTGTCATCACAAAATGTACGTTTTATCTTAACGTATTACCGACTAAAAATATAATAAAAAAAAAAAACAGTTATATATAATTATGTATCAATAATGTTTGAAGTATATATTAAACCAAAAAGTATACAAAACTGTTGATACTGGGATTGGCAGTTTCAATTCTTGGATATAATATACACACCGTTTCAGTTCAGTTAGACGTCATAGTGATTTTATCATATTATCAATTGTTCTCTTCAAAAATATGTTAATGCCGTACTGTATCAGATTGATAGTATCAGGAGTAATCACCATACTACGTTTGTATGGAAGAATGACTGGCTTGTGCAACCTTAAAATGGTAGCGTCATTTTCATCAGCCTAAAAGATAATGGTCTGCATTAAAATGTACGGCATCATTCTTTCCTAATTTATTTATGTTAATACTATTTAAAACAAGGGATAAAACTTAGAAAACTGCTATATTTCATTAATCTATAATATTTAAACTTTTGCAACAATTTGCAAAATTTCAGTTTTTGTATTTCTCTATAACTTTTTTTTGAACAGTTTCTTTTGAACGGCAATACTATAACAATTGTATTTTACAATATCATGTTAAAAAAAAGATCCCGTACAGGATCAAATGACTTTACAGCTTTAAAAATCAAGGATACGATGAAATTAAGATAATTATTGATATACATTTAAAATGAACAATAATTTTTTGACGGCATTATTTTTAATAGTACTTTTGAGTGCTAGATAATGTTTTGGAACCGAAGCCGTACTTTTTCAAATCACCCCCTGGACCAGCGGAAAGAGAGGGGGTTACAACCCTCGATTATTTCCCCTTGTCGCATGATTTTTGTACGGCGTTGCGGAATAATGGATTAGAAGCAGTATTGAAATAGTATGAAACTGATGCCGTACAAAATCAAATGACCAAATTTACCCTGGAAATTGTCGGAAAATAAAATAAAAATTCCGACTTTGTGGCGCAACATTTTTTTACGGCACTACGCGTTTTCTTATTATTTTTCATGGATCTATCGATGGTAAGAATGCCGTACAAAAATATATGACCAAAATGTACCCAGTCTACCTGTACTTTTGAATTCTCACCTGCACTCGGTTGGACAGCTTACAAGTGACGGCATAGTGCTGAATCTTATTATTTTATGCTCCTATATCGTACTAGATAGGTCACCTGGTGGTTCACATGACCCATAATTTTTTCAACACGGGCCAGTAGTCTAATACTTATATATTTCTAAATACATACATATTATAGATATATTACACCCAGACACAGAACAAATGATCGTGCTCATCACACAAACATTTTTGTCCTGGGTGGGAATCGAACCCACGACCTCCGGCATAGCAGTTAGGGTCACTAACCACTAGACCAACAGGCCAGTCAATAAATAATTACTATCCTTTCTTATGATATATAAGTTCATCTTTGTCGGTTCTGGCCGAGTCTTCCAGGGCAACTTGACATTACCCTTTGAATGATAAACTACACCAGGAGACTACAGCTAATCACGAAGAATCCCTCTCTGGGCTGAGCACAGCCGAGTGTAACCCGACTGTACTGAGCCCAGGCCGCCCTTCGTATTCTTGGGGGAGGGGGGAATATCTTTGCTAAATACAGGAAATGCATAACCACCACACAAACATCGTCCACACAATAAAGCTGGTCCGGCAGGGTTTTTTACCCTGGCCTCTTTATCAACAGGCAGAGGTCCAACTCATTAGGAAGTTTCCCCAATCAACACATAGAACCTGGAAACAACAAGACTTCAACAGAACCTTGCCCCCCTATGGCAACGAGTCCCTGCCATGCGAGTTTGGAAGCTTTGAAAGAGAAACTACGCCAGGAGGGTACCGCTAATCACGGGTAATCCCTCCCGAGCTGAGTACAGCCGAGTGTAACGCGACTGTACTGAGCCCAAGCCGCTAAAACACTATCCGCGAAAAGCAAAAAAAAAGAACCCCATTCTTTTAGTCTATGGTCGATCACCATTATTAGATGCGCGCGCATAGGAGAACTGAATATTTTTTTCCGCCATTGCGATAAAAAATTGACAACTCGTTTTAACTGTTGAAAATGATTTTTCATCCCTTCAATATTTGATCTGAGCCTTCAATTCGAAAAGTGTCGTTTTGTTCCTCTTTAAGCGGGAGAAAAGTAGCTCTTTTCTCCATTAGACTTTTTAGCGGGCAGTAATGTGATTTGAATTTAGAACATGAATCGTTCATTGAAATCGAACGCAAATTGTATTTTACTGGCTGTAAGTGTTGGCCTGTGGTGTTGGCTGTACGGTGCGAGGAGGCGTGGTAACTAAAAAAAAACAAAAATTTGTGATGCCTGCCTTTCATGAAAAAGCTTTCTACTCAAAATGCGCATAGTTCAGTTTTTATTGATTTACAGCGCTGACTCTCACGGATTTCTAGAAATTCATGGTTTTGTTTTGATAAATGAATTCTTCAAGTGACAGTGAAAGTATAGAATTAACTCCTGAAAGTATGTGAACTGACCTGCAAAATCGCGGGAGAAATATATGAAAGCCTATGGTAATTTTATTGAATGGAGAAATGCAAGAGGCGCCAAGAATTTTTCAGAATCTGCGTTTCTGGCCTACTTCCAGTATATAGCCAAAACTTCAACAACCTTCTACTCTTTCGAGTAGAAAGTTGTTTAGTAACGTGTTGTCTTAATAACGACGTAAAACTGGACACATATTCGTAATTAATAGCGTATCTGAAGAGGATGTCTGATGGATTTAAACGTGTCGTTACTCTATGTTTTATTAAAAAATAATATTACAATATAATATGAGATGAGGCGCCTTTTATTTTCTCATAGAGAGTGATGAAGAGTCGAGTGTATCACTTGGGCGTAAAATATATTTTTGGCTCGGGCGACGTACTTTGAATCCCTCGTTACGGTCAGGATTCTACTAAAGAATATCACTACGTCCGGGATTCTACTCTAGAATCCCTCACTACGCTCTGGATTCAAAAAAGCGTCCTCGCCGTAAAAATATTTTTTTGCTCCCTTATGATACAATCTATTATCTTAGTATTTTTTTTTATTTCTTCACAAGTGTGTTGAAAAACGTCGTATGATACACGTGCGTTTTGATGATTCCCGTCCTCGGCTCTTTTAAGACCCTCACCTAATCGACTCGGTGGCGACTCAGCGGTAATCACCAACATTACACACTACTACTAGTGACTTCCACTTTAAAATCACTATTAAGTAGTGTCATTCAATTGTTTTGATTGTTGACAACAACTAAAACTCGACTCAACTTTATCGAAACAATTCTTGAGTCGTTTTCAGCGATAGTTTAAAATTCAAATCACTTCAGTGAATAACGGGTTATACTGAAATGCATTTATTTTGGCACTAACAAGCAGGTGGTGTTAATAGATATTGAATGATTACTTACAAACATATTCTCGAGCGACCTCTTTGCCAGCCAACAGTTTAGAAACACTGGAATGAAAAGGTTTCTGAGCGGTGGAAACGGCAACTGAAACCAGAATTTGCTTAGTTTTAATTCCAGTTCATTAAAAAATAAAATCTTTCTTGAAGGATAAAATCAAATTTATATACTTTTTGTATGGATAGTATTCCGAAGTTAATGATAGGTTGGTTTCTCAAATAGCAAAACGATGTTTACCATAATTTCTATGTTAATTATGTTGATCAGTTATTCATATCAACCACTTCAAAAAAAAAAATACCCACTCAATACTGTACTGTGCAGCTGTGGTAGAATGTCTTGTATCTCACGTCACATTTTGACGTCAAAACATCAACGATAGAGAAAAATTATCTGTTCCAGCTAGGCAGTGCAGAATTGAGCGGGCTATCGGACAGGCTACAGCACTTATTGACAAGTAAGTCAGTCTTCTTCAGGAATAGCAATACTCCTCCTGGATGCGCTTAGTGAAGCGGGTGTTCTCAGAAACTGATATTAGTTCTCGCACTTCTCTGGCCTGAATAAGGTATAAAACAGTCTTTTGCCGGGCGGCAACAAGTAGCGTGCCTTCAACGGCTGGGTCATGCTGGTTTTGATGCCTTAGATAGAAGGGTCCGCGCTTTACTGACCGCAAATCGGATGTATCGTCCCCGGTCGTCGGTGATGAGACTGTATATCCCAAGAAAAATAGAAAAAAAACCTCGATTTGGAATACGAGGTTTTTGACTCAATTGTCGCAACGGCCAATGGCATTTTGACCAAGAGCCTCAACAAAAACTTTCGAGGCTCTCCTTAGGCAGTACACCTCCTTAATACACACAGTAGGGTGAAGACCAGGCATGAACATGTAGAAATAACATTACAACAGGCTCTCAGTACCCATGCGAATTCACAGATGCCTTGAATCTGAGATCAAGAATCAGGTGTCTACATTTTATTTCGGAGAGAGATAACTGTGTATTTTCTAAACCTCGCAGCGAAATTGACACATTGTGAAGCATCAGCGAGTGGATAGTTAGAAGACGCTTGAGAAGTCAATCTTACTCCGAAACGGCCCGACACCATTGTTTGCTCAAGACCATTTCAAGTGAAGGGTCACGCAATGCGAGTCAATATTTATGACTGATAATTGGCCTGAGTCTACAGGCATCCAGGGGAGCGATTTGTGCAGTGTCGTTTAGGTAAAACGGTTGCATACGGCAGCGGCTCCTGCATGGTAATTATCTTTAGAGGGAAAAATAGCGCTCAGTTTCGTATCCAAGGAGCTCGAGACGGGCATGTACGTTGATCGACTGTCCTGCACTAATTTAAGATAAGAACACATCAATTATGAGCTGAAAAGAAGGCAACAGTGTCGAAGTAACGAGAAGTCAAAACAAAAGGAGGGTTCGAGATCGAGCCAAATCGACTCCCTTGGACTATAGCGGCGGGGGTGGTGTTCGTCCAGACGCCATCATGTAATAACTCAGGTTCGACTGCAAGTCGCTATTTTTAAATTTCCATTTTCCCTTCCTTTTTTATTTGGTTGATTTATAAGTTTTTAAACTGACATGGTGACTGACACTACTATTAATACTATGAACGGGAATTTAGTTCGGGGATTTAGTTAGTTATTTGTTTAGTTTTCTGCATAAATATTGAGAATAATAATAATGGCCAAGTACCGATTGATTTTAATACCCCTATGTATTCGCACCAATAGCCTGCTTCGACTTGGTTAGGTACTTGAGGGAGTAGAACATTGGTTCATACCATGATTAAACTTAATTTTTAATCGGTGTCACAGACTTCTTTTTTATTTATATTACAAAACTAGCTTCTGCCCGCGACTTCGTATGCGGATCCTGTTGCTTATGCCAGCGACAACGGGGTCATCAAAATCGAAAATCTGAAACGTCTGATGTAGAATTCTAAAGACGGGAAAAAACAGGATGAGCGAGACGATTGGAGACGTTCCAGATCTTTCATTTTTGTAAGTCCACAAGAAATGCCCATCGGACTAAACAACTTTTGCTAAGACGTCATTCCTTAATATGTTATAATGTCGCTGGGCTTTGGAGTTCCATAACAGGTGTTCCAGATCTGCAAATTTATTCTCACAGCAGAAAATGCTCTTCACGTAGAATATTTTTTTGCTTTGTCACCATTTTTATATTTCTTATACTTTAGCTGACAGATGCGTAGATACGCTGAGAACTCAAGCGCAATTCTCTATCAGTGAACGTCTCTGACTGGCGAGACAATGCGTGACGTTCACGATCAGCGGACAGTCGCACATCATGTTCCTCACTTGTTTCTAGAGACCTAAAAGCAGATGCGTAGATACACTGAGAACTCAAACGCAATTCTCTATACGTGAACGTCAGCGACTCGCGAGACAATGCATGACGTTCACGACCTACATCACGGTCTCTAGAGACCTGGATGTAGATGCGTAAATACGCTGAGAACGCAGGCGTGCTTCGCGATCCGAAGAGGTTTCTACGGAGCGATTTGCAGCATGATGTTCTCGAACAGCATCAAGTCTCTCCTGACGCTCTTGGGTAGATTCTTGGGATCTTATGATCCTCAATCTTTTATCTCCTTTGGAACGTTGGAAAAGATTTGACCTCTTTCTAGGCATGGTTATAGTTTTATTAATTTATTTATTTATGCAATGTAGAGATATGGATGCAAGGTGGAGTGGTTGGTTTCCGAAGATACTTGATCAATTAAAATCTAAGTGACTGCTCCCCTGCGTTACCGGGAAGGCTACCGTGTCACGAAGATAAATGGAAAAGGAAAGCCCGAAGGCATATTTATTCGATAAAATAAAATAATAAATGGGAGTTTTGGCCAGTAGAGTCAAATTTTCAATGATTCATCGAATTTTCATCGAAAATCAGCCCTAAACTGTTACCGCCTTCACCGCGTGGAGGTACTCCCAGCTTACGTTATTTTATAGTTATACAGTGAAATTAGTGAAAGCTTTGATTTCCACATCAGGTGTTCCAGATCTTCAATTTTTATACGTCAACAGAGAGTGCTTATCAGGCTGAACAACTCTTGCTAAGACGTCATTCCTATATAAAATATGTTATGGTGTAGCTGGGCTCTTGGAGTTTCACATAAGGTGTTCCAGATCTTCAAATTTATTCTCTTAGCAGAAAATGCTCATCATGCGGAACAATTTTTGCTATGGTACCATTTTCGCATCTCTTATAGTTTAGCTGGTCTGTTGCGGTTCTGCATCAGGTGTTCAAGTTTCCAAGATAAATTATAGCCTATATGTTGCACAGACTTAATACCTATACAACAAAAAAAAAATCATTCAAATCCGTCAAGTAGTTCCGAAGATTAGCGTGTACAAACAAACAGACAAATAGACACACAGACAGATTTTTTTTTTTGGATTCGTGCTCTACTACTGCTTCTAAACCCCCCTCAATTATTATTTTTATAATATATTCAATGTACAGACACAGTTTTTTTTACTGTTTTATTATATGTATATAGATATATAGAAGATAGATTATATGTATAGATTAATAATGTTTAGAAACTTACCGTCAATGCAAATGGTATTGTATTCACCATTTCCAAAATGAAGTGAAATGATAACACTTGTTGCCATATATTACCCTGAAAAAATATGATGAGTTTGAGAATAATGATTTTATTAAAACAAACAATTTAACAATGTCTTGGTTAAAATTATGAGACATTTATTGAAAAGTAAAACATACGTATAAACTAATGTTATTTCACTGAGTTTACGTAGCCTTGATCAGCATACTAGCTTATGCCAGCAGCTTCTCCCGCGTGGAGTTTGATTATATGGTATTGGTTTTTCACCAAAAAAATCGAATTAGTCCGTCAGATAAATTTCCAAAAAATAATGGACGCATATTTTTCTTTTTTCACGTAAACAAAAGATGAAGATGATAAAATATAGTGTTTCGAAAAGTCGTGTCAAGTCGTGTGACGTCACAAGGTTAGTTTTTTTTAACCCAACAAGTGACGTCACAAGCCCCCAAACTCATGATCTTTGGCACATTTTATTTTCGTCAATGTTTATTAACTTGTTATAACAAAAAACACGTAGCCAATATTTTTCGATAATTTAACAGACGGACTAATTGTATTTTTTGGTGAAATACCCTATTGTCCCGCGGAATCATGCTTCAGCGAGAGAGAAAGTATCCTATATATTAAGAGCTGGATATACGCCACTGACATTTCACCCTCCCGCAACCGATTTATTGCGCGTCAGAGGGGTAGTATACGCGATTTGCGAGTAGCGATTACGTAAAAAAATCTTTATAAAGAATTAACACGTTGGCTGCCATAGGGAAATCCGAATATATTTGCGTTTTTCATCAGTCGTTTAAATGACGTGAACTACTTATTTATAAGATTTATATATATAATATATGTTGAACTTGTCCTTGAAGGCTGTCTCCGAATGGGGCGACGCCAACCTGGTCAAGTTCAATGCTGCTAAAACCCAGGCGTGTCTCTTCTCCGCAAAAAGGAGCGATTTCCAACAGTCTCCTACTTTCCGTGGTGTGACCGTGCCGTTAACCGATCATATTGAGCTTCTTGGCGTTACGTTTACGTCAACCCTCAATTTCGGTCCGTTCATCGAGGTTAAGGCTAAACTGGCTGCCAAGAAGCTGGGAATCCTAGCAAAGGTGAGACAGTATTTCACACCGAAACAGCTGCTCAACTTATATCAAGCGCAAGTCCGATCGTGTGTGGAGTACTGCTCTCATCTCTGGGATGGATCCGCTAAATACCAGCTTGATGCGCTAGAGTCAATTGAGAAACGAGCCAAGAGGCTCATCGGCAATGACGCGCTTGTCAAGTCAAAGCTCCAGAGCCTTGAACATCGGCGACGAGTAGCTAGCCTTTCGGTTTTCTATCGGTTACATTTCGGAGAGTGTGCGAGAGAATTGCACGATCTAATTCCGCCAAGCCCGTTCCATCATCGGACTACAAGACGTACGGCGATGCGCCACCGTTATATGGTGGACATCCCACCCATACGCACTAAACGGTTTGGGAATACTTTCATTGTGCGTACAGCTAAGGAGTGGAATTCCCTGCCAGAGTCTGTATTTCCTGATAGCTATAACCTAGGGGTCTTTAAGTCAAGAGTGAATAGGTTACTTCTAGGTAAGCGTGCTCCATCGTCAACCGCATCATCACTTTCCATCAGGTGAGATAGTGGTCAAACGCAAACCTATCAATAATAAAAAAAAAAAAAAAAATGTTTTTATACATTTTTTTGTAAATTATGTGCTGTATTTAGTCCGCCGGTCATTTAAACCCGGCGCGGCGCAAACGTAATAATTTTTTCATTGGAGCCACGCCTGTCAAATCGCCGGTTATCCTGCCGGTCATGTTTTGATAAAAGTAATTAATTTTCTGTTTGATTTTTTTTTAATTTTAAATTACTTTAATCTCAACACAAAATAATGTGTCTCTAAATAACACTAGTCTTTGATTTGTAATAATAAAGATATGTTAAAAAGTATACTGTTATCATAATTTTGTTTGACTCGCTACAAAAACATTCATACAACCAAAAAAATTATAAAAATATTTTGAGGCTAAGTTAGGTATGTAAAGTGATCATTGGGGCCGCGCCTGCCACTTGTAATGGTATTTTGCGTTACACGCATGGCCGTCAGCGAGCAAAAGGTCTTCAAGTTCACCTTAGTTGTGGCCGGTCATTTAAGCCCCCCATGGCCCCAACGATTCTACCAAGTGCCGGTCATTTTGCCCCCCATGGCAGCCAACGTGTTAAGAAAGATATTGGCAAAACTAAGTCGAAGGTAAGGGACAATCGGCTTATTTTTGCCAATATCTTTATGCGGCATGACTTTATATATTTATTGATGGCAATAAAAAGATCCTATGATTGATAGTTTAGGAGAAAAATGGTAGTAAGTTACAAAAACAGATACTACATTGCATATTTATTTATGATGTTTAAATTTAATTTTTAACTTTTTTGAAGCGAAGAGCGGACATGCTCTAGATTGTGTTGACTAAGATATATTTTTTTGAAAAAAAAAACCAGTGATGGTTGCGAAAAAAATATTCTAATGTATTATAAAAAAATCCAATTCACGTATATCCACGCCTTAATCCAGGTTATAAACTATCTGTGTGTTAAATTTTATCCAAATCTATTCAAGATTTGCAATGTATTTAGAAAATGAGTGTTTTTGTTTTGTGAAAGACAAATATCTTCACGAACATTCGCACTTACAATATTAAAAATGTGGTAGTTTGTAAGGATGTATGAATAGGTGTTGTACTAATACAAGTAGCACAATTAAAATCATTAAATACCATCACTATAATACACTCGAGAGCAATGAATCCGGGTCACTTAAAGAATGTTAAAAATCTCGGAAACTAAAAATGATAGGTTAATGCAATAAATTGTATTTAATAGACAATGTAATACTCCTTAAATGAAGGTATTAAAACTTCTTAGTTATTGTAAAGTTATATCATAAAAAAATCAAATTTGAAAAAGGGCCACTTTCGAAGATGGAACTACGTAATTACAGCATTTGGTTTTGCTTTTGTTTGTAATCTGTCATTTATGTGGGTACATAAACCATGTTGATAGTGCTCTATATTCATTATTCAAGCTGAAATTATGTCGCTTACGCCTGAAGAATGCACCAGAATACTTACAATGCTGGAAACCGGCCGGAGTCAGCGCGATACAGCCAGGACTGTCGGTGTGTCGCTGTCAACAGTACAAAGAGTTCTCCGACGTTACGAAGAAACTGGTTCTAACCTACGCAGACCAGGAACGGGCAGAACCAGGTGTACCACAGCACGAGAAGACCGATACTTTGTGAACACCATGCTTCGAAATCGCTTTCTCACAGGAACTGAACTCACAAATCAGTTTCGACGCCTCGGGAAGTAACCCAAGTGCATGGACAGTAAGACGTTGGCTTGCTGAATCTAACTTAAAACCCCTTAGACCTGCAAACGGCCCTAAACTGGAGCGTGGGCATCGTATTTCAAGACTAAGATATGCCCAGAGCCACGTAAATTGGAGTATTGAAGATTGGTCAAAAGTTATGTTCTCCGACGAATCAAAATTTATGCTCTACAAGCACGATGGAAGACACAGAGTGTATCGAAGACCAGGGGAAAGATTCAAGCAAGCATGCATCGAAGAAAAAGTAGCCTACGGTGGTGGGTCTGTACTTGTGTGGGCCGGAATTTCTTCTGAAAGTCGCACAGAGCTGGTGATCATAGAAAACGGCTCTTTAACTAGCGAAAGATATGTGGAAGAAATCCTCAATGATCACGTTGGTCCATTTATGGTCAATTTAGGTGAGGATGCTATATTTATGCATGACAATGCCCGACCTCTTACAGGTAGGATTGTGAATGACTACCTTCAAGAGATGAACATTACTCGTATGGAGTGGCCAGCGCGCAGCCCGGATATCAACCCGATCGAGCATGCTTGGGACGAGCTAGGCAGATGCGTAAAACAACGAAACCCTCCCCCAATCACGCTTCGTGAGCTCAAAATTGCTCTCACAGAGGAATGGGAGAATATTCCCCAAAATCGTATAAGGAACTTGTTGTACAGCATGCCAAACCGCGTAAACGCAGTAATGGAAGCACGAGGAGGCAATACGAAGTATTAAATTTCAGGAAATTCGTAATGAAGTTCTAAAATTACATGTTTTCTATTTTTGTTTTAAGGAGAGATCAGCAGTTTTTTTCTTTATGTAATTTTGTGTTAATAAAATGTATGGTGACTCATATTTTTTTTACTTTCATTTAAGAAGTATTACATTGTCTATTAAATACAATTTATTGCATTAACCTATCATTTTTAGTTTCCGAGATTTTTAACATTCTTTAAGTGACCCGGATTCATTGCTCTCGAGTGTATTTATAATCTCACTCATAAAAGCTCGAACTACGTTGTTCGTATTATTCATTCATATTATTTCAATCAGGTTAAATACTCAAGCATTTAATAGTAGATAATGTACTGCGGGGATAAACCAGCGTCTTTGCAAATAAGTTGCCTTCTGAAGATTTACGGCAATAACTGTCTTAACGTTAGGTATGCCTGCGATATAATAAGACATTTGCGAGCCAGGTCAGTAAATATAATTTCACCTTTGTATTTTTATTAAGCTGGCTGGCTACCCGCATCCTCGTATCACCCTTTATAAACTCCCTGACAGTGTGACGTAATTAATAGATGGTCCCTTACGGTCGTTTCAATTTAGTTGATGACATAATTAATTTACCTTGTAACCTAAATAGGCAAGTAGCATGGCTTCGGTAAAAGATATCATAGCTAATATGACTTGCACAACCCACAAATATAGGGGCCTATTGACCCATATTATTCCGTCCCAATTAATAATCGGGCGCTCCTGAAATTCCTCCTCCGTCAAGTTAGCCGAATATTCGAATTCAGTCTTATTCCCAGGTCTGCAACCGTAGCTGTAAAGAAGCAAATGTAAATTACGTTATAGCCTATATTACCTATAATTATAATATGTTCTACGAATGTCCGAATCGTAAGATTCACCGCAGTGACTGACCAAAC
Organism: Diarsia dahlii; assembly: GCA_949775195.1. Classification (NCBI taxonomy): domain Eukaryota; kingdom Metazoa; phylum Arthropoda; class Insecta; order Lepidoptera; family Noctuidae; genus Diarsia; species Diarsia dahlii. Next base: position 13,891,644 of record OX459189.1, read on the forward strand.
TCGCTGGTGACTGAAAGTTATTCTAGTCGATTTTGGTTTTCCATCTGTGAATGTTAACATTCACCACGTCACGACGACGACGATAGTGAATGTTCATAATGAACGTAATAATAATGTTGATTCATAAATTCATAACTTAGAATACGTTTTCTCTGCTATACTCAACCTTACTGAATCGATATTGTAGCTCGGATAAAACATTGTACACTCTGGTGCATGAAGTTGTGTTTTTATCTATATGAATGAAGTTTACAAAGTGTCATCATTTGGAAATACGATTCCGGCGAACCAGTGCTACATTCCGGGATTCTGGTCACCAATGAGTGTGTGCAAGTTTCGGTTGGGAACTATCTTTACTAGAAATGTTCCTGAAGGTAGGGGATGAGTAGTGGGTGATGATATGATTACTAGGCTAGGTCGCCATTCCTCCGTCTTATGACGACGACAGGCCGTGTCGACGCACATAGGGGTATTAGACATCAAAAGTGGATCAAAACTCTTTTCATATTAATATATTAGTAAAACCGTTACCTAAGCTCTTTTTAGTGTAAGAAACTTAAATAAAACTAAAAACTGGATGTTTACTTAAAATAATATTATGCTACAATAAAAAAATAATCTGATTCATCACGTCTCGCTCTCTTCATTTGGTTCATCCTCTTCATTTTCGCTTTCTGAACTTTCTTGCCTTGAAGTTGTTGTAGATTTGGATGGCAGAAGAAGATCGATCATTTCTTTCGAAAAATAGCCCCGTTGATTTTCTTGGTAGTGGACGTATACTTGTTAATTTGTTGTACCTCACTTTTTGTGATACCTCATATAAAAAAAAATCATAGTAAATAAAACGCCAAACTTCCGCTTCTTTTTTCTTTTCAAATTACTTCCTTAGATAGTCTATATTCATATTCTATTTTAATTTTTACTCGGACGGACTCGGAAACATAACGAATTTACTAATTTGTACCAAAAATTAATAAAGAAAATAAAAAATATCATTAATTTTCATAGATCACAAAAGCCTAAATATAATGTTTTAAATTAACGTTTATGGCTAAAAATAGACCTTTATTTTCAATATCCATATTAAAATCTTCCTTTCAATCAAAGTAGCACTGACTTATAGGTGAACTAAAAGAACATGTTTTTCAAAGTGCCGAAAACTGCAACGAGCAACGTAAACAATGACCTGATTCCAACCAACTCTGTCAATTTATCGCCAAAAAAAACGTCTCAAAGTAACTGCCGTTTGATGCGTCATTATTTACACTACTCCCAAAAGGCATTACAACGGTATCGGGTATGATGTTGAAATTTGAGTTTCGAGCAGCTTTCTTCATACTAATACCCCAATGTGCGACGGCGCGTTCGTATTCCACGCGCGCCTCAAAGAGATGTCAGCAATATTGTAGGGGCCCGCAAGGGCCGACGCCCGTCGGGGCTTCAGGTTGTTCGAAAGAGATACCGCGGCTTCTACACAAAGGGCTAAGAAGGAACATGGGTGGTTTTTAGTCAGTAGCAGTCTGACACTCTCTACTACTGTCCAGAGCGGAAGCAGTCATTTCATGACTTCCTACCCACAAAAAAAAATGCTTGAGCCCTAGGCAAAAACGCGCCAAATGTGTCTTAAGGACTTTCTGATTTTCGGGTAAGCCTTCGGAAACAGGAAAGGGCTAATACTCGTAGTATCTATATATTTCTGGCTTCGTTATGAGTTCACCTTAGTAGTTATTTAAAAAGCAATTAAAACTAACTTTATCTCGTAAGAATGTGATATTTAAGTTTGGCAGAGTTTAACAAGTTTTGACAATGTGTACTAAGTATGGCGTCGTCTCGTCGCCGTTGTACACAACCCCAGACGCAATTATGTTTTTCTGTTTAGTCATAAAGTATGTTATAACCCATAGTATATTTTCGGAATACTCTACTCGGCTAGGACCAAGATAATTGAATTATAGGTCTAAAGGACCTCCCAGGTGCAGTCAACAATTTGTATATTACGAGTATAATTCGCCTTGTTTAAAAAAAAATGTACAAAATTTCAGCTCCTAATCTTAGAACATCCACTGAAGTATCATTTTTTTAAACAGCCTTAACAGGCGTTGAAAATGAGCAAAACGTAAAAAAATCCCAGTACAGAAAATCTGTAAATCCCGTTTGTTAAAATAAATTGAAACTCTGAAAACCTGTAAGACCTCTGAATTGAGAATAGCTGAGAAAACATCGTCCAAGTCACAAATAAATATAATTATTTATGTGCTAAAATAAAAGAACGTAAGTACCTACTATTTTTGTTGTTAACAAATTGACTTACCAGGAAGCGGTAATGGGATCTCCATCAGCGCAAACTCGACATATATACAACACACAGGTCAAAAGTTTGAAAAATAAATTTGCTATTCTAATGCGTAAACCTGAAACAAACAAAAAAAGTTTTACTGTTTTTAAATTAAAATTACTCTGAAACTGACATCATTTGGGAAGTTAAAAACTAACAGCTCTCAAATAAAGAAGTGTTAACATTATAATCTGCCTAACTTTCCGCCATCATAAAGACAGGTACTTTGTTCACCCTGTTATTGCTATATTTTTTTTGTCCTGGACCATACCTGAACCTTCTATTTACGGAGATACGAGTATTGGAGTTCAAAGTTCCGAATATTTCACAAGTGTTTTTATTATTTTCAGTTTTTAAAGTAATAATGTTAGGCACTTTAATTGCCTTCATGACCCGTTTACTATAAAAAAAAATATATATATAAAAATAAAAAAAACATACATTAGCGAAATGATTTTAAGTAACTTTATTTTTTTTTTAATTTTTTATTGTAAATCCAAAAAAAAGTGGTTTGCCAGCAATAGTTTTTGCGTAGGGTTACTTAGTTTGGTGTCCTTGTGCCTACTAACCGTTACACTTTAGTTTAAAACTGTTTTAATCAAGGCTGGCATCAATGCAAACTAGTATTGTAAGAGATAAATCTTATGAAGCGTCATGCTTCCGAAATGTTTTCAGGACCAGCTATCAAAGTCGCTGATGGCAAAGATTGTAACTTTGTTAGCTTATATCGCAGAAACGAGGAAATTAGGTATTCACAAACATATTTATAAGAGGTATCTACACACTAGGATATAAAAAAACTGATGCAACAGCATCTTCCGCAAAGTAAACTATTTACATAATTCCATTCAGAAAACCCACGAGCTACAGTATAACAAGTAATTCGGTGCTGCAAAACTCATCCGATTTTTTCATAAAATCACATGTCATTGATGTACTTTACGATTGAAATGAATTAATTTTTTTGCAGCTTAATAAGTCCGACGTTAGGGTTTTTTAAAAAATAATAATAGTGTGTTCTACATAATGCCCCTTAAACTTTTCAGCTAAACCAAATCCAGTTTTATTCTACCTCACAATCTTTTCTAGTTTATATTTTTGCCATATTTATTTGTCTCCAATATGTACACATTTTGGCCAATTCGGGATGTGCAATAGTCGGGAGGTTCTATAGTAACTCAATCAGGACGCAATTTAGTTTTTCAATATACAATTTTTCAAAACACAATATACTTTTTAGGGTTCCGTACCTCAACCGGGAAAAACTGAACGCTTATAGGATCACTCGTGTGTCTGTCTGTCTGTCCGAACATTTCCCCTCCTTATTTCCGAAACTACTGAGCCTAAACTTCTAAAAAAAGAAACAGAAGTCTAAGAAAAAAAACCTATAAGAAGTCATGGTACGGAACCTTCATGTGCAAGTCCGACTTGCACTTGGCCAGTTTTTTGGTCATGGGCACAGCTATGCCGATAACCTTATTCGATGGTATGCCAAATCAATATCAATACCACATTAAAATCAATACCCGTCGTTACCTTTTATCTTTTTTTTAACCGGCACCAAAAAAAGTTTTAATTTTTGTATGTTTATATCTTCTACTTAGCGTGTCGATGGCAATATTTAAACTGAGTCAGCCCAAAATTTAGCGACGAGCAGCTCCTGTGATGTGCAAGGAGCGGGAAAGGCAGAACACGATATGTTGCCTCATAACTCCTTCATTTAAAAACCGATTAAACAAAAAAACCTTTTTTATCTGAAATGATAATTATACAATGGATAGATAGACCAAAGCATAGCTCTTCAAAAAAAAATTGAAAAGATTGTGAGGTAGAGTAAAACTGGATTTAGTTTCATTGAAGAGTTAAGGGGCAATATGTAGAAGTAAAAAATACAAACATTTACAAAAAATGTTTTACCCCTTAACTTGTCGGACTTATCTGGTATTGATCCCAAAGAAATTTCATGAAAATCAGTTCTGTACTTTGTTTTTTTTTTCTCCGTGGTGTTTGTTGTGAAATGTACAAGTGCTGCAGGGGGCCACTTGTCACTTGTCTACAAGTCTGTAACTTTTGAAATACAGTTTTGACGTGACCTACGCTTACGTGCTGAATATGCTTTGTGAAAAACCCTCCGGGCACTTTTGGGGACCTCTTCAAAAAAGTTTTTCTTAGCTTTAAGGTAATTAAAAAGGGTCTTATCAATCAGCCCTAGAATTTAATTGTCCTTGTTTCTGGTTTTCTAATTATTATCGAACACCGTAACATGTCATTGTCACGTCTCAAGTCTGCATGAATGGAGAATTCATTCACATTGCGGGCCACTTAATAATCTGGCATGTGCATACTCGTATAGGAGGTAGTAGTATTATATTTCGAAGAAACCGCCACTACTTCAATATCGATTGTAGTTAATTTATAATACTATGCCTTGACATACTTACTCGATCTTTGATTTTTTATAAAATAGAGTTGCAGTCTTTCTTTGAAAGTGTTCTCGTTTACGTAATACTCCACGCGGACCCTGAAACAAAAAAAATATATCATGAGATTTAAAAATATACTTTTTACCCGACTACGGCAAAGCCAAATGGAAGGGTAATGATTTTGGCAGTACGTATGTATGTTTCACTATAGCGCCTTAGCTACTGAACGGATTTTAGTAAAAAAACTTTTTAACAAAAATAAAACCGACTTCAAAAAAAAAACACAAAAAAGTGCAAAATAAACTTTAGAAGAAAAATCAGTTTCTGAAGTCGGTGACTTTTGTTTGTTTGATTTCATTTTTTTGCCACCGACTTCAGAAACTGATTTTTCTTCTAAAGTTTATTTTGCACTTTTTTGTGTTTTTTTTTAAGTCGGTTTTATTTTTGTTAAAAAGTTTTTATTTTTCACTTTTTAGTGGTTCACGTCATGTTCATGGGTCAATATGGACAAGGTAGTTTTTTTTTTGAGTTTTGTTGATTTTTCAAAAACCGCTTGTCCGATTTCGATAAAAATATATGGGACCATTTCGGAAGTATACCTTGTATAGTATCCCTTTCCAACAAAAAAAGATTTTTTCAAATCGGTTAAGCAAGTGACGGAGTTATGCCCGAACAAACATAAAAAAAAAAAATGCAAACATCCGAATTGAGAACCTCCTTCTTTTTTTAGAAGTCGGTTAATGAGGTGTCAAAAGATTCGTAAAATAGCCCGGGTAACATAGCCTATATAAATTTTATAATTATTTTTATGACGGAATTTAAATGTCAGATTCTAACATCGAAAAAAAAAAAATTGAGACAATTATAAAATTTTTGGTATCAAATGAAAGGTCTTGGCGAGCACATTACAAATATATTAAGTTTGTCAACATACCTATATGTTTAGAATGCGGTCAAACAGTTCTCGCGGTCTAGTTTGCGTTCTTTATTCATATTACGTGAATACCAAACCAACATTAAGTAGAATATTACATTATGAAAGTAATATGTAATATGTATAATTAATATGTATTTATTAAATAACACACAAAAATTAAATTTCTAATAAAAAAATAAGTTTAAATAACTAAAACCCGACTACGAATAAAATCGTAGACTAATAAAACCGCGGTCTTAAAAGTAGTAAGTAAACAAGAAAATACATATTGTCCGATATGCTTATGTATCAAGTTTTTGAACATTATCCAGTTAATTGATTGATTGTCTAGTAAGTAGATAATAATTTGTGTATTTAAAGACTTATTATAAGTAAAATTTTAATACAGGGCAGTCGTAGTCGCAACACGTTTACAACAAGTGGGCATTTATTACTGCAGTTTTCTGCGTATTTTTTTTTTTACAAAATAGCGTTTTATTGTGCTAACCGATAGTATTACCGAGTGATTATAGTCATATTAATTAATCAGCCAGACCCCTTCGCCTAACTCTGGTTGAGAAGAACAACCATGAGGATTTCTACAGGCAAAGAAAAAATGCCCGCTTCAAAAAGAAAGCACAGATTGACTATCATTTTATAATGAATTCATATCAGTTGTTCGAACTATATTGTTTCCGTGATAGAACAACACCTGCATGATTACGTGGCATTTTACTACGAATAGAACGGGCTTGAGAGAATTTTTAATATCAGTAAAGGTCAAGGCTAACATAGAATTAAGAAAAAAGAATAAATGAAGTAATAACAATACACATTGTATGTGTTCGGTTAAGAACGCATCATAAAGCAGGATAGCATATATATTTACGACCGCCACGTCACTCGATGTTGGTTCACACAAAATGTAACATCTCGTAAGACCGACACAGAAGAAAGTTTCAAAGAAAAGTTGCGTAGTGCTTCTAGGAGAATAGCACTTCTTCTTATCGTGTGGACAGTAAGGTCTAACGACCCGACACACCCAAGTGTCAGAGTTTACTCGTACCTACGTTCCTTCCGAAGCACGGATTCATCTTTCATCAATGAGGTGATTTAAGCCTGCAATGTCCTTGCCAAACTGGAAACAACTTTACAAAGTATGCTTCCCTTGGGAATCGAACTCACGACCACCACGGTCACAAGGCAAACGCCTAAGATAGTGATGTTGTTTACAATAATTATTAGAATCAATACCACACGGGAGAAAATTTTGCAGAAAACTTGCATAGTGCTTCTGAGAGAAAAGCACTATGGAAGATAAGATTGTGATTATGTTTACAATTATAATAATTTGTATCAATCCATACGGGTAAAGAATAATGTATCATCATGGCAAGGGTTCGAAATTACGCATGTTTGTAAAATCCTTATTAGATTTTTTATATTTACATTCTGTGAGTCTATAACCTTCTCACGCCTTTACCATTGAACTACCATTATGTGTTTTTAGACTGTGAAGCCGTAAATCTCATGAAAACAAAGGAACGATATTTCAAAAAAAGCAGTTTAGTTTTGGTAAAAATATTTTTGTGCCATTTGTAACTGGATCTTTTACTTCATATTGTCCATATAAACACAGTATTGGGGGTGGGTACACTTTCTACTTTTAATATCTCTATCATTAAATAAATCGATAGGCACTCATGGCAATTTTTCCACTCAATGACAACCTAATTCTGTTCTTTCAAGTGCCATTACTGTCTATTAATGGTCGCAAGTCACTCGTTCGTAATGGTTGGCAAATTAGTTATAAGGAAATGGGTCAATAGAATTTCTTAAAGCGGACACCTTTTGATCATTGGCGGAATAGGGTAGTTGACAAAAAAAATCTTATTGGACACGTATTTTTTCTTTTTTCACTTAAACAATAAATGAAGACGATACAGTGCAGCGCTTCGAAAAGTCGCGCGAAGTCACATTTTGGTACATTTTTACCAGAAAGTGACGTCACCAACCCCCACTCACGATCTTTGACACTTTTGGTTTTCGTCAATTTTTATTAATTTGATAAAACAAAAAATACATATCCTATTTTTGATCGATAATCTAACAGACGGACTAAACAGAATCATATTTCTTTTAGTCAGTCAACTACCCTATTGGCATGCTGTATTCGCTAAACTATCTGATAAAGGTCTTAAAGTATCCTGTTGCTTCTGAAGAAGATTAGAGACGATAGCATCAGATATGCGTTTTTCCAAATGGTACCGAAACTATTAGGACTACGCCGTTGAAACTTAATAATTGATGTATTTTGTGTACCGTTTTACAGTTTGTACAAATATAAATCACTAGCTGACCCACGCAACTTCGTCTGCGTCACATAAATATAGCTTATAACCTTTCTCGATATATCGACTATCCGACATAATTAAGCTAAATCGTAACAAACAAAAAATCTTATCTTTCCTCTTTATTATAATAGTGTAGATGGTTTAGATTAGCTTAAATTAAAGTGTCAATTACTATAGGTATCTCTTACTGTTTAATATACTATAACACTCTGTACTTGTAAACATTATGATGCAGTAAATATTTTGAATTTGAATTTCCCGGAGGTCAGCCAGAATCCCCCGTACCTACATTGCTGTATAGAGTAAAGGGCACAAATATCCTATATTAAATTTCCATTCTAACAAACACATTTATTTAGATATAGATTAATACCATATGGGTTAAATAAGCTTCGCAAAAAATAATTGTTTTTAACCTAACAGTTTAACAGTAAAAAAGGTTACAGTGAGTCAATCTTAAAAGATAGATATATGCTGTAGCGGACTTTTTTTTAGAACTTTTAAAGAGGAACAATTCCTTCACACATGATATTCGCGCAACTTAAACCGTTTTCGCAGCGCACGCAGCGGAAGCTCTCAAAAAGGAAATACCTACCTTTTCCCGTTTTTGTAACATTTTTTTTAAATGTTATTGCTTCTTCTTAAATAACTTATGCTAGCTACAATTGGGAGAATTCAATTAAGCAAATATTATCCTTGTTTTAGGATGCTCCGCTCTTCCCCAGGTTTTGTAATTGTTATAAATTTGAAGTTATACAAATAATAAAAAATAAAAATGTAAGGAATAAAACGGTCTTTTTTTAATGAAAATAACTAACGTGCTATGTGTGCTATGTGTGTAAGCGAGTGTATATGTGAGTAGTGTGTGTGTGTGTGTGTGTGTGTGTGTAGTGGTGAGAGTTAGTGTGTGAGTCAGAGATTGAGATTGGGGGATGCACCCGCACCTTATACAGGTGGAGATTAATATCACCGGTAATTTAGGTAAACTGCAGTTTTTGCAAGCTAACCCTACGACAAGTCTTGGGATCGGAATTAAGAAGAGCATTATCTTCCATTAGCGTGAGAAATATTCTGGCGTAATTTATAATAACCTATAATTACAGTTAGATTTACTCAAAGTATAATTAATATTACAGTCTCATTGATTGCACCATATTTTCCACTTCGTCATAGGTTTCTGACTTAATCCATTTAGACAAAGTGTTTTTGCATTCGCGGTAAGTTAGTGGGTATATGTCAAGTTCTTTATTAAGAAGATTATATAAATTGGATGATTGCCTAGGGTATTGTCTTTTTGCGAATGTAGACTTTACTGACACATTTGGAGCAACCGTGCCTTTGGTCTTCTGTGGGTTGAACGATAGAGTTTTATGCTTTGTCAGAATTATATTAATTATGTAAAGCTTTCTAACGGATAGGACATCTGAAATCTGGTAAAGGTTCTCGGTTGAAAACCGGAAGGGGTTTAAAAATGCATAACTTTCAGTAGGGACCTCTGAGCCCTCTCGAGATTTAGGAATTTGATTTTAGTGGCGCCTCCCCAGACGGGAAGGCAATAAGCCAGGACGGACTGAGCCAGTGAAACGTAAATCTGTAGGAGGAGTTTTTTCGAGACGACATCACGTAATGTCTTGAAAGTCCAGATTAGCTTCCGTACACGCTTCATTATTAGTTCAGTGTGGTTTTGCCAGGATAAACGTTGATTAACCATAATGCCCAGTAATTTGGTAGATTGAACCCTAGCAATTTCGGTGCAAGAACAGATTGTGTTAACATGGAAATTGCATTTATGAATCTTAATTTTGAATACGGAAGAGGGTTGAGAGGTGTTGTACTTTGTGAGAAGTTGGTTTTGGTACTATTTAGGGTTAAAAGGTTAAAGTCAAGCCAGGCCGCTACTTGTGCCAGTCCACGCTCGGCAGTTATCCGGACATTGTCCCAGTAACCACTGAACACTATGGCAGTGTCATCTGCGTATGATAGAATATGTCCATCCACAAGTCTCATGCTGCACAAGGTATTTATGTATATAAGGAACAATGTCGGTCCGAGCACACTACCCTGACCAACTCCGAATTGGACGGCCTCTTCAGAGCTAATGGCATTGCCGATCTTAACCTTTTGTTTGCGTTCACTCAAGTAGTCTTTAAACAGGGCGTGGGGAACACCTCGTACTCCAATTGATTCCAGCCTATCAAGCAGTGTGGAGACAGAAAATGTATCGAAAGCCTTTTGGAGATCTAAGAAGACAGCAAGGCACTTTTCTCAGCTGTCCACTTGACTGGCTAAAGCGGCGGCAAGCACCAGTACTGCGTCCTCCGTTGAAATTTTTTGTCTAAAACCGTACTGCGAGGGAGATAGCAATTTGTGTGTTCAGATAAGATAAGAGACGTGAATTTATTAACCTTTCCAATACGTAATCGATTTATCGATATAATTATACAGTAGTAGTATAAATATCTCGTGTCACAGCGTTCGTGGTCACACTGCTTCGAAACGGTTAGACCAATCTTTGTTTTTCATTTGTTTTTTTTTTTGTTTTTTAAGGTATGAGAATAGGTCGCAAAGTACCTATTCATTTTTAGTAGTCTAGTCAACAAGTTCAAAAACGTTAAATAGAAGTAAAGCTCGTAAAAATATGAGCGATAGCTCATTCGATTCGGAATGACGCCTAGAAAAATGTTTTTTAAGGATTTGTTAGCACTTCAAAAATTGCGGCACAGCAATAATAAGATTTTAGAAAAAAGTAATAATAATAATATCATTTATAAGAAATATAAGTTTTGTTAATTTAAAAAAATCTAATTAACAAAATAATAAACTTTAATTATAATTTTTTGCATAACTTTATTAAGTACCCCAACGAGAAGAGCTCCACGAAGCGGAACATTTTTAGACCCATTATTAAAACTTTTATGCCGTAATTTATAAAAAAGAGATTGAAAATAATTAGTTAATTAACAATGGTGTAGCTTTTTGGAAAATCGATATAAAATTTTTTTTTCACCGTGATTATTTTTGTTCAAGTGTCAAGATTACACCATAATTTATCAAAAATTTTAAATTGTTACTTAATACTATAAAAAATATAATTAAGGTGATATACCGGCTTTTTAGAGATCGCGCCTATGGCCGTAACGACCTCGCGGACCCTTATTATCAGCGTTATTTTTTTTATAAATAGTAGAGATAAAGTTAAGACTTTTTTATTGGAAATTTCCTCTTCTTTCAGGATCTTTTTTCAATTTCTTAAAAATCATAATTTTAGAAATTATTAACAAAAAACTAAATACCTTTATTATTTTCTTTTTTTTTTTTTATAAAAATCGCAATTTTTGACGTGCTAAAAAATCCTTAAAAATCATTTTTCTAGGCGTCATTCCGCATCGAATGAGCTATCGCACATATTTTTACGAGCTTTACTTCTATTTAACACGTTTTTGAACTTGTTGACTAGACTATAGGTGGTGTGGGATAGAGTGCATCGCATGCCGGGTATACCTCGCGACTCAAATTGATTTTTCCTTGGTCAATTTTTTGTCGTAATGGAGTCAGTGTACCGTCAAGGAGACAAAGGTGGAGCCCCACCTAAAATCAGAATGATAGAAAAAAGGTAAACATGATTTGAGTGCAACCAGTGACGGTCGAGCAGCTGTTTAGGTTCTATGGACCTACTGATTTGATTTGTCAAATAAAATCTAGGTAACATTATAACCTTTTATTTAGTTACTAGCTGATGCCCGCGACTTCGTTCACGTGGAAATTTTGATGAGTGACTGTCTCGTTGATTGAGTGACAGTGAAATTAGTGAAAGCTTTGATTTCCACATCAGCTGTTCCAGATCTTCAAATTTTATACGACAACAGAGAGTGCTCATCAGGCTGAACAATTCTTGCTAAGACGTCATTCCTATATATGTCATAGTGTAGCTGGGCTCTTGGAGTTCCACAGCAGGTGTTCCAGATCTTCGAATTTATTCTCTTTGCAGAAAATGCTCATCACGTGGAACAATTTTTGCTATGGTACCATTTTTGTATCTCTTATAGTTAAGCTGGTCTGTTGCGGTTCTGCATCAGGTATTCAAGTTTCCAAGATAAATTATAGCCTATATGTTGGCCAGACTTAATATCAATATTATATAATAAATATATCTATATATCAATATTATATAAAAAAAACCATTCAAATCCGTGGAGTAGTTCCGAAGATTTGCGTGTACAAACAAACAGACAAACAGACACACAGACAAACAGACAGACTTTTTTTTTCGATTCGTGCTCTATTACTGTTTCTAAACCCCCCTCAATTTTTTTTTAATATATTTAATGTACAGACACAGTTTTTTTACTGTTTTATTATATGTATAGATAAGATATAGATTTGAGCGTATAAAGCAATTTTTGTGTTTAACAAAAAAGTAATTATTTTTGGCCCGGGCTCAAAATATTTATTTCAAATCAAATCAAATAATTTATTTGCATAATATGGGTAAAATAGATGGTACATAATGCATTACATAATACAAAAACTAAACCAATCGTAAGTTTCAGTTAAAAACAAAACGATGAAGCTGCAGTCCCAGACCCCCGCAAGTCATATTGCATTGCAATGCATTGGGAGTACTGTGCCTACCCATTCCAAACCTACGTCTCTATAAAGAAGAGCGGGCTAGAAACTCTATGTACACTCTTTTAAAGCAATATAAGTATATTATCCTCTCCAACAATAAAATATACGTTAATATCGGGCCACACAGTATAAACTTATGTACGGTCACACAATAATAACGATGAATGGAAAACCCTTTTTATCGGTCCAACACGCGTTATCATCAGCGAAACATATGAGCGAGCAAGACATACTTCCAACTACCAGGGGGCACATTTAGGTCAATTTGAAAGACAAAAATGATTAAATGGCTACATGGTACTCACTTGTGCTATGCAATTATTCAATACTAAGCTTAAAATAAACAATTCAAAATAGATCAAACCAACTCCAAACGATATTTATTAAGACCCTCCCTGTGGAGCAAAACCAGCAATAAGCCATGCAACTTTATCAGCGGTATAATCGTCGAACTTTTTAAAAGCTGATTGCATAGCCTTTAAAGCATGTTTTAAATTTTGTCTCATTTAGTTCTAGATTACATTTACGTGATGTTTTCATAGTTGTATTGACAAGGTACCCTCATGATGTTGTTCTCTTTAAACCCCTTAGAGAATCGCGCCTACGGAGATAATTTATATGGCTCTGCCGGTTCTATATTACAGAATAAAAATAGACGATGTCTGCTGCCCGTCCCTATAGTATAATTCCTAAATGTAACATAACATAAAACACCACGTCCGTAATCCCCGAAGGTTTAGGCAGAGTAGTAGTACCTACCCATTAATTAGTGCACTCACATTTTGCCAGTTTATATTTAAGTCCTATGAATTGGAGGCCAACTATTTATAGGGGCGGGGGATATTATATAACATACATAAAGTCACTCCTTTTCCAATGGGGGTAGGCCAGAACGAAGGACTGGTTGTAGCTTATGGCATAGCGACTGACATGCGAACACGAGCTAAACTTGAAAGCCTTTCTAATTTGACAAACTGGCTGTACGGATACTGTGTTCAAAGCATGACATATCGTCTACCTAATTCTAATAATGGCGGTAAATCTAAATTTGGCCAAGCAAAGAGATATTGTTTAATTATACATAGTATGTTCCACCGTAGCGCCTAAACTACTGAACGGATTTTAATAAATTAGGTGTCAATAGATTCGTAAGAATAGCCCGGGTGTCATAAGCTATATAAATTTTATAAATTCTTTTTATGACGGAATTTAAATGTCAAAAACTTACCTCAAAAAATATTAAATTGAGATAATCATAGCAAGTTTGGTATCAAATGAAAGGTCTTGGTGAGCACATTACAAATATGTATTATATTATAGTTTAAGTTCAGACAAAAATAAAATTCAAATAAAAAAAATAAGTTCAAAAATCTAAAACCCGACTACTAACAAAATCGCGGTCTTAAAAGTAGAAAACAAGAAAATAATTCTTGTCTGATATTCTTCGTAGTCGCATGCCACCTTGCTAATGGCAATTAGCAGCTGACTTCTGTATCAATGAGAACGCCATGAAGGAGCATCATGTATCAGTGGCATGCGACTACGAAGAATATAAGACAAGAATTATTTTCTTGTTTTCTACTTTTAAGACCGCGATTTTGTTAGTAGTCGGGTTTTAGATTTTTGAACTTAATTTTTTTTTGTATTAATATATTATGTACGTGAACTGATTTAACAGTTTTAATATCTTTAAATATAAACACGGTAAAAATTTAAGCAAATTGAAAATATTGTCTTTAGAACATTAATTTCAAGAATTTTACGCAATCAAAAGATTTTTTTCAGCGTTCTGGAAAATATTTTTTTGTTCTGTTATTTGAAAATCAGCATTTGGGAAGCTTCGTATGGTCACTGTCAACTGGATGAGTTGAGATAAATGAACTGCTGCACATGCTGTAGGCTGATGATGATGATTTACAGAGCAGTACTTGATGGTCAATATAATTTTAGGATTTCTTTCAAGAGTCACCAAATCGCGACCCAGAATTGATGGAGTCACCATATCATTGTTCACTGGAGCTATAACTGGCAGTGTCTGGTTAAAACTTGCCGGGTGTACTCGTGCATACAGAGTCCACCATACCACGAGTATTTAATTATATTCGTTTGGATCGATGTGTGCTTTTAGACCAAATCTGACCTCGTTTTTATTTAAAGGGGAGTGACCTTGATTGTGATTCCGCAAAATGCCTACAAAAGCCTTCTTGCTATTTAGTGATAAAGAGCTTACATCTAAAGTGTACAATAATATTAATATAGTTTCTTCGACTCACATTATTATTGAATTTAAGAAATATTGGAACAACTCGACACTATTGCATTAATCTAATCATTATTAATGATGTCATCAATAAATATAATTATGTTCGATAGACAACTGGCTCTTATCACACTACGATTAGGTTCAACATGTAGTATTTCACTCGTGGTTCTTTTTTGGTTCATATCATTTGAAGTAATTGGATGAAAGTCTAAATATGAGTTTATCAAGATGTTAATTAGATTAAATGTACTTTTTAGTATCCTGTAACGTTGTACGAGTACTAATTTTGGCAGCGCACTGCAGCACTTACTTTATGCAAATATTTTCCTAACTGAATGATTGAATAAGTAGAAAACAACGTGGCCTATAAATTTGTCCCGCTGAAATATAATATAATGAAAAAAAAAACAATAGACTGACATTATAACATAAGGTTATAACGTTGTATCTTTCTTTTCATTAATTATTCTTATCTATTTCTGTGTGCACAAACAGTGAAATAAATTATTTGTTCCCTATCTAAGAAGGTCGAATTACTAAACATACATATTCGGACACTAAAATCATACTAATCACTAAGACCTTGTTTACGAAATTGTTTCGGACATCGGACTCCACGATATCAGGGCGTAGTCTGTGTATCGGAAAACAAGGTATTCAATGAGCGATGCCTGCACCAATTGCGTGACACTACCTTGACACGGCTAATTAGAGTCATTATTATTGACCGTGTCATCCAAAGCGCGTATTTACAGGTGTGAACTGGCTAATGAGTGGCGTACGAAGGTTCTTGATAAAAAAAAATGTAAACTAGTTCTCTTATTTAACAAAAAAAAAACTCGTCACTCTTTTCTCTAACAGCGAATAAATAGAATCAGAAAGTAATATATTGCGCATGAGCATTTTCGCAAAGAAATAATAATTTATCAACAATGAGATTATGCAACTAAGTGATTCTGATACTGTTAGCCACTGCAGGGCAAAGGTTTCAGCCCATGACTTCCAGTTTCGATCTATGGCCAGTGTGTGTAAATACAGTGAAACCTGGTTAAATGTGTCTCAGATATCCAAATCTGTCTCATGGGACCCCAGTATGAGTTCCAGTTATAGAAGTTTCTCACTTATCCAAGTCCCAGTTAACCAAGTTTCACTGTAGTAAAGTAAAGTAAATTTTGACCTTCGAAAAGTGCTGATTATCAGCCTAGTTTGAATAAATGAATTTTGATTTTGTTTTTTTTTTGATTTTGTGGACCACTGGTCGCTGGTCTTGTCCAGATCGTCTCGCTCGATCGATCGATCGTCTTCTACGAGGTCTACCGCGACGCCTTCTGACTGTGTCAGGGCTCCACAAAGTGGCTATTTTGGCCCACAGCTCATTGGGTATGCGGCAGACGTACCCAGTCCAGTCCCACTTAAGCTTAGTGGCTTTATGAGCAACGTACACGGTCAGCTTGTTGCCTAGAATGCTGCGTTCCATTGCACGTTGGCAGAACTTTTTTTATTTTTCGTGGTTGGGTAGTCATCAAATAACTCCACCCGCTCTTGGGCAGAGCGGAAGGGAGTGTCAGACATCTACTGACCAAAAACCACCCATGTTCCTTCTTCGCCCTTGTGCCGAGGCCACGGTAGGGGAGACCGGGGCTACAATTAACAGAGGTAAGTATTAACAAGCAAATTTCTCTAAAACTATATCTAGTATTCCTCCAGTAAGCGTCTTGACTTGTCATTTAGATTGCGCCGCATGGCACAGTGTCGGCCAGTTGCGCTCCGCAAGTCATTTGAGTGACTCGTATGCAAGTCGATGTTTTTAAGCAGGTAACGTTTATTTCATAGTTCACGATTATATTGAAATTATTAATAATTAATTATTAATCTTTCTTGGGGGGTGGAGTGGTTCGCGTCCGTAGGAAGATTACCTGAAGAAAACCCTACACGTGCCCCCGGGTGGTGCCAAACGAACCTCAACGCCGAGTCTCGGGCGGCGGTCAACTAACCCGACAATACTGGCCTAACCAGCCAGTTACAGTGGGTACTAGGAAATGATTACCCACGCCCGCAACCGCAATTACGCGATCGGGAGTCTAGGCTTAATTGCCCGGGCTGAGAGGAAGAAGACCTCTAGAAAACAATCACCCCAATTCCACGGTGGGACACGTGCCTCGGCGGACATGGCAAACGTCGTTGGAGATCGCCTTCTTGGAGGAATGGGCGTCACCCTTCAAGTGACCTTTTATATCGACCATACTCGTGGGAACAAAATAAATAATGAAAAAGAAAATCAAAACAAACCAAAAATGACACAACAATTACTCCAAAAAAGCATGTTTGCACGTGCAAGGAGCCACTCACTTGGAAATCTACCAATTGAATCACCAAACCTAACAAGCTCAAACGATAAGGTGAATGAGAAATCAAACACATCTGACAAGAACGATGAACAAGGTAAAAAACAAAATCAACCCTGGCAAAATGACCAGGTCCCTATGAAAAGGAAAGCGGAATCTAGCCCTGAATGGGCAAAGAAAAATAGTAAATTAAACAAGACAACATATGCAGTAACCACAGAAAACAGATTTCAAATTTTGGAGTCAGAGGGTACTGACGAACCCAGTCAACAACCTAAGGAGCCTAAACCGCCCAAGCCAGAACCCATATTTGTCACTGGAGTCATAGACATAACGAAATTAAAAGAACTTCTATATTCAATTGCAAACACCGACAAATATACTATGACAACTCTGAGATCAGGACACATAGTTAAAATAATGCCTGGTGACATAGACACGTACAAATACATCAGAGATAACTTTATAGAGAATAACGTAAGCCACTACACATACAAACTTAAAAGCGAGAGAGCCTATAGAGTGGTGTTACGGGGTTTACATTCTTCGGAAGACACAGAATGCATAAAAAAAGAGCTTTCTGAACTCGGCCATGAAGTCCATATCACAAATGTAAGACATAAAAGCACAAAACAGCCTCTACCCTTATTCTATGTTGATCTTGAGCCGAAACACAACAACAAAGAAATCTTCAAAATCAACAAAGTGAATTACGTAAAAGTTTCATTCGAAGCGCCGTACAAAAAGCTAGACATTTTGCAGTGTAAAAGATGTCAAAGATTTGGACATGCAAAAAAACCAATGTAACAGACCATTTAGATGCGTTAAATGTGGGGAAGAACACTCAACAACAAACTGTTTAAAAAGACCGGACACCGAGGCAACTTGTGCCAACTGCCAAGAAAAGCACCCAGCAAGCTACAAGGGCTGCACAAAATACAAGCAATACAAAGACCTACTCACGAAAAACAATGAATGCTCTTTTCGTGTTTTTTTATTAATTTACTGAGAGACGAGTCCACCGCAACAAACGCTGCATTTTAAAGAAACGAGTGAATCTCGTAAAATCAAGTATTGAAATCGTTAACTTTTTCATACATTGCCATGTGTTTGAAATAAAAACCCGCCCCCCTGCTTTTACGTAAACATGCACTAAGACGGACGGACGGCGAGCTAGCCTATTACTCACCGTCCACAGGCCCGCGTCTACGATGGCCGGAAGCCATCACGGGGCCCCCGACGACCGCACCGCCTCCTGCGGCGGCTGGGACGAGAGGTTCTCATCCTCTCACGTTCCGCAACCTCCTTCGCTAGCATCACTGCTTCGCAGAAGGAGGCGACGGCGTCCCATTCCTCCTCGGACCATGGCTTGCACCAGGGCCGGACGCGAGAGGGCGCCGCCGCCGCGGTTTTTCGGGGATGGGAAATCATCAAATAACTCCTCCCGCTCTTGGGCAGAGCGGAAGGGAGTGTCAGACTTCTACTGACTAAAAACCACCCATGTTCCTTCCTCGCCCTGGCCGCGTTATCTCTTTCGATAATCTGCAGCCCCGACGGGCGCGTTGGCAGACCTTGAGTTTGAACTTTTGAATCTTTCTCAAAGACTAAGTCTGGGATCCGTAAGTCAAAATGCGAAGAATGCACATGTCCATGATTTTTGAATCAGGGAGGTCCAGGGAGGTCTCCTTTCATGAGTTCTTTCATGGATCAGTAGCTTTTCCTGGCATTTTCAGTTCGTCTTGTGACTTCCTTGTCTTGTCTGAACTGGGTCCAAGTAGGTGTATTCATGGACATAGTACATGCTTCATCGTTCAATCTGATCCTATGCTTAGTGGTGTTTGACATCAGTTTGGTCATCGACATGTTCATTGCCAGTCCCACCTCAAGGGTTGCATTACTGAGTTGGTTTAACATTAGCTCTAGTTCTGCCGCTGTAAAAGAGAATACGACAATGTCATCAGTGAAGCGAAGGTTTGTTAACCAAGCCCCTCCGATTTCGATACCGCTTCTTTCCTAACTAGCCGTTAGCTTTTTGAAAACATCTTCACTGTTGAAAAGCTTTGGTGAAAGCGGATCTCCTTGCTTTACGCCTTTTTCTATGTCGAATGATGGTCCGTCTGTTTGCAACATAATTGAAGCAGTGCTGGTTGATACAAAACTGATTGGTCGATAGTTAGACTTATCTCCCTTTATATGCAACAGTATTATATTGGAGTGGCAGAAACTATCCGGGAATATGCCAAGTTTAAGAAAAGAATGCAATAGATTAGTTATTACAGGAAGAAGAGCAGGTTCACCTATTTTCAAAATTTCGGTATTAGTCGCCGGGAACCCTGTTGTACTTCATTTTGCTGAGTGCGGTGTGGATTTCATAACCAGTGATTGGGGGGATGGTATCTGGGCAAAAATAGTTTATACTGGATGTTGAGAGCTGGTACTCGCAGATTGAGTGTAACGATTTGTAATAGTTGGTGCAGATTTGCAATACTTTGTCTCAACTTCGACGGTTTTGCCCGTAATTATTGTCCTTAAGACAATATATCCTGTTTCCCTTTGTGGTACCTTGTTTAGATATTTTAAAAGAAGAATTCTTTTCTAGAGCAATTTGGATCAGTTTGGTGTAATATTATCAAAGACCTGATATAATTTCTAATGTTGCGTTTTTACTTCTTTGTTTATATTTTTACATTCGGGGTTTCTTTAATTTGCGCTTAGTGCTTGTCTTTCGTCTATACGTTTTATGGTGGTTGATGATAGTTTTTTCTTATTTTATTTGGTTATTTCTTACATTTTTCTACTAGCTGTTTGAACACTGTGGCGATATTATTATATTGTTCCTGTACATATTCGATTTTTATATCTAGAATACCAAAGCTGTTTTTTAGCTCTAAATTAATTTGTTGATTATTGACTATGAGTCATTCTTTGTTTAATCTTTTGATTTTGTCTGCAATTATTTGTTTTCTGTGCAATTTTAAATCGAAGAATAGGGTTCCGCATATGGGTCTGTGGTCAGTGTATTTAAATTGGTTGAGGTATTGAATGTTGACTTGAAAGTGATAAATATATAAACAGTTGATGGGAGAATGCTCTAAAAAGAGCGAACAAACACAGGATGTAGCTCGAGTTTTTGTGTGTTTAGTGATATCATTCTGTAAATATTTCACTAAAGATTCGATGGCATTTAGGGAACAGCTGATATCTTTTTCGCTTTATTTTAAACTGACTGATGCCCGCGGCTTCGTCTGCGTGGATGTCGGTTATCGTGACCAAAAGTAATCTTTTCATCCCCCCCTTTCAACCCTTTTTTCGTATTAAAAGTAGCCTATGTCCTTTCTGAGGCTCTAGATTATCTGTTTTAAATTTCATTTAAATCGTTTCAGTAGGTTTGACGTGAAAGTGTGACAGATAGACAGACAGAGTTACTTTTGCATTTATAATATTAGTAAGGAACTCAAACGAAGTAAGGATAACATACTTTTTATTCCCGCTGCATACCTGGATTATCAAGATCAATTATCCAAAGCCCACGTTTCGCCGTTTTTCTACGAGACTCAGTGTGATGAGTGGCGATCTCTATCGCCCCTCTTGAGTATTAAGTCTCATCAAGTCTTTTACTTACCTAGTTGACTTTTACCTACGAAAAGCCGAAAACAAAGCGTTGGTGCTGTTTACAATTTGTATGAGATGCCTAACGGCGTAAACGCTCTTAAGGGTACTAACGACTCTCTTTATATGCGTTTTATTTTGTTTGCCAAATCCGACACGCGGTCTCTCGCCTGCAGACAGAAGTTACGTTTTGATTTTCATGTAATCTATCTATATAAATAAAGAGAGAAGTCCTGACTGACTGACTGACTGATTGACTGACTGACTCATCAACGCCCAGCCCAAACCCTTGGACCTAGAAAGCTGAAATTTTGCACAGAGGTTCCCTTTATAATGTAGACAAGGAATAAGGAAGGATTTTTCGAAATTCAACCCCTAAGGGAGTTAAATAGGGGATGAAAATTTGTATGGAAAATCGTAATTTTCACGCGGGCGAAGCCGCTGGCAAAAGCTAGTAATAAGATATAAGTGACACATGCATGATTGCAACGCGTATTCGTTTAACCGCTCGCATTGCATTTTACATATTTTGAGTTCTGACTTAATTTAGAAATGCGAAGGGGTTCTGGAGATTTGTCTTATGAAATTTTTGTGTTCAAAAAGTTCAGATGCTTACCCTAGTTGTTTTTTGGATTGAAAGCATTTTAAGTTACGTAAAAGGTTTCGATATTTGTGTGTGATGTAGGAACTGTTTGTTGAATGTCCCCAAACCAACTTTATTGAAGTAGATTTGAGTTTAGTTGCCATCAAAGTAATAAAGTTAGCCCCATAATCTTACATATTATGTCATAGACCGTGTCACTATTGAGAGTTGGTTGGCGTGGTCCTTTCACATTGGTTATTATTCCGTAAGTTTTACAATCGTTTTCTAACACCTTCGTTCTATGGGAGTACGAACATTCATCTACACTATCTACACTAATATTATAAAGAGGAAAGATTTTTTTTTGTGTGTATGTTTGTAATGAATAAACTCAAAAACTACTGCGATGATTTCAAAAATTATTTCACCATTAGAAAGCTACATTCACGCTTTATATCCCTAAATTCCCACGGTAACGGGCACTACTCAGGTGAAACCGCGTGACGTCCGCTATAGTGTAATTTATAACAATATAAGGTAATCCTACGCAAGAGATTACTTGGTTAGACAAACAGCGCATTTACATAAAAATTTCATTACTTTGTTAATTATAAACATAAATACTTTGATGCCAAGCTTATTAGTCAGGTATTCAGAATGAGTAATAGTACTTACCAAAATACTAATAATAAAAGTGTATATTATGATGAACTGTTTCACGTCACCAATACGCTTCAGAAATATGTAAATAGTTATCGTCATAGCAGATACAGCAGCTAAATAGATGATCGTATGCAGTCAATGCAATCAATGAATGATTAAAAAACAATGAAGTAAATTCAAAGTATTGTTTGGGTGAAACTAGCGTGCAAGAGGAGATAGTTTCCAGAGCATGCGTTCGCGTATGTTCCCCACGGTCACACAGGCAGACATTCATGTAGGGTGGGTACATGTGCGCGTCAACTTATCCGAATGATCACAGCAATGTAATATCATCTTATAAGTGTTTTTAAATTGTTTGTTATCCATTTTGTAATTAGGACTTCGTTGTGAAATAAACTTACTAACCCTTCAACCGGTTACGGTTGGAAGAAAACGGAATAATTACGTGTTTTAACACGGAATATTATTCCGTTTGCTTATTTGCTAGATATCTTCTACTTATACTCTTCTGTCAATGTTCTGAAAGCCCGGTCGACCGTGCCCGATGACACAACAATTTTTCAATGGGAAATTAATTTATTTGCTAAGTTACGATGTAAGGTGGCTGATATGTATGATTGTATGGTATGCTCGAAGTAATCATACTCCATGTCACTTATGGGTTCCCTTACAGTTAAATGGCAAAGCGATAACCGGGGAATTTGGCTACCTGCATTTTCATGATCAGATGCAAAACTTAGACAACGAAACAGCCCATTGACCTTTATTGTTCATGAAGCTGGACGATCACGATCAACGATTAAAAGTATGCAGAATGTCATAGTTCTGAAACATGTCATGTATAATTTAGTTATGGATAAGTTACTTTTGCAGTGGCACTGCACAATGACACTGCCTCAAACACATACATATCTACGTCTGGCCAGTTTTAGTTTTACCACTGTCAAAAGTTTGTTCTCCGACGTATTGTGTTTGATAAAAATATCCCGCTGGACGCTGGCAAAGGCACTGCAATATTTACAAGTATCGCAGTAGCGATAAATATATTATAAAATATGTAACGTGCTGGCGATCTTACTGGTGCACGCAGTAAATCATTGCTATGTAATTGTTAAATATGTATTAGAAATAAATAAATATTAAACAATAATAAATGTTAAGGAGTATAGGGTAGTTGACAAAAAAAAACTAATTAGTCCGTCAGATAGATTTCCAAAAAATATTGAACACGTATTTTTCCTTTTTTCACGTAAAAAAAATTGAGAAGATACAGTGCTTCGAAAAGTCGTGAAACCTCACAGGTTGGTCCATTTTTACCAGACTATGACGTCAAAAGCCCCCTCTCCGTGGTCTTTGACAAGCTTTATTTTCGTAAACTTTTGATAATTTGATAAAACAAAAATCACGTATCCAATATTTTTCGATAATCTAACTGACGGACTAATCAGAATCATATTTTTTTTAGTCAGACAACTACCCTATTGTTAAATATTATTGTTAATAATTTGTTGAATATTTGTTGTTAGTGAGATTTTACTTACAAAATTATAGCAACATCTGCAAATTAAATTGAGTAGGGCAACACATCAATGTACAATATTTACCTCGGTATCTCTTCATAGCTATCCCAGCCTGTCAAGCAATTGTACGAGTTATATCTGCTGCCGTTTGTCATTGTATATGTCCTCACAATTGAGGAAAAATATGGTAACTGCGTCACAGTGATCTAGAAATAAAGCACCTTGTTGTCGCTTATACATTCGCAGTCGTCAAAGAAACCCGCTTGGCGATATCGACTGCAGATAATGTTGAGTTGAAAATAGAGTGGATCAGAAATATCCTATTTTACTTAATCCGAAATGATAGGACCCACAGGCGGCAAACGTGTACGCTCTAATGGACCTATTTTTTTAATCTCCTACTAAATTTGTTCAGGCGCACTCGCTTTTTAGCACAAAATGTACTTTAAAACAAATTTTAAGTCATTATTTTTGCCTTGTCCTCTACCAGTGATGAGTACACATTACAATTATGAAATTAACCCACATTTGATCGCATGTTTCGCGACGTGGTAATTTAGTTATATTCAATTAGATGCTAATTTACTTAAAAGCTTCAAAGTAAATGTATGCGACACCTCGACGTAAAATAAATAAGACATACTTAACGCTATTACATATTCGATTTTGAGATTACAATTGTGTTCAATTTAACAAATTTAAACATTTTCGTTGTATATTTTGAGTTCGGAACCCCTTAAAACAATGAAATCAATCGATGAATTCTTTAGAAAAATGTTATACACGAAACATTGTTTCAGAGATGAATGATGTTATCTGAAGAAAACAGATGAAATGATTTTAAAACCAATAATATTTACAAGTACCTACCATTAATTAATGTACTGAAATAATTTGGTTGATTACATTTTCATATGTTGGGAAAAACATTCTTTAAAATTTCACACAGTTTTCAAGTAATACGTTAATTTGTTTTCGAATGTTCGTAAAACAACAGTTTACCTATTTATTTTACAAGTAATATCTACGTGTTATATACGAACGTGTTTTTTAATCTAGTGTAGATCGGTGATGATTAATGTGAGCGTAGAATGCGTGCAAGTTTACTTTCTGTTTATGTAGAGTAATAAGTGTTGGTACATTGAGCGGAAGGGAACCGCACCGCGCGACCGTTCTCGACCGACTGCCGGCGAGGAGAGGCGCGCGTCGCCGGCCCGCCAGCCGCTACCCGCGCCCGTCGCGCCCGACCTCTGCTCCCACTAGCCCTCCACTATAACATAACCCACCCACCGGCCACTATAATAAACAATAACATTCCCTATCTCAGTGTTGTAAAGCAAGGACACTACACTCGTAGGTACCACCAAACCGAACCGACCAAATCTAGAGGTTCAAACTGTAATTTAATTTGAATATTAACTGACGCACATGCTTCAAAAATGTGGTATTTACTGTATAAAAAATGGTATTTAATTAATAATACATTTATTTATTCAGATAACAATGATCCATAATGGTTAGTAACAATTGTAACTTATAAACTATGTTAGTAGGCAGGGCAGTAATAATTTAGAAACAAGGCGGACACAAGACAACAAGACAAGACAGCGTTAGTAACAATGTTCTTACAAACTATGTTAGTAATACACTTACACTCGTGATATTATTATCACTGCTGCAAGGTGACAGGCCCAGCCGAAACCTTGCAGCAGTGGTTCACAAACACACAATCTAGCCTGGTGGCTATTAATGATTTTGTACCGATAAACTGAAAAAATGTTTCCCGGTCTTACGGCGGGATCGTCATTTTGTGTAAATGAACTGGCGGGGAGTAAAACATTATAGGTACTCATTGTAGTAATTGAATTGGGGACTGCCATTCGGTAATTTTTAAGAGTACAAACGACAAGTTTGTTCTTTCTTTACTCAGCTTGCAAAATTACACCTTTACATTGAAGTGAATTATTGAAAGTTGCCTATTGTATACTGCAGAAAATGTATTTTAGTTTCAGACGATCCGCGGCTTGATTTTGCCATTTTGTGGACCCCCGATCCACAAAATGACTTAAAATAAATTAGATTGAAAATTGTAATAAAAAAAAATTATTAAAATTAAGTTGGTCATAAAGTCTGCCGCTAGTATTAACAATAACAAGCGATATGTTGATTGGGGCTTGGTTTAAAAATTCCAAGTACAAAGCGTTCCCAACGGGCTAGGATGAACTAGTTGTATAATTAATAAATTATCGGTGTTCAACTCTTGAATCGCTAAACAACATAAAAATCGATAATCACATGTTGAGAAGAGCTTATTAAAGTGGTCGGTAGAAACTGGATAGCTGTAACACCAAACCTCCAAAAGTGCAAAGATTGGCAAGAGACTTATACTCAGCATTGTGTAGCCAAAGGTTGAAGAAGAATCCAACATACTCGCGCATCTCATAGCACGCGGGTTCCTTAGCGCCAAGTGTATCATGTTAATGTGAATTTTAAGACCGAGGATGGTGCCAAAGACGTCGTGTGGCTTTCGGGACCAGGACCGCGGTCCCGGATTCCACCTTTAATATAATAATTAATTTGCAGTAGTATTTCGTAACCATTAGAAAAACGAAGTTAAAGTACCTACAGTATTAACACCTGATTTAATTTTATGATCACTAATTACGTGAATGATAATTATCAGTACTTCCTGGTACAAAATATGTAATAATGAATACTGTTTTGAGTAGCACTTAAGACATGATAGTTGTTGTAGCTAAGTATAAAACTTTTATATTTTTTTAAACAGATTTTTTAAAATTTAATTTTCAATCGAAAAGAAATTATAACTTAAAAGGATAGGAGGCCAGAAATATAAAGGAGTTATTGTAGGTATATTGTTTATGGCAATCTCATAATCAAATCTATATGCATTATACATTTGTAATAACGTGCAATGATGACACTACTACATTACCATTATGGCCTCCTGGTACTTTGTAAGACTTTACTATCCTTGATTCTCAACTCCTACAAAAAAAACTGCAAGGGTCATGAGCCTTGCAGTTTTTTTTTTTTAATTACATTTTTTAAGATTTTCTTGATGGTAAGACTGTTGATTATATTCTAATAATATAATTTATGTGCACTATGGTAGTTGATAACCAAAATATAATTAGTCCGTCAGATAGATTAACTTGCCGCTCATAACTTGCACTTATTTTTACATCGTTCTCACATAATATGTAAGATCTCAACATCCAGGCTAGCTAAAGTAGACTCATCTTCCATGGGGTACTATTTAAAATGTTACAATAAAATACCCCCACACGTTCTTCAACTGAATGAGACGCAATTTAAATCCTGTATAAAACGCATACTGTGTAGGCAAGCATATTATAATTTGGGGGATTACATTGATGATAAAAATGCTGGGCCTGCTCCACAACCATAAGGCAAATAAATCGATTATCATGTGAAGTTATTGTAGAGGCTGCAGAAGATTGTAAAAATATCTTTGCATTGTATAGATTCAATGTCTTATTATTGTATAATTGCATGGTACATGTGTGAGTACTATGTACTACAAAGCCACTTTTTTTCATTTTTACATTTAGTTATATTTTAGTGACGTTGACCTGGTGGCTGAGAGAATGTCATGCTCACTCAAATGTCTCGCTGATGGTAGCGGGTGTGTCGGACCATTTAGTTCCCTTCAAAATGGTTGAGTTGAATGGTGCTGATCCATGCGTCATGTTCGTGAACGGGCGCTGTCAGTGGAGACTGGTCATTCCTTAGTTGCCATGGTGTATATATATAGGTATATTTATATTTTATTTGTTTATTATATCTTTTTAATCTGGAAGCTCTTAACGTGCACGTCTTGCTACATAGTTCTCACATAATATACCATCTCAACATGAATGATATAATGTACCAAGATTTTGTAACAAATTCTGATTTAAAAGAGTGTCCATGGAGTTTCTTGCCCGTTCTTCTTCATGAGATCTACGTTAGTGAACTGACCACTACAGTACTTTCACAAGTTACTATGCCTTGTCATTGTGACTGTAGCGTAGGAGTGCAATGCGTCGTTTCGGGAGTTGCTGCGTCGGGCTCCGCGGCGCCGGATGTTACCGGCGGCGAGCAGTGTTCGTTGTTGTGGACATTCGGTGGCGTGTGGTTCGGCGTGGTGGCTTTCGGAATGACGTATTGCACTCGTAGTTTCGTTTTTTTTTTAAATTGAATTGTTCTTCTGACATTCAAAAGTGCAGGTAATGGCTTAATTGAAATAAATTATTTGAGTTTGAGTTTGAGATTTCTAAAAACTATTGGACACGTATTTTTTCTTTAATCACGTAAACAAAAAATTAACACAATACAGTGCTTCGAAAATTCGTGCGACGTCACAGTTTGGTACATTTTTACCAGAAAGTGACATCACAACCCCACCACTCATAATCTTACCTAGAACGTTCCTCTTCTCTACGAAAGGGATGGCTATAATCCACTACACGTGTCTAGTGCGGGTTGGTGGTTTTAAATACTGATTAATGCAATATCGTAATATTTTTTAAAAGTTCCATTCTAATTCAGTCTGCTATTTTTAAAACAAAATAAATATTTTTTAGTCTTATAAAAATAGTTTTACTTGTATAACTTCAAATTTTGTTGGTTGACCGTACTCTTAAAAGGCATAAGATTGTTTATTTTATTTGTGGTCCCAAAATACTACTGAAACATAATTATTATTGTTATAGAGGGAATCCAGGACGGCAGTCCCGGCCCCGAAAGCTCCACGACAAACGAAATCTTTCCTCGAGGCCATCTTGGATTTTCATTATAAAATAATTCTTACTAGCTTTTGCCAGCGGCTTCGCCCGCGTGAAAATGACGTTTTTCCATACAAACTTTCAACCCCTATTAAACTCCCTTAGGGGTTAAATTTCGAAATATCCTTCCTTATTCCTTCTCTACGTTATAAATCGAACCTCTGTGCAAAATTTCAGCTTTCTAGGTCCAAGGGTTTGGGCTGGGCGTTGATGAGTCAGTCAGTCAGTCAGGACTTCTCTTTTTAAGCTATTGCATAGCTTCTATCGCGGGCCTTGAGCGTGGAGAGCGAATCCAGAAATTTCCTAACAAAAATATTCAGTATTCAGTACCTATTCAACCAGGTTGCTATGGTTACGGAAAATAACAAGGTTGTCAAATTAAATAATTTATAACCTCACGTGTAAAGGCTCAGATCAAATAGCAGCTGTAAAGGTATAAAGTTTGTCTCTCTGCTTTCTCCTTCTAAAATATTCTTACTCGTATAATTTGTGTACAAAGTGTTATTTGTGTACAAAGTGTTTTAAATATGAATAAACAAAGTGCATTTATTAATCTCATTATTAATGAAGAAAGTCACGAAAAAATAGTGAAAGAAAATGAGTGAGTACTCTATATACATTCATTTTATTATTAGTACGCATATCATAAGTTTTATTGGTTTTTGCATTACTATTCTGCGAATCGGTCTAAAACGATTCGTTTTCTTAGAAAATATCTAAAAAAAAAAATAATAATAAATAAAAAATAATAAATAAAAAAATAAAATAATAATAATTATATATATATATAATTTTTCAATGTTATGACACTTACGTCAGGCTGTCAATACTTTTTCTTTTAAATTTTCTGTCATAGAGTTTCTTACTAGCTTAGTCTATGAAGGTTAGTTTTGATTTTTATATAATGTACATCGCGCGAAATTCGAAGAACAAACTCTTATTATCGTTATTTTTGCACAAATTTTTTTGATTGAATAATTATTTTGGTGTGTAATTGCACTATTAATACCTAATTATCTATACCTATTATTTATACCTAGATATTTTCTTTTTATAGAGAAGAAAATCATAAAGAGCTAAAAAAAGAGCAAAAAAAAAATAAAGGAAAGAAATACTGCATAAATAAAATATATAAATAATTATAATTGCATAAGTTGATAAAAAATGCTATGCAATAGCTTTACCGCGGCAGTCTCCGAGTGCCACATCAACTTTTATTTATATAGATTATCAGCAACCCCGAATTTTGATTGGGGGAATCTTGGATTTCCATTTTTATTATTTATCATTGATCCCGATTTCTATAAGTCGTTTATCTGTAAGATAATGCAGGTGACATTAGATGAACAGTTCCTTTTCATCATGAACATTTCCCGATTTACAATCTTGGCTGCATATTTTAGTTGCATTCTGTTGTGTATTGCGCGTACCGCTCCCCGCGCGTCCCGCTCCCCGCGCGTCCCGCTCCCCGCGCCGCGCCATGCGTGAGCGTCTTACAATAAAGCAGTGCGTTACTAACTACCGATCGTTTCACTTGTCCCAAATAATATCATCGACCCATCTGCATACTTATCAGTGGCGACGAGGAACCCTATTATTACTCCATTTCAAAATGTCTGGTGCACTATTTGGTATCTTACACAGTTTCGACCACAATTCACAGACATGGGAAACTTATAAAGGTCGCATTGCCCAATATTTTGTGGCAAATGATATAAACGGGAAGTCCGATCCAGCAGGCGAGAAGAGGAAGGCAATCCTCCTCAGCGCACTCACCGAGGGTACCTACCTACAAATTGGTAGTCGACCTGGTACTGCCTAAGGATGTCGCAGATGTGCCCTATGAAGACATTCTGAAGAAACTAGACAATCACTTCACCCCCAAGAGCGTTGGGTTTGGCGAGCGGCATAAGTTTTATGCGGCCGCTCAGCGAGCAGAGGAAACTCACTCCCAGTGGGCGGCGAGACTACGTGGCCTTACAACGAGGTGCAACTTCCTAAACGTGGAAGAGGCGCTCCGTGACAAATTCATCATGGGGTTGCAGCCTGGACCGGAAAAGGAGAAGTTATACACAAAGGACCTCACCGACCTCACGTTGGTCAAGGTCGTGGAGATGGCGGAGAACCTGAGCTGCGCGCGCGCGGCCGCCATGGCCAGCGCCGCCACGCCGACACAGACGACCACGCCGGACCACGTGCTTTACAAAATAACCAACGAGGAGAAAAGTGTAGTGAAAGTGAAGTGCAGTGTATGTGGTTATGCGAATCACAAATCGGCCGAATGTAGATTCGCAAACTACGTATGTAAAAAGTGTCACGTAAAAGGCCACTTGCGTAAAATGTGCCCTAAAGTAAATTACGTACAGGTGGATGGCGGTGACAAGGGTGAGGATGACGATGACGGTACGGTTTATTATATCCGTTCAATCAGGGGAGAAGCCATGGTAGAAACTATTTTTATTAATAATGTTCCATTTAAATTCGAAGTCGATAGCGGATCAGCGGTAACAGTCGTTTCAGAAAGCTTTTACAAAAGTAATTTTAAAGGTGTGCCATTATCAGATACTGGTAAACAACTGCGGACGTACAATGGGGGCAAAATAGTATGTATAGGTACAATGCAGTTACCGATATGCTACGCGGACCAAACGCACATGGTTGTCATTTACGTAGTTCGCGATGGAGGCCCCCCGCTTCTTGGCAGGGATTTTATTTCATTATTTAGCTTACATTTAATGCCGGTTATTAATTGTATTGATGCAGATGTATCCATCAAAGATTTACAATTCCAATATCCAAAGTTATTTTCAGACGAATTAGGAATCTTTAACAAATACAAGATAAAATTATCGTTAAAAGAAGGTGCAAAACCGGTTTTCTGTAAAGCACGCCCAGTAGCATTTGCGTTACGCGATAAGGTCGACAAAGAAATCGAAAGATTGGTCGGTTTAGGTATTCTCGAACCTATTGAATACTCAGAATACGCTTCACCGATAGTTCCAGTTTTAAAGCGGAATGGGACAGTGAGGTTATGTGCAGATTACTCCATAAGTATAAATAGACAGTTACTAGTAGAACAATATCCGCTACCCACAACTAGCGAATTATTTTCAAAAATTCACGGTGGTCAGCAATTTAGCAAGCTCGACTTATCAATGGCATACAACCAATTTGTTTTAGATAACGAGTCAAAAAACTTAACGTGCATAAATACAAACCGTGGCCTATATAGGTTTACGCGTTTAGTGTTCGGGTTAGCCAGCGCGCCGTCCATTTTCCAGCGCGCGATTGAGGGTTTGCTATCCGGTTTAGATGGAGTGTTATGCCTGCTTGATGATATTTTAGTAACGGGAAAGGATAGACAGGAACATTTTAAAAAGTTGAACTCGGTTTTAAAGCGCTTAGAGGACGCAGGGTTAACATTACAAAAAGAAAAATGTAGTTTTTTCCAAGACGAAATCAGTTACTTAGGTTATATTATTACTAAAGATGGCCTAAAAAAATCGCCGGAAAAAATAAAGGCAATGTTAGAAGCACCAGTTCCCTCAAATATTAATCAGTTGCAGTCGTTCCTGGGACTCATTAACTTTTACAGGAATTTCGTACCAAATGCGTCCACTGTTCTCAATCCTTTATATAGCTTATTAACTAAAGGCTCTAAATGGGTCTGGACTGAGGACCACGATAAGGCATTTAGAACAATAAAAAACTTAATGACATCGGAACAAGTTCTTGCACATTTTGATCCGAACGCCCGAATAATCCTAACGGTAGACGCTTCTCCAAGTGGGTTGGGAGCAGTCCTCTCACAAGTAGGTACGGACGGTATCGAAAAACCCATTTCATTTGTGTCGCGTACCTTAAACTCAGCGGAAAAGCGTTACGCACAAATTCAAAAAGAGGCAACTGCCATTATTTACGGGGTGCGACGATTCCATCAATAATTGTATGGCAGAGCCGAACCGTTCATTTTACGAACGGATCACAAGCCCTTATTAAGTATTTTTGGACCAGATAAGGGAATACCGGAGATGTCAGCAAACAGACTCCAACGTTACGCGTTGTTCCTAGGTAGTTACAATTATAAAATAGAATATGTGCGCAGCACTGATAACAGTGCGGACTACTTATCCCGCGCGAGTCTGCCGCGCGTGATGCATGCGTGTGCGTGCACCGAGCAATGTAAATGCTGCGATTGCGAAGTGGCATACGACCGGGCGACTTATGTATGTTTCGTCGTAGATGGAAGCTTGCCCGTGACGTTAGAGAAATTGCGCGACGAAACAAAGATTGACGTAATCTTAAGGCAAGTGATAGACTTTATTTCGAACGGTTGGCCGCCGAAGATAGACGACATAAGGTTAAAACCGTATCACATGTGTAGAACACAGTTATCTCTTGAGAATGGTTGCGTAATGAGAGGTCACAAGGTGGTAATACCCACAAGTTTATACAAAATCGTTCTTAAAGAATTACATTCTTCGCATTTAGGTATAGTTAAAACAAAGGCCGAAGCTCGATCAAGATTTTGGTTCCCGGGAATCGATCAAGCTGTAGAAACGATGATAGCTTCATGCGATGTGTGTATTCAGCTGCGCCCATCACCACCCCGAGCCCCGTTGGCCCATTGGGAGTTTCCGGCTAGCCCTTTCGACAGAATACACATAGACTTTCTTGGTCCAATTAAAGGTTGTGTTTATCTAATAGCGGTCGACGCGCATACTAAATGGGTGGAAGTATATAATATGAATACGGCTACGACTTCGACTGCAGTCATTGGGAAATTATGTGAATTTATGTCACGATTCGGAGTTCCGAGAACAATAGTGAGTGATAATGGCACAGCTTTTTGTTCACGGGAATTTGAACAATTTTGCGCGACTAACGGAATTTTACACATGACGTCACCGGTGTATCACCCGCCGAGCAACGGCCAAGCCGAAAGTTTTGTAAAAGTAGTCAAGAAAGGAATAAAATCATGTCTTATGTCGAGTCACAGCGCGAAAGAATTATCGATAAAATTACTAAAATATCTCATGGATTATCGTAATTCGATTCACACTGCTACTGGCTTATCCCCGGCTCAATTGGTTTTTGGTCACAAGTTACGATCGCGTCTGGACCTGATTAATCCAAAGTCATCGGCACCCTCGTCACCGTCTGTATCCGATCACGTTAAAAATCAACAGTGCACGCAAACTAAGCAACAAAGGAAAAATAAAACCAAACATTTAGAATTAAACGATGTTGTATTATATAAAAAGTACATAAACAAAGTAAACTATACATGGTGTAAGGGCATCATAATGAAAAAAATAGGTAAAGTTTTATATCATGTAAAAGATCTCAATGGTGTAGAAAGTTGTAAAAGACACGTAAATCAGCTGATGTCTTATAAAGGAACACATAACAATAATGAGCATAATGTACAGAATCCGATATTGAACTTACCTGGGTTGCCTCCGCTGCCGTCATTATCGCCGCCGACGTCTCCTTCGCCGCCGCCGTCACCTCCTTCGCCTCCTTCGTCTTCGTCAGCGACAACAGGAACGGCTGTACCCGAGCCAGTGCTCGACTTACCGAACGTCATGCCTAATCGTGCAGATAGCGGGAGGAGAGAGGAATTGCAAGAGGGAAATACCTCTTCTACCGACTCCCATCAGGCTGATGAGTTCCAAGACGCAGAGACCGACACCCAGGAGTCACAAAAAGATGACCCAGTTATGGTTACACCAAAGAGATCGATACGAAAACGGCCCGAAATTTGTTATAAGAAATACTTTTAGTTTTGTTAATTAATAAATAGGTTAGCATAGCTTAAGTGTTAGTTTTAAGATTATTGTAATAGAGGGAGGAATGTTGTGTATTGCGCGTACCGCTCCCCGCGCGTCCCGCTCCCCGCGCGTCCCGCTCCCCGCGCCGCGCCATGCGTGAGCGTCTTACAATAAAGCAGTGCGTTACTAACTACCGATCGTTTCACTTGTCCCAAATAATATCATCGACCCATCTGCATACTTATCACATTCTACATACCATAGTTGTAAAATATGGAATCAGTAATAAATTAAATAAAATTCTGCCCTGCTAAAATTAAATTTAACAAAAGTGTAATGCGTGTAACATAAGGTCATAGAAATGATTAATGATAGGACGTATTGCTTTGCTTGATCAATATTTTTTCATTTGATATGTCAACATCTGCTCCGTGATTTCGAATAGTAAGAGTGCCTTTTTTGCTTTGTGAAAAGTGTTCTAAGTTAACAATTTAACTACGACGCATTTAGTAATTGAAATGTGTAAATTATCATAAAAGTGAAAAAAAACTCAGTGAACAATTAAAAGATGTCATGTCTTTCCACGATTTGAAAATAAAATATTATATTAGAAAGAAAAAAAATTGTGTTTATTTAGCATTATTAACAAAAACATCTTAAAAATTATACAAAAGAAACAAACTGATAATACCAAAATGGCCTCAGCTCAGCATAATGCCAGATCGCAACACAATGTGTACCACCTGACGCTGATTTTCAGCTGCTACCCACGAGTGCCATATGCTCGAAAACATAAACAAACATACAAAAAGGTTTAAAATATTTTGCACAGTAACAAACTAAAATAAAATGTTGCGACTCATATTTTATACGAAACTTTATGAATGAGCACATTAAACTAAAATAAAGAAAAATCTAGTTTTTTTTAAACAAGCTTTTATTACTTGATATTAAAATGAATAAAAAAGTTTAAAATAATTCAATTCTCATAGGAAATAAAGAAATAAAAAAGGTGAAAAAACTTTTTAAATTTTAAGTATTGGCGATTCGGTATTCACGACGGCATAGTTCGTAGTGCTTAGCGGCGTTTTTCCTTAGCCCGTAGTAATTTGTACTACGCAAACATACGTGATGTTTTGTGCACTTAAAGTTTTATGTCATTTATTAAATAACTTACTCAAATTAGTTATGTAATTACGGTTAAATTATTTGAAACGTCTCTGATTCTATTTCGTTTAATTACTTCCAATATCAGAGATATCTTTAGTATACGAATGTGTTACAGTCGAAGAGACGTTATTGAATGTGTCTGTAGGTAAATTATTTGGATTATGCATTTGCCTCCAGCTCCACACATTAAATAATGCGTCTAAGGATATATTCCCTTTCCAAGTTGGACTTGTGGTGATATCAAGTTTTCAAGACTTATTTGTGATTCAAAGAATTTCTATGGCTTTCGGTATCTGATTGTATTTGGTTAACATTATCTTTAGGCTCTTGTTTTTTAGGGTGATTCGACGCCGTTTGCATCAAAAGGTGATAATCCGCATTTTCAAAACACATTCTTAATTGGGTTTTTAATTGTACAAGAGATTTATGTAGCAGCGGGCAGATTTTCTTTTTGCGTAGTTTCACGAAGTGGTTATCATTTAGCCAGTCATAAACTGATTTCTTATATATCATCTTAAGAGGTTGCAAAACAGCCACATCCATCGGTTGTGTTACATGAATCGCATTAGGATATAGTGTGACTAGTTGAATGTTTTTTCCCGACAGAAATGGCGTAATGGCAGCGTCTTGAGTGAGCAATGGACATCGTAAGAAAAAAAATATGGAGAACTCAATATTAGTTTTTACAATTCAGGGATAGAAGACATTTGCCCTTTGGCGTACATCCTAATCCGCAGTATTTCGGTGCAGTTTTAGAAATTTTGTGTGTGTGGTATTGATATCAACTTGAACAACACCATCGGAGGTGCCAATTCACCTGCTGCGTTAACCGTCACCAAGACGGCCACGCACTCTTTTTCAATGCTGGGAATAACGTTGTAAACGTTTTCCGCGCCTCGTATAGCCAAAACTCTGTTATCAGACGGTGATAAAAAGAAAGCGCTTTCATCGCAATAAACCCTGCGTGGATCTGGCGTTGCTTCTTAAAGATGTGTCAATATAAAATAATCGTCCAATTCTTTAAACCATGCTCTTTAATTGTTTTCTTTGACTAAAGCACCTACTGAAGGGTGTCGTTTTATGAAATATTCAAACCAGTGACGACCTGGTCTGTCATTTTGAAATGGGTTATCTCATTTCATCTTTTTTACCCATAAACTCACGTTATCCAATAACTGCGCCTTAGTTACGGGAAACCC
Organism: Diarsia dahlii; assembly: GCA_949775195.1. NCBI lineage: Eukaryota > Metazoa > Arthropoda > Insecta > Lepidoptera > Noctuidae > Diarsia > Diarsia dahlii. The sequence continues at coordinate 13,928,238 of OX459189.1, forward strand.
ACTATCTGCCATAAAAATAACCAGTTTCTTAAATGTTCTTCTTCTTCTTTCGTCAAAACTGTAGCCTGTAGCCGGTCCCTTGGAGCATTCGACAGAATAACGGCCGCGTATTTTGTCCTCCAACGTCGACCGTGGGACATCGACCTGCCTGGCGGCAGCTCAAATTGTAGCCCCTTTTTGGACTGCCTCCATGGCCTTTAATATGGCCTTCTGCCTGTCAGTCATAGCTAGCTGAAAAAAAACACAACATACAACCCACAAGATAACAGAGCAGTAAACTTACATGATCTAGACAAACGTTCCGAACTGTCCGTGTAAATTGATTTTCAAGAGTTTGATCTGCAGTTTGGACTGGCGCGTGGAACGTTATAACTTTTAAAAGTTTTTTATGCAGTAGTAAGAAAAACGGACAAGGATGAGGATGGTGTGTGGTTTGCAAAATCGTCGAAAGTTTCAGCTGTAGACTCGACCGTCGGTATGTTAGACACGCTTAGGGTTGGTAGTTCTTGGTCTTTTGTGAATAAAAGTATGTCAAAGTACCAAAGAGTCGGTTTATTAACATCTTCTTGGGAGCGACCACCTTTGTTCCGTGTCCCCGTTACTTTATTATTTTTTTTGCGAAATGCACCTCTGAAATTCTGTATTTTTTTGCTGACGAAATCGCGATCAGCTGAAACAAAACCTCAAACGCTGCATTAGTTGTTGGAGGCAGTGATGACAAAAGAACACTCGTATTTTTGGCTGTTGCTTTAATGAAAGAATTGAACCTCAATGTATTTAAATCATGAGTTTTAGACGGAGCTCCGTATAAACTCAAAATCATGCTACACCTGCTTGCAATATATTATTGGGGTCTTCATTGATATTTACTGAGTCGTGTAAATCAATACGTTTCTCTAAATTTTTGGCAAACTTACTGACTTGCAAAAATTAACGAGCTCGTCATATGCTTTGTTTCTCATGTTCCTGTTATATACTCCTTACTTTTTATCTTCAAGAGACACGGATGTTCACGATACAAATGAATGAACTCTGCGATAGCTTCGACGCTCCAAACCGCCATTTTTTGTAATCTACGTTTATACGTGATTCGCGCGTAAAACTGTGAAACATGCACTCGCGTCGATATGCCTGATCGGACTATTAGACCCGCACATTTACACGTATAGTTCAGAGCGAGGGATGGAATGGCGCGTGCTGTTTCCCGCGGTCCGAACTTTACGTGTGGGAGGGCGCTTCGTTCATAATTTTGACGCCAATAAACTTTTTGGTCAATGTTGCCATTAAAATTGTGTCAAATATTACCAGGAACGTATTGCCATTCGGAAACTTTTTGCGGTCAAAAAGGGGATAGAACTAGAACCGATGTCCCGTTATACTGGTTAAATTAAATTAGCCAGCGATACTCCGAATATTATTTTGTGATGGGTAGGGGGAAGTGGGGCATATTCATACAAGGGGGACCGTCATACGCTAGAGTCATCTGTTGTTATGCGCTCAATAACTGAACGACTTATGCGTGGACGTGTGACTTACTTATGTGTGTGTTGGCTCACGAAGTTTGACAGCAGGCTGTGTAAAACTCGCGACGAGGTGAGACGGAACGTGATTCGTCTTTATTATAATAAAGCTTTTAACAAGATTATTCAGTACTATTGTATTTCATACATAATAGGATCAAGTATGTGAATTGATACGTGAATAGCCCCGTCGGGGCTGCGGGTTGTTCGAAAGAGATACCGAAGCCTCGGCACAAGGACTAAGAAGGAACATGGGTGGTTTTTAGTCAGTAGAAGCCTGACAATCCCTTCCGCTCTTTGTGATTTACTACAACCCAAAAAAAAAACCTGGTTTGAAATTCATTCATTTGACCCCTACATACTAACGTACTAACACAAGTTGAATAAAAGTTTAGTACCTGAATGACCGATCTTTGCTCGGTTTTATTTTTGGTTATGAAACCTATCTAGATCAATGTATATCGTAATTCGGTATTTCGAACTTCGGAGTAACGTAATACAGACCCCCCGAAACCATACAAAATTTCATTTAAATCGTTGGAGCTGTTTCCGAGATTCAGAATACAAGCATTGCTCGTTTAAAAGTGTTAAGTAGATTAGATCATTAATAAATAAAATTCTCACTCAAAGGAAGCTCGCAAACAAATTAATACGTTCGCGTAACGAATGTTTGAAAATCAAATTCGATCTCGAACGTTCGCGGTGAGCACCGTCCAAACGGAAAATGCACACCGAGGTGATTTTAGACTTCACCGTAACGTAGCTTTTATTTGTTCAAACGTTTGGGCTATATTTGCCAGAACAAAGCTCGTGGTATTTGCTTTCAAACTTGTCGTATGTTGTATTCGCTGAACCAGACCGGAGGCGGCTTTGATCCCTCTTATGTTTGTATTCTACACACAGAGAAGTGTAAAATTGACAAAAACGTACTTACCTACTCGCTTTTACGACCAGCTTGATCATTAAATTTACACAATATTTTTATTTACAATGTCACTCCTATATCCCCGTAGAAGAAGATAGAGGTGTCAATATAATAGAGCACATTACAACTTTCTCCAATTGAAGAAACCCGTTTTCTTTCCCAGATTACAGGTCGCAGACCATTACTACAGTTACTACGATCTACTTATTTTAATCAGTTTATGAGTCAAAAAAAAAAACTTTTTGCAAAAAAAACAACCGACTTCAAAAACACCAAAAAGTAAAAAATAAACTTTAGAAGAAAAATCAGCTTCTGAAGTCGGTGGCAAAAAAACCAAATTAAACAAAGAAATGTCACCGACTTCAGAAACTGATTTTTCTTCTGAAGTTTATGTGTTTTTGAAGTCGGTTGTTTTTTTTTGCAAAAAGCTTTTTATTTTTTCATTTTTAGTTGTAATATCTTATAGAAATACTTACTATGACACCTAACCCTTAATCTTTAAGATTCCCTGATTATTGCTTTCAACTGCTAACCATTGAGGAGTACCCATCATAAGCTCATCAACATGAAGTGATGACTGCTAGATGCGAATACTTGTATCGTCAGAAAAAGCACGAAACACGTAATACGTGCCTATGAAATTTGAGGGTTGCCCTCGATTTCTCTGGGATTTCATCACCAGGTCCTGGTTTCCATATCATGGTGGCCCTTGAAATATCTCCGTTCCAATAAAAAAGAATCATCAAAATTGGTTCATAAACGACGAAGTTATTCGCGATACACAAAATCAGATAACATACATAAAAAAAATGTGTATTGTGCGTGATGTTACGTCATGATAATGTATTATTCAATAAACGTCCAAGCGATTCCAGCAATTACGACAGATTTGCCGTCTATTTTTGAGGAGTTCCATTGTATATCTCCGAAGATCAGCACCAGATCTTCACCAAATGTAATAAAATGGGAACACCTCAGGAGTATACTCTTTCAAATAAAGAAAGAATTTTGAGAATCGGTCCACAAATGGGGGAGAAATCAGGTAACATACATATAAAAAATAGTCCACCCAATAAATCACCCATAAGGAGTTGTAGAGTGCGTGAGTTAGGTCCTAAGTGATTTCTTCAGAAAATTGTTCGGGGTGCTTAAAGAGTTAACATACTAAAAGTCCTGACATCTAGGGGTTGAGGCGGAGATACAAGATACTTTTTATCCCCAGATAACGTGAAGGAAGTAGTATACAAAAGTTAATGTTCAATTCAAACAGATTTTTTCAATTTCACTTTTCCGGAATGTGTAGTTCGAAAATAGGTAGGAATGTGAAAAAGTGTAAAAGCTAAAAGTTGTACATAATTTTATAAGCTTTCATTGCGTAGAAGACTTCTTATCTCCATGACGCACCGATTAAAAGATATTAGCGAAAAACTGAAAAATGGGAACTTTAACCCCCTCCCCCCACTCCGCCTCACCCCCTAGATGTCAGGACTTTTAGTATGTTAACTCTCTAAGCACCCTGAACAATTTTCTGAAGTAATTGCTTAGGGCCTTGCTCACGCACTCTACAATCTCTTTGTTGGATGGACTAAAATACATACACACGAACATAGAACCTCCTCCTTTTTTGAAGTCGGTTAATTAAAACCGTGAAACGTTTGGAAATCCTATGTCGACTTCGATGCGGATTTTCGCATATGCATACCGAAATTGTTCTGCGAAATCAATTTTCCATTTGCGTGTTAACGTAGATATGTTGACACGTGAATTTCAGAGTTCAGCGTAGCTTTACCAAATTGTTAATTATCCGACTGCCGTTCAACATGACAGTGCTGCGGTTGAGAATAATTTTACTTGTTTTGACTAAAGCCAATTGTGAATTTATCACTCATAAAATTGTGAACCGACCCTGAGTTGTCGGTCTTAGCGGTAGATACGAGACATTTCGACCAACGGCAACGGCGGTTGCGCGGTTGGCGCAGTGGCTCAAATAATGGACTGCTGCGCTGTGTGTCGCGGGTTCGAGTACAGATAGTTGTTCCGGGTCTGGGTATTTGTGCATGTGGCTTTAAATGTTTGTAAACGCACGTACGATACAGGAGAAGTTCCTAGAGTGGGCCAACGTTTTTTATAAAGAAAAGAAGAAAAAATCAGCGCTCGAGATGCATTTCTCCGTATTTTTAGTATGGACATAACGTCCGACATACAAGAAGAGGCACCGTGGCGCATACTGTTTGCTGACGACATTGTTCTTGTCAGTGAAGATGGACCTGTGATTAAGAGCAGATTGGAGACATGGCAACAGGAGCTGGAGGATGTTAGGTTGAAAATCAGTAGAATTAAAACTGAATACATGTTGTTCAACTGTGTTGGCCCAGTGGTTGCGGCCCCGACTTACGAACAATAAGTCGTGGGTTCGAACCCAGCCAAGAGCATTACTTTGTGCAATTTAAATCATCACCACTGCTCTCAAAACGGCGAACGAAAACATCGTGAGGAAACCGGCATGTCTTAGAACCTAAAAATTCAAAGACAGGTGACATCTACCAACCCGCACTGGGCACGCGTAGTGGATTGTAGCCCATCCCTCTCCTAGAGCTCCTAGAGAGGAGGCCTGAGTCCCTGCAGTTGGAATATTATAGGCTGATGATGATGATATTTTCTGCGATGTTGGAGGTCTGTCCAGTTCTGGAGCCATAACGCTAGATGACGTGCTCTTCCAGTATGTTCCGACTTTCGGTATCTCGGTTCACTCATATAAAGCAATGATGAAATAAATCGTAATACAAGGTGTCTCAAAAGAAAGTTTATATTGATTTAGCTTACTGCGTGAACGCAACGAGTCCAAGGGGCGCGGGAGTTATGTCAATCGGTAGCCTGGCTCTTGGGAATTTAGTCGTTATGAAGCGTTTTTCGGGAGCAAACCGTGCGTTGTGCATGCGAGAGTTTTCCAAAAACTTGATTCCGCGACTGTAGCGCGTAGAAGATTCTGCAGTGTTCGAGCTTTTTCCATTTAAATGATGCGCCAAGCATTCCACATACGAAAATGGATCAAAAAGTTTGAAGAGACCGGCACAACGGAGGAAAAACAAAAATCCGGGCGACCAAGGTCATCAAGAACGGAAGAAAACGTGGAGGGCGTTAATCAGTCTTTACTGAATCCACCTGCCGAACCGTGAATAGTAATTTTATGATCTTCAAATAATTATTATTGACATAGTAGTAATTCCTTACGACACGTATTAACCTCGCGATTTTAGATAAAGAAAATGAATATTTTTTAAAGATTGCATCTTACTTTCCCGTCTTTGACATATGAAATGTCACTTTTCTTTTTCGCGCGTAACAACATCGCAAGAAAAAAGTTCTTTCTCGTCCAATTATTCGCTTAAAAATAAGTTTACGTTATAAATATCGAAATATCAAAATACTGAGTGACAGGAAGTGTATTAAGTGCATCATTAGTGAAAATTGTAAACCTGAGACGCAGAAATCTGAGCAAATACCTACAGACAACGCTCGCACAGGATTGAACTTGGATGTAACCCTTGTAGCCCTACCATTAGGCGTAAGAATGCCTGGCTATAACTGACCTCCGGATACGTGATATCTACAGTGCCTATTCAAGCGATACGATGGTCATTAACACTGTATACCACATATGTGCCGTAAGCTTCTTAAAGTTTTTTCCAGTGGGTGCGCGACACCCCAGTTACATATATTTCATAAGTACTAGCTGGAACTTGAACTATCAGTGCGTGACACGTGATGTCCTTGGCAATGTCATTGGACTATGCTTACACTGAAAATAGGTACCTATACTCGGCATAGCAGGTGAGTTCCATTTCCGCTATGTTATTTGCTACACAGCAGACTATCAGTGCGTGGCACGAGATGCCCTTGGCGAAATCATTTGACAATGCTAACACTGAAAATACCTATAATCGGCATAACTGGTGAGTTCCATTTACATGTGTTGTTTGTGCGCAAAGAGCAATCATCAATCTCTTGCCCTTATCCCAATTCATTTGAGGTTGGCGCAGCATGTCATCTTCTTCCATACTTCTCTATTACTCAAATGATTCCAACGAAAAAATTACCACCCAGAAGTATACTATGCTTTACATGAAAACATAATTATATTCCATGTTACTAGCTGCATATCAAACCATCAGTGTGTGACACAAGATGTCTTTAGCTAAGTCATCAGACAATCATCATCATCAGCCTATAATGTTCCCACTGTAGGGACTCAGGCCTCCTTTCTAGGAGAGGGATGAGCTATAATCCACCACGCGGGCCCAGTGCGGATTGGCAGATGTCACATGTCTTCGAATTTTTTGGTTCTAAGACATGCCGGTTTCCTCACGATATTTTCCTTCACCGTTTTGAGAGCAGCGGTGATGAAATAAATTACACAAAGTAATGCGCCTGCCTGGGTTCGAACCCACGACCTACTGTTCGTAAGTCGGGGCCGACACCACTGGGCCACCGCTGCTCATCAGACAATGCTAACACTAAAAATACCACCGCATGTGTAGACATCACAGTGGAACCCTATTGCCTGACTTCGGTCAGCAAAATTTTATAAATATGTTCTTTAATCTATGAGCATGATGGTTGCGAGACAACCTTGCTTATCAAATGTGCATTATAGTCTTGCTAACGCAAATACTTGCAGTAAATGGGGGACCATACTTTGACACCTGGACTGGCTGACACACATTTGTCATAATCGCACATGCTTTAGTACGAGATACAGCATGTTATGGTCACGGTCACATTAAGTGAAATCTTTTTCACAGTAAATCTTCACCGAGTATGATATTATGGAAGCATCATTGGTTCCAGATCAAGGTTACATATGCACATAACACCAAATGCAAAAATATTTAACGGATAACCGTTTATTTTCTGAATAAATTCAATAAAACATGGTGGTCAATACTTATGCACTGTAATGTCCCAATACTAAAAAACTATTAGTATTGAGAGGGAAAAGGTCTATAGACTGACAATGTCTTAACGGCTTGTTAATGTACAAATGACTTTATCAACCAACCCCCTTTTAGTTCCAAATCAAATTATTTCCTCTCTGACCCCACCCCCTTTTAGGAAAAGATAATATTACCTTTATATTGTATAGGCCCAATCTAAAAGAACATCCCCAAAAGTAACTCATTGCTATACCTACCAATATATTTTTTTTTTCTTACCATGATCCTTATTTTGGTGGCCTGAACGATTTCTGAAATTTTGTCCACCTATTTTAATGGACCCTAGGGTACAATATTAAATTAATCACGTCGGGATTTAAAATGTTAAGAATAAGAAATTTTATTTGCTTAAACTTGTGATTACATAATAGAATAAAATAAAATACATTCATGCAAAATAATAAATGCATGTTGATAATTTATTTATGCCTAAGAGTATTTTCAGAGAAAATCACTCAAACCTAACATAATAATAACAGATAATTTGTCCTGTCTGAATTAGTCATCATAGACACGCAAAACACTCATGTGCTGTAATAAGCATGTAACCTGCATTAAATAATATTTAATACCTGAGAAGATGGGTAGATCATGGGATTCACAACAGATTAAAGAAGAATTTTAAATTCTTATCCTTATTACCTGGGCATTGGTTTTCTTTACTACTTTTAAACGGTAGTATGAGTAAGTAGAAGTACTAAAGTGAAACGACATAACATAAAACAAGAGGGGGGGGGGGGTGCATGGGAGTGCGAAGGGATTGTGGTTAGATCACCAAGACATCAGGTGACATGCATTTCATGTAACTAATTTTCCGGAGCTTTTATTCATAACATTATTATGTCATGGAGAACTCAAATAGGCAATATGTGGGGGAAACTTAGTAAGTTTTCCTATGTTCTTTATAATTATGCTGAGTAAGATTATAAATAAAACCGCACTGCTGGTGGCTTAACAAGGCTTGGCTGTCTTTACTGTGCAGTATAGACTTATATTTGGGGCAATACTTTCATAGGTATTACTAAGATAAGTATTTCATGAGCCTGTATTGGAACTCATGCAAAATAAAAATCACAAAATCATGCCGACAGCATTTTAAAAATATCAACAGTAGACACTGTACATTTATGAAAAATGTAGTTTTGCCAAAAATAATAGGCATATAAATAAACTTGTTGAAAGCCTATGTTGTTCAGATAAACTGAAAACACAAAAGTGTTAATTTTGCAATCACCCAGATTGTACACTAAAATATCTACACAAACCAAAGATAGTGAGAGCCTCAATAAATTTAAAAACTGACTCACTATTATCGTTAGACAAAGTTTGCTACTAATTTATTACTCTATTAGTGAAAACTTTTATAATATTGACATTTTATTTGTCCAGTTGTTGGTCTTCTGCCTAGGAATTCCTCAGTACACCACACAGCCACAGAGCCTGAATTTGTGCTCAGCTAATGACACTAGGCTCGCCCCCTGTTACATGGGACTTAAGATGAATTCTATTTACCTATACATTGACATTTTTACTTACATTGTCAAAACTTTGACATTTGATGCCATGTAATTTTAATATTTAGTGAACCAGTTAAATTGTTATGTTTTGATTTCATTCTTTGAAGCAATTTAATCTTATGTACCTAATTGAAGAAACATTAAGGGTGCTAAATGGCAAGAACTTAGATAGTTTGTGAATTTTGTATATTGCACCACATTTGAATCCGATAGAATCTATCAAAAGTGTTCAATCTCATTTCAGGGTGATATTATAGAACAAAGTTTAAAACAAATATATTTGTTGTTCTGCCAGCTCTAATTTTAACCCATTGGAGTAATGATACAGTTGTTAGGAATATCAACCACCAATATTTTAAAGTTTCTTATACTTCGAGTGGGTTTTCTGAACCCCATATCTAACTTCTCACTGTACAACAACACAAACAGCAGATCAAATCAGAACTGTCAACACATTGTTGATTTATAATCATTATCTTATTACAATTACCAAATTCAGCATGCATTATATCCTTATGGTTATAATACTAAAGCAATAATATACCTAAAGTAAGGAAGTCATAAGTATGTAGGCGTTATATCACCAAAGAGTGACATAGTAGGCCTATAATGGTTACCATTGAGACTGCTTGTACTATTAAGGGTTTAAACAGAGCAGTTTGGTTCTACAAGATAAAAGAGCATTTAAGTCTTATAGTTTAGCTCTTTAAAACGCTTACAGGACCATACAAATCGAAAAATGTTGCATTGTGAAAAAAAAAAAAAACTTTGGTACTACTTAGTACTAAAGACGACCTAACAAGCACTTATTTACCTATTATGCACTAATAATGCGTCAAAATAAGTTTTACAGTACAAGACAGTATCGAAAATACTATTAAAGGCCAATCGACACTGTAAAAGTACCTTACACAACCACTATGTAACCTTTTAACTTCTTAAAAGTTCTCTCAACGTTGTTATGGGGCTAATTCTGTAAAACACAACAACTCTTCCAGAATGGATCACTGTTATCTAATTTGAATAAATAAATTAAAATTTATTAAAATAGCACAACTCTTTTAGAATACTAAATAGGACTCTCGGTGGAGCTGCTACATAACTTAATAGCTCTCGCGAGTTTGTGTTACTGCTATGAGACAAGCGGCGATCTAATTCGTTTTCGGTTAAAATATGGCTGATATTTTCTGCCATGATAGCACATTGGCAACACGGTAGGAACCAATGTGTACTATAGCAGCCATAGTCGGGACAAGTTATAATTTATTTTCATTTCATTAATTTAAATTTAATAAAAACATAAAAAAAAACAGCATAATGATTTAATTGATACAAATTCTTCCGCAAGTGCAAGTTATGGCAGAGTAACGGTCCATGATTTTTTTTTGTGTTTTATTCTTTTCAATGCAAATGGTATGTTAAACAACAATGGGAAATGACAAAAACATAAGTTACCGACATTGTTTTCCTAAGGAACACTCACGACAAGTGTGATAAAACATATCACTGGAATTGTCTACAGTGCAAAATACAAACATATTTGGTTCCTTTTATAGTACAAGACGTCACCATGAGAGCCTATTTGGGGTTTTGTAAACGTTTACAACACCACTATAATGCAAAGCATGAACACTAATGAGTACGCTAATACATTCTCAGGACTTTTATAAGTAGTACCGTTTGTTACTTGGGTAATTATCACAGTGTCATTCAGAATTATTTGTATTTTAATTACTTAATTAATTATTGCAGCAAACTCTAAACATCTACTATGTCAATAATAATTATTTGAAGATCACCACGAAATAAAATTGGGAATCAAACGTGCTTACCTGTTAAGCGAAGTCTTGATTCTAATTTTATGAGTGGTGATCTGAAAAATAATTATTAGCCACCCACCACTACTAACAACCCCAAAGCTGCAATAATTAGTCTACCTAATTCAATGTTAACCTTTTCAGGACAACAAAGCGAATGTAGGCATTTGGAACTACTCTGTAGAGGAAACAGAGTTTGTTCCTAATGATAAGATCTCTAAAATAAGTGACATTTCATGTGTCAAAGACGGGAAAGTAAGATGCAAATGTTGCAATCTTTAAAAAGTATTCATTTTCTTTATCTAAAATTGCGAGGTTAATACGTGTCGTAAGGAATTACTACTATGTCAATAATAAATATTTTTCAGATCACCACTCATAAAATTAGAATCAAGACTTCGCTTAACAGGTAAGCTCGTTTGATTCCCAATTTTATTTTCGATTAAATGAGTGCCACGAACGCGAGGGTCTACATTTGGAAGATATTATTTTTAAGAAATAAATTCCCAAAGTGTGTACTTTAATAATTAATAAACATTTATCAAACCACTGCTTACTTTTTTTTTTAATCGGACTTCTAAATATAAACTCTCTTTTGAGACAGCCTGTATAAAGCACAGAAAATTTACGAACTGAAGACTAAATATTAACGAGATCAGCGGCTCGCCGCCTATAATAGCTCGCTCAGCTCCGCCTCGCTAGCACACCCGACGAGTATTTCTCCTCCCTTACAACGCCAGGGAGACCCAACGGTTTAGGACTGCGATACCCTCCGGCCTCTGATCCGTGTCTCAATTCCATGCTCCGAGTGTGAAGCGCATGCGATAGAGGCAATTCATATAATAAACGTCACACTATGAGGCTACAGAAATCACCTGAACGCGTATTGTGTTTGAATGCGTTTCAGGTGCTTGAGTCAGCTGAAAACGTGTCGGAGCAACGACTCTCGGATCAGGTGCGAGTCATCCAGCGTAATCGTATGTTAGATTACACCGTATTTGATTGCTTGCGGATTGAAATGCAGAGTAGCCATGGTAATGCCACGCCGTTATAGGTAGTGGTACCACCACAACACCAAATCGTAAAAGCAAAGTAAGTACTGTCATAGTAATTAATATAAGTACATAGCGGTGCAGTAAGGATATGACGTAGAAGCACTACTTTGAAGAGTACGATTTGAGAATTCGGGTCAAACATTACATAAAAACATACAACTACAAAAACATCATAATATTTGACTAATGCGAAAACCTCACTGACGCTCTATTCAATCCTGTATTGCGCGGCAGAAGCGGCATGTTGTGAAGCTCAAGTCAAATTTCCGGATGACAGAGCTACACGACCAAAACAGCCGTACCAGCTTGCCTGTACAGGATTGAACGAAGTATTAATGGGGCCAGAATCCTCCAGGAACGCGCTTTGTGAGACGGGCATTTCAAGAGACTGATGACTAAACGTACCGTATCACAAAGCACAGCGACTTGTCGGTGCCTGGATGCTGCCTAAGGACCTTGCGAGGTCGAGCGAGCGTGTGAAACAATACCAGAAATGGAGGGAATCACAATCAGCCCCCAAAATGTAGCTCGTGCAGTCCATCCGTTGCCTAATCTATATATCTATATCTATATTATATTACATACTAGCTGCTGCCCGCGACGTCGTCTGCGTGAACGCTATAGAGCACCAAAAATACGATTATACCTTTTAAAATAACATTTGTTTTCCGTTTCTTCTTTAAAATTCATATCTACAGAAAATGCAGTATCAGAGGGAGACTGACTTTTATAAAATTGACCATAAAAAGTGCTGATTTTCAGCCTGCTTTGAATAAATGACTTTATGGTGATTCTGCTGAATTAAGTCATAAGTTGTGACTGAAGCAGATGGAGAAAATAATGAATAAGGAATACAGAATAGGGTAAAAATAGATACTTATAGGACTTCTCGATAAACAACATTAGTGGTTTGGCTCTCCGTAGTCAAAATGTAAAGAGAATCAGGACTGGTGACGCGGGAGCAAGCGACGTATAGCTGCCCGTGTGAGAAGCAGGTCGTCCTGAGGTCGACAGCCGCTGCATTCACTGTCTGCCCCTACGACTTATTGATGGTCATCGCGAAGCAAACACTCACGGGGAACTGTACGCGCTTGAACTGGAACGGGAAGTTATGAGGTATGATGGGAATGCGTGGTATAAATACTGCCTCGCCGACGCCACAACCCGTAAGAGTTTCCGCCACTATGGTGTGTCTGTGGAGCGACATGACTTTAAGGCGAGTCCCGTTACACAATTTCGGAGGAGATAGGTTCCGAAGAAGCATAATCGGGACACCGACCTTCAGCTTGATGGTATGCGCTGAAAGTTCACTTGCTGACAGGGAGTTCAGAAATTGCACGGGATAATGTGTGGCGTCATCTTGCTCGACGACAGTGTTTATAGAGGTATAGACCACTTCATTCCCCTCAATTTCCGAGAGAATGCATTCGTTAATTGCTGCAGCCTGATCATTTTTGGGCATCAAATTGGCCCGCTCACACACCCAAGAATTCTGCTGGTGCGGTATACGACTGATGTCCCCGTACACACAGTGAATGAGTTCTTCTAAGCTGGATACAACTCTACCGAGAGACTCTGGAAGCACCATCTGTCCACCTCTCTCCTCTGCCGAGCTCTCATATTAATGGTCAAGCGCAGCGTACGAACTCGTGACCAATCGCCACTAAACAGAACTGTGACACCACCCATCAAATGTTCGTTCCTGCGGATGTCCTGCAGGGTTCTGTCCACACACCACAACTGCCTTCCTATTGGCCATCGTGCACTCATCCCATACGATCAGAGAGCAATCCTTGAGCACGTGTCCCTTTTCACTCTCGAGAAAGCGCCGGAACGTGTGGTGTGTACCACAAACAGGCGTTTCGGCGCTTTCTAAATCGATGGGAATTTTAAACATGGTATGTGCTGTCTTGCCACCCGGAAGCAGTGTGGCAGCGATTCCCGACGACGACGCTACAGCAATGGCAATTTTGCCTTGCCTCCTGACCTCTGTAAGTATGCCAGTGGTAACAAATGTTTTTCCTGTTCCACCAGGAGCATCCAAGAAAAACATTTCACCCTGGTTTTGCCCAACGCTTTCAAGGACAGTGTCATAAATTTGCTTTTTCTCTGAAGAGAACAAAGCGACATGGTCATTTCGTATGGTGGTAATTTCGCCCGGATCGTAAATTGTCTCAGCGTTATCTCCCTACTTCCACGGTCTTGATGCGTTGATGATTGACCAGTGGATTGCCGTGGATAGAAATGACGACGTCTTGAAGTGAACTGAGGCAGGTGTTCAGCACGCGTTCATCAGTCAATCATCACTTCAACTTCATCTCCAGTAGTAGGCCTCAAAGCTCGTAGCAAATCTGTCTTATCTTAGATATATATGGCATGCTTAGTTTTCCTCTTTCTTCGTTATTTAGCTCAAATTCTTACAGCAATAGCGTGCTGTTTTCGAGTTTAATTTTTTTTATAAATCTATGCAGTTCTTTTTGAGTTCTGTTTGTTAATACATACAGACAAACTCGATGAACTTTATAAGACATAGATGAAGCGGCTTAAAACTTACATAATTAACACATTTTTTTTATTGTCTTGCTCATCTCTGAAATGAATTAACGATACAATTTTTAAGAAGAAAATGCACAACTCCATATATGACTTTTAAGAACAACTATTAACCTCGCCAACATGATCAAATTTAAATTATTTATATCCAAAAAGGGCTTACACATGTTATTCGACTTGATGTTTTTGAAATTTCATAGATGGCGCTGCTTTAAATTATTCATTTAATTATAATTATGTTTATCGGCCTAAGTTACTTATATTGCGTGATTTTTATAGTATGAAGCTAGATTATAGCATGGTTATTAACATAATAACAACATTCAAATATGCGTCGATAAATTACACGTTGTTACAGAATGCGTTGAAGAAATAAAGGTTCACTGCTCGTTCCCCGTAGGTGATAGCGTGATAATATGTAGCCTATGTGTTGACCCGACTTCTTAATAATATTCGTGCCAAATTTGAAGTAAATCCAAGCAGTACTTTCTGAGTTTATCCCGGACAGACAAACAGACAAAAATTTAAAAAATTATATTTTTGGCTTCGGTATCGATTGTAGATCACACCCCAAGTATTCTTTAAAAAAAATATTCAATGTACAGTTTTGACTTTCCTACCATTTTATTATATGTATAGATAATAAAACAGTAAAAAAACTGTGTCTGTACATTGAATATATTGAAAAAAAAATTATTGAGGGGGGTTTAGGAACAGTAATAGAGCACGAATCCAAAAAAAAAATTGTCTGTTTGTCTGTTCGTTTGTACACGCTAATCTTCGGAACTACTTGACGGATTTGAATGATTATTTTTTTGTTGTATAGGTATTAAGTCTGGGCAACATATAGGCTATAATTTATCTTGGAAACTTGAACACCTGATGCAGAATATATATATATATATATATATAGATAATAATAGCGCAGTGGTGGCGGCCCCGACTTATTATTTACTAGCTGATGCCCGCGACTTCGTTCACGTGGAAATTTTCAAGTTTCTAAGATAAATTATAGCCTATATGTTGCCCAGACTTAATACCTATACAACGAAAAAAAAATCATTCAAATCCGTCAAGTAGTTCCGTAGATTAGCGTGTACAAACATACAGACAAACAACAGAATTTTTTTTTTGGATTCGTGCTCTATTACTGTTTCTAAACCCCCCTCAATAATTTTTTTTTTAAATATATTCAATGTACAGACACGGTTTTTTTACTGTTTTATTATATGTATAGATTTCATCACCGCTGCTCTCAAAACGGTGAAGGAAAACATCGTGAGGAAACCGGCATGTCTTAGAACCAAAAAATCGAAGACATGTGACATCTACCAATCCGCACTGGGCCCGCGTGGTAGATTATAGCCCATTCCCTCTCAAAGAGAGGAGACCTGTGTCCCAGCAGTGGGAACATTAATAGGTAATAATAATAATAATATTCCACAACTATCACACAACGCCATCTAGTCCCAAGCTAAGCAGAGCTTGTGTTATGGGTACTAGACAACTGATAAACATACTTATATATTTCTAAATACATACATATTATAGATAAATTACACCCAGACACAGAACAAATGATCGTGCTCATCACACAAACATTTGTCCTGGGTGGGAATCGAACCCACGACCTCCGGCATAGCAGTTAGGGTCACTAACCACTAGACCAACAGGCCAGTCAAATAGGTTGATGATGTATATTCATTTTACATTTAAATATTAAGATGTATAATTATGTTGTAGGCAAAACTCTTAATCAGTCAAAACTACTATTGACTGGTTTCAGTCAACACCCTTATTGCGTTAAAACGCGTTTATTCTAATGAAATAAATGTTAGCTATCGTACAAGGTTATCCAAAGTATCAAAAAAAAAAATCCTAACAAACGTAATAAGTTTCCTAACGACATTTAGGTTATTATAATTTGTAGTATAGAAATAAAACTGAAACCACCTAATAATAGTTTTGACCGGTCAAAAGTAGTTTTGACTGATTACTAATCGCCTCGCGCAGTTTTATGACTTAACTTGCAGAATACGACATCGTGGCTGCGGGAATGTTCGAATGAGATACCTCGGCCCCGGAACACAAATAGCTATAAAGGAAAAGTGGATGGGTTTTAGTCAGTACTAGTCTGACACTCCCTTCCTCTCCGCCCAGAGCAGGAAAGGTTATTTGATGATTTCCAATCCACAAAAAATATGAGTGCTACGACGTAGCTTGTATTGTGCTACGACGTAGCTCGAACTGTGAACTTGGACCTATAATACTTATAACTTGGATATATAATATTGAAAACTAAAAATTAAATTGTATGAAAGTAAAATATGTTCTTTGAGTATTCGTGCTGAAATCCTTCCGATGGCGGTCAGTGATTTATCTAACCGTTACAGTTCAGTGGCATGGCATCTCTCCTACTGTGTGTCCGGTACACATGTTATCTCACGATAATTCTCAATGTTCAGTCAACCCCGTGTTCTGATAGGCTTGACATTTACAATCAGTTGGACCTAAATACAATAATAATGCACATGAATTAATTTATTTACCTAATAAACACAGGACTATGATGAAGATTTAAAGGAATTAATATCAAGCTCAATAACCTTTTTATCAAAGGAATATCTTTATAATATAACTCTACCGTACGTGTGTATGTCACTGAACTCCTCCAAAACGGCTGGACCGATTTGGATGAACTTTGTTCAAGTGGATTCGAGAATGGTTTAGATTTACAATTGGACTCGGTAGGTGGCGCTGCTGTCCGGGCAGGATGACGTCTGCCAGGTCCGCTAGATATTTTATATATTTATCGATCTTTGGTCACATTTGTAGCATACAAAATTATCAGAAAGCCTTCACGAATAAAAACTGCTCTTCGATTACATTCATTCATGATGATGACTGCCCCAGAAAAAAATATGAGAATGTTTTCTACAGCACTCATTCGAATTAAAAAAATCACAAAGAAAGAAAACACACAAGGTTTTATTCTTCTGTTAAATCGAAAAGATTTTAAGCAAACTTTCATGCAGGGAAATACTGCAATTGACTAAAAGTATTTTCCGCAGAGATAACGACGTATGAGATTATATTATACAGATGGGAGGCTTATTATTGTGAGAGGCTTATCTCGTTTTCGGGCAGAGCTACCGCAGCTTGAGCATAGTAAAACGCCTATATCTGTAGGTCGCGGCCTGGAAAAAGGATTTTAACTTTTGACTGACAAGTTGAGTTCAAATTGAATTTGTTATTACTCTTTCTTCAGTTCGCAGTAACGAAAACGTATATTAAATACGTATTTATAAAGCCGGTAAAAGACCGGTAAAGTGTGATCGCTTAATTATTGTAACTTAATTCAAAAAAACGTAAGTCGGTAACATTTATAAGATTCTGAAAAGTAAGCCTCGTCTAAAGAAATGTTTTGGCATATGAATTTTTACTGCATATAAAGCTACATGATTGCTTGCCTGAGTATTTTGGGAAGGTTGGGAAAGACTGTCTCTGACCTACATTATAAATGCGCTAACGAAACTCTTCGTTTGTGTAGGTAGGGAGTATTCCACATTATAATAACAGCACATTTGTGTCCGCCTGCTCACCCGATGATGTGTAAGGTTATGAAAATTAAATAGGGTAGTTGACTATTGTTTAAAAAATTACGAATATGTTATGTTTTTTTTCAAAGAACTTTATGATAAAAAGTAAGATAAAAAAAGGAATAAAATCGAAAAAAAAATGTAAGGCGCTAACAGCACCGAAACTAGACTAGATAAATTAAGAGAATTACTGATTATGGCCACGTTTATCATACATAAGTAATTCTCTTAATTTATATAGTAAATAATTATATAGTCTAGAATCATGAAAAGTGATTTTAAAAATACTACAGATTTTACTAGCGTCATAGTGTTTTGTATTTTGATGTGATTTTAGAGTAAAAGAAATAAATGTGCGTGGCGCTTCGCTCAAGGTCGCTGGCATTTAGTGTCGCCTTAAGAAGTTTTTGGTGGGGACACTTTCTATCCTTGTCGCGCGAAGCGGCCATTTGTACTACGTAACTATGGCGGTTTGAAAATATGTTGTCACTTCTTCATAGCGCTGGCTTTATCTAGCAAGTCGTTTTAAATCGGTTGAAACTAAACCATTTTTCAAGGTATTACACTAGTTTTTTGAAGTGAAAAGCGGTCTTAAAATTACCTTATTTACTATGAAAAACAATCTTTAAATAGAGTAGTTGACTGACTAAAATAATATGATTCTGGTCAGTCCGTCTGTTTTTCTTTTATCAAATTAATAAAAATTGACGAAAATAAAATGTGTCAAAGATCGTGAGTAACGTAACGTCATTTTCGGGTAAAAAATATACCAAACTGTGACGTCGCACGACTTTTCGAAAAATACGTGTCTAATATTTTTTGGAAATCTATCTGACGGACTTATTTGATTTTTTTTTTGTCAACTACCCTATTAAAACACATAGGCAGAGTCGGTATAACAAATGTTATACGTTATGAACAACTGCTATGTTTTGGTGTTATACGTTATATTAACCACCACTCTTTATGTATGTACAGTCCCCCACACTAGTACATGGATACCTTAGAACCTATTTTCTGTGAACGTTGAAATCAAGTTTTCGAAAATAATTAATAGATGGCGTTTGGTTTCTGCACAACTGTGATATTAAACTCTTCAATCCTCAGTGTCACTTGTAGGTGGCATAAGTTTTATTTCTGTTTCCACCACAAAGCAATTTTATTTGTAATTCCTACTTAAATAATAATAAGAAATTAAACCTTTTCCGCCTTATTTCAAAACGTAGTTAAACCTGGTTTAACTTAGACTTGGTTTATCTCGCATGACGTCTCACTTCAATAATATTCAAAAGAAAGTGACAGCGAGATAAACCAGGTCTAAGTTAAACCAGGTTTAACTACCTTTTGTAATAAGGCGGTTAAAGTTTTAACTTTCCGCAATTACAATATCCGGATTACCCGGTGTCACCTGCAGGTGAAATAAAACGGAGGTAGTTTTTACGCAATAATGATTATTAAGTAGTATAGTCGTAACTAAAACATAATTAAGTTTTTTTCTATAAAAAGTTTGAAATCAAATCTACTTACGTTAACAATAAGATAAGTCGACAAGTTTCGAGTGTCGATAAGTTTTTGCCTTGATTATGCAAATCAATTATTTGAGCTCTTGTAATGAAATTTTTTTTGATTCGACTTAGAATTTTTTTTTTGACATTTTGATGAAATAAGTTTATTCACCTAAATAACAATAAAACTGAGCTAAACATACTCGAATGAGGTAATTGAAACAAACTTAGCGAACAATCAATTGAGCTTAATCATAACCCATAAATCTTCGATCTAATTATTTCTACTACCTACTAATTTATTTATAAATTCATATTCAACCTACCCTCAAGTTTGAAAACTAAAACATAGATAATTAAAATCAGATAGTTATAAAATGATATTCAATATAAACATAGTAGTTAAGAATAAATTTATTTAATATAAATTATTCATTATAATTATTTGAATGTTTAAACAGAAAAAGAAACTACTTATACATTTTATACAGCGTAAGCGCCCTCTATAGTTACTGTAGCATCAACAACATAATCAATGTTGCTAATCGATAACTTATTACGCCAGGGCCCTGTTTAATAAAACTTACAAATTGTAAATTGTAATAAAAACTACAAGTTACAATTTTACTATGGTGGAAAACTGACAAATTTGTAGACTTGTAGCTACAAATCGACATATTTCTGTTCAATAAACATTTTCTCTCTACAGGTGACAATTTACAAATTTGTAGGGAAAACTGTTTTATTGAACGCAAATTGTAAATTGTAGAAAAATTTCGACAAGTGGACTCACCGTGCGTCAGAAACTTACAATTTGGTATCTCAATTAAATAAGTGAAGACATTTTATTGTTATTCTTTAAAAATTGGGTTCCTACAATAGTGATGATGAATATTATGAGTGAAAGGCAACGGTGTTTTTTTTTTTCGTAGAATGATTAACTTTACTTTTGAATATCAAAAAAAAATACTGCCGATCTTAAATACGATTTTAGGAGAAATGCACCTCTTACATCCTTACTCATCAAATTTATTAGGAATCAAACAAGTTTAAAAGATAAACCAAATTCTAAATGTACTTATAATGTTTATGAAATAACCCTCGATTTAAGAATCTTCAACAAAACTTACATTTTATGTAAAATTGTAACTTACAATTACAAATTTGTAGCTACAAAATTGTCATCAAAATCTACAGGCGTTTTTACAATTGTAAACGTTTATTAAACAGCATTTACAACTGTACAATTTGTAAAATTTTTACTTGTTGAATTCTTACAAATTGTAAGGTTTATTAAACAGCACCAAAACAAATATGTTGTTTGTTACAAATATGTCAGTTTTCTACAAAATTGTAGACTTTTAAGTTTTATTAAACAGGGCCCAGGTGGCGTCATTTCTCGCTTCACACGATTTTTTTTTGGAACTGTCCATGCGTTACTGTGGGCGATAGGGTAGTTGACTAAAAAAATCTAATTAGTCCGTCAGATAGATTTTCAAAAAATATTGAACACATATTTTTTCTTTTTTCACGTAAACAAAAAATGAAGACGATACAGTGCTTCGAAGAGTCGTGCAACGTCACAGGTTGGTCCATTTTTACCAGACTATGACGTCAAAAGCCCCCTCTCCATGATCTTTGACAAACTTTATTTTCGTCAATTTGTATTAAATTGATTAAACAAAAAACACGTATCTAATATTTTTCGATAATCTAACTGACGGACTAAACAGAATCATATTTTTTTAGTCAGTCAACTACCCTTTTTCATTTCATGGGTATTTTTCATTTTTATTTTTATTTTTTTTTACCGTACTTAGTAAGTACTACGTTATTATAGCATGCAATATCATAATTTCATAATAATAACCACTTTTAAAGTAGATCTTAACTCTCCGAGTCCGTAGGCAGTTTAAAAGAAATTGGATTGCAATCAGCATTTACACAGCCCAGTCTCTATTTGCGCTTTTTTTCCATTTTGACTAAGTTGGAGAATAGATGAATAAAACTCGCGTCCCTACTGGATTAGCCCATTGCAGTGGGTCGCTGGGCGTAGGTAAGTTTTCGATGCCTACACGGGTAGTGAGACAGGCCTGCTGCTCATTAGTGCTCATGCCTATAATGTAATGTACATAATTATATTCGAAACTTACCGTAACTTAAAATGTAAAACATCATTGTTACTTCATAATATGGTTTCTAATTCTAATACCGAATTATTTATTATTGCTTCTATTCTTTTTTAATTTATTATGTTCGAAATTGTATCTAATTACAGAATACTATTAATGTAGGTGCGGTGGTGCACTATAGAAATAATAGAATTGATTTGTCAAAATAGTACGATCACATCAGTTCAATGCTTTGTAGCATTCTATCAGACTTAGGGGAGAGTCGTACAGTACCGTCACGTTAAGGTTTATGCAGGATAAAATAAAAAGCCCTCAGGTTGTATGTTAAATATCAGCTAAAATGTGTTAAGGCATTCAAGTGCTGTAAATAAAAACAATAAAATACTATTATATTTAGAAAATATCAACTTTATTAATAAAATACGAAGAGTATGGAAAATCAACTCAAAGAAAATTGGCATCCAGTACCGGCCAGCATAAAAATGATCATTTATACCAAACAAAAATCACAAGTGTATTGATTTTTTAGCTCTGATATATTTGCACAAGCCTCGTGGACTCGAACCTTGCAGTTTCCACAATGAATCCCATCATCTTCATGAGTGAATCTCATGAAGATGATGGGATGGGAGGCACAAAGGACAAATTGTTTCTTCCTCGCTCGGTTCATGAGGAGGACTCCGGTATTTTTTTTCTTTGTTTTTCCTTTATCGCTGACATCTTTTGTTGTAAAAAAAATATTAAAAAAATGAAATAAAATAAAAACTTTTAAAAATAAATCCCCATAGTAGACGGTATTGGAGGACAATTTTGTGGCCGGTACTGTAGGAAACGATTTTTTTTTTATATGCGGCCTTTGAAAATAATATACAAATGAATAGTGAAATTTAACATATTTTATAATAGCTATATAAGTAATCAATACATACCAGGTTTAACTTATTTTGAAGTCGTTCAAAAAACTACTGTAATCAACTACTGAAGTTTAGTTGTGTAGCTTGCGGTCACCATGCGCAACACAAATCGGCGTGCTGTCAGTAAACGTGTCGCGACAGGGAGCCACCGCGCGGGGCTTAAGCTTGTAAGAACGTGGCAAAATTCAGATCAGCGCTATCACTTATAGAATCCTGGAAACTCTAACTGGCCGGTACTGGATGCCGGCCGGTACTGTACGACTCTCCCCTACCAAAGATTTATCTAATTAGATCATCGATTTATCAAATTTTATCAGTTGTTATATTGCCAATAGAGCAAAAAGAAAACAAAATGGTTAGGCCCTGCAGTGGGATGATCCATACATGAAAATATGACAATAATAACTCTTTGAAGCCCGGCCGGCCTTGACCTTAGTTCCTAAAACGGTGAGATACATACTGTCTTGTAAAATTAATTTTGTTCTATTATGAATTTATTAATTATTATTATGAAATATTTAAGAGTATCTTTTATTTGGTAATAAGATGTGGTCACGATATTCATATTGCTTTTCCACTTCTTTCGCCTTCTTTTTAACCGACTTCCCAAAAGGAGGAGGTTCTCAATTCGATTGGTATGTTTTTTTTTTCTATGTATGTACATCGATTACGCTGCGATTTATGATCCGATTTACATGATTCTTTTTGAGTTTGATGCGGAATAGTTGCCATTTGGTCCCATAAACATTTAGTATAGTTTGGCCCAGTATTTTTCATTTTATAAAGATTTTTCTTAATTTATGAACATTTTTCGTTAATATGTGCTTGTGAATAACTTCGTCGTTTATGAACCAATTTTGATGAATCTTTTTTTATTGTGAAGGAGATATTTTAAGAGTGGTACTATGATATGGAAACCAGGACCTGGTGATGGAATCCCAGAGAACTCATTCAGGTCATTCGTAGTTGGGTTGGGATATATTATTAAAACCAGCTCTTATGAACGTTGACTATCCGGCCAAATTTTTAGTCGGCGAACAGTAGTCGGCTTGAGTAATTAAAATGTAATTATAACAATTTTTGGTTAATAATGTTAATTTGTAAACAGCATTAGGTTTGTTATAATTTCAGAATAATTACGGCTGTTTCTTTTTGTTCTGAAAAATAAAATTGAACTAAAATCAAGAAAAATATAATCCAACTTAAAACAGATGAATAAGTTAAGATTTTTTTTAACCGGGTGCGAGAGTGCGTTGTGCGAAATACTTAAGGAGGAAGCGCTAATGTAGTCCGCGAACTTTAAATTTTATTAGGATTTATGCAAATTGCTGGGCAGTGTCAGGTTTAATGTAAATTAAAATATGATTCGCGCATGTAATGCGTACGTATTTAAAGAGATCATTAAAATCATGATTACAATCCTCTTGAGTTGATTTAATTCCATTGAGTCATTTAATTCTCTTGAGTTGATTTAATTCCGTTGAGTGATTTAATTCTCTTGAGTTGATTTAATTCCATTTGATGAAAAAGAAAAACATTTAAGGAGGTTAAATGAACTGAGAGGGTTGTATAATGTTTTGGTGATTTTAATCATTATACTCAGTAAAGTCACATTTTTTACAGTCGCGAATCCTATTTTCTTAAATATACAACCTAACACTGTCCGTTTTAATGTAAAACAATGGGTTGCACTCCGGGAGTGCAGGCAGAAGTGAAAACTTGAACATTAACGTTGTTCATTTTTGAATATTTTGGAATGGTTAGGTAATTATTTCACACGAATAGCTTTATGTGGTTAAATACAATATTCATTTATTGCGCTCTCGTACACAAACATGACAATTTATAAACACTTCAGAACTATTACAATTATTTTACATTAATAAGTTTAAATGTCTCAGACAAATCAACTTGACATTTAGTTTTTTTGACATTAAAACACACGAATTCAATCCCTGAAGAGTAACCAGATCACGTCGAGACTGATACTAGAATGCCACAAAGCCCTGGAACGAATCACGGTAATAAATCACAACACGGTAACGCTACAATGGATTAGAGGTCACAGCGGATCACTTGGAAACGATGCGGCCGACGAACTTGCCAGAAGAGGATCCAGCACAAAACCTTACGGACCCGAACCCATTGTGCCCATCCCTTTCAAGCAGCTAAGACGCTGGCTAAAAGATCATACTCGAATACAAGCGGAGAAATGGTGGAGCTCGACACCAGGATGTAGGCAATCCAAGGAAGCTATGCCATCCCTGGATATAAAGCTGACCAGGCGCCTTCTGCGCCTGGACAGAGATAGCCTGCGCCTGGTGGCAGGGACCATCACCGGACATTGTTTACTGAATAAACACTTCTACACCCTAGGAATCACTGACAGTCCCCTGTGCAGGGCATGCATGGAGGCGGAGGAAACTGTCGCGCATATGCTTCTTGAGTGCACAGGCGTTACCAAGATTCGTGAGGAGACCCTGGGAACACCACGATCCCTTACGGATGCCCTGAGGAGACCCGGGTAGTCTGATCTGCTTCTGGAGGGAGGTGGGCTGGCTGGAGTAAGCGGCCACCACGGCTCACGCACAATGGCCCACCTTAAGGACTAAGTGCGGAAACCTGAAACCCCATAAAGAAGCCTATAGTAGGGGAGCTCTAGAAAGGATTTCGGGATACCTTGTACCCGGTTAAGTACCTACACCAAATATGAGCCCCATAATTAGGCCGCCCGTCAAGGATTAACGATCAGACTAGTAGAAAAAAATTCATCATCAGACATTCTCGAGCGCGTCAGATTAAGGTAGGGTGAGTTAATTACATGCTAAAAAGTATATATTCCACTAATCTGACAATTTGAGAGTGACGTAAAGAAATGGGAGGCCTACAAAGTTATAAAAAAAAACGTCATCTCGACATTCTCGAGCGCGGCTAAATTTTTTTTTATTTTAAATGATAACGAAAAATATATAATCTGATGATTTTCACAAGCCGAAGTTACAAAAATTCGTTGATAAAGTTTTAGTCCACTTAACAAAGCAGGTGTAGAGTGCATGAATGCACCTAAGCAATTTCTTCAGAAATGTGTTCAGGATGCCCACAGGGTAAACATGCCTTTAGGGGGACCGCCGGAGCCGGGGTGGAGGGTTAAGATCCTACTTTTGAGTTTTTCGCTAATATCTTTAAAACGGTGCGTCGTAGATAAAAAATGTCTGCTACGTAATAAAAGCTTATAAAATTTACTACAACTTTTATCCTTTACACTTTATCGAAATTCTAATAAGTTTTCGAGTATCACGCTCCGAAATAGTGAAAATGAAAGATTGAAAACGTGACACTTTGGGGTACCGTGTTTCTGGACATTTTTTGTTCTACTGTATGTACTCTATCTATACATAAATATTTCAATGATTTAAAAAAAAAGTTTTTTTTACGTTTTGTCTGATTAGGCGAATCCCTCTAAATAATTGTCAGATTATGAGACAGCAGGTCTAGGACATAAAAATGAACCATATATATCTTAATCTGACGCGCTTGAGTATTTCAAAATGGCCATTTTTTTTTGCAAATTAGAATAATAACCGCGAGTTTGCGTCTCATCAAAATCATCAGATTATTGAATGAGCTTTTTTAGGGTCACTTAACATCCCCTTAGAAAATCTGACGCGCTATATTTGTTTTTTTTTTTTCATTTTCAACCCTCACGTATGTACGACCACCCCCATCGATCAGATTAACATACGTACACTATAAAAAATACGTAGGACATTGATGCTTTCAATATCTGCCGCGCTCGAGTATGTCCATGCAACAGTTTTTTTTTTTTGCATATTTGAAAATCTATAGCAGCTCACCCCGCCGATGAAAACGTATAATTATACAACATTTTTTTCTTCTTATCATCTAAGCTTTGCAACTCAATAGGTCTCTATAGCGCTCGAGTAAATCCCCATTTAGCATCGTGGCCTCCCCTACTAGTACGACTAACTCGCATCCAATATGAGCGCTCCCATAGTACTTGGAAGGTTAGGATCGTTCGTACAGTCGAACAAGCTAATAAGTGTACAGCCAGCTAATTTGCATTTAATTTTAAGATTGTACAGATACATTTAGAGACTGATGCGAAATGATACAGCGTTTGACATCAGTCGCTTAGTGCAAAACGATTTATAAAACAAAATTGCAATCAATATTTTCAGTGTACTAGAATGATAAAGAATTCTACCTGTATACTTATTAGTTTGTTCGACTGTACGTGTACGCACGAGTAAAATTCGTACGAAAACGCATCCAAACTGAGAGCGGCCTTACGGTCAGGACACGTGACCGTCTGACGCGAGTTTAACATATTTTACCTGGTTCACCCTTGTTTCGCCGAACTACTTTTTATGTAATGTTACTAATTCGAACAACGTTTAAGAAAATAATCATTTTGTATAATATCGATTAACATAATTTTCATTTCATCGAATATTTATTTATAACAACATTTGCGCTATTGATCAAAAGGTAATGTTCATTTGATGTAATGTTTAAGTGGTATAATTTGTGTTTTATCGAATATTCAATTTTTCCCCCAAACAAACACAGATGCTGACAGAAATCCTAACCCTAGACGGTTGACATCAGGGGCACCCCGAGGTTCGGTTAGTTAGGTCCCTTTAAACCCTGCAGACAGAAATAGGAGCCCCGCGCGGCGGGCCTGCGGACCTGCTGACGGAAACGAATGAAAGGAAACGAATGATTAATGAACTGAATATTCGACACGATCTTTCGACTAAATCATTATTAGTCTAGTGAAACATTAGTTTAAATAAAATTAGTGCATTTGAAAATTTGGTCAAATTATATTACTTCAAATAAATAAATATGCTATATCGCCAACCCGCCTGCCAAGCGTGGCGATTATGGCAAACCCCCCATAAGCAAAAATTACACTTAGGGGAGGCCTATGTCCAGCAGTGGACGTCTTTCGGCTGAAATGATGATGATGAATGATGAAATAAATATGCTAAATAAAATTCTACCAATTAATTATTCGGTCAAATGAATAATTATACGAAATGACTCTTTATTGTAACTAAAATTAGTCGGAGTGATTTTCGACGAAACGTTGTTGTACCAAACAAGGGCTACCCATTTTACCTATCCCAAAAAAATGCACAACTCCGTTAAAGAAGTTTTCACAAATACAATTTGAATTTCGCGGATTACCCTAGCGCTGATTGATGTAGAGCTGATTCGCTCGCCTTAAGATGAAAGACCTTAAGGCGAGCGAATCAGCTCTACATGAAACACCGCGGATATAGCCGAAGCCCAGTTGAATGCACCGAAACCCGATGAGTCGGCTTTTTTGCATCCGACTGGTTAATCGGATGGTTGGCCCATCTCCTGTTGGAAAGGAAAGCTCCGCTTACTTAGTTGCCCTGTGAGACTGTCTCTCACTAACGTAAACAAAACCAAGTCGTGTTCTCAGCAGCTTGAATCCGACGACTTAAAAATATGAATGCTACCAAAGCGGGTATGGGGGGGGGGAGGCATTCGGTTTTCTACTTCTTTGGGTTT
The DNA here is from genome assembly GCA_949775195.1 of Diarsia dahlii. Lineage (NCBI taxonomy): Eukaryota > Metazoa > Arthropoda > Insecta > Lepidoptera > Noctuidae > Diarsia > Diarsia dahlii. Next base: position 13,956,334 of record OX459189.1, read on the forward strand.
AGTTTCCAAGTGTGTATGTATACTATATTTCTATTATGTGTACGTTCATTAATCTAATTAGATAGGTAGGTGCAACATGCACTTACTTTAGCTACGTGCTCTTTATCGAAATAATTCTTCTCACGTAACGTAATGTTTCCTTGTAACGTAGTTACTGTGAGGGGACTAAATATTTGAAGGTTATTCATCTAATTAAAAAAGATAGTGTATTGTCCACCTGGGTTTACTACAGGAAATTATGTTTGCCCCTGGTCCACCTGAATGTCCATATGTTTTTATCGTAGTATTACGAAAGAATAATAGTGATAATAAATTGTATAGCTAGCCAGCGTGAAAATGATGTCTGTATCCAGCAGGACCCTACGTCTAATCGGATATAAATATTGAAAATGTTTTAATTTACTTATTGGTACCTCATTATGTAATATCTAATGTGTAATATTAAACATCAAAAAGATATTAACGAAATTAATGATATGTATAGGCATAATATTAACAAAAATGGTATAAAATTAAAATTTCAATTTTAATTTTATACCATTTTTGTGCCATATTAGCGAAGTTTTATGCTCTTGTTGGAACTTATTTATTTATTGATCACAAAATCCACAGCCCTTGAAGTTTTATCATAAGATTACAAACTAAACTTACAGCCAATTACGGAAAAATATAATGAAACAACTTTTTAACACATGGATGCAATATAGAATTTGAGTTTGATTTGGTTTCCGCACTTAGTCCTTAAAATGTATCATTGTACGTGAGCCATGGCAGCCTTTACTCTAACCAGCCCACCCCCTCCAGAAGCAGATCAAACATCCCAATCTACTCAGGGCATCCGGAATGGATCTTGGTGTTCTAAGAGTTGCCTGGCGGATCTAGATTATGGGCTCCAAGGTAACTAAAATTGTCTTGTGGGAATATAACCCAGCAAAAGTACTAGGCTAGTATAGGTTCCAGGTGGTATGTATGTATAAAATCTGGGTGGGTGAGTAGTGTATAATAGCATTAAAGTACCTTTACAGGCAAAAATAATTACCCGTAGTACACCCAGGTGGACTAGGCGGGTGGACCTCGGGCAATACACGAAAAACATGGAACCAAGAAATTGCTCAGAAAGAAATGAACAATCATAAACATAAATTCAGACTATGAATGAGTACAGAAGAGTTCTAGAATCCAATTCCCATGAAAAAGTAATAAATTCAATTGAAAATCTTTTGCACTACGGTAACTACGGACAAAGGCCCGGTACCGGTATTGAATATTGATCGTTTATTCGTATCTGATTATTGAAAATTCACTTACGAATGAAATTGGATCCCTGAAACAATCTAAGTGATGTAAGTACCATTGATGTTAATACTGTTCTTCGAGGGTTCTTATAAGTAGCTTATTCGAGCAATATACTGACAACAAAACAGTAGTTTATCTGAAAAGAAGACACTTACAAAATTCGAGAACAGAGTACATCAGGAGTTCAGGACCAGTTGAAACTTATTGAATGAAGATACTCATTTAAGAACAAGCGTTGGGAATTCGAGCAGTTAGCACAGAGAGAGGAAAGCACACGGGACCCAGTTATGACAAAAAGCTAATGCGAAATGATAACTATTCTATTAAACCTGGGTATCTGTAGGGCGATTTCGTCGAGGCTGTCAACCGGTTCGCTGAGCGGTCGCTCGAGCAGTCGGGACGGGGCGGTAAGCACGTCCGAGTTCATGTTTCGTCTAGTATTCGTGTTTCTGTTGTTCTTTCGTTTTTCCTCGGCGCGTTGTAAATTGTGGAATCGGAAGAAGAAAATCGACATTATATTTCAATTAGTGCACTTGTGCACATGTCTCTCTAGTCCCACTCTCTGTACCGTGTGTAAGTCACTGCTGTCTTTACTTCAAAAAGTTCACTTGTACACTGATTCAACAAAATGCAGTTATGTTATTAGCGTGTCTTCTTCTTTTTGTTTTTTTCTTATTGATGAAACATATACGTTTATTCTTAAAATTGAAAAAAATGCCTCATTGTTATTAGATATACAATGATGTAGCATCCAATATACAATTACCTATTCAGTGTTTAAAAATAAATATATTGGCCAGTAATGAAACTGTGTTACCCCTTGGTAAATATACTTAGTAAGAGGATGAGCCTTTTCCTACGTTGATGACCTACATTTGATTCGGGAGCGGCAGCGTTTAGGTACATAATTTATGTTTCTGGTCTATTCTGAGACGCCAACCTGTCTTTTGTTGCTAATCGCTTGCATTTAGATAACAATATTGACAATAGCACTAATGGATTTCACCATGTCGCTTTCACCACAGTTCAATTAGATGTGACATTCCACTCAACTTGGCTGCCACTATGTAAAAATAGGCAGATATTATACTTAAACATGAAACTATGTTTTATTTGGAAGACTCCGATTAATGTTTGGTTCTTTCCTATTATTTATTTCGACTATAGAATTAAAAATAAACCTTTGGGCTGCCGCTGTTGGCAAACCCAGATCTTGTTGCAGTTCTTAGCATGTCACTTGTGTATGAGTATTTATCCAGATTTTGATGTGCTCATGTTTCATCATCATTATCTTGCCTTTACCCCAATTCATTTGGGGTCGACGCAGCATGTCTTATGTCATCATTTACATGCATTAATACTCATAAGGTAGTCTATTATTAGACAGTTGTCTAGATTCTCCAGCAAGGCAGTGGACGACAGCACTCAACCTTATCTCTCATTAGCGTCAAGGCTCCCTACGTTCTGCATCTTTATGTATTCTGTTTTGCACAAGGTGAGGCACTATAATTTTATTCGTATAATAATGTATGTTTACGAACCTACTTAGCTGTATATTATTATTGACAACTGTGCTGAAACAAGAGATACTCAAACGTAATCTATTGTGTAAAATTATTTGATAACAACAGTCCGGAAATATTAACTATGGATGGCAAAATTAGTTTATGAACCCTCAATCGGGAGTATATAAAGTTAAAAACTTGGAATAGATATATATACAGATAAATATATGCCAGTAATAACACATGAACATGGCACCATGCCACGTTGCTATGCTGTATCGCGATGTGTATTCTTCACTTATTGGTCAGGTCACCGCATGCACATTTTACAAAAATTTCAGTGTATCGTCTAGAATGGACACATAAACAAGCATATTTTTAATAAAGGCAAGAAGCGCCTATATCCATAGAACTATTTTAATTATCCAGATTAACTGTAGCAATTTTTCTACAATACAAATAATCAACATCGCATCGAAAACGTTGTCTCACGGTGTTTCATCGCGATGAGACGTCGCGATTTTTTACAATGCACGACATAGATTTCGACTAAGCAACATTTCACCACGACGGAATGTCGTAACCTGCCACACTGCACGACGCGACGTAGTGTTTTGACATAAGTGATTTGGCCCTTAATCTGTTTGGTGATTAAGAATTAAACCTGAACAAGTATTTTTCAGTGTGACTGACCTGACTGAACAAACGTTATTACAGTCAATAGTACCTTTATTTCACATTCAACAAACCATACTCTATTAGCAAAATAATTAATAATGCATGCTTTTATATTGTTCGTTGGAACAATGTAACGGAGGATCCGTTACACGAAATTCAAATCGCTTCTGAAAGCATTGAATTATTTCACGAGTTATATTAGGCTTTATACAGGGAAACCCTGGAAAAAGGGGGCTGTCACTGTGGAGAAAGAGCTTTAATTGCCTTCGATTGATGTACTTCATACTTTGACATCTCTAATTGTTAATATTGAATATCTAATATTTAGAAATTATCCTAGATAATATTTATAACTGACATGCCTTAAATGGTAATATTAATTCGTCTTTTTTGAACAATAATATCAATTTTAATGTAATATTTTTGTCTCGTAATAATTATATTTATGTGCCTAGTATTTGAAAGAAAGAAAGAAAGAAAGAAAAAGTATTTATTGGTTTCACACCAGGACAAAACAAATTGACAAAAAAAAATTAAAAGCTAACAGGGTAAACATAATTGAGAAACACTTAAAATTGGGACATAATAATTTGAAAAAGTCCCGTGCGAAGCCAAAGGGCCACTATCTCAGCATGGTGCTGTAACATTTATGACAAATCACAAATGTCACATTTGCGCCAAGTCAGGTAGAATGCAAACATAGATAAAATCACACCAAGTCGGGATTCAGTCTCTAGTTCGTAAAACACCCCTTCTATGTCGATCAAATACTGAGCCATTCTGACTTGCATATCATCATTGAAATCATCACATTTTCGGAAATGATTAACACATTACAGGTTTGAATAAGCTTATATTAAGTAGATCAGATACAAAACGATTTACAATTTCTATGAAACCGTTAAACATATTTTAGCTTAATTTACGTACAATCTATGAAACTTACAAACATAACATCATCCCTGTAGGCTGTGATACGAGTATTCGATATGTTAGGTAGAGGTGTACCAGTGTATGTACTCCTACATTTCGCATGTTATATTTAAGCTTCTTATTTGACCTTTCTGAAGCACACATGACTCTAGTAAACTAATTAATTCTGTGTTTTCTGCCAAACTGCGATTATGTAGTTTCTGTCAAAACTGCGTTATGCTTTTCTCTTAATTGTGTAGGGGTTCACATGGAGAAATGGCGTGAATTTATCTATGTACGAATCTAACAAAAAAGCAGCTAAGTATTTCGTACAAAAATGCAATTAAAACCATATAGTCATATGTGTATGAAACTAATATAAAAATTGACACTTAAATTGTCAGAAAAGTAAGTAACAATTTTACGTAACTTTAGTGCTTGGTTAGGGGGCGTCCATTAATTATGCGAGGCGTTTAGTGCGGAAGCCGCGCCTCACCCAATCTCACGAGACTGCCAGGGGAGAAATATCGCGTAATGTTTTCACACGAGAAACGAAAAACTGAGTTTTATTAAGTAAATGAATGATCCTCCTCTAAAATATCGTATACAATAATATTAAATAATAAATTAATATTCAATGAAAATAATTAAGAATTGATGTTTTTTTTTTTTAATAATCCAACACAATAAAAAAACATTTGATTACATTCACGAATTTACACTTAACTACACATTTTGATAAATTTCAACTGAGATAAGGGGCTGGGTGAGAGGGTCAAGTCAAATCTCACGACATCTCACCAAGGTGGTTAGGAAAATTGCCAAAATTACTTCACGTAATTAATGGACGCCCTCTTACCTATAAAATCCATTTGTGTCTTCTATTGTAATGTAGTTATTTAACACAAATTCAACTTTTTTATAATTTAATTCGTATGAACAGCACGTAGAATGCGACATGAGCCATGCGTGCTGGTTTGTGGTCGCCGAAAGGAATGAAACAACAGCTGAATGTCAACACTCATACACGGTTACAAGTTCATGTTTCGCTGCGACTGTAACTACCTAGTGTTCAGTTAATTTTGTAAAAGGAAACCTTCCAATTCGGTGCGTTGTTAAAAGCTTTTTTTATTTTCTATCCGCTCGGTTAACATCATGGGTGAAATAGAAACGAGAAACGTGAACAAAATGGGAAAACCAAATATCTAGGACAGCAAAACGAAACGATCCAAATACAACGTTAAAACGTTGTATTTTTCTTCTTTTTATCCGTTCCCAATTTGACTTGCTTTAGACGCTTTCTGAGGGCTTTGAGAGCTTAAGTAAGACCTAAGAGCTCGAGCCAGATGATCCTTCTATTATGATTAATTAAGATCACGAAATATACTGATTGCATAAACGAGATATGAACCATGTTTATGATTTCATCATAAATCTATCTGTACACAAAAATATAAATGAATCGCTGAAATGTATGTACGAGCGCATACGAGTAACTTCCGAACTACTGCACCAAATTGGATGATTCTTTCTTTTTTGTGTTTGTTATTTTTATGTCAAGGTTTGTATAAAATAAATAAAGTTTTTTTTACGTTGTAGGTAGTAGATAGGATAAAGGGCATGGTAACACATGTCGGGTACAGCTAGTATAATATATAATAATAGATTTAATAAACTATTAGTATTATGTTATTTTGGTTACCTAATGAATGTGTTAGTTGTCTATTTATTATTAAGTTGTTTATTAATAGTTTGTTCATTTCTTGGAGTGAAAATAAGCACTCTGTCTTAAACCAAATACTGCTTTTTAATAGGACTGAGTCAAAAACTTTGAAACATCTATCATCAATCTTTATTTTTCTTTATTAAGTAAGACAGAAGTTGAGTCTCGGAGCTGATCTTTAATCGAAAGTCTGATGGTGTTTATTTGGTTCTGAAATATGTTTATTTTCCTGGCCTTAGTGATATTTCTCCCTGTACTTAAATGTTGAATACTCAAATACAACTCAATTCAAGCTGGTTCTAAAAACGTCTTGTAATTTTAACTCAACTCTACCACAGTGAAAATATTGTGTAAATCTAAACCTAGATACTAATTTATAATTAGGTACTAATTATGGAACATTTATATATCGCCTGTTTCAATAAAATATTGTTATACAGCTTTGATTAATTATCAGTGAGGTGAGATACACGTGTTCAAGGCGGCCATAACCAAGTGCCAAAATTACATACTGTATACAGACTGTTTTCTTATGTTTAGAATTTGGTTTATGTAGCTGGTTTTGTATTTTCGTAGTTTCAGGTCTTTTAGCTTCTCACTACTATAGGTTTCGACGCGCCAGTGGTATGCAACATGGGAAAATCCAATATTTTAAATTAAAATGTCGGAATTACACTATAACAATTGTATTCGTTGATACATTGATTTGAAAACTTGTTTTTTTTTGTTTTTGTTTTAGATAATAACATTATTAGAAAACTGTACCCAAGGTCTTCTCGCACAAAAGCTTGTCAATTTTTTAATAGTGCTTCGTGCCTTCTTAAATCCCAAGTGTGTAAACAATCGACATCATTCGGTACGTACAACGTATCGAATCTATATTATAGTGCTCAAACTCTAAATACATTGCACACTACGGATATTCACAGTGTTGTATATGTACCTGTACATATACATTGCGGAGCGACAAGAAGTGGAAGGGACAGGAAGATGAGTGCTAGCGTCTAGAGTGCTGTTTCGTTTCACAATTGTCTATTTTCAACGTCTGCGGGCTGTTTTTGTTATAGTTGACCTCAAAAGGAGATACTTTACAGCATCCAGATTTTCGTTGAAACAAGAAACATGGGCTTGCATTTATTCCGTTTCTATCGTGATGTATTCACTATTATTCGGTTTTATTCCGTTATAATCGTACCTACCATGTTTGTTTGTCACCACGTATTTGTGTTTTTCTTCTTTTTTACTAGGTAGGTACCTATTTTGGTACGTGCCGAAATAAGAAATACAAACCCGGTACGTCCATATATCACAAATAGATCGTCTCCTAATTCCATGCCGCTGCTTTCCATCCAACTAATTAGAACAAGTTAGTGCAAGAATGTTAGTAAGAAGCTTTTCGGCAAATTGTCTCAAAGTAGGAAAGGGATATAGTTAGAGGCGATAACTTATCAAATTAGACATAAAACAGACTGTTCTAGACACAATTAAGACATTAATTGTATTGTTTTGTATTTAATAAGTTAAAATATTTTATCACTGAGCTTATTTACATTTGGTTCAAGGTACCGCGGAACGCGCGCCGTGTTTACATGCGAGCGCGGAACAACGCGAGCACGCGGGCGTAACGTGTGCGCCGTGCGTATCACCCCGGCTGTAACACTATGTGATTTGAGTCGGCGTCGCCGGCGAGATACTGCCCGCCGCCGCCAGCCGCCCGCCCCTTGCACGATTGCCTCCCGCCGCGCTCTACGCGCACCCCCGCGTCCTTCGCAACCCAACCTATACGTACTCTACTCCTCTTTAATCCTGAACACGCTAGGTGCTCAGTATTTCAATGCCTCCTACGCTATGTAGCCTGGCTTTGTGCAGATCAACTCAGGTAATGTATTGATAGAACTGATCGAAATATTAGCTTATTTTACTATTATAACTTAACCCTAAGTGGGACAACAGTCAAGTAGCAGTAAGTTTCCTTGACCCAGAGTAAATTTTATTCCTTTAATTAACTAACAAACCACAGCTTGTAATTAGAGAGCACGAAGTTTACACGGCAATTTCGGGTGACCGATTTGTAACGCCACAGACAGACCAAATGGCTTTTACGTCATTCCGGAGCAGTCGATAGTGATCTTTATAGTTGGAGGAAATTGAATACTGGAATAGAAAAAGTAACTGATCTATTGAGTTTCGGAAAAGTTACATTCATTGTTTGTTGTAAAACACATACATGAACTGAAAGCATCACGCCTCCGCTTGCCGGAAGCATGCGTAGATGAGGTACTCATAATAATTAGTGCACGCACGTTATTATAGTGCTTCAAGAGTCTATAGCCGTCCACCGGTTACCAAGCTAGAAATTATACAAGAGCTGCAACTGAAAACTGCAGGAAAAAATTAGCACACTTAAACAAAATCTTTGGTTGGGTGGTTTCGGAGGCGGCGGGAGGCGTGAATTTTATATATTAAGAAGATAAAACCACGCCGGTTTTGCTTTCCATGGACCCTAGGCAGAATACGAAGAATGCTACCATCTGCTTTGATCCTTACATACTACTTTTACTTCGTGAAGGTTCACCTACACCAATGGCGAGTTTCGACTTCATTAAAGTAGTAATCCCAAAATGGAATCCACATTGTGAAGAGGCCCGGAAACTTCTGAGTAACTGCGGCGTGATTCGAGAACGCCGGACATTAATTGAAAAGTTTCAGGTAGCCCCGTGGTCGTCGGTCCAATTTCAGATTGCCAAAAATGACAAAAAATATACGATGTTCAAGGTCTTTGTACGAGTTACGCTGTACACCTTTGTGTTGTTTGTAGGTACGTAACGTCATACTCGTTTATGCTTATTGATACTGATTAGATGTGCATTTCATTTAACTTGCGCATATTGTCGTAGTTATAATTCAGTAGCAATAAATTCATCAAGGAAATATCGCGTCTACTCATTTACATAACATACTTTACAAGTACATAACATCTGCACTGTTGGGAATTATATCCCAATATTATTTTGGTCCTTCGAGTGATATTGTGTTATGTGTAATTTACAAATTCTACGGGCGAATCGGTTGGAATGGTCTCTCACAAGCGAGTCGCCCCAGTTACTAATTGAGAAGGCACATATCGTAGAATGGAAAGGTTACACAATATCAAGAACCACGAACGTAGAGCACCAGAAAGATGGCTCTATTGAAAATAGAAACAAAGGTTCGTATTGGGTTCGTCGAGAAGTTTGACAAAATGCCATCATCAGAAGATACTTAGATCATAATAATCTACCGAAAAATAAGGCGTTAAATCGTAAGCAGTATGGTACGGTTCCCTACCATTCGACAGTTTTACAACCTCACGAGACAGATTATAATCTAACGATATTCATAATTTTACGGGGACACTTATAAATTCACATTGTGGGAGCTGGTGCATGAAGTAGGTTTTAGAAAAAAATCTGTATTTACAAGTCACCAGGCCCCACTTAGTGGCATCATTAATAAACAGACAGGCAACATGTTTTTACCCGACTGCGGCCAAGTTTAATAGGAGGGTTCTGTGTTTGACCTGTATGTTCGGTACTTTGTTCCCTCATAACTCCTAAACAGGTGAACAGATATGGATAAAATATACATCATTAGATTTTTCTTGGTGGCGCGAGTGTCACTGGCTACATTCAAAATACAAAACAAAGTAAAATGGGCGACTTTGGGAGCCATATCGTATAACTAGATGTTTTTCCGTTACCATCGAAAAGGGTATCAAAATGAAGGGATTTAAAAGGAGATTACGAAAAACATATACAACTATTTCATATTTGTTTAAAAGAAATTCAAAGTGACAAATCGTATAAATTTTCCTTTTGGGCTTTGCCGTAGTCGGGTAACAAGGGAAATAAACGTATTTCATTTTAGGTGACTAGCTAAAAAGCTTGGGATGAAAAAGTAATTTAAAACTAAGAAAACCCGACTGAAACAACTGAAAAGAAACAAGCACAAGACCTTAAAACTAAAAGTATTGTTTTCTGATGAAGCTAGAATCTCTTTGTGTGGAGAGGACCGATGCCGGCGAGTGCTGCGAACACTACGGGAACGCTATGCGGAAGTGTGTTTCGAAAAATCACTCCTTATGGTGGAGTTCCGTTATGTTTTGGGCAGCAATTAATTCGACGGAGCGTACGGTGTTACTTTTCATCGAAAATTAAACATTAAATGCACACCGGTACATAATGGAAGTCCTAATTCCATAAGCACAACCCGCATTAACTGCACTTGGAGAAGATTCCATTTTCATGGACGACAATGCTCACCCCGCACCGTTCTAGCGACGTGGAAGCGTACATGCAAGAAGTTGGGATCTGTCGTTTAGATTGGCCAGCTCGAAATCAATTTAGCAAGCCTTGGATGTTACAAAAAATAAAACAACACTGTTGTGTTGTTTTGTTTTTTGTAACAACAACAAAACAACACACAAGACACAAAACATTTAAATCACACATACACCTGCTCTCTCGTTGCGTTAGGAAGTTGATATACGTGATGAAAAAACTACGTGACTACGTACGTGAAACACCCATTGAAAGCCCACGTCTAATTTACCCTGGTCTGTGTCAAACAGTACTTCTGTTTGGGTTAAAGCCGAGAATAGTAGATTGTATATTAAGGCAGAAAAATAATATTTATACGGCGAGGGCGCTTTTTTGAATCCAGAGCGAAGTGAGGGATTCTAGAGTAGATACCCGAACGTAGCGAGGGATTCTTTAGTAGAATCCTGGGCCTGCAGTCTCTACACTAATAACGACGCTACGAATGTCGTTAAGCCGAGAAATCGTAAACTTTCTGTAATAGATTTTCACTTGAGAAAATAAAAGGTGCCTTATATTTTGTTGCAATATTTATTATTTAAAGAAACATAGAGTAACAACTAAATTGAAATTAAAGAGTGTCTATTAATAAAACAACTAAAATAGTATATTTCATTACGAGTGCGGAAAGCCTGTCATTGCAAAGAGTTCCGACAAATGTCTACCCGAGCCGAGGCGCAGCCGAAGGTGAGGGTTGACAGTCGGAACAAGTTGCAATGACGGTTCCGCACGTGTACTGAACAACTATTTTTAATACAGTTGCGAAAAAATGAAGCAATTTAATAAAATAATAAAAACTCGCAAAGAACATTTTTGAAAAATGGCGCCAACCTTAAAAGAATTTAAGCAGAGTTTTTTTTTGTTTTCTTCACCCATTCTGGATAGGCAAAGGGAACTATACAGCCAAGTCTTTGGTAGATTTTTTTTTATTGATATGAAATGAAAATGAAATTTAATGAGATTAAATTAAATGAAACCTAACTTAACTCATTGAATCAAATCATTAAATCTGATATTTAAACAAATTAGTAGCTTCTTTTTAGAAATATTTGCATGAATCATAAAAACTTCTAAGATTTTTTTTTTGTAAAAACTTCGTGGTTGTTTTTTTTTGGGTGCTAATTAAACCGGCTTCTTTTTAATAGCATTATTTGCATCTAAAAATCTATCTTGCCTTCTAAATTACTAAGTCAGCCACAATTAACGAGCATCTAAATAATACTATCTTAGCCACAAGTTATCTTTTTTAAAGCCACTCTAAATACAACTACGATAAACGATCATGTGTCGAGCTATAGATCTGAGCTTAAATGGATGTCCATTCGCCAAAGGAGAAGTTTGCGCGCTTTGACCACGCTTTTCTCCCTTCTCAACTCTCCCAATCCTCCCTCTTATCTTGAGTCTCACTTCCAATATCTATGTTCTACACACGCGAAGAATCTGCGTTCTTCTAACAATCTACTCCTACTCTGTCCTTCTCATACTTCTGACTTTGTTCATTCGTCCTTTTATATTCAGTCTATTCTTCTTTGGAATGCGCTTCCTCTTGATATCAGGACGGCCACAAGTCGGTATGCATTTAAGCGGAAATTGCAGAGTTATTTTCTAAATAAATAGTGTAGAGTGATTTCAACATCTCTCTATCTTGATTTTGTATACATATATATATATATTTATATATATAGGATAGGTATATATTTATGTATGTGTATTATATGTTGATAATCTATTTATGTAACTATTTGTATATTATATTTATAAATCATTAGGTATGATATATTTGAATATTATTTTTTTATCATTGTTCCTCTCAAAAAGAGCACCTGCCATCTAATCTCTACACCACCCTTGGTTGACTGGTAGAGAATGCCTAAGGCATTAAGTTCGCCTTTGTACCTTTTTTTGTGTGCGAGAAGTTTAAATAAATAAATAACTCAGCATCGTGATTATTTTTTAGCATCTAAATTTGTAACATGAATTCAAACAGTAAACTTCTAAAATATTAATATATGGCATCAAAAAAATATTCTATTAGCTTAATTTATTAACTCAGTACGTTTAAATTATAACTCATGCCACATTTAACTGAGCATCAAAATTTAATTAAAATTGTCATCAAATATAATATTATAGCCACTAATAGTACGTATAAACTCCTGTCGTGTCATCGAAAGGCTTAAATATAGAAGTTCAGAGTATTTAATGACCTAAATATTGAAGTTCAGAGTATCGAATTTCTTAAAGATCGATTTTATTTACATGTTGTGCTATAAAAGTTATCGACTGAATCGCTTCAGAACTTCATTTTTATCGGAAAACTAGACAATAAATTGTAAAAACATTTCTGCAAGCAACTCGGAAGTAGCGCTCGCCGGCCGCTGCCGCGGCACCGCTCGCTTCGCTCGCTCGGCTCGCGCGCGTTTGGTCGCAGTTAAACTTAACCTAACCTATTTCCCTCAGTTTACAATGACGAGTCATACAATCTGACTGTGACTAGTCAATTAGACAATGGTAAAAACATTTCTGTTACTAGTAGGTATTTTTAACGTAAATGTAATAATCGTAAAGTGTATCTAAAGTTGACATTTTGAATACACGTGACTAAGTCGTCAGTACATGATTCGAATGGTGCTCTCTGATTGGTGCAAATGGCCGGTCACTGTCGTCTCGCGCGCTCGCGTTAAGTTATAATAAATGATGTTGACTATGGTCGCTTTAATTATATTTTTTGAGGGCCTTGTGTTGAAGCTGTAAAATGTAAAATGGTGGTGAGATATAAATTCTGTGGCTGAGTTAGTAAATTAGGTACCTATGTATAAATAACAAGGTCAAGTTAATATAATTGTTGATCTTCACTTGACGCTTTCTATAGAATATTTAGTGGGCGCTGTAAAAAAGACGAATTAGTATATTAGAGGCTATATAATTTTCCCGTGGCTTAGTTATAAAATTAGAAGTTAGATCACGTGGCCAACTAAAAAAACTGTGGCTCGATTTATTATTTCCAGTTTTTTTTTAATAGACATTATTTTGACAGTTGGGAAAGAGAACGCACGAGTTCGGAAAAGGTAAAGAAAAAGCTCGAGTATGTAATAGCCCACATCCCGAACGCTATACGTCCCTGCAATACGCCACTTTTTGAGCAACTGTATTAAAAAGTTATATTTACATTTGAGACATTTTCGCAATTATGATTATTGGGCCGTTGTACCAGCCAGTCTTTATTCAAATAATATTAGCGTTCGATTTGTTTGGCGAATGGCGCTGAACACTAGAGATGTTCCAAATTCAAAAAGTGCGCGGAAATAGTAGATTGTATCAAAAGGGAGCAAATTAATATTTTTACGGCGAGGGCGCTTTTTTTAATCCAGAGCGAAGTGAGGGATTCTACTCTAGAATCCCTCACTTCGCTGAAACGAATCGAACGTAGTGAGGGATTCTTTAGTAGAATCCTGAACGTAGCGAGTGATTCAAAGTACGTAGCCCGAGCCAAAAATATATTTTACGCCCAAGTGATACACTCTACTTTTCATCACTCTCTATGAGAAAATAAAAGGCGCCTCATCTCATATTATATTGTTATATTATTATTTAATAAAACATAGAGTAAAGACACGTTTAAATCCATCAGACATTCTCTTCAGATACGCTATTAATTACGAATATGTGTCCAGTTTTACGTCGTTATTAAGACAACACGTTACTAAACAACCTTCTACCCCAAAGAGTAGACTATATACTGTAGTGTACTGTAGTAGGCTATATACTGGAAGTAGGCCAAAAACGCAGATTCTGAAAAATTCTTGGCGCCTCTTGCATTTCTCCATTGAATAAAATTACCATAGGCTTTCATATATTTCTCCCGCGATTTTGCAGGTCAGTTCACATACTTTCAAGAGTTAATTCTATACTTTCACTGTCACTTGAAGAATTCATGTATTCAAAACAAAAACATGAATTTCTAGAAATCCGTGAAAATTGACGAAAACGCGGGCTGTAGCTCCCGTGTTTTAAATTTGATTTCTTTTTTTATTAATCAGCCGGGCGCGGCGGCGCGACTATGGACCGTCGTACCACACCAGTCTTTATTCAAACAACTAGCTGTTCCCGGCATGCGTTGCAATGCTCTTTTTCATACCCTACCTACCAACAACACTACCTACTATCCTACTACCCCCTACCTACCTACCACCCTAACTACCTACTACACTACCTACCTACTACCCTACCTACCTACTACCCTACCTACCTACTACCCTACCTACCTACTACCCTACCTTCTTATTACTACCCTACCTACCTACTACTCTACCTACAACACTATCTCCAACCCTACCTACTACCCTGCCTACCTACTTACCACTTTCTCAAACCCTACCTACTACCCTACCTACTACACTGCCTACCTACTTACCACTTTCTCATTTTTTTTTTGTTCTTTTCATTGTTTTTAAGATGTATTCTGCTATTCGGGGCGGGAGACAAATCCAACGAAACAAAAACCATGAAAATTGGCCTAGCAGATCTCGAGTTATAAGTGTTGTAACAAACACGACTTTGTTTTATATTTATATAGATATTTGCTTTCGATTTCAATGAACGAATCATGTTCTAAATTCAAATCTCATTACTGCCCGCTAAAAAGTCTAATGGAGATAAGAGGTACTTTGCTCCCGCTTAAAGAGGAACATAACGACACTTTTCGAATTGAAGGGATGAAATAGTATATTTCATTACGAGTGCGGAAAGCCTGTCGTTGCAAAGAGTTCCGACAAATGTCTACCCGAGCCGAGGCGCAGCCGAAGGTGAGGGTTGACAGTCGGAACAAGTTGCAATGACGGTTCCGCATGTGTACTGAACAACTATTTTTAATACAGTTGCGAAAAAATGAAGCAATTTAATAAAGAACATTTTTGGAAAATGGCGCCAACCGTAAAATAATTTATGCAGAGATTTTTTTTGTTTTCTTCACCCATTCTGGGTAGGCAAAGGGAACTATGCCCATACAGCCAAGTCTTCAGTAGATTTTTTTTATTGATATGAAATGAAAATGAAATTTAATGAGATGAAATGGAATGAAACCGAACCTAACTCATTGAATCAAATAATTAAATCTGATATTGAAACAAATTAGTAGCTTCTTTTTAGAAATATTTGCATGAATCATAAAAACTTCTATGATTTTTTTTTGTAAAAACTTCGTGGTTGGTTTTTTTTAATGGACATTATTTTGACAGTTGGGAAAGTGAACGCACGAGTTCGGAAAAGGTAAAGAAAAAGCACGAGTATGTATAGCCCACATCCCGAACGCTATACGTCCCTGCAATACGCCACTTTTTGAGCAACTGTATTAAAAAGATAATTGCGGCGCACTTATACAGAGGATTAAAAACTCATTACTCATTACTGTACTGTAAACATCATTACGGTATTGTAAACATCACTGTGCCTGACGCTCCAAAGAAATATTGAAAAGTAATATAAAAAACCGGCCAAGTGCGAGTCGGACTCGCGCACCGAGGGTTCCGTACAAACAAAGTTTAAAATTACTTAGAATATTTTTATTATGTGATGTAACTAAAAATTTATGGTTTTCGTAATTTTTCCTTTATCTATGCTATAAGACGTTGCTTCGTACCAAATTTCAAGATTCTGAGTTCACGGGAAGCACCCTGTAGGTTTTGATTCCCTTGCAAGTGTCGAAAATTTGCGGCATAAACGGCTGTATCTTTTGATTGCGTTGGCTTAGAAGTTTGATTTTTTCACAGCTTCAAGGGACAGTAGACCTGAGTAATTGATATAAATTTCAGCTTCATACCTCCACGCGTTCCTGAGAAAAAGGGTCTTGACAGACGGACGGACGGACGGACAGACGGACAACAAAGTGATCCTATAAGGGTTCCGTTTTTTCCTTTTGAGGTACGGAACCTTAAAAAGCTACAGTTTCACAAGAAAGTTACATCCATATTGAACATCTGAGTGAGGAGAAGTGTTTGTGATAAAAAACCGTCACATATCCACGGGATTTTTCGAGGATTCAAAAGGAATTAAACCGAAGGAATTTTAAGGTTAGAAATTATCACCTATCACTAGCCGTCATTCATTGAGATTACCTGTCAAGTGTCAACGGTCACGTCAAAAACTGACAGCGTCATTCAAGTGTTGCCAGCAAAATAATTAACTTCCCTTAAACTACAACACGTTCCGTTACACACAATAATGGAAGGTCAGTTCCAAATTTTATTTGACAAAATGAAACTTGAAATGAAAAACCAAACATTAGAATTAACTAATACGTTAATGGAAAAAATGGAAGAAAAATTAAAACCTATACTGGAAGAAAATAAAATATTGAAGAATAAAATAGAAAACTTAGAACAAAAATTAGAATACTTGGAGAGAGACAGGAAAAATAAAAATATAATAATACATGGGTTAAAGGAGGACGAGAAATCTATACGGGAGTTAATTGATAACGTGAAAAAACATTTTTCGGATGATTTGAACTTTACCTTAGAAGATCGAGATGTAAATAAAATTTATCGTATCGGAAAATCAAATAAGGACAATAAACCAAGGCCCACAGTCCTTTCATTAGTTAGTGGATGGAAGAAAATTGAGATTATGAAAAACAAAAAGAAACTTAATGAATTATATATAACTGAAGACTACTCAAAAGAAACACTAGAGAAGAGAAAAGCATTACAACCTAAGCTAATGGAAGAGAGGAAAAAAGGAAATTTCGCCTACATTAAATATGATAAACTAGTTATCAAGGAAAATTCAAACAGTAACGATAAAAGGAAGAGAGAAACATCAACCTCCCCACAAGAAAATGCTCAACCTAGAAAACAACAATTGTTAACCCCATCATCAACCAGTAGAAAAAATGCATTTGATATGATGAGGATTCGATCTAACTCCTTTTCAACAAGCCCAACTACAACGAAACAATAGCAATTAGACACCGGCGATCGGGAACACAAAACAAATAAGAAGCAAAGTAACAAAGAAACAAAACCTCCCCCCCCAAGCCGACTGGTCCTCGTGGGGGAAAAAGACCACGACCCTCTAAAGACTCACAACGTTACATCGGATTTATACATAGCCACTTTTAACGCTAGGTCACTAAGAACCACTGAGAAACTCCTTGAACTTGAATTAGCCTTAGCAGACATAAAGTGGGATATAATAGGTATCAGCGAAATGAGAAGATATGGAGAAGGGATACATGATTATGGAAACTATATTTTATATTATAAAGGTGAAACACATGGACAATATGGGGTGGGATTTTTAATTAAAAAGAACCTAGCACAAAGAGTAGAAGAAATAAAAGGAATACCAGAAAGAATAACAATATTGAACATAACGTTGCCTTTAAATAAAGAAGAAAAGTGGTCAATCATCCAAGCATACTCTCCAACTGAATCGATTAAGAAGGAAGATGTAACCAATATTGAAAAATTCTAAGAAGATCTGAAAATTACTATGGAAAGTTGCAACAAAAATGTTATAGTAATGGGTGACTTCAACGCACAAATAGGAGTGGGGCAATATGGACAGGGAAAAAGGAGCAAAAATGGAACCAGACTAGTCTCCTTTGCTCTAGAAAACAGACATAAGATCTTGAATAGTTTTTATAAGAAAAAGAAAACGAAGAAGTGGACGTTGACCTCCCCAAATGGACTCCACAAAAACGAAATTGATTTTATTATGTCTAATAATGCCAAAACCATCAAAGACGTTTCCGTCATACACCACCTGAATTTCAACTCGGACCATAAAATGGTTCGTGCAAAACTTACAGGAACAAGAGTAAAGACCAAAAGGCAATTTCGTACAAAAAATTCAGCTATTGTGTGTACTGGTAATACCACTGAACTTTTGAATAACCTACAGGAACTAACGAATAAAGAAACAAAGGAACCACTGTTGTTGACTCAGGAACACTACGAGAAAATTATAAGCATATTGAAAACAGAAACTAAGAAAACAAACGCAGAGAGTAAAAGAGTAATCTCAGATGAGACATACCAGTTATTACAAGAAAGGAAGGAATTATTACAAGAGAAAGAAAAGAAAGTTAACCGTCCCAAAATATCAGAACTCAGCAAAAAGATCAACCAAAACATCAGGAAAGACAAGAAAAATAAAAGGCATTCCACGTTAAAGAAATACATAGAAAGAACCGGTGGAATAAAAAAAGCAATAAAGGAATTGAACAGTAAAAAAGATTGGATGCTTAAAGTAAAGAACATAGATAATAACTATACCAACAAAAGAATAGAAATACTAAAGGTAGCAACAGACTATTATCGAAATCTTTACCAAAGCAAATCCCAAAAAGAAACAACAAATGAAATAAATATAGAAGAGTCTGAGACAATACCTAAAATATTAAATGAAGAAACAATTAGAGCAATCAATACGCAAAATACAGACAAAACACCAGGTGCTGACCAAGTCACAAACGAACTTTTAAAATCTACTGCACCAGTCATTGGTCCTTTATTAACAGATATCTTCAACAAAATAATAGAGACTGAAATTATCCCCGAAGACTGGACTAAATCAACAATAATATTATTGCATAAAAAAGGAGATAAAGGCGATATAGGTAATTACAGACCTATAAGTTTGATGTCCAATGTCTATAAAGTCTTTTCAAAAATAATTCAGGCACGAATCACCTCTACCCTCGATGAAAACCAACCAAGAGAGCAGGCAGGTTTCCGCAGTAAATATTCAACAATAGACCATATACATGTTCTAAGGCAGATTTTACAAAAATATAAAGAGTACACTAAAGAATACTATTTGGGATTTGTTGATTATAATAAAGCCTTCGACTCCTTGGAACATGAGTATATCTGGGAAGCACTACGTATACAGGGAATACATGGAAAGTACATACGTATACTCCGGAGTGTATACTCCAGAAGCACAGCCCAAATCAGGCTTGAAACTACGGGTGAAGATTTTCCTATAGAGAGAGGCGTCCGGCAAGGAGACCCAATTTCTCCTAAGTTGTTTTCAGCGGCTCTAGAGATTATATTTAGGAATCTGCAATGGGATCACGAAGGCCTGAACATAAACGGTGAAAAACTAAACCACTTACGATTTGCAGACGACCTGATCCTATTTGCAGAATGTCCAGTAAAATTACAGCAAATGCTACAACAACTGTCAGATCAAAGCGCGGAAGCTGGTCTTACAATGAACACGGCAAAGACAAAGATTATGACTAACTCTTCAAAGACGCATACCATCACAGTCAATTCAGAGAAGATAGAATATGTCGAAGAATACGTATACCTGGGACAGCTCATAGCAGCTGAGGACACTATGCATAAAGAAGTTGAAAGACGGATAGCCAATACATGGAAGAGGTATTGGTCTCTCAGCGAAGTTATGAAAAACAAGGACATGCCTATCAAAGAGAAAAGAAAAGTGTTTAACATGTGCATTTTACCATGCTTAACGTATGGTTGCCAAACATGGGCATTGACAGATAACCTAATGAACAAAATAAAAGTATGTCAAAACGGAATGGAGAGAAGCGTAATGGGCGTCAAGAGGAAAGATAGAATAAGATTAGATACAATTAAAAATACAACTAAATTTAAGGATGCAAAGAAAACGTGCAAAACTTTAAAATGGAGATGGACTGGACATATGCTTAGAGAGACGAATGTCAAATGGACAAAAACCATAACAGAGTGGTATCCCAGGAATGGGAAAAGAAATAAAGGGCGTCAGACAAAAAGATGGGAAGACGACCTCAAAAAAGTAGCGGGTCCAGAGTGGACGAGAACAGCGAGAGACAGGCTGAAATGGAAATCTTTAGAGGAGGCCTTTGTCGAAAGACAAGCTGTGAAATGAAACCGATCGTGTAATAACATAAATATGTATATTGTAAAATTGTAAAACAGCAATAAAGGCTTATTTTATTTTATTTTTATTTTATTTATTTTACTCATTACTGCCCGCTAAAAGTTACATATAGAAAATACCACCTTTGGGTGCACTTAAAGGCGAACCAAGTCGTCCTTTTCGAATAGATGTAATGAAAATACATTGTTATAGAAATAGAAAGTGGTCAAACAGCCATTATAAGACAAGTAAGTAAGTGTGTGTAGATGTGGTTATTAAGAGTTAAATGCTATAATAGAGTTTCTTTATAACATAAATATGTATATTGTTCCTAAAGTAGAGTGGTTCGAACCCATTGGTTGGCATGATTGGGTATAGTATCCAACAACTCTTTTAGTTTCTGATGTCTTACAGAGGGGGACACAACGTCAACACTATAACATTCAAAGAACCCCTTTTGACTCTCTAATCTGGTAATAAGTAATTGCAAATCCCTGTTCAATCATTTCTTTAACGGTTTTAGGTTTTTAATGACTTCAACCAGCTTGCCTAACAAAACTCCCTAGCAGTCGAGGCCAAGAACCCAATGTTGTCAGAAGCAATAGTATATTATGATACAAGTGAGCTAAGTTGCTCAATATACACGAGGCTGTGG
Organism: Diarsia dahlii; assembly: GCA_949775195.1. Classification (NCBI taxonomy): domain Eukaryota; kingdom Metazoa; phylum Arthropoda; class Insecta; order Lepidoptera; family Noctuidae; genus Diarsia; species Diarsia dahlii. The sequence goes on from OX459189.1 coordinate 13,977,334, forward strand.
GTTGCAGACCGAGCCGCAGGCGAGGGCGTAAATCAGCCGAGTGTCTAGTGAGCAAGATGCTCACGGGTTTCATACGCACTTTTTCAACACACTTGCGAGGAAAAATAAACATACGAGTATAATGCATAAATCGTTTATTTATTAAAACAATAATAATTGGTGAATGTACAATTTTCAAAATGATATTGGATTGTTTTTGATGGCAATTTCACAGTTTGTGTTACATTGGTACTTGCAACTTCTTTAGTACCTTCATTTACTTCTTGTGTAAATGTCGGCGACAAAGGTAAATCAAACAAATGTCTGGAAGGAGAAGGCACCGAATAACTCATGCTACGAGATGTACATGGTTGTGGTTCGGGGCAAAACTTTTTTGCCCTTTGTTCCAAATTAATGGCTTGCGTTATTTTGTCACTAATTTTCGCTTTGTTAAGTATTGAGTTTTCTATGTACGATTCAGCGACTGCGTCAGAACGCCATCCACCATGTCGCTTTAAAGTTAGTATATCAGCCCCCGAATCAGCCAACATTGTAGCCGACGTTCTTCTGAAACTGTGTCCAGTGTAAAAATCGGCCTCAAGTAATTTTAAATACTTCGCTATTTCTCTTGGCATATTACAGTATATCAGCTCCCGAATCAGCCAACATTGTAGCCGACGTTCTTCTGAAACTGTGTCCAGTGTAAAAATCGGCCTCAGGCAATTTTAAATACTTCGCTATTTCTCTTGGCATATTACAGTATATCAGCTCCCGAATCAGCCAACATTGTAGCCGACGTTCTTCTGAAACTGTGTCCAGTGTAAAAATCGGCCTCAGGCAATTTTAAATACTTCGCTATTTCTCTTGACATATTACCAAATTTGTTAATACCGATTGTTTGTGCAGTACATTTTCCTTTCTGAAAGTTTTGGAAAAAGCGATCATTCTTTGTTTTTGTTGAACGAAGATCTTGGTATTTTTTCACTATTTCACGAAACGTTTCTTGAATTGTAAAAGATCGTGGAATCTTGGTTTTATTCTGGGTAATTTTGACAAGAAGCATATCTCCGTGGGTTTCTACATTTCTTTTGTTGTACACCGAATATTAAGGCAACCTGCAAAGAAATCAATTAATTAGTTCTAAGAAGTTATGTTAGGGTTACGCACTTATATATTGTAGACTAGCGGACGTCCCGCGGTTTCACCCGCGTAGATCCCGTTCCCGTGGGAATACAGGGATAAAAAGTATATAACAATGACAATATAAGCCTATGACACTCAGCAATAATGTGGCTTTCTATTGGTGAAAGAATTTTTAAAATCGGTTCAGTAGATCCCGAGATTACCCCTTAGGTACAATTTAACAAACACACAAACTTTATTTCTTTTTAATATTAGTATAGAAGTATAGATAAATCATCATCTGCCTAGCCTTTTCCCAACTATATTGGGGTCGGCTTCCAGTCTAACCGGATGCAGCTGAATACCAGTATTTTACATGGAGCGACTGCCTATCTGACCCCCACAACCCAGTTAATACTAGGTAATAAGGTCGCCCTTTGGTAAGACTGGATGTCAGAATTTCAGGTCACTGACTACCTGTAACGACTGCCAAAGATCTATATAATATGGCAGCCGGGACCAACAGCTTAACGTGCTTTCCGAGGCACGGAGGAAACTCGGTATGTCGGGCGTTCACCCATCCACAGACCGACTTAGGCAAGCACAGCTTTACCTAAAGATCGACCCGAGTGGCAGTTCTTAATAAGCCACGAGCTCCTCGAAGAAGCTCCTTCTATAGAAGTATAGATAAATGTTACGATTAAAAATATTAAACGTACCTTTGTTGCTAGATACTGACTATCCGGAGCCACATTCAAAAACTTTTCAACGTCAGCTGGTGACAATACTTTAGATTTCCGACCAGTATATCCATCCGAGCGTCTCTTCAAAAATGCCATCAGGTTACAGTACGTTTTGATATCAACACCATGTTTAAGCTTAAGCATGCTTCTTAGCATGGAATAGATGCACCACAGGGAGCTGGGTTTGTAAGTATTGGCGAGTTCAGCGAAATACGCCCAAAACACATTTTCAGAAAATGACTGGGTTTTTTTGTTGTTCTTCCAATGTAGGAAACTATCGTAAGCAGCTAAGTACTTTTCTCTAGATTTTGCAGGTATTGGGCTTTCGTTTGCATTTTGTGCTGCATTTAGTATTTCTGGCGGGGTTAAATCTACCAATTGTTCATCTTCTGTACTAAAACTTGACATTTTTACTATTATTTACGAATCATTCCTCGTAGAGACACTTTTGAAAAAGACTCGCTTCAGTTCCTTAAAGATTCACTTTCGTTTAGTACAGCAAAACAGAAAATAGTTAATGTAAATTTTGTCAGGTAAAATAAAGAACAAAAGGTAACTAACTGCTCATGTTTAATAAAAAAAAAAAAAACTTTACCTACCAGTAGAACACAAGCTAGACATAATCGGTGTACATACATAGGAAAAAAAAAACCCTATCGAATCGAGAACCTCCTCCTTTTTGGGAAGTCGGTTAAAAATAATAATAGCTACTTCTTATCTCAAAAATACACAGAAAATCAAAGGAATCACCTTAAACAAAATTAACATAAATCTCTTAAAACTTAAAGTCCTACTCTTGATTTTAAACGTATGAATGAGAGACGCCTAAGGCACTGCTCCATGTCGATTTTTTCATCAATGAAATCCTTTACAATTTTATTGATTCTTATATTGATATCTATGTCACGCTGTTTTCGTGTGCGACGTTCAATATGAACCTGTGCTTGGATCATCCGAAACTCTTGATACATATTTTCTTTTTTTAAGATTTGAATTAGTAAATATAAGTTTGGATGTTTACCATATGCAACTTTCTTATTCAAACGGTTATGCCAACCTTCGACTGAGTTGGTCGTGCGATGTCTTTGGTCATAAAAACATATGGTGGGCATTATATTTGGCTTCAACCATTGTTTTACAAAGTAGTCGTGAAACAAAGTAATCAGTTCGTCATTGATCGAAATATTTTCGATAGTCATGATTGCTTCGGGAAAATAATTTAATGGTAAATAAGGAATTGAAGCATTTAAACCAACTACCTTTTTTTGTGCTTTCAAAGTTAATCCTAAACTTTTCGCCTTTTTCCATAATGCTTGAGAGTAATGAAATAAACAGCCTCTTACATCGATTCCAGGGAAAACAACCTTGGTGGCATTCACTACACTAACTTCATAATCACTTTGGATAACTTCAGGTTTAAATTCTGGCAAATGTTCCTTCAATAAGGAAAATAATCTTGTATACCTACGTTATTTCTTCCTTATTTGGCAAAAAAGCAAAAATTATTGGAACAATTACAGTTTCCTCTAAGCTACTTTTTATGACACCGTGAACTGTAAAAAGTTGATAAAATGGTTTCGCTATACTCTTGAAAGTTCCGTCAACTAACACGTGTTTGATTGTAGAAATTACCGCCCGTGACTCTTGGCTCATAAAAAAACTATAATTTTGTCATCTATGCCATCTTGAAAAAGTAAAAAAAATTCGGCTAGCTTTGGTGGAATGACGACTTCGCTCAATCTTTTAAAAACTGTATTTTTTACGTCGAAGAACTTGAGCCTGGCGTTATACAAACCGGTCTTAACGTTACGAAAATCAGGAAAAACTCTTCATTTTCTTTAAACTGTAACATGCATCATGCATTCTTCATACAAAGAAATGGGAGTCAAGTTCTGGCAAACTTGTTGCTTACATTTATCCAAAGCTAATTCTATTTCCATCTTTTGAAAATCGGGTTCACAGCAATGCGGCTTCTCTCTCGTAATAGTTTTTTGGTCGACATCTAAAGTAAATGTTGCGTTGCACTCTTTATTTTCGCAACGCCATAAACTGGAACCGGTTTTATTCTTTTTTTTTGTAGGTAGCGATGTCCTGCCCGTATGATGGCTTGTTTGCCTCTTTTCGTAAGCATGCAGACAATGCCTGGTGCTCCAGCACTTCCAGAACACCCAGAATTAATCATTTTTAATTTTTTTTAATAAAATTATATATGTGGAACCAGAAGACAATGTCATAATTGTAATTGTCAAATTACAAATAAGACATAATAATTATGTATGTACTACGAAAAAAAATAACCTCAATGATTGCGACAGCAGTAACTATAGAGGCATAATATTGCATAATTATGCTTTCAATTCATCATTCATAACAATGATGTTGAACTTCGTTGATTAATTATCGTTATCATCTACCCAGCCTTTTTCCAAGTATGTTAGAGTCGGCTTTCAGTCTAACCATATGAAGCTGAATACCAGTATTTTACATGGAGCGACTTCCTATTTGACATCCACAACCCAGTTACTGGGTAATACGATGATGATAAGACAGGTTGTCAGACTACAGGACTTCTGACGACCCGAAACGATGACACGAATGACAGCCGGGACCAACGGTTCGTGCTTTCAGAGGCACGGAGGGTTCTGGGTGACTGTGGTGGCGGCACATGACCCGACCCATGTGGCAGTTCTTTGGTTTTTTTTTTCTTCTCTTTCTTCTGTTCTTCTTTCTTTCTCTACAAGGAAAGGTTAACGACGAGGAATAATTATTCCTCGTAGATACCGCTACGAGCCTCTCAATTCATCATTCATCATCAACATAATTATTTAGTGCTCAACTGTACTTAAAAGTGTATCTAAGAAGAATAGCTGTACCGGATTTTAAAAAGTGTATCTTACAAGAACTGAAGCGAGTTTTTTTCAAAAGTGTCTCTACGAGGAAAGTGTATCTACGAGGAATAATTCTTATTTACCACAACAAATGCGATACAAACAAAATATGAAAATTATGGGAAATGGCGCGCAAGTTTTTTTTTTGCACGCACCAAATATAAGGTTACATTATAGCGATACAGCCTACTTCAAAATTATAATTAAGTAGGGTGACAAAATGAAAATATTTTATAACAAATTATTGTGTATTATAAATAAATTGATAATAATAAATGTCTTTCTTAACTATGGCACATTTATTTATTCCAAAAATGTAAATGGATTTTCAGCGGCATAAAACCTCTTTGTTGTTACAAAAAAAACGGTATTACCCGGTTAAATTGAAAATGCTCTGTTTACTCGCATATAATTTGCAGTAAGGTACTAACTTAACTTTGTAGTGATAATTCTATTATGCACTAGTGTGTAATATTATTATGCACGTGTGAGTTATTACATGTGAGTCATTAGTGGCCGGGGGAACAGCCGGTCAATAATGTTGTACTGGATTTCATTATGACCCGCTGGTCAATAATGTGATTTGAATTTGGAATCTCACATGCTCAGCTAAATTGGCGGTATAGAGTTAACAAACACCCTTTGGTGCCAGAAAGAGGAAAGCTATTCTCGATACCCTTACTACGCGTGGATGATATTCTCGATTTCCTACAAAATCATAACGACTGCTTCTTCATATCGTTGCCATGTTTTCGAAGATACAATATTGTAAAAATATTTAGATAATAGGTAATTAATTATTAATGTTATATTAACTAACTAGTTCTAAATATGTCATTCTTACTGTTTGTTTATTTAATAAATACTTTGTTGTTCGTACCATGGCTATTATTTTCTCACAGTAGGTGTAAAAAGTAGAGTATCCTCCTCTGGGCTAAAGGTGTCTTTGCCTTGGGCTAGCTTGAATCCCTCGCTGCATTCAGGATTCTTGTATTAACTCCATCGCTTCGCTCGTGAGTTAAATCCCGAATCCTTCATTGCGCTCGAGATTCAATATGACGCCCGTGACATAAGAGTTAAGACACAAGTTGAGCCCCTCGGTGCATAATCTACTATAACACACCATAATTATGATGAACCAGGACTTAGTGTCAACAAGGTTCCTACATGGGCATCCGGAGTATGCATGGAAGTGGTTGATGGAGATTAATGAACGACGTTAGGAGTATGTGTGACATTGGATAGTTGGTCATCATTGGTGATTCCAATATCTGACAGTTTAAATTTATTATTCAATGGAGAAGCCATTTTTAAATTACTGATAAAGAAAGCTGGTTCTCTATGTGAAAATAGGGGAGTTTTGGTGTGGGGATGAGGGGATTTTTTAAGATGTAGAGATAGAAAATTAAAAACTTGATTGAGAAACTTTTGCATTATTTTAAGTTAAGAAAAGCTCTAAGGCGCGGGCCACACATGAAAGGCGTCGGGCGCGGACATGGCACGGGTGCATTGTCGGCTACAGAATGACGTGGCTCGGGCGTGGATATGTTCCATTTCAATGGAATAAGGCCGCTCGTGCCATGTCCGCGCCCGACGCCTTTTATGTGTGGCCCGCGCCTAAGAAAACCTTTTCGCTACCCATCAGATCTAATTCATAAGGAGTTTGCTGTCTTAAGAGTGCAGCAATTATTTATTTTATACGTTAACAAAACCCTGAAAAATTTATATGGTTATAAAAAACCTTGTCTCTAAACACGTCCTCCCTATTCCCCTTCCCGCAGCTAATACCCTATTAGACAGACGATGTCCGTTTTACCCGCATTTTCATATTTAAAATAGAATCAGCAAAAGCTGCGACATTTATGTCATAAACAACTGTACGTGTACATGCAAGAAATCAAGAATACTTTTTATTATTTGTAATAATACAATTTTTGTCTTTGTATTTTATTCAAAGAAAAAAATGGTATTTATTATTATAATCCACAATTACACACTTACCAATATGCTTTGTATCACAGCAACAAATGTGTGATTTTAATTCAAGTTCACGTAACTATGGCCCCTAATAAGATACATCAACTTGATAAGAGTACTCATAGTGCTATGTTAGATTAATTTTAATTCAGAATTATATTCAACTAGCTTTTGCCAGCGGCTTAGCCCGCGTGAAAATGACGATTTTCCATACAAACTTTCTTCCCTTATTTAACTCGCTTAGGGGTTGAATTTCGAAAAATCCTTCCTTATTCCCTGTCTACATTACAAAGGGAACCTCTGTGCAAAATTTCAGCTTTCTAGGCCCAAGGGTTTGAGCTGGGCGTTGATGAGTCAGTCAGTCAGTCAGTCAGGACTTCTCTTTTTATTTATATAGTTCAATAATTAAGTAAAATACCTTATATTTTATTGCAAGTTGAAAGAGTCGCATTTACATAGTTTAAGCAGCATTGCATAATATCATCTTATTGAAATTATTCAAATAACTGAGCGGCTCGCGGCGCGGGAATGCCATCATTGTTGGCATTAACCATATTAACCACACGATTCTGCACCCACATGCTAATTTACACAACCGCAGCCTACAGAGATTGAGTAGGTAAGGCATCCACAGGGATTTGCCCGGTTAAGCAGAAGACAGTCTCCTAGACTGAACTGCGAGATGCCATTTCGAAAAAAACGACTCGGCGAGTACCTATTACCGAACAAATCTGAACAATCTATGATATGGATCCTAGGTAGACGGAATTATACATCTGAATGACTCAGTGTCGTGACACTATGTGATTTAGAAGACTTTTATTCGATCTATAAGCGCGGCACCGAAACTTAAACATGATACATCATCTCCCTACGTATTTCATATTCCTAAGTGGAATAGGTTGTGAAAATAAAACCTTTGACAGACATACAAGAAAGTGAGACTTTATAGGATTTGATTGTAGTTTTGTGAACTAGAACCAAACATTTTTTTGTGCTGGGAACCTTTAAAATATATTCTTTTTCCAACCTGTTATGAGCCCATATGGTACGAAGACACCAGCAACACATTACAACAAATGGTAATTTAGTGGTAGTAGTAAAAAAGCTCCATGTAAAGGTTGTAAGTTCGTTTCCTGTGTTATGCCATAACATTGAAGCAATATTTGACTGGCACAATCTAAACAACACGTAGAATTCTTGCTCCATACGAATAAAATGCGGTACGTGCTGTGCAATTCAGTCGTGAACGTTGTTTACTTTCCACAATTAAATGGAACGAAAAGGTTGTCGCTTATAACTTCTAAAAGGTGCGCATTACGAAAAAGGTCCACCTCTTTAAAGGAGACAAAAGGTACAACAATAGTCCAGATTGCCGACTCGTAGTCACACCAGATTATCACACCAGTGTGACCAACAGGAATTTTATTCTCGTTTGTCACACCACTGATTTTTCACACCTTGTATATAATATAATAATTTATTTATTTAAGTAACATGACTCATAGTGTTAGTAACAATTTCTCTTATATCTATGTTAGTAAACTAAATTAAACACTAAAGAAAACAAACAGAACAAAACATGAAATCAACAGAACAATGGGGCACAACGCTACTAGCAAACAGGTCCAGCAGAGATTTTGCAGCACCGGTTAACGATCGCGCAGTCCAGTCGGCCAGAAACCATCTTAAGGATGCTGTTGGAGCTGCCCCGCACCCTGCGTACCAGGGATGCGCATCTCTTACGCATTACAGTGTAAAAACAATCTACGCGGGCTTCTGCAAACATCCCTGAAGCACTACAGAAACGCGGCAACCCCATCAGCACCCTAAAAGCATTATTATACTGGACGCGAAGGGCGCTGTACGCCTTCAGTGTAAAATGAGCCCACAGGCTACACGCGTAGAATGAAGTACAAAACGCCCGAAATAAGGTTACTTTGACTTCACTCGAACAGCATGCAAACCTGCGAGCTATCATGTTAGCACGTACAGACAGCGCCCTTCGCTCCCGTTCAATGTCATTATCATCCCTGAGGTCGGCAGTCAGAATGTGCCCTAGATATTTAAATTGGTTTACTCTCTGCAGAGGAACACTGTTCAGTTTAATGGTAGGCATCTCGATAGGTACACTACTGCTACCGGCCTCAAAGACCATAACTTTACTCTTTTTCACATTGTACACAAGTCCATGCTTTAATGCATACGTTACACAAATCCCCAACAGCTTGCTGAGGCCACAGGGCGACGCACTCAGCAGCACCATGTCGTCTGCATAGCTAATATTATTTAAGCACACACCATCTATATAGCAGCCAACCCTGGTGCTACTGAGCTCCTCAATCAGTTCCTTCACATACAGGTTGAAGAGCGTGGGCGATGTCAACCCCCCTTGCCGCACCCCGCACTCCAACCCATATGCGTCAGATCTGACTCCTGCCCACCTGACACTATTGACCTGGTTTCCATACCAGAACTTGACGATGTTTATAAGTTCTCTGGGTAATTTAGCATCATCTAGCTTTTTCCACAGTAGCTCATATGAAACCAGGTCAAAAGCTTTCGAGAGGTCAAGAAAACCAGCGTATATGGGCGTTCTCCGATCCGTATAATACTTGACAGTCTGCTTAAGACACAAAATCGCACTATCTGTCGACAATCCGGGCCTAAACCCGAATTGGTTGTCATGAGGTATTATATATTTATATGATATTGATAGTACAGTACCTTTATATTCTACTAAAGTCGATCGCTGATCGGCGGCTTTTACCGACTTTCGTTCTTTGCCGACTGTTTAGATTTTTTCTACTTTTTAACCGGCTTCCAAAAAGGAAGAAGTTCTCTATTCGTGTGTATGTATTTTTTTATGTATTTCCGCGTATATCTCCGTCAATTGGCGACTGATTTTCAAAATTCTTTTTCTGTTTGAATGGGTATAACTAGTAATACTCCCGAGGTGGTCTCATTGCTGCATTGTCAGAAATTAAGGATCTGATGATGGGATCCCTGAGTAATCGAGGGCAGTCCTCAAATTTTATAGGCAATGATTACGTTTTCCATATATTTACTTTCTAAATCTGTTCAAGTATTTGCATCTGATGATTATAATCTCATGAGAATGCGCTGGTGATGAAAGGTACTACTCCTCAACGGTTAGGAGTTGAAAGAGAATTCCTTCAAAATTATACATACTTATGGTCCGATAGTTGTATTGTTTTAGGCTATTAGGTTGACCTGATGATAGAACGTAAATCTCATCTATGAATTCCACCTGAACAGGTTTTCCTTGCTAGATTTATAATATACAAGCGGCACGTCCCGGCAATTGTTCTCGAATGCACGATGTGTGTGGTCAAAAACACAAAAAAAAAAAAAAACAAATATCGGTCCAGCCGTTTAGTTTAATTACAAACACACGCACAGAAGACTTAAATGTATGAAGACTTATAAGAAGTGCAAGCTATAGCCTATATTCAGCTGTGAATGTCCAGTGGTTCCTATGGTAATGCAACCTTAACTGTACTGACCGGTTGGAAACTCAATGCTTGAGAAAATGATAAATGCAATTGACAGACCAACGTCAACAGAAATAATTTGCATTTTGACATCACGGATTTTACAAATCGAACATTGGTTGCACAATCGCTTTGCACCATGGATTTAATTTAATTTAATATAATTTCACTAAGGGCGGATTCGACCAAACTTGGTTAAGTCTTATCCTGGGGATAAAATCACTAATTACTCTTAGTTGTCATACTTGTCATTGTCAGTTAGTGATTTTATCCCCAGGATAAGACTTATCGACTTATCTTCGTTGCCGACTCGTAGTCACACCAAATTATCACACCAGTATGACAAACAGGATTTTTTTTCTAGTTGGTCACACTACTTATCCAAGTTTGGTCGAATCCGCCCTATGTAGTATAAGGACAACACTAGTTAGGAATAAATGGTGTGGAAAAATCAGTGGTGTGACAAACGAGAAAAAAACCCTGTTTGTCACACTGGTGTGATAATCTGGTGTGACTACGCGAGTCGGTAACAATAGTCCATACGATACCTTAATTATCATTACCCTTTTCAACAAGATACTTACGACCAACTTTTTACGATGGGGCTCCGTAGAAGCTATAGCTATATCGAATCTAGAACTCGATTTGATTGAAATGTTGTTTTTTTTCCACAGAATACACATTTTGGAACTTATAAATCTGAAAACAGTTCACATAGGTATTTCTACGCTGCTATTTTTTTTTACGTTGTTGGCGTCTATCTTATGAACAATTCAAGAGTTCAGTACAGAGCCAGTTTTTGCGACCGACTCACGAATGTTTTGAATTAATGGCTGATAAGTAAAAAACAAAATAATCAACGCCGCAAGCGTGTAGTTATTGTCTCTTCTTCTGAATTAAATATTTGTATGCATTTACTGATATACCATTACCAACCCGGTTGTTGTTCAAGCTCGAATAGTTCCCTGCGCTGCACAAATATCGAGTGATTATGTATTTGTAGTATTTGCTTTTTTTTTATTGACTCCAAATTGAACCGGGCTGGTTTATATTATGTTACCGGCAAAGTATGTAATTCGGTCATTGTACATCTAGTCATTATATACAATTGTGAGCTCGTCTAGTCAATGTGTAAGTATTTTATCTAACGTAACACCAGGTTAGGTGCGAAACACACGATAAAGTTATAAGAAATCTATTTAATCACGTTTATGTTACAGGAAATCTGTTTAATTCTTGTATGAAATGCTTAAAGCGTTGAGGCGAAGTATAAATATAAATCATATGCTTAGTCTAGGCATTTTTAATAAAACACTATGTTCAACCGCCATCCCGCCAACCGCGTAGTCAACACATTGCCGGCTGAACATTCTGATCGATCTTGTCGTTAAGCCGTGCTAGCCTAGGTTGGTCCGTGGATGGGTGACCACCCAGTACATACCAAGTTTCCTCCGTGTGACAGAAAGGATGATAAGCTGTTGGCCCCGGCTGCCATCTATAAATCTTTGGCAGTCGTTACAGTTCACGGAAATCAGTGACTGAAAGTCTGACAACCAGTCTTACCAAAGGGTATTTATTATTACTTGGTAATAAATACCCCTTTGGTCAGATAGGCAGTCGCTCCATGTTAAATACAAGCTTATAATATAGCTTATACAAGCAAGCAAGTTTTATTAAGCTGCAAGTATTAAGGTAACTCCAACAAAGTTGAGAAAAGGCAAGGCAGATGAATGGAATAAAATTTGATTTCATTCTTTGCCATAACATCATTACCAGACGAACGACTCGCTTTTAAGATAATATTAAAACACCTACATTATACGTAAAGGTATGGACCATGCGGCGCTTCCATACCACACTAGATAGAAAGTCGACCCTGTCGCACGATTCGCAGATTCAACTTCTTTGAGTTTATGTATTTGTGTGCAGTTATGTTTTTTCTGTTAATTATGATATACGGTTCCTTAATTAAATCTGGACGCAAATAAGGGTTGCTGACTGTTAAAGATGGTAAATATTTATGGTAGAGTGAAATAGAGTTAATAATGAGGACGAAGTTTACATAAATTGTACGGACTTATCAATAAAATTAGGCGCAATTTTATGTCTTGCTCTTACCACTTTTCACGCATACATAGGTTGCTACACGGCTGCATTTTTCAACAAAGGGAAAGTTCGGCCCTTGAATTTATTTATTAAGTACCCACATAACAAGATTTGCGTCTTTGACGAATTCTACTGACATCTTTATTGTATCAAAAATTGATGCAGTCCATGAGTTTACGTGCCGTATATATGGACTCTCAAAGTGTCAATGTGTAAATGCCGCAAGATCTTTATTACTCGTATATAACAAAAATATAAGAAGAACTCATACGTCGACTCAATTCAAATTCCACTGTGCTGAAAATATATATTTGATAAATAAATAATAAATGTACGTTTTGAACGTATAAATGTATAAAAAAAAACTTTTTTGCAAAAAAAACAACCGACTTCAAAAACACCAAAAAGTGAAAAATAAACTTCAAAAGAAAAATCAGCTTCTGAAGTCGGTGACATTTGTTTGTTTGATTTGGCTTTTTTGCCACCGACTTCAGAAGCTGATTTTTCTTTTGAAGTTTATTTTTCACTTTTTGGTGTTTTTAATAATAATAATACGTTTATTTCAGATAATGCAATCCATAAGAGAAAAGAGTAACAAAAGAGAGTAGTCAGTCCGCAGATACAAAAATTAGAACAAAATACAATAATTCAATTAATAACATACAACATTCACAAAATTATACACCACATAATAGAAATAAAGAATAGTTTTTAAGTTTTTGAAGTCCGTTGTTTTTTTTTGCAAAAAAGTTTTTTTATTTTTTCATTTTTAGTTGTGTATCTCATAGAAATATTATATTTACTATAAAACCTATGCTTGTATAGCGTCATAAAAAGCACGAAACACGTAATACGTGCCTATATTTGAGGGTTGCCCTCGATTTCTCTGGGATTCCATCACCAGGATCTGGTTTCCATATCATGGTACCACTCTTGAAATATCTCCGTTCCAATAAAAAAAAATCATCAAAATTGGTTCATAAACGACGAAGTTATTCGTGAACACACATAAAAAAACGAACGAAAAATGTTCATAAATTATAAAAAAATGGTCATAAAATGAAAAGTACTGGGCCAAACCATGCTAAATTTTTATGGAAATGTGGGTTTTGATGAATTGTACGATGTACAATAATAAATATTCTACTCCATTCTTCGAAAGAAACTTTTAAAGATTTTGTTTTTAGTAGGTAAGCTAAGTTAAATATCTAAGTTGGATCTGGGGGTCTAAAACGGCCACTTTGGCAGATCATAATATGAATTGCGTTAAAAAGCGTAAAATGGACCTTTCAATATAATAACTGCGTCTGTAACAATTTAGTAAAATACATCATAATTGGAAAATAATATGAATTGCGTTAACATTCGTAAAATAGTCACAGACGCAGTTTTTAATAAGAAAGGTCCATTTTACGCTTTTAAACGCAATTCACATTATGATCTGCAAAAGTGGCCATTTTAGACCCCCAGATGTTATATTTATAGGAAAAAATATTATTTTTTTATAATCAAATTCAATTCAAAAAAATATCTAAAACTCAAACTCAAATATTTTATTTCAATTAAGCCATTACAGGCACTTTTGAATGTCAGAAGGACGGAAGAAGGACGAAACTACGAGTGCAATACGTCATTCCGAAAGCCACCACGCCGAACCACACGCCGAGCACTGCGAGCACGAAAGCACGCAGCGACGCAACTGCAACAACGAATGCTCGAGACCCCGAATCACGGAACAACGAATGCACGCCGCAACGCGCAACCGCCGCCCCGCGACCCGGAGCCCCGCACAACCGCCGCCACGGCACACGCCGCCGCGCGCCCCCGCACCCACAGCACTCGCTGCCGGTAACATCCGGCGCCGCGCAGCCCGACGCAGCAACTCCAGAAACGACGCATTGCACTCCTACGCTACAGTCACAATCACAAGGCATAATAACTTGTGAAAATACTGCAGTTGCCAATTCCCTAACGTAGATCTCATGAAGAAGAACGGGCAAGAGACACACACACACACTTTTAAATCAGAATTTGTTACAAAATCTTGGTACATTGTATCATTCATGTTGAGATGGTATATTATGTGAGAACTATGTAGCAAGACGTGCAAGTTAAGAGCGTCCAGAGTAAAAAGATATAATAAACAAACCAAAGAAAAATATATATATACACCATGGCAACTAAGGAATGACCAGTCTCCACTGACAGCGCCCGTTCACGAACATGACGCATGGATCAGCACCATCTAACTCAACCATTTTGAAAGGAACTAAATGATCCGACACACCCGCCACCATCAGCGAGACATTTGAGTGAGCATGACATTCTCTCAGAAACCAGGGCAACGTCACTAAAATATAACTAAGTGTAAAAATGTAAAATCGACTACCGGTACATCGAGGTGTTGAAGTGTTTGTACAAAAACGCCACCATGTCAGTCCGACTTCAGGACCAGACCACGGAACCTATCCTTCTGCAGCGCGGTGTGAGACAGGGAGACGTCATATCTCCGAAACTGTTCACCGCTGCATTGGAAGATGTCTTCAAGGTTCTGGATTGGAAAGGACTTGGCATCAATGTCAACGGCGAGTACATCACTCACCTTCGGTTTGCCGACGATATAGTGGTCATGGCTGAGACCATGGAAGACCTCAGTAAAATGCTCGATGACCTCAGTAGAGCTTCCGAAAGAGTGGGTCTTAAAATGAACATGGACAAAACCAAGGTTATGTCGAATGTTCATGTAACACCCACTCCTATCAAGATAACAAGGAGACTCTACGCTCGAAGTTGTGGACGATTATGTCTACCTGGGACAAACGGTCCAGTTGGGTAGATCTAACTTCGAGAAAGAGGTCAATCGTCGAATCCGACTCGGCTGGGCAGCGTTCGGGAAGCTGCGCGGTATCTTCTCGTCCCAACTTACCCCAGTGTCTCAAGACGAAAGTCTATGACCAGTGTGTGTTGCCAGTGATTACATACGGGACCGAAACGTGGTCGCTCACAATGGGCCTTATCAGAAAGCTCAAAGTCACCCAAAGGGCAATGGAGAGGGCTATGCTCGGAGTTTCCTTGCGTGATCGAATCAGAAATGAGGACATCCGCATGAGAACCAAGGTTACCGACGTAGCCCGAAGAATCGCCAGACTTAAGTGGCAATGGGCAGGGCACATTGCTCGCAGAACGGATGGCCGATGGGGCCGAAAAGTTCTGGAATGGCGACCGCGAACCGGAAGACGTTGCGTTGGAAGGCCTTCCACTAGGTGGACCGATGACCTGGTCAAGGTTGCAGGAACCCGCTGGATGAGAGACGCACGGGACCGGTCAATGTGGCGACGCCTGGGGGAGGCCTATGTCCAGCAGTGGACGTCTTTTGGCTGAAATGATGAAAATGTAAACAGTAAAAAGTGGCTTTATAATTGAATCTATACAATGCAAAGATATTTTTACAATCTTCTGCAGCCTCTACAATAACTTCACATGATAATCGATTTATTTGCCCCTAAGGTTGTGGAGCAGGACCAGCATTGAGCCAAGCATTTTTATCATCAATGTAATCCCCCAACTTATAGTAAGCTTGCCTACATAGTGTGCGTTTTACACAAGTTTTAAATTTCGTCTCACTCAGTTGAAGAATGTGAGGGGGTATTTTATTGTAACATTTTAAACAGTACCCCATGAAAGATGAGTCTACTTTAGCTAGCCTGAAACCTGGCTGAACTAGTTGGTCCCTATTCCTCGTATTATAGTGGTGTCTATCACCTCTTTTACTAAACAAATGCAGATTTTTCCTAACGTACATGATGTTTTCATAGATGTATTGACAAGGTACTGTCATGATGTTAATTTCCTTAAACAGCTCTCTCAGAGAATCGCGCCTTCGTAGACCATATATGGCTCTAATGGCTCTTTTCTGCAGAATAAATATAGACTCGATGTCTGCAGCCCGTCCCCATAGTAAAATACCGTATGACATAACACTATGAAAATAGCTAAAATAGACTAGTATCGCGGTATCTACGTCAGTAAATTGGCGGATTTTCCTAACAGCATATGCTGCTGAACTCAGCCGTCCTGCAAGAGATGTTAAATGCGGACCCCACTGTAGCCTCGAGTCAATCGTTATCCCCAAGAAAACAGTTTCATCGACAAATTCTAGTGTCTCTTGATTCAATACTATGTCACAATCAGTACTTTTGACATTTGGTAGAGCAAATCTTATGCACTTCGTTTTTTTCCCATTTAAGACTAAATTATTGACGGTGAACCAATTATGAACCTGCAGTAGGGCGTTATTTACGTCATCAAGATTTGTGGCACGTTTGTTTACCTTAAATATTAAAGAAGTATCGTCGGCAAACAATACCATTTCAGGTTGGTTTTTAAATAAATGGGGTAGATCATTAATATAGACTAAAAAGAGAAAGGGACCTAATATCGAACCTTGTGGCACACCCATACTTACTTTTAAGCCCGTTGAATTGACACCATTTATTTGTACTTGCTGATGTCTATCGTTTAAATACGATTTCATTAAACTGAGCGCAAGTTTCCCTAAACCGTAATGTTCAAGCTTTATGAGAAGGGTTTGACGCAATCAAATGCTTTCGAGAGGTCACAGAAGATCCCTATGGCATCTTGTGACTCTTCCCTCGCAGTAAATATATGTTTTAATAAGGTGACACCGGCGTCAGTCGTACAACGTCCTTTGGTGAAACCATACTGTTTCTCATGTAAGATTTTATTGGTGTTAAAGTGGATGAGCATTTGATTAAGCATTACCTTTTCAAACACCTTGCTGAAAACTGGCAAAACGGATACAGGTCTATACTTATTAGTGTCTTTACAGTCACCGGATTTGAAAAGTGGTATTACCTTGCTGTATTTCATAAGGTCCGGGAAGACTCCCTGGTCCACACACAAATTAAATATTAAGGCTAAATATGGAGCTACAGTCTCAATAATAGCTTGACAAACTTTAATCGACAGTCCCCATAGATCTTCGGTTAATTTGACTCTTAAAAGCTTTAATGACTGCTATAAATTGAAACTCAACCGGGCAGGCTGAAACGTTCGCTCTTAGTAACTCAATAGAAAGCAAGGGTGATGAATTTAAGGTTTCAGTAGTTTTAAGCGGGATACTAGTGAATAAATCTACAAATTCTTGAGCAACTTCGTTTTTAGAATTTAAAAGGCCACGTGAGTGAATAAGGCTTTAGCTACTTTGCAAGCGTTTTTGAAGATTTTAGAGTAAGTTGCAACATATTTATTAAAAGTTTCAGAGTTAATGTAAGGCTTAAGACCGTACAGCTCAAACAATCGCTCCCTACTTTTCCTAATGCCCTTTGTTGCCCAGTCACTGAACATAAACTTAGGGCAAATAGATTTAGTTTTCGTTTTTATTGTATTACTAGCTTTTGCCAGCGGCTTCGCCCGCGTGAAAATGACGATTTTCCATACAAACTTTCATCCCCTATTTAAATCCCTTAGGGGTTGAATTTCGAAAAATCCTTCCTTATTCCTTGTCTACATTATAAAGGGAACCTCTGTGCAAAATTTCAGCTTTCTAGGTCCAAGGGTTTGGGCTGGGCGTTGATGAGTCAGTCAGTCAGTCAGTCAGTCAGTCAGTCAGGACTTCTCTTTTTATTTATATAGATTGAACTCCGTGTGAATCACCGAAAAGAATTCCTCATAAAACAGATTTACATTGTCAATAATCTGGCTTGGAATGCCTAAATTAATAATTAAATTATCATTAAACTTATTTAAATTGCTGGGTGTTATTTGTCTAGATTTTATTTCGATTTTTTGCACTGGTGTGTAGGATTCGAACACAACGAATTGACCGCTGTGATCCGAAGGAAGGTAATTTACAATGAATTTATCCAAGTAGTCGCAGCAACAAAAAACATTATCCAGACATGTAGCGGTATTTGTAGTAATTCGGGTTGGTTCCGAAAACACGTTTAATAAATTAAATGATTTAAATAGGTGCAAAAATCTACTACTATTCGAATTTTTGTCTAAAATATTAACATTAAAGTCGCCACATACAACTACTGATTTATTACCAGTTACAAGTTTTGCTAAAACATCTTCCATTACTGACTCAAATGTAGAGTAGTTTTGATAATTTGGGGGCCTGTAAACGCACACTATTACATGCTTATCCAGCTCAACACAAGATATCTCAATAATATGTTCCACCGATAGCTTAACAATATCAGCACGAGTCTTTTTAATAGAATTTTTAATTAAGATTAATGATCCCCCACGAATCTTACATTTCCGGTTAAAGCAACTGCCCACGCTGTAGTTTGCATAACTTATTAACATTTCATAGTTTCTCAACCAATGTTCAGTGAAACAGACAATTTCAAATTTTGTTTTCTCTAAAAATAATTCAATTTCAAGTTGCTTTGAGGAGAAGCCTTGAATATTCTGATGAAATAATTGCAACGAATTCTGCTTAGCCCCTTTTTTACATCTAGCTTGTCGAGAGCCAGAAGGTACAATATTATTGTTTAAAGTGAAATTAATTTTACTGGTACCTTCTTTTGTCTTACTAACTAGTTTAAATGAGCATCTGGAGTGAGATCCAAGATGCCCATGCTGTCACTAAGCAATGTCATCCTACCATCAGTGGACCCCACTGGAAAGAAGTAGTGTATCAAATTCAAAATTCGGTCGCATCGCACAAAAGCCCTTTTCGACCTAAAATCGCAGTAAGTCGTCCGGCCTGCTTCGCGCATGTCAAAATGAGCCCGACGCCAGAATGCGTCAAGAATGATGCTAAGGGTGCTCGTTGATGTGGTTTTAAAAGTAAAAAATGGTGAGTGGATGTAGAGTTCCCTGTCCTCGATGGTTTAATGATAATATCCTTCCTTCCAGAAAATTTTGCTATTAGCATGAATTTGTCGGCCCTATAGAGCACTACAAAATATCCACACTTTCCTCTGTCGCATGATATATAATTGATAGATTATGATCTATTAACTACTCCTGTTGTACACTGACAGTTAACCTGATAGCGATTACTTTTACCTACTCCACAATTTATCTGTACAACTCTTAGAATATTTTGCACCAAAATAAATAATGTTAAGACTGACCTTTCTTCGAAGCGTATACTGGATCGGCTAATGTCGCTCCATGCGCTCATGGACCTTCCGCGGCCTTTATGGTAGGCTGCGGTGGCCACTGCGGAGACTGTAGGTCGCCGGTCCAACTCGACTTCGGGTGGAAAATTGACTTTAGTTGAGCCGCGTGAAGAAGGCCCTTCCACGGATTCGCCACCTCCTGAGAGTTCCATTTCAAAAGCGGCGTACTCTGCTTCGTCGGGATCTCCTTCACTACCGTCGCTGGCCGCCGAGAGCGCCTCATACCCGTAGCCAGGGCGGACGCCAGCGGCGGCGCCGCCGACTGCGCCGCCCGTGCTGCGGACGCACTCCGGGGCTGCTGCCAACCTCGGCGAAGCTTCGATGCGACTCAATGACGCCGCTTTTACTGATTGTCCTCGGATATTTAATGGCGAACCTCGCGCAGGCAAATGGTTTGAATAACGTAATTTGCTGTGACGGAACGTGGTGAAGCTTTATTCCGTCTATTAGAAAAATAACAATAACACACAAACGGTTTAGCTCTAAGTCACTAAGATTTTTTATGTATTTCTGATATGTTTTTCACTAATATATATCATTCCACTTTTTACACTTAACTACAAGTCCGCGCTCTGTCAGTTTGTACGACAAATCGATGTCAGAACGTTGTAACGCGTTAATAATATTAATACAGACGTGATTTAAATTGACCGCAACCAACCAGTCGATCACAACAAACGTCCACAGTTCTCACTTATTTCAAAATGTATCCTACCGCGTTTTCTGAGGTTTGACCCGTATGTAACACTTAAGTTTGACCCGTATGTAACACTAATAGTAATAATTCGGGATGAATAAGAAAACGTCAAATAGGGGTCAACTATACCATGGCCTAAATACAACGTCCCCTGCGCTCTTCGACTAGTGACCTTTATGCCGCCAAGCGGTAGATATCGGGATTTGTTAATGGGGGTGGCTAAACAATAAAGCGTATAGATACTACGTTTCATACATAAGGTAATGTCGTGAAGTGAGCAAGGTATGGCAGTATTGGAGTGAAGTGCGCACAGGAGGCAGGCCGGGCGCGGCGGATCGATGTCGCCACCACGCTGCCATGTCGTAGTACGAGCGGCCGCCGCGTCAGTCGCCGCAGCGCTCGTGTGTCTCTGCCCAACATAATAATACCTATTAGATTATTACTTTCTTCAATCGGTTGGTAAAATAAACGAATTTCTACTGAATGTTTCAATCGATACTCATTTAAAATTACTTGGTAGTGATACTTAATTACAAATGGTTTTTAATAAGTAAATCAAAACCGAAATTTCTTAACGCTATTCGCGAATCTCGCATATCAACTTCTAATTGACAACACGGAGATCTAGGATAGAAAAGAAAAAAATACTTCACGTCACACACACTAGAGATAGACAGACAGACGATTGCCTGCCCATTTTCGAGAGATCTGCCTCTCGTAAGTACATGAAAATAAAATAAATTATTACATTTTTAGTTTATTTTAAAATATATTGAAAATTAAAATATATTTTATTGTCCGACATCATCGTTAATAAAATGTAAAGGCGTAAATTAGATTTGACATTCGATGTTTGACATTGTTCCGGAGCTCTAGGAAATATTTGTAAATGTGAGCCATTTCAATTATGCTACACAATGTATAATACGCTAGTCAAACCGCCACTAGATTTATTACAAAGGTCGCTACGCATCTTCATGACCTACAAGTAGCGCAAAACAAGGAGGTCAAAATATTATTTAGTTTACACTAAAACTAAACTATACTACAGAAGTTAAACAGCTACCACACATGCATACCCATAAAGAAAATATAAACTAACCAAATACACTGGCAAATCAATGCTGGCAAATCACTTTCAAACGCAAAACTTACCACGCTAGGAATAGGAATAATATAGAACTGCCTTTAGTTAGAACTTTGTACGGAACAACTATCAGTTTAATAGTTAGTTACTAAAAGAAATAAGAGATTCTTCATCAGTTGACAACTTAAAAAAAAAAAAGTGTTATTAAGCTACCAACGATAGTGAATCACTTCCCACTAGGTATGTGTATTCGATAGAACGATCGACAACAATGTTAAAGAGGATATTATGTAGGTAAATTGTTTTTAAAATTCAAGGGAGAAGGTAGGAGTGTGTAAAAATGCAAAATAGGTACTTTTTACCCGACTGCGGCGAAACCCAAAAGGAGAGTTATGTGTTTGACGTGTATGCATGTCCGTTTCTTTGTTCCCTCATAACTCGGAAGAAGGGATTTGAATAAAATATACGTCGTTAGATTAATCTTGATGGCGTGCGTGTCACTGGACACATTAAAATTAAAAAAAAAAAAACAAAATAAATACGGATTTTGGGAGACATAATATAGCCGAGATCAAAAAAAAAAAAATCCATTACCTTCGAGTAGGGTATCAAAATGAAGGGTTTTAAAAGGAGATTACAAAAATATAAAAAAGAAATCCAAAGTCACAATAAATCCTATAAACAAACAAAAAATAAATGGTCAAATAAGTATAGTATAGTGATTAATGGTAATGGTGGTTTTGTGAAGAATTTTTAACCGACTTCAAAAAAAGGAGGAGGTTATCAATTCGACTGTATTTTTTTTTTTTTTTTTTTTTTTTTTTTTTTTATGTTTGTTCGCTCATAACTTGCGACTGGGTGAACTGATTTTCATGATTCTTTTTTCATTTGAAAGCTGGTGCTTCCCGTGTGGTCCCATTGTCACCATTTCAATATCTGATGATGGGATCTTGTAGAAATCGGGGGAACTCTTCAATAAATAACAGCAGATTAACCGCGATTGTTGCTATAGCATATCTAAGCATTGTTTACGCCATCACACAACATAATATCACGCCTGTACTCACTACAAAGGTTACAAAAACTATTTTGTGAAGATCTGATGAAGAACTTCGGAGATAGGCAACGGAACTCCTCAATAAATGATAGCAAATGGACTGGGATTGCTGAAATCTCATATTGTCTGTCTATTGTTTACACCCGTTCATAACATAACATCACGCCGGTACGTTGTGAAGGGGTAAGCACATGTGAACCACTAAAAAGTGAAAAATAAAAACGTTTTTAAAAAAAATAAAACCGACTTCAAAAAAAAACACTCAAAAGTGAAAAATAAACTTGAGAAGAAAAATCAGTTTCTGAAGTCGGTGACAAAAAAATGAAATCAAAGAAACAAAAGTCACCGACTTCAGAAACTGATTTTTCTTCTCAAGTTTATTTTTCACTTTTGAGTGTTTTTTTTTGAAGTCGGTTTTATTTTTTTTAAAAACGTTTTACGTGACCAACAAAAGAACAAAACGAAAAAAAGAACTAAAATTGGAAATAAAAAAGTAGATAACTGAAAAAACTGAAAAGCAAAAAAATTAAGCACATTTTAAATTAAACAAACTCAAAACTCAAACTCAAATATTTTATTTCAATTAAGCCATTACAGGCACTTTTGAATGTCAGAAGGACGGAAGAAGAACGAAACTACGAGTGCAATACGTCATTCCGAAAGTCACCACGCCGAGCCACACGCCACCGAATGCCCGCAACAACGAACACTGCGAGCACGAAAGCACGCAACAAAACTTGGAAGCAGGCGGGGTTGAATGTTACATTATGAAATGAAAATAGAATGAACTCCGCCTGCTACCAAGTTTTGTTTAATTTAAAATGAGCTTATTTTTTGCTTTACAGTTTTTTCAGTCGGATTTTTTAGTTTATTAACTACTTTTTGTTTATCTTTCCCCTAAACCTTACATGCATCTTTTGCTAAACAGTTTCCAATAAGATTAAAGTTGTGACTGAATTTGTCACGACGCGACAACCAATACCATAACTCGTCCAGCAAACAAAATCATTGACTCGAGCTGAGGTACTTGTTCACGTAGGAACGCGCGGGCGCGGCGGCGCGGCGTGTGCGGGCGAGGAGACGTGGCTAGTTCGTGTTCACATTGGCCGCCAGGCGTTTGCGCGAGTTTAACGTCGTATGATGCCTGTGTTTACTTTGCCAAATCGGAGTTCTAGCCTGAACAGCACCAATAAACTCTTCTGTATTGAAAGACATGATGAAAACGTATCTACCGTTTCTAACGATAAGTTCATACTGGTTGAACTTACCTGACGTCGCGAGTGAATCGCGCGCTCCGCCGCTAGTTCGTCGTGAACACACACAAACATCTCACGCGCTTGATATTGCCGCGAGCGCGCCGCGCGCGCCCGTCACTAATTTGCCCGCTACTTAGACCGCACGTGCGTTTCGTACGTGAACACTTGTTTGATATTTCGTGACCGCGCCCGCCACCGCGCCCGCGAGTCAACGTGTACGAGTACTAATGTTGATTTGAATAATAGATGCGCGTTCTGTTGAAAGGTGACTGCTTTCCAATCGATACGAATTATTAACATATTTTCACGGTAACTTTGTTTCACGAGTTGTCAATACATACCTGCATAACAATAATATGTGACAAATAATGCGGTCAAGGTCAAACGGGACAGAACGACGACGGCCAGGTGGATTAGAATGGAAATGGTAATTTTATTGTTGTTTGTACTTTAAGAAAGGAGGAGGTTATCTTCACCTGCATCAGGGGGCACGGCAGTGCCCCCGCCAAGTCGAGCGCGAAGCAAACACTGCCGTACCATCCTTTACTGGAAACATTTCGCCGCATTTTCAGGCCCCTATTTGAGAACCTCTGGATAAGACCAGAACGCAGAAATTTTAAACACATTTAAAATAAAAAGTTTCAAGTCTGTAGGTCATCTAGTTCCGAAGTTAAGCGAAAACAAAGTTTCGCATTTATGACACTCACTCACTCATGATCATCAGAATAGAGCTAGTACTTCCCATAAACTGAGAGAGCTGAAATTTGGTACAGAGTTAGGGTTTAATGGCCACATAAAGGGAAAACTATAATAACTAGGATAATAAAAGATCTGGAGTATGTACCTGGTGACCCTTATGCCTACGTTTCTACAAAAATAAGTGAAATCCCACCAAAAACATTCTGTAAAAAACTAGCCAAGTCTCGATGAAGCTGCTTGTTTATCTCTAAAAAGTAATGAAATCTAGACAAAGTCGTGCCAAGTCGGTTCCTTGCTGCGATTTCTTTATTATTATAGTTAATATTGTGTGACTTGTCTAAGTAGGTACCAAATGTGTTCCTTTTTTAAGAGTTCGATTTTAATTCTTTGTTTTGTTTTTAAAGTTAGACATTAATTTTTGAATTTATTGTTACACTTTTCATGGTAGCGATGTTAGCTTTAATATTTTTTGTGTAATAATTTAGATTATAAGATACGTAAATATCTTCACATATATTTATTTTGCTGTGCCCGTCAGGGTCCATGATTGTCACTTTTTTCAAAATTGTTTACCACATAAGCCTACATTGTGGAATGCAATAAAGAATTGAGTATTGAGTATTAATTTGTCCAAAAAATGAGGAATGCTTTGAGTATTAATTTGTCCAAAAAATGAGGAATGCTGATAGCACCTGAAATTATTTCCATTTGTGTTTACACAAAATTATTTTTTAATTTTATTGTATTAATTTCCTATTCTCAACGTTTTCATCATATTATATTATTCTACTTTTAACATAAAATGAATGGTCACCTTATTAGAAAGATCGGTGGCTTTTTCTTCCTTCTTTTTTTTCTCAACCTACATGCATATACTCTTTGGTACAAGTAAGACTGGCTAGGCACAAAGTTTTTGACAAAATTGTCAAACAAAGTTATAAAATTACGTCTACGAATTTTCTAAAGATTGAACACATTTTTCATTATTGCTCTCAACTTACTAAAACATGTCTTGTGAAATTGAAATAATTCTCCATAGTAAGTATTTGGCTGAACTGGAATTATAGGAGAGAGGAGAATAGGAGGAGAGTAGTCTTGGTTGTTCAGTCCAATCGTCACCACTGGGGAGGAACGAAACTTTTTTTTCCATTCATACCCAGTAGGGACGACATGGTGGTGACGACCGTGAATAAACGGTCTACATTGGTAATCACATGTCGCCTTCTGTCATCTATCACCCGACAGTTGTCGTTGATAATCGCGCCAGAACTAAATACATACAAGCAATACTAAACGACAATAATTGCTTGACATTCCAGTCGTTCTAGTTCTATCCACCTTCAGAGACTATGGACTCCGAAATGTAGATATTATTATATCCCGAACCTAAAGAAGTACCTATCTTAGTTAAAGTCCTGTTTTAAGGCACCCTACTTTTTTTAGGACCAAAAAACTATTTGATTGAAGAAAGATCACCACATCACCTGGCTTACCTGTCTAGCAGATGAAACACAAAACTTAATTGATAAAAAAAAAATAAGTAAAACTTGTGAAGAGGCTGCAAAAGGATTAGAATGTGCTCCAAGTGTATAGAAAAGAAGTATGCTAGCAATACGGAAATGATGTATTTCAATAATCACTAAAAGTATGGTTTAAGTGATTTGACATGTAATAATTATAATTCAGATTGCCACTCATAAAACTATAAACAAAACTTTGCATAACAGATGAGCTTGTTAACCCGTTACATTACCAATTTCAGACAAATATACTATAATTTTTTCTCGATATAAGTAAAACTGAAAGTAACTACCTAGATTTATCATTATTTTTGTATCACAAGATAAACTATAAAAGGAGAAACGATTATTATTATATAGCATGGTGATTCATGCAACATGGCAATGCTTCCAGTATTCTTTCTGGGCATATTTCCAGAGGACAACGATGTGGAGAAAGACCTTACCACTAGACCAAAAGTGGAAAATAACTGAGATAGAGCCAAATTGTTGAAACATTAAAGCAGATAACCTTCGCAACCCATCCTACAACAAGCGGGGAAACGGACTATGTTACTGAGGGGTATGATTCGCAAGAAGATCAAGAATTAATTTCCTGCAACCCTCTCATCTGTCACCCTCTAGAACAATTCTTTGAGGCTGCGGATTACATATCTCAGTCCTCTGACCCGTCATCCGACGAGATGATGGGGATTATTGAAGAGTTGAGTCAATACGACAGATTAAACAAAACAAAGCTTGCTACTCAATTTCAATTGTTGACACGATCCTCATCCCTGGACTGGGCAGTAATTAAAGATACAATCGCAGAAGGATGCAGACTGGGATATGCTGGGCTACTTAGCGTCCTATCTGGTATGAATGTTGTATACCAAATTCAGCATGCGAAAGCTTTCAACAACAACATAATGATCTTTGGGCAGCTAGTAGACCAACTTAAGTTAAATACAATTCAATCCAAGTTACAACTGGATATGGACAAAACTTTCAATGAAGATCTGACTAGACAGTTGAATTCTTTTACAAAGGGGGTGGCTGAGCTTTCAGAGAAGATAGACAGTAAGACCTTAGAGCTATCCCGTCCCTCTGGCAAAAAGACATGTAGCTATACCACATCTCCCACTGCTGATTCCATTAGCTCTCCCCAGGTTGAGCTTCCGTGTGATATTGAACATATCCCCAACTCCAAATATCACTCTGATCTGCTTCAGGTAGACATTGGGCCCAATGGTGATGTCACAATCACCCCTCAAACATCTCGTGCTAAAGCCCTGATAGAACTTGGACAACTCAAAATGTCTACCAAAGGACTGATGACCATCTTAAATCAGGATATGAAGATAATTTTAGGTAGGTGCACCACCAATGCTGGCTTCTCGAAAACATTCAACAACCTCGTGAGTCGAGATGAAAAAATAGCCACTCTCAAACAGCTCTTCGGCTCCGCGGATCACGTGTCCGGACAGTGGATAAGGCGCTAATCTAGATAACATTGAAGACTGACCTTGACAACCTAGTATTAACTTACATAAGCCATAAAGGAAACCCACATTCCTATTAGTTTTTTGTTACCCTTGTGTTTCCTCTCTGTCACATGAGTCAATCCCAAGAAACAAATCAAATCACATGGTACGACTTTTTACTAACATATTTATTCAACAACCGAATTTCAAGCACCCATCCCTTGTCCTCTCAATCAATTCTATTTGAGGTCATATTTTGTATTGTCGGTTTAATTTTTATTATGGCAGGATTAGGCAGTACTTTTTCTCTTGAAGAAGACTCCCCCTCATTTCAGGAGCTTCATGAAAACATGCCTGACATCAGTAACATTGATCCGATAATGGTAGGACAGGATTCCGTTGCAGTCTATGCCAACAGGGGTCAGAGCCAAATTGTTGAAACATTAAAGCAGATAACTCTCGCAACCAATCAGCCATATTGTAAACCTGTACTAGAAAACTGTCTTGAGAAATAAATACGATTTCAATTAATAAAAGTGTTTATATCAGTATACAACAGAAAATAACTGAGATATTTTTTATTATTAGTATAACGGCTGATTTCAAAGCTACTTTAATTACTTACGAGTACTACTACTTTAAGTTTATGCCACAAAGTTGGCGTAAAAATCGTTAGATGGCGCTCCAACAACAACTCCTACTGCAGAAATAATAAGTTATTATGTGGCCAAGACAATTTAAAAACATTTTTTACTCATCCTGATAGTCAAGAGATAATTGTAGTATTTCTTGCCCTAGCCATGTGCTCAAATCGGTCAGAAATACATTTGAAAACAAAAATGTATTGAACGATGCAGAAAATGGGATGGTAAAATGGTATTTATTAGTCATATCATCATCTGCCTAGCCTTTTCCCAACTATATTGGGGTCGGCTTCCAGTCTAACCGGATGCAGCTGAACACCAGTATTTTACATGGAGCGACTGCCTATCTGACCCCCACAACCCAGTTAATACTAGGTAATACGATACCCTTTGGTAAGACTGGATGTCAGAATTTCAGGTCACTGACTACCTGTAACGACTGCCAAAGATCTATATACATATAAGCTTTCTATAATGATATAGGTAAGTATAAATATAATTTACTTTCGATTGTTAATTTTCTTGTTAGATAGTTTAGAGTTACATGTAAGTCTCTTAATTTTTCTTTTGCCGCGGGAGAGTGTAAGAACGCATCCAAAACTTGGTTCATTTTGCGTCTGTGGTTTTCGCTCTCTCTGTGGTCTGGATCTGTAATATGCATGTGTTCGCTTTCAATAAAACTTTAAATTATAGTGGTTTATTAATACAGACACTTCAATTAGTAAGGATAATAGTAAGGATTAGTCAATACATAAGAATATTGGTTTTTCTTATCTACATTTACGATTACCCTAGTAACGCCATAAAATACGCAGTTCCTTACACTGTAGTAACAAATTGTGTCTACAATATTTAATTGTATCATGCATAATCGTACTAAGCAGAATCATCGTATAAAATATCGACAACCACAAACATCACATTATGCCATCTGCAGTTGCCGTCTGCAGTCGGGTTCGAAATCATGACTGCAGCGACATGACGCGACGTGTCGTGACGACATGAAGCGACGACATGTCGTCTGCTGCTGCATCGTGCAGTCGGTTGCTTAATTTGTATGGGACGTCGAAAAAACGACTACTGCGCAGGTTCAACTTATATGCCGCGTGGTATATCAACTTGTACCTTAAGTAAAAAGAACCAGTTGAGGGATAACCGGGCTGCAGTATGTTATGTAAGTTTTTATTAGATGGATCCTTTATGCAATTTATTTTTAAATATTTCGGGCGTGTGGCTCGGATTTTTAAAAATCATGAAATGACTTCTGCCGGTCTGGGCGAAGCGGAAGGGACTGTCAGATTTCTACCGACTAAAAATCAACCATGTTCCTTCTTAGTCATTTGCGTCCGGGGCCCCGGTATCTCAATTTTTCATTTCATTTATTTCAGTAACAATTTTTACATTGTATCGAAATTTCACACTAAATAAAATACAAAATCCTAGAATTACAATATAAAAAAATATTATAACATTACCAACAAAAATAATAATTGTAACGCTAACAACTGCAAATAGTGAAAATAAAAAAAAAACATAAAAAATAATATACATTAAAAATTTCAAACGAATGTCAAAGTAACACAAAAAAATATATAAAACTCAAATAGAAATCATTAAGTAATAACCAAATTAAATAATTTATGAGTAAAATATTTACAATTCGCCAAAATATAAAAGCAAAAAGATTAAGACTCTATCATAACAAATGTCAAAATAGATATAATGTCAATTAAAATACTAATGCTATACAATGATATTTATGTCAATTTAATAATGTAAAAACCGATATTCAAAATTATAATCAAAAATAATAATGTCAATAGGTATACAATTACTGCTAATACCCATACAAATGTCAAATATAAATAAAGAAATATAAAAAATTGGCAATACCCATACAAATGTCAAGAATTCAAATATAAAATCATTATAAATAGTACAGTATAATTATAATTAAAATCTAAGTATATGTGTCACAGAGAAACTCATCAAGGGTGTAGTAGCACTTTTTTATCAAAAATGATTTTAACTGCTGCTTAAACTGATTCATGTTGTATATTGATTTTAAGTGTTGAGGTAGTTTATTAAACAGTTTAACTGATTGGTAACCTGCAGCATGACTCACTACTTTTAAATGAGGTTGCAACTTATTTTGTAAGTCCCAGTCAGAAGAACAGTCATAAGAATCAGATCAGTGAGAAGAACTAAAATGTAGAGACAAGGGACCGTAAGTATCTGAAGTTGTATAAAATACTCTTTACACGAAACCCACTGAGGGATTCTCACCATGGTTCTTATGGCCCTCTTTTCTATGATGAAAGCTGTATTTATATTGTACGCGTAACTACCTCCCCAAAGAGTGATGCTGTACCTAAGTTTTGACTCGACAAGCGAGTAATATACTACTTTTAATTGTTCAATAGCGATCACGTCTCGAAGACTTCTTAGGGCATAGCAGGCTGAGCTAATTGAGCTTTCTATAGCAGTAAATTCTATTTTCCAGTGTAGGCTTTCATCAATGTGAATACCCAAGAATTTATTTTGTCTACCAATGTTATTTTATTTTCATTCAATAATATGTCAATTTTATCTTTGTTTCTCGACGTCGTCCTAAATAACATGGCATTCGTTTTACTGACATTCAATTTAAGATAATTGATACTAAACCAATGATGGAAGAGAGCAAGAGCATTGTTTACTTTATCACTGAGAGTATCAATATCATCAGCGGCTATAATGGCGTTCGTATCATCGGCAAACAGTACAAGTTCCGTATCACTTAGTGCCAGCATATATCTAATTAAATCAATAATAAATAAAATGAAAAAGATTGGTCCTAATATAGAACCTTGCGGAACTCCCTGTTTTATTAATTTAAGCCCCGATTTGAACACTTTTTGAGTATTATCTTGATTCACTCTAATTTCCACATATTGCTTCCGATTTTCTAAGTAAGACCTAAATAGGCATAAGACCGGTCCTCTTACCCCATAATGTTCCATTTTTGCTAACAGCAACGTGTGGTTAACTGTGTCAAAAGCGGAACTAAGATCGAGGAATAACCCTACGACTTTCAACTTATTATCAATTCTGTCAATTACTTGCTCCATTAATTGCGTCACTTGTTCCAACTTTTTTCTGATAGCCGAATTGTCTGTGATTAAGAATTTTATTACGATTGAGATGTCTCAGAACCCTTATCTTGAGTATTTTCTCAAAAATTTTTGAAATTATTGGTAACAAAGAAATCGGTCTATAATTATTTGGATCTAATTTGCAACCTTTTTTGTAAAGTGGTAAGACTCTTGCTATTTTCAGTTGTTCATCGGGAATACGTTCATTTTTATACATGTATTTATAAGATGTGCCAGAGGTTCTGCCAGTATGTCAATGTGATCTTTAATAGTCTGTATAGATATTTCATCATGACCAGAAGATTTCTTTGTAGCCATGGAATTGACTAGTTTATTTATTTCGGAGGCAGTGACGAGATCGCAAGTCATCTCTTGATCAACTCTTTTTACGCTGTCTTGTAGAGTTTTTATAGCTTGATCAGATGAATGAACGTCACCAACTGTCTCTGCGCCCTGGAAGGTGTCCGAGAAGATGTCTACTATTTGCTGGGGATTGGATATAATCGTATTATTTACTTAAGTAGTATGTTTTTATGACCTTCGCGTTTTGACTTTGTGTTCCTATGTCTATTCACAACCTGCCATATAGCTTTAGAAGATACATTTGCGTTAGTTAGTTCTTTACTGACTGCAATGCGTCTAGCTTTTTTCAAGACTAGTCTGTAAATTCTAATATATGATTTAGTATATGCCCTTATGCTCTCCGCACAGGAGACATTGTTTATGATTTGTACTAAAGATCGCTTCATTTTACTAGATACTCTAATAACTTTTGTAACCCAGGACGACTTTTGACACTTCTTAATATTAACCCGTTTTTTCTTCTTTTTGAAACTTACGCGAAATATTTGTCCAAATGACATTGGGAACTTTCGGCCCCGTTTTTCGAAAAGTAGCGGACACAAACAAAACCTATTACAGATGATAGATACTGTTATCCACTTTATTGCTGTGCATTTCATTTTTCTGTTACTTATGGGAACATTCAGAAAATAAGGTTTCAACACTTTGATACTTTTACTTGTACACTTCACATTACCTACACCGTTTTTTTTTTTGGGTCTGGGAAATCATCAAATGACTTCTCCCGCTCTGGCCAGGCGGTATGGAGTGTCAGACTTCAACTAACTTAAAACCACCCATGTTCTTTCTTAGCCCTTGTGCCGAGGCCAAGCCCGACACGGGCGCGGGTGTCAGCCCTTGCGGGCCCAAAGCTAAAAAATAGCTATGATAATGCGCGCTGCGGCAGATAATCTATTCAGCCGACGAACATCGCACGTTTACTGAACAGTGCTGCTCAAGCTAGTTATTCTGCGATGCAAAACAACATAAAATGTAAAAAAAAAAAAAATATTTAAGACAAAAATATTTCCAACTTAGACTCATCCTACCTCAGAATTCCCATATCTCACAACATAGCGCTTTAAGTAAACATACCTACAGGTCTAAAACTTTCAAAAAAATTCCGTTTCATCTCTGTCCGCCGTGGGGATTTTTCCCATAGTAAAGTTCCCAATGTCCTTTCTGTAAAAAGCCATTTATACCTTCTTCCAACCATTTTATATTCATAATACGTTGTCTAAAACTATTTGAGTTTTTGTTACTAAACTGTCTAAACTCTATATTTAGAAAGTCCTGCCCCCTTATTGCGTATCTTTTTAACGTCAGTGGCTATCAGAAATGTCCATAGATTAACTGTAAATTGGTTATGGTTTGGTACATTTTTTTCTTAAAAACTCACCATTTGACAGTTATTTGATAGACATTCTATGTTATCCACTGTCATTAAAAGATACGCAATAGCCCTGCTGGTCGCCACTTTTTAAGCGACAGAATAAAGCTGCGTGTCCATCAGCCAAGCAATATGGTCAACAAACTGCTCATTGATAAAGTCATCTGGTAAATTTGTCAAAAAATTGTCCAAACATGATTGCGCATTATTCCGTTTATATTTCACTTCGTTTATAATTGGTCTAAATTTGTACGATGTCAGTAATGTCAAAAAATTTGAAGTTTTTTTGTCGCTTTTAAGCAAGTCAATGTTAAAATCCCCACATATAATAATACATTTTTTGCTGAAGAAATGTTCTAATAATTGTTCCAACTTAGATAGAAATGATTCAAAATTCTGATCGATAGGATTCCTATAACAGCAGAAGATGTAGATATTAGTGCTAACATCTTTGACACCGCATAATTCAAAGCTTTCGATTTTGTATAATTTTTGACAAAAAGTTACCTCTTCGCAAGCAATATCGTTCCTCGTCATAATGAGGCTACCACCCCTTTTCTTGTTTTTTCTTGCATTAAAAGTCACCATTTTATAATCAGTTAAATTGAAAAGAGGGGCTGACTCCATGGTCAAGAAGTGTTCCGTTATGCACACATATAAATTGTCACTATCAATGTCTTGCAAATAAAGTTCTAATTCCTCTTTTTTGTTACCTACACCACACATATTTTGAAGATAAATATTAAGGGAAATGTAATTATTTGGGGTTACAGACATGGGTAGCATACCACGAGAGTGGTTGCACCGTTTAGGGACGAAAAAAGTCATCAGCATTTCCCAAGTCATCACTCTGAGGCCCAGATTCAGAGACCGCACTTTGACTTTACTACACTTTTCTTTTGTAGGAAATTAGTTTAACACTAAGGACTACATTATTTAAACGCATACTAATGCAAAGTTTACTTTGAGGCCAAAGTCATGATTATCGACTACTTCGCCTTTACTAAGTAAAGAACAGCTTGAAGTAGATCTTTCTATCAAAGTAAAGTCAAAGTGTGGTCTCTGAATCTGGGCCTGAGTGCCGAGGCTATTTGTAACTAAGAAACGCCTTGATGAAGTTTCAATGTCCGTCTGTGTATAATTATTATTGTAATATTTTTGTACCTCGCCACTTATCCCATACTTGTCATTTCTCTTAATTCTAATATAGTTTACAAAGTCATATCTGTATGTTAAACGAAGTATTTCCTTATGAATTAATCTACTTGCTTGTATTGTATTGATATATTTTGGAATGAATAACTTCGAACGAAAATGATCCTGATCTAGTGGCAAAAATATTGAGTTATTAAGCAAACAGTTATTAAGCATATTAACACCAAGATATTTGTTTTTATAGATTTTCCCAACTAAGACATTAGTATAGGCCTAACTTGACCCAGAGTATGATACAAGGTGGACTGTAAATTCAAAGGATTTGAATCATTAGAACCCCCCAGTATTAGTATGTAGTCTGAATTGGTAAAATCTTTACACTCGGCAACACATGTACTTAAAACCTCAGTCATGGGAGCTCCTGGTTTTACTAACGAAGTCACCATAAAAGTATCTCTTTCGAACAACCCGCAGCCAGTGTCTGGCCCGCCTTAATCGAGCTTTCGCCCGGATATTATTTATAAAAAACCCTTTGCGCTACCAGTAGCTACGCTGTTCACTACGGAACCCCAAAATACTGAACACTTTCTATTTGCTTTAGCACGTTTTACCAAAACAGGGATACAGTGCGTCGGGTGATAGGAAAAATTCACAAAGTACAAAAATTAGGAAAATGTTATTTTTGCACTAAGTGCATTAAAATATCAATAACTATCCCAGGAAATAGTAGATTATTGCATCGAGCACAAAGTAATTTATTATTGCACCGAGTGCCTGATTTAGAGCCCGAGCGTTAGCGAGGGCTCTAATCAAACAGGCACGACGGCAATATAAATTACTTAAGGCGAGGTGCATAATCTGCTTTTCTTTCAACTATTACCTATAGGAATAGTAGATAAAAGAAACTCATATCAAACAGTTAAAAGATTTTCTATAACACTGGCGGCTTCATTTAGAATGTTTTCCGGAGTTAATGTGTCGCTAGATGATTCCATTTTAATTCGAAGCCGAAGCACTCAAAATCAGATAGTATCACACTTTATCGTTTCCAAAAATATTGTCAAGCAAAATTAACAAAGTTCCCGCCAAATCACTTATTTTAAATTTCTTTCATTATTAAATCAGAGTTAGCAGTAATCATTTTTTTAAATTTGGAACAAGTAGGATAGAAACGAATAATACGTACGTAAAAAAAAAAGTATTGATATCGGCTGGCTGAATAGAGATGCCATTGAGATTGGCACCTTTTGGTGCGATTAAAAAAAATAAACTGTGCAATAATGAAATACATTTTTATTGCTCTAGAGCATTAAAGACTCGCTTTGTACTGAGTTTTTAGTGTGATTGTGATGAAATTTAAGCATAGTTGGAAGAAAAAGTCATTATCTCCATTTTAGCATTAATTTACGGAATTCAAAGAAGCAAAACTCACTAAATTCAAAATATTTGCTAAACTCGGCAGGTAAAACTTCACTTACACTTAGTTAGTTTTACCTGGCAACATTCTCGGCCACCAGTGTCAGTGTCAAAAGTAAGTTTGACGTTAGTGAATGATTGTTAATTGTTCGCGGTCTTATTTTTCTTTCGCGGCTTTTTCGAATTTTTCTTGCGAATTCTCACATAATTGTATTATTATTGTGTAAAATGAATTCAAGATCTCTAAAAATGTTAAAGATGATACGGGAAGTGCAAGATAAAGAAGAAAACTTGCAAATTGTGGTGAGTGTTTATTGTGTTTAATGTTTTTTGGCCTGAAGATGATTTTCTGAACTTTCGCAGAGATTATTATCTTTTACTCGTATTTTGTAACTTATGTAAGTCTGTTCGTGTTAAAATGTATATTTTGATTATTTCAGAATGCAATAACATTAAAAAATGCTGACAGGGATCTATTTTCACTTGAGAAATCCTTGGACATTTCACATGAGATACAAGAAGAACACTTGAAAATTGTGGTAAGAAGTACAATATATTTGATAGCAATTTTGTTTGTATTTCCAACTCAAACTCAAAGCATTTATTTCAATTAAACCATTACAGGTACTTTTTTAACTTGTGTCTATTTGTGTTAGCATGTTTATAATTATTTCAGAATACTGAGAGTGATCTAGATGTACAACCAACTACTTCCCAGCATACTCATCACCTTGGGAAAGATATCACAACTGTGATACAACAAGAAAATTTGGAAACTGAGGTAAGATAATAGTTACATAAGGTTATTTGTTATTAATTTGATTTTTTTCAATTTAAAACATCTTCATGGATTAATTTGTAAAAGGTTCCGTGCCTATAAATTTATATTATTATTTGAAACTAGTTGTTGAAATGCTGGTAATAATTGAGACAATATTTTTAGGTAAAAAGGAAACGTAGCAATTTGGTGGAATATGATTATAGTACTACCGATGAAGATTTTTCTGTTGATTCAGATGGTGATCATACAT
The DNA here is from genome assembly GCA_949775195.1 of Diarsia dahlii. NCBI lineage: Eukaryota > Metazoa > Arthropoda > Insecta > Lepidoptera > Noctuidae > Diarsia > Diarsia dahlii. The sequence goes on from OX459189.1 coordinate 14,013,715, forward strand.
TTCAATTAATACCTGCAATGGATTCATCTGACGTCACTGATTTTTCTGATTATGAGAAAAAATTAACGAGAAAGAGGCAAAGCAACCCTATTAACTGGAAAGTTAATGTAACTAAAACAAAAAGATCTCAATGTTTACCTTATGTAAATAAAAGAAAGGAATGTCAAGCAAAAGCCCCAAAAAGTGTTGACTGTTCAAATTGTAAATTCAAATGTACAAACAACTTTACTGAGGATGATAGAAATAAAATTTGTACCGTTTACTGGGGTTTTAAAAGTTATGCTAGGCAAAAAGATTATCTATTAAAATTTGTACAAATTGATAAACCAAAACGTCGAAGGGTTGATGAAAATAGCAACAAAGCCCGCAGTGTATCAAAAACTTATAGCTTACAAAATAAGAATGGAACCTATAGGGTATGTGCCAAGTTTTTCGAGAATACTTTGTGTATATCAAATGGACCGATAAACTCTGCAGTCAAAAATATGAGCTCTGTTGGATGTTTCTCAGGTGAAGACAAGCGTGGAAAAAAAAGTCCTGGCAACAAAACAAGTGAGGCTGACATTGCATTAGTAAAATCACACATTGAAAAATTTCCAGTTATGGAATCTCACTATGTGCGTAAATCCTCAAAAAAATTATACTTGGAGAGTAACTTGTCCATTTCCAAGATTATACATCTTGGAAATCTCTACAAAGAGGATCTTCATAGAATAGATAACAACAATCAGAATCACAAACTGGTAAGTGAAAAAACTTACCGTCGAATATTTTGCGAAAATTACAATTATTCATTCTTCAAACCTAAAAAAGACTTATGTGCCACATGCTCCAAATATGAAAACGCTTCTGATACTGAGAAAAAGAACTTGGAATTTGAATATACTTTGCACCTCATCAGAAAACAGCAATGTAATGAAAGTAAAGAAACAGACAATGAAAGGTGTGCAAATGAACATTCATTTGCTATGTGTTCCTTTGATCTTCAAAGTGTACTACAGTTGCCTTATTCAAGTGTGTCACTATTTTATTACTCAAGAAAAATATGTGTCTACAATCTTACTATTTATGTTGGCCATGGAGAAACAGCTCACTGTTTCACTTGGAATGAGTTACATGCGAAAAGAGGGAGTAATGAAATAGGCTCAATATTGTACCATTTTCTTAAATCACTGCCTCCCGATGTCTCAGAAATTTCGCTATTTTGTGATACATGTGGGGGACAAAATCGAAACCAGCAAGTAGCTGCAATCTTGCTCTATGCTGTACAAACTTTAAATTTGAAAACGATAGAACTCAAATTCTTAGAGTCAGGCCACTCTCATATGGAATGTGATTCGATGCATTCAGCTATAGAGTCTGCAAAAAAATACAAATCTGCTTTCACTATGAAAGACTGGGTAGACATTTTTAAATCTGCTCGAAATCCGAAAGATCACAAACATAGAACAAATGGAGCGTACAAAGTGCACTTACTCAAATTTACAGATTTTTATGATTTACATGATCTAGCATCTGTTACAATAAAAAATAGAAACAAAGATGAGAATGGTGATTTAGTTTCATGGTTAAAGATAAAATGCATAAAATTTCGAAAAGAATACCCAGACATAATGTTTTATAGATATGATCACAATTGTGACTACAAAAAAAAATAATGTTGCCGGTAAAGGGCGAAAAAGAAACGGTTCAGTTGAACTTAAACCTGCATACAAAAACATGATCCCGATAACTGAAGCCAAAAAAAATGACATTGTTAAGCTTGCAGATGCTGGACATATACCAGAAGAGGTAGTATTGTGGTACAAAAATTTACCATCTAAAAAGTCCACCCAATCTGAGCGTTTGGCAGAGCCAAACTTTGATGAGGAAGATCCTCAAACCGAATAGAGATAAGTAAATTCAAGTTAATACTGAACTGTATTTACTTGGATTATCTCTCTAGTACTGCTAATTCATCTTTTATGTCTTTTTTATTATTATAACAATAAAAGTTTTTATTTCTAAACAGTATCAATAATTATTTCACTAAGTCCCATTTTTCATGTTTCTTTTTCCTGGAAAAATCTCATTAAGTACTTTTTAATTAATAATTCCTAAATAAAACGATATTTCTATAAAATTGGTTTATAGTAACAAATTGTAGATTATAAAGCATCTTATCCGTATAAATCAAAAAAATTGTTTCCGAAAATAAAATTTTGACATCATAAAAACTATTAAAATGCTAATTACTCCATTGTTTATGTTTGTCACTTAGTGAATTTTTCCTGTCACCCGACGAGTGTTTGCAAGCAACGTCCATCGATCGCTTCGTTAGGAATTTATTGTGATCAAAACAAAATTTAGTGTAACATTTCATAGTGCAAATAAAGTCGTCAGAGTCGTGCTAGATCTCGTTGAGCAAACATGTATTGTTCTTTTCTAAAGATTAACAAAATGATAGCCATGTGTATTTACGTTGCGTTAATTTATTTTATTCCATTGGCTAAGGTAAGTGGAAAATATATGTATGTAAAGTATATGTATATAGATGGTTGTAACTGGGATGCGCGGGTCCGACTCGAATTTGGCCGGTTTTTTACAAATTCACTTAATATTTTATGTCTAACACCACAGATTCCATAATAATAGTAAAGGATTTTGAAAATGAAAAATGTTTTCAGGGTTCAGTACCGGGCACGTTCTTTTGGAAGCCCCGCTTGGGTCTCGATTTAGCTATTCCTACAACCGGTAAGAAATCAACATTTATTCAAAGGCGTAACGATAAAACATTGTTTTTTATGTACATTGTCATCTTCCAGCCCTTATCCAAATTAATTTAGGGTCGTCGCAGCAGTGCGTGTTCTTCCATACCAACTTCTCTATTACTCGTCAGCTCAGCAGTCATCTCATTACTAGCCATATCATGCTTCACACAGTATATCCATCGTTTCTTTGGTCTTCCCCTACTTTTGTAGCCATCTACATTCATACTCAACATTTTGTTCACGACTTTTTCCTTATTCGTCTGCATCACATGACCGTACCTCGATAACCGATTAGCACAAAACTTTCAGTCATCAGCGCCAGAATTCTACTGACTAAAAACCAAACCCATGTTTCTTCTTCACCCTTGTGCTGAGGCCGCGTTATGCCTTTCGATAATCCGCAGCCCCGATGGGAGACTTACTCTTCCTTATATGCGAGTTGCGACCATTAGACCAACGAGGCGGTCTTACATACATACACACAAACGTATAGAGGTGCGTACGTATATTTAAATAATTATCAAAAAATCTACCATAATATGATGTGCTGAAAATGCAAACTACCTGTATATACGAATAAATATGGTAGGTAAACACAGCACATGAGCTTGTTGATACGAAGAAGGAAATTTATGCGTATAATGTTAGGTGTTTTTCTTTCAATTTTCAAATTCATCATAATTTTTGTACAGAAGTTTATGGAAGGCATACCGCTCTGTTCGACGATATAGGCAAGATGGGCTAGAGCATACGACAAAGATGAAGTTCAGAGCAGCTCTGGAAGAACTCGGGAACAAAACACGAAGACTAAAAAAAACCCTATCAACCATAGAAGAATCGAACATGGAAGAGAATATAAATCCATGTTTTGGCCATCAATGCTCCACCACTTTCGTACACGGCCGAGCCTTATACACAGGATGAAGAATACCTTGAGTAGCCAAATGATTGCAGACAGACAAAGAATAGTCAAGAGATAAGAGTAAAGAACCTCTAAAAAGCGGGCATGCTGGGTCTTACCTCACAAGCCCTGCACTTCTCGTCCCCCGCACCGGTCAGTGGACGAATATCCCATGCGGGTATCCCAGGAAGACCTTTGATCATATTATTATTGAAGAGAAACCTCTCACATACAGTTCGTATCTGTCACCTGCTACATAGCCAATTGCTACGCTCCTTAGAACGATGAAAACTTGTGAAAAAGCTGAACCCAAAACGACTGTCGCATCTCATCAAAATATAACAAAAAAGTGGAGATGTTGTATTTCGTGTGTGCAAGATTTAGGGGCAATAAAGCCGAGTTTTCAAAATGTATATTTAGTAAAAAGGGACACTACGTCGAGGAATAAATTTAAGAAAAAAACTTCGTTTTAGTTTTATAAGTGAGGCTGAATATTTCTGGGATTGCCTTGGGCCTTGGTATTAACAAAAAAAGCCAATTAAATAACTGGGAATCAAATGTGAAATTCTACTATTACTCTTTCTCTTCTGCTTTATGGTCTATATATTAATACAGATATAATTAATTCCACTGGCTCCTGAAATACAGGTATATAACTACTACTAGCTCTGCAGGCAGGGTCTCACATTTTTCTGTAACCTGTGTTTATGGCAACAAATTAATTATTTACTTCTTTAATATTATGAAAGTATGAAGAAGCATTTATGTTTTTTTACAGAGATCAATCAGAGGGTTTCGTTGCGTAATAGACAAAACATTATGGAAGGCACGTGTGTATTGATCGACGGATATAAAGCAGGTATAGCTGTTATAGCTATTGCTGCTGGTTTATCCAGTGCAGCAACTTATCCACATTTGGACCCGACGTCAGCGTTTTTCTATACGAATGTGTATAGATGGGCGCTAAGATACATCAGCCTGTAAGTTCTATGTTTTATTATTAAAAAATAGATTTTTTTAATGAAGAAACGTCTAGTAGTCCAGTTTTATCAGGGGTTTCACTTGGGAATTAGAGATAATCTATAAACTTGTATAAGCCTTTATATTAACGCCCTAAAAGATGTCTCAATACATACTTATCGTAGCGTGTCCGCGACTACAGATATCTAAAGTCAAAGGTTAAAATTTTGAGGCGTCCATTTAGAGCTGTCAATCTCCCTGGTTCGACTATTTCCATAGGTGGAGAGGAGAAAAAGGCCAAAATTACCTCAAACATGGACTACCTTAGACACTCACCTCGCTACTCATGTCGCACAGGGGACTGAAGACGCTACGAAATGGAATGAGTGCCTGTCTCCTGGAATATTCTTTTTAATGCATTATTACTTTTTTGATCAATCTGCAAGGCTTCATTTGGCAATTCCACCCTCTAGCAAGTTAGGTAGGTTGTTTGGAATGATATGCAAGTATTCCAAGCTTGGAAGGCAATCCAAATTGGTCCTGGACCTATATTTAAAAACCAGTAAAACTATACTAGGCTGGAGTGGATTGATGGGCATATTCCATCTATGGATGAGAAAACAAAAGAATGGTATTTGAAGCTCCGAGAGAAAACAAGAGATGACAGGAGGTATTTTAGATCAAACCCTGGTTTGCTAATGGGTATGTGGAAAGCAGCAAGTACCACTGCAGGCCTCCTTCCCTTGAACTTCAATATGAAAAGAAACACTATGAAAGCTGTTTGCATGAGATCGAGCGATGATTCTACTAAAAAATACTTATCAAACAGCGCTGAAAATAATATGAGATGTGCTGTACAGAACAAACAAAACCTTTCATTAATAGGTATAAACTTAAGCCCAGACAAGACATTCTTTCTTCCAGAGGGCATTCCGGTACAGAAGTCCCCAGTATCCGCCCTCAAGGAAAGAGCAATTAAGATGATCTTTACGCATTGGCCAAAGGGACTTCTACATTGTTGCTACGTTAGTGTTTAACCGTCTAGGCGCTACAGCTAGATTGAGAATAGGTATTGCAGCTTGCAAAAGAGTTTTAGGATGGAAGAATATGCGAGCAACCTAAGAAAAATATGTCTTTAAAGGTTCAATTAATTGAAGACGGTGGGGAAAATCTTTGGAATTGCGCTAATTGTCATCTTAACGAAATATCTATGAAGAGAAGAAATAGAGAGTTATAAGAAACATATTTACATTATAGATGGTACGCAAAAAAAAATCGAAGCATTTACTTCAATTAGACCATTACAGGCACTATTGAAGGCCAGAAAAACAAATAAATCGAAGCTACAGTCACAGTCCCAAAGCATAATAACTTCAGAGGATACTGTAGTTGCCCTTTCCAAAGCGTAGTTGTTTATGGAGAAGAATAAGCAAGAAACTCCATGGAATGGACACTCTTCTAAATCAGTATACGAGTATATTGTTACAAAATCTTGGTTACATCATTTATGTTGAGATCATACATAATTATGTGTGAAAACGATGTAAAAATACGTGCAAGTTACTCTTAACTTGCTCATACTAATAAGCACAAAGAAATAATTTAAAGGAACTCAATAATGTAATCGATTAATAAAATCCCTAGTCACATTCAGGATGCTGCTGGGTCTAACACGCTTTTGTAGCGCTTCCGGGATGTTTACCGATGCCAGGATTGATGGTTTTCATGCCAGTATGCGGAAGCAGTGCGCTTTCATTCTTGGAAGCATACGTGCTAGCACCGACAGCATCCTGAGTGTATTGTGTGATAGGTGGGACAGCCCCATGCTACCAAATCTAGTGAGTACTAGATATGACTGCACACACGTAGTGTGTGGTTTTAGTACTTAATCTCCGCTGTCCGTATGACTGTCTGTCAACAGGCTTTAGCTCATGATCCGTAATAGGTAGACAGTTGAAATTATCAAAAAATGTGTATTCTGTTTGTTGTTGGTAAACAAATAATTTAAAAAAACTGCCTCGTTGGTCTAGTGGTCGCAAGCGCGACTGCAGAGCGTGAGGTCCTGGGTTCGATTCCCGGGTCGGCCAAAAAGTGCTATTGGGTTTTTCATTTGAAATTTCCCAGTAGTAGCCCGGAGTTAAGAAAATGGCGGTATAGTACCCCCGTGCGTCGGAAAGCACGTTAAGCCGTTGGTCCTGCGCCTGATCTCTCTCCGGTCGTGTCGGATTGCCGTCCCATCCCATCGGACTATGAGAGAAAAGGAAACAGAGAGTGCACTTGTGCCTGCGCACACACTTGTGCATCATAGTATTTCCCGCGCAGATGGCTAATCTCCGCTGGGATTGGCCGCCGTGGCCGAAAAACGGTCAGGAGGACTATTATATATATAGACTATCTTATTTAGCAAAGATTGATCTTGTATGTTTACTAACATTAGGTTAAGACTTTTGGTTAGGAGGACTGTACCATCACCCTCCATAGCGACTGTTTTTTTAGTTATTATACAATTCCCACCGCTTAAAATTATTTATGCTATAAAGACGCAAATCAAAATAACGAAATTAAAAAAGAACACATTAGTAGAGTACATTAGTATAAGGTACTTATAGTTATCTGTGGTAATTTTCTTTCCTGCCCTTGGTTGCGGAAAAATAAGAAAAACGCACGCGTGCGAAATACGTTGCATGTCGAACTTAATCGTAATGCAATAAGAGCCAGTTTCCGAGGAAGTGTATTGAAAAATAAATTGTACATTGTTGTTGAGAAACCGCTGGATCTTGAGAAAGCTAATGAAAAGAAGAGAAAGAAGGAGCTTTTGTATCAATCTGAGTTAATACTTCTGATTTCACCTTCCGAATTAAAGCAAATTAAAAACTGCAAAACAGCTCATGATATTTGGACTACGCTTGATTCCATATAAGGGCCGGCTAGAAAGGTTTCACTTTTAAGGCAGTTAATACTGTCCAAAATGGAACATGGCAATATTACAGAGCATTTAAATAAGTTCATGGACGTGATATACTAGTAGATTTGCTCGCTGCTATAATGTAATACAGCTTACCATCTGATTACGAAAATTTTCGTGTTGCTATAGAATCCAGATATACGTTACCTTAACTTCAGAAGCCAGACGAATTAATAACGACAGTACTAATGATGAACATGAAGAATAGTCGAATTTCGTAAAAACATGCAAATTTTGCAAGAAGAAAGGACATGTTATCAATGAATGCAGAAAACTGTAGAGTAAGAAGAAAAAAGAAACGAACGAAGAAGTTCCTAAAACTTCCCACGCTTTATGTATGCATTCCAAAAGTAAAAGTCCAGTTGATGAAAGAATACATGGATTCTTGACAGCGGTTGTACATCGCACATTTACACATTGCACATTACTACAGAAACTATTTCGAAAATCTCGACAAATTTAACTAGATAGTACACAGCGACGTTTGTGGTCCGATGACTCAAACCCTCGGTGGAGAGAAATATTTCATAACGTTTATCGATGACTACTCTAGATACAGCCGAGTCTATTGCATAAAACAAAAAAGTGATGTATTGGACTTTAAACTTTACAAGGCAGAAATGGAAAATTTCACAGGTAACAAAATTGTCAGTCTCCAGTTTGGCAATGGTTTGGAATACTGCAATCAAAATTATGTCAATTTTCGAAAAGAGCATGGCATTACAAGATGATTGACAACACCATATTCACCACACCAGAATGGTGTTGCAGAACGCAAAAACCATACTCTCTTGGAAAAAGCTAGGATAGAATCCAAAGCACCACAAAGCCTTTGGGGACTTGGGGAGAAGCAATTCAAACTGCAAACTACCTTTTCACTTCTCATGTTCTAAAATTCGTCTTTATGTCCTGCGTAGGCGACTTAAAGTCGCGTTTTATGCTTTAGACTTTAGAGCATAAAGTAAAATCTTCGTCGAAGACCAAGGTAATCGGCCTAACAGCCACACGAACAACTTCAACTTTAATTCGTGTCGTTAGTATTCTAAGCAACGATATTAACAGCCAAAGTGCACAATAAAACTTCATGAAATAAACTTATATTTATTATTACGACCAATTTTTTTTTAAATTAGTTTTTAATACTAGTTAATCAATTTAAACTATAACTAAATTATCATAGATGTGAAAACAAAATGTTTTTATAATATAAAAAATAGATATAAAAACAAAATGTTTTGTCGCTGTTTTATTTCCTAAATAAGAGTGTACAACTCGTCCATAAAACCCATTTTACTCTCTACTTTATATCCATCCTCACTCGCAAGCTCGCTCGGATGGATAAACGTCTTGCGTAAAATGGTGCGTTTTATGCACTTGTTATACTATTGTAATCGGAGTGTCAATAAAACTATTTCTGCGCATTTTGATACCGCTACTACACCTTTTGAGCAATGGCAATAAAGAAAGCCTCGCATCTTCTATCTGCGTCCGTTTCGAATAAAAGCCTTCGTACTACTTAAAGATGGCAAAGAACATGAAAAATTCAAATTGAAAGCTATACCTGGGATGTTTGCAGGCTATTCAGATACATCCATCAAATGCTTATATAATTTGGGTACCTTCAAAACATAAAATAATGATTGCCAAAAATGTTCGATTCACTAACTAACTTTACTACACCGGAACACAAAATTCAATCTCGGAAATTACAAAATCTTTGAAAGATAATGATAAACCTTACGACGAAATAAACTTATTTGATGATGATGTTGAAAGTGAGTATGAGTCAGTGCAAGAAAACGATGATGAAGAAATACCTATCTCAGATACAGATGAGATGCTAATGACACATTCCAACTAAATACTATCTTGGGAATCTATTTGAGCAAGATGAGAAGTGGTAACCAAACCAAAGACTAGAATCAATTTTTGGAATGCCTAAATACACTATCCAATTAAAAATACGAGTAGCGACAGAATGTTTAAAAAATAAATACGTTCCTCGTCACGTACGATTCGATCATATGACCCGAGACGAAGTCATAGCAAGAAACCAGAGTGCTGCCTAACCATGTTTTTGGAAGAAACCAATCAAAAGCTGTGATCATTTTAGACGGCACTTATTTATTTGTGCAAAAAAGTTCGAACTTCCTCAATACTCAATAGTTTATTTGCATTCCAAAATGTGTACTTAGGTGGTAAATTAAAAATAATGAGATCATTATGGACCCTGTCGGGCACAGCTAAAAGTAAAGATACAGTAGAACAGGAAGCTTTAAAAACACAAAAAACTATATCCAAAATAAATTCAATAGTACCATAATAGGAATTCTTTACATACTTACATAGAATTTTGTATACATTATTTATATTTTATCATTTAAATATTAATTTATACTATAGTAGCATTTTTCTGTTAAGAATTGTTTAAGCTTTTTTATAAATATGTTTAATGTTTCTTCTTTTTTTATTATTTCAGGTAGTTTTTTATTATTTTTATAGACATTACATAGGGGCATTGTTGAGTGTATTAGTCGAGATTGCGGAATGTTTAATCTTGATTTGTGTCGGAGTGTGAAACGTGATTGTTTATCTTCGCGCTTTGTGTAAAACTCTTGATATTTACGAACAAATTTGCAGGTTTCTAATATGTATATACTGGGGAGAGTTAAGATATTTTAATTTTGGAAGTGAGGTTTGCAGTTGTCAGTTTGATCTATATTTGCCAGGATTGTAACAAATTTTTTTTGAAGGATAAAAAGTGAGGATGCATCTGTACTATTTCCCCAAAGGATAACACCGTAGCTTAGCCATGCATAAGCATTTGCATAGTAGGTGGTGAGCGCTGTTTGAAGATTGGTTGTCACCACTATATAGAGTCTTTGCATAATATAGACTTATTAGTCCTATTTATTTTTTGTTCTTCCTCAGCATTCCATTTTGGATCGGAGGAAGTGGCGGCAACTACTGTGAGACACACAGAGTTTGGAAAAGGCGATACTATTACATGGATGAGTTTATGCCGCAATGGTTACAATCTGCTATATTTTATGTCAAAAAAGAAGAATGGGAAAAAGAAGCCCAGGAATTTAGAAGATTTAAAAAATACTCTGAACCGGCATTTGGAAAACATTTCAGGTTTCCAACAAAAATATTTAATGATTTCAAATCGCAATTCACCGAGGAAACTGTTGAAGCTCCACATGAAGCTTCTGATCTTTCAATAGTAGACTGATTCTACTAGTGTACTACTTTTATCAATAAGAAAATTTAAAAACAAAGAACCGACTGCAATCCGTGATTAGATCTAGCATAGGGGGATACCATACTACCGTATAATATGTATAGGTACCGTATGACATAATTAAATTCTTTTGTTTTTACAACAAGTTTTGCTTACTGTTAGCCTGTGCCATCCCACTGCTGGGCAAAGGCCTCCCTTTTTTTTTTTTTTTGGTGGGTGGAAAATCATCGAATAACCCCCCCCCCCCCCGCTCTTGGGCAGAGCAAAGGGGAGTGTCAGACTTCTACCGACTAAAAACCAAACCCATGTTCCTTCTTCGCCCTTGTGTCGGAGCCGCGGTAACCTTTCGATATCCACAGCCCCGCCGGGCGTCGGCCCTTGCGGGCCCCTTCCATATTGCTGACATCTCTTTGAGGCGCGCGTGGAACACGTACGCGCCGCCGACACGGTCTGTTGCCGTCGTGACGACGGCCGGACGGCGAGCTAGCCCGTTACTCACCGTCCACAGGCCCGCGTCTACGGTGGCCGGAGGTCATCGCGTGATCCCCGACGCCCGGAGCGCCTTCCGCGGCGGCTGGGACGTTGAGAGGTTCTCTCCCTCTCTTGTTCCGCCACCTCCTTCGCTAGCATCACTGCTTCGCAGAAGGAGGCGACGGCGTCCCATTCCTCTTTGCCCCGGACCATGGCTTGCACCAGGGCCGGGCGCGAGAGGTCGCCGCCGCCGATCGCCGCTAAGAGAACGCGGCGGGGCTCTGCCCAAGCAGGACACGCCTCCACAGTGTGCTCCACCGTGTCCTCCGGTCGATCCTCGCAGTGGAAGCATCCGGGCGTTTCCTCCCGCCTGATTCGGTACAGGTACCTCCCGAAACACCCGTGTCTGGTGAGGACCTGCGTCAGACGGTAGGTGAGGGCGCCGTGGCGCCTCTCCAGCCACTCCTCAAAGAGGGGACTTACCGCCACTGTCGTGGCGTGCCCTAAGGCCTCCCCTCATTCTGCCTTTCGTTCTTCTTGGCATGCGATCCGCTTTCAAAGAAGACCTAAAATCTACAGCAGCCGATTTAGTTTATGGCGAAACTCTTCGGCTGCGCGGTGAAATGCTTGTCACAGTTCCGATATTGATACGAGTGACCCAGCAGACCTCGTGCGACCAATCCCTGCATCTGGCCATACTCAACTATCATCTTTTATTTTCAAAGATCTAACCAGCACAAAACCCTATGGACCCGAACCCATTGTGCCCATCCCTGTCAAGCTTTTTTGTAAAGGATTGGTAATTTATCGGTGATGGTTCTTAGATAGGTGTTATGGTGTTGCAATGAGCTAGGGGGAGCTACAGTTATCATTTTTCGCTTGTAAAATAAGTATCAAATGTTGGAGGTGTTATGGTATTAACCCACCAGGGGGCGCCGGCGCGGTGCAGTTAATATTAGGTCTTTACCTATGAAATTGGAGATTTGTATGAGAATTTTCAAATATTAAAATTTTGGTAATTTCTTTATTTCAGCTAATCAAAGTACTGGCCCAAATGATCTATACAATTTTGCCCTTTTGATGGCAGTTTGTTTATCCCTTTACTGTAGAAGTCTGCCGGACGGGAGGCGATGGAGTCAGCGAAAGCGTTTTGTACTGCCTCTCGGATGTCGAATTTTTTACCACTTAAAAAAATTTCTAAATTTTGAAAAAAGTAGAAATCTGTTGGGGCAACGGCTTCCAGCTGTAACTCTTGTAGCTTTGCGATGGTCTTTCGTGAAGTGTGAGCTCGCGCGTTGTCGTGGAGAAGCAATGGGGAAGAACGATTGACTAGTCTTGGTTGTTGAATTGCGAGCTTCTCCATCATTGTTTGCAATTCTTGGCAATAGACATCTGCCGTCACTGTTGTGCCATTCGGTAAGAAGCTGTGGTGTACAAGTCCGGCACTGGTCCACCAGACAGTCACCATCATCTTCCTATGAGTAATTTTTTTTGTAGCGCACTGATTAGGTGATGTACCCGGGTCCACCCACTGAGACGAACGCTTACGGTTGTCGTACAGGATCCACTTTTCATCGCAGGTCACAATTTGATTAAGAATTTCATCGTTTCTATGCTGATTCAGTAGTGCTATGCATGCTTCGACGCGTCAATCTCGCTGTGGGTCGCTTAGTTCGCGTGGCACGCACTTATCTAGATTTTTTCTTTCCAATTTGACGCAAGTGCCTCAATGGTGTTTTGACACTAACTTCAAGGCCTGCAGTAAGCTCAGCCTTAGATTGAGTTGGATCTGCTTCCACTATCGCCTTCAATTCGTCGTTGTCGACAATGTTTACCGGCCAACAGCGAGGCTCGTTCTTCGACTCAAAATTTCCAGATTAAAAACGATTGAACCAGTGATGGACCGTGTTTATGCAAGCAGTGTTAAGCCCGTACACGTCGTTAATGTTTCGTGTTGTTTGCGCAGCGGTATTTCTACGAATGTACGAATTAGCAGTTTATCCATGGCGCCAAAAACTACCACAATGTCATAAAAACAAAAAACTATCAAAAAACAAATGACTGAATTTGAAATTAAAATAACACGTCTTTCGAATAAAATTTACTTGAATTTCGAATTACGCGCCAATCCACAGATAATTAAATCTGAAAATGCCGGTTATAGAATCTCCAATTACATAGGTAAAGACCTATTATTTTTCAGTGTATCTCTTGAACGGTTTGACTTTTTTTGCTACGGCTTTCTGTAATGGTTTTGATGTTTATATGTGACAGTTATAACGTGTGATACTATATTTGAATTTATAAATATTGATATTCTTTGTATTACAGAACAATGGCTTCAAAGCCCATGCAAGCTTATGATCAGATTTAGTAATCACCAGGTTGGTAGTTCATTCAACAGAATAAATACCATTCATGTCGGATCACTAATTTTAGTTAATAACCAGATTAAATTTAAAGACCGAAATGACATTATTAGCCTATCTATTGAACGCATTATTGAAATAGCCGGTATAGAATTGGAGTAGTTTATTATTTAGTGTATACAGCCCCCCCCCCCTCGGGATTGTATGACAGCTTGGATGAAGTTTTACACAAGATTTGTAACACAAACAAGTCCAAGCCAATTTATTAGAAAAGTCTCATGTAGTAAAATTGTTGGAAATAACTAATACGAGATAAAGTTTAACAACGGTTTATTATCCGGTAAAGGCTTTACAGAACAGAAAGCATACAAGTGACACACGTTGTCACATCAAACTAAAATCTACTTTTTGATATTATATCCAGATTTGAGGTTTATTTCAACATCCTCCCTTAAACTCAAATCAACCCCATCTTGAGGGCACAGTATGCTAGTTTAGAATATGGAGTCGCTTTAGTAAGTGCATCAGCTACCATCAAGCCTGTCTGTATATACTGCACATCAACGGCCCCTTTAACAACTTTAACGCGTACAAAGTGGTGTATCACATCAATATGCTTCATCCTGGAATGGTAACCATCGGATTCTGAAAGTTTAATAGAACTTTGGTTATCACTGTAGTCGTAGATAATCATTGCCTCATTCTTCAGTAGAGGCCAAACTGTTTCTTGAAATTGCTTTAGCCACAAAGCCTCTTGAACACAGGACGACAAAGACATAATACAACAAAGAAATAATATTATTAATTATTTATGAAATGTTCATACTCGATTTAACACTTTTTAATAATGTCTAAAAAAGACAAGTATCTCAAAGTTGGATTTTTAAAAGCGGGTTCTCTGGGAACAGGTCATGACGATTTTATTTGTGCAGTCGGCAAGTACGATTTCGATGTGTTGGCTATAAACGAAACTTGGTTACGTTCGGGCGAGGAGGGGCGCGCGCCTGTGGTGCTGGGCTATCGCCTGCGACACGTGCCGCGGCCGGCATGCAATTTTCACCATTGTCCCTGTGGACCATGATGAAATCTCACGCATTCACACTCAAATGCACACAATTTACAATCAAATGCGGAAGGCTGCGACCACATTACTTTAAATATGCTTAATCTAACTTTGCCACTTACATTGGAAATTATCACATATATTATTAATTACTCAATATGGACTTCTACGTTTCCCAGCCAGTGGAAGATTGCCACTGTCAGACCCCTGCCAAAAAATTCAAATCCTACAGAAATTAAAGACTTGCGGCCTATCAGCATATTGCCCTGTCTGTCAAAGGTAATGGAGAGAGTGGTGTGCCTTCAGCTAACTCGGTTCTTGGAAGAAAATTAATTGTTACCGGACTTACAATCCGGTTTCAGAAAGCAACGCAGCACTTCTACGGCGTTATTGGATGTCACTGATAACATTTTATCAGCCCAAGACAAAGGCATGTGTACACTGATGGTGCTACTTGACTTTTCCCGCACTTTTGACTGTATAAATATATCGCTGTTACTGGCTAAGCTTAGCTACTACGGTTTTGATGACAATGCTATACAATGGTTCCGCAGCTACCTCAGTGACAGGAAACAATTCGTTGAATTGCGCTTGGATGACGGTACTTCTTTGACTTCAGCTCTAGCTTCATTGGAAAGGGGAGTTCCTCAAGACTCGATTTTAGGACCAATACTGTTCATTATTTACTGTGCAGACATAATTAAGTGCCTTGAGAATTGCAAATATATGCTGATGATGTTCATGTCTATCTATCTTTTAGACCAGAAGACTACAACTCGGCAGTTCAGCGTTTAAATAATGACTTAAATAAAATAGCCACCTGGTCAGAAGAGCACTGCTTGGCATTAAACCCGGCCAAGACCAAATATATGTTGTTTGGTACAAAGCAGCAGCCCCATTCCCAAACAAACACTTTGTACTAAAAATGAAGTCAAGACGAAAATTACACCTGGCATAAGAAACCAAAGTACTTATATGATAAGGTGTGTTGGAGGACCAGTAGACGCGATTGCGCTCCTCGCCTCTGTGCACAGCAACTGACAACACAGTCTCACAAGACGGCTGCTTTCAGGGGCAGTTTTAGATACGCCGCATCGAAAGTTTGGAACAATATTCCACCACCAATTATAATAGTTGGTAGAGATGGGTAACTAGCCGAAATTTCAATAGCTTAGCTAGCCAGCTATTTGTGGTGGAATAGCCGGCTAGCTAGCCAGCTATTTGGCTACTTGGCTATTGACCAATAACAACTAGCCAGTAGCCCTCGCTAGCGGCGCAGCGGCGCGCGGCGTAGCTAGCTCAAGATCAACTGCCCAACAATTCGAGTTCGATCCTCACCCCGGCAACATAAATAATAATAAGTTTGGAAAATTCATGATTTCGTTTTTCATTTACTTTTTATTTTATTTCCTAATTTTTTTAAAAGTAATGACTTCTCGTAGGTCGTACGTATTCTAACTATCCTATTTCGTAAATTCTACAATAAACGATGAAATTACTAAGTATAATGCCCTCTCTTTCCCTCATCTATTTTGTGACTATTGTGAGAAAGAGATGTGCGATGCGAGTGAAGTACGCACTCGCGCGTCTCACACTCACACTACTCAGTGCAGTAAGCACGCACACAGCTAATCAGCTATCGGCTACTCCAGCTAGCCGGCTACCGAATATCGGGACGGCTACCGGCTACGGCAACGTAGCGCGTATTAGTTATAATATACTCTGTGGCGACTATCCGCTGTGCCATCTAGCCAGTAGCCAGCCAGTAGCCAATAGCTAGTTATCGTGTTGACGGATATCATAGCCGTAGTTATTTCATTAATAGCCGTTATTTGGCTAGTTATTGGAATAGCTACCCATCTCTGATAGTTGGCACGATACACACTTTCAGAACCCGTCTGCGGCAGTATTTGATGGATGCGCAACGAAAGCTGGATTTGGTTCAACATAATTTTTCAATAATATGATTTGTACCTACTTCACAAAATAATACTCATTGTTGCAATGCCGATTAAATTCCGATGTGTATTTACGTTGCCATGGGAAAGCTCGTGATGACTGCTGTCGCTTGCGCGGCGAAGCGTGCTTCTTTTAGCTGCCTCTTCCGTCCCAGGCTTGGGTGCCGTCTTGAGATTACATGCCATCGCGTATTGGAGACCTAGACAAAAAAAAACTATTTTTACAGCTCATCCAATCACGCCACGTCTATAGACGTGATATATGATAGTTGCTGCTAATCAAATACAAATATAAATGCATACCTACTTACAAAATGTGTCTTGCTGCAACTTCCACTCTTCCAAAACGGGCAGAAAGTAGGTCACTGTATTATGAACCCATAAATATACCCACATTTCTTCGTTCTTGTATTCCGTTTGTTGTTCGATTTTTTTTACGTTATATCACGATAATCTATTTATATCCTAATCAATGTAATGTTATAATCCATTAGTATTAAAATACAATCCACATTAGCACTCACTACTTTCAAGTTATTCTCTAGGAATTCAATCTCATCTAATTAGTCTACTTTGCTTCATTTCCTTTTATTTAATTTCAATTCTGTCGTAAATAGTACATTTTGATACAAGTGCAGAAAGTTTGTTATTGCATTCGAGGCAGATTCAGGTCGAGAAATGCAATAACAAATTCCCACTTGTATCAAACGACGTTTTTCAATACACTTTCAAAAAAATTAACTAAAAACGTTATGTGTTTTTGTTAACAAATTTGATGAGACTGATTTAATTTACTTTTTTTCCGCGGTTTGATTTCGCCAGGTTGAAAAGAAGCAAAGGTATAAAGCCGCCAAACAGCCTCACAGGAAAAATATAAAATTCAAATATTTGTTAATTAGGAACACAAAAAAATGTTTACTTGTTCATAGAAGTAAATAATTGTTTAAAATATTTACGTTTATTAGTAGTACTCTTTTTACAAACACAATTTAAATATTCAAAAAATATTTGCGCTGTAAAGACGCAGATCAAAATGACGAGATTAAAAAAAAACACGCCTGCACTCTATAATAGTCAGTGGTGTTTTTTTTTTTTAAATTTCTTGTTTTAATCGAATTACCGCTGCTTTAAGATTACAGCGTGCGGTAAGAAGATTACAGCACGCTGTAATCTTATTACCGCACGCGTGCGAAATATGTTGCATGTCGAACCTAATCGTAGTGCAATAAGAGCTAGTTTTCGAGGAAGTGTATTGAAAAAAATATAACGTGTCAAGCGCGTGATCGTCCGCTGCGCTCCGCTGCGCTCCGCTGCTTGCAGCGCTTTGTCGGCGGGTAACTGCACTGACTGACAAAATGTTGATGAGCACCGGCATCGCACGCGCGAAATATTATTTACCATAGGTACCTACCTATTATTATTATTTTATACTTTGGATTATTTACACTTTGGATTTATTTTATGTGATTTATTTTACGCGAGAAATTAAGTGGACTGTATCACTAATGGGGCGGCAACGATAATGCCCGAACGAGAAAATCGACAAAATGTTATGTCACGATAAAAGGGGTGTGCTTTGAATAGGCACTCACCTGATTGCTCCCTGGACGATGTCTTCGAAACCAGGACCTTCACGAAGGAACCCTTCCAGCTACCCAGTACTGACGTCAGACTTACCCAGTCGCTGTACAAGTTACCTTCCTTTGGTCCGGCTGAATCCAGGTATCATGGAAGCTTGAGCACCGATTCAATAGCACACTCACGATTAGACGAGAAACTGAGGTTATTGGCACAACTTTTAAAGATTTTGAAGTATCATGACGGTTTCAATAATGACGAGGAAACTTATTCGCGCCCACGCGCTTCAACCCACGACGAGACAAGAAAAAAGCAGAGACAATCTCTAGGAATGTTGCTAAACCCAAAATTGGTTTCAGGGTTGCCATTACAAACCACTTAATTAATATATTTAGTTACTAAAGTGAACATTATGATTAGACTATAAGTATTATTTTCTTAATTGTGACACATAAAATATCTATTTATACATATTAAGTTGTGTGCAACGCACCTTTTTTATAGTTTCATACTTTTTGGTATTTTGTACAGTGTTTATTTATATTTCGAATGTGATTTTATTTTGATACTATTATTGTTTTATGCAAAAATATACTTGAAGTTTATCATCGTTCATGGCGTTTTGCTTTTCTCCTATAAAAATTAGGAAAAGTATAGCAGTCTTTAAATCCCAGCAGTGGTGATAGAGACCAGTCCGCTACATACGTGGTCCTTCGATAGCCAATCTATAAGTGGTGGTGATGGTGCGTACTCGTGCGGGTGCCAAGATGGGAGCTGAAGGGAACGCTGTGGAGAGGGAGCTGGAGCAAACAGAGCCCAGCCACTCACCCGCCAACGCGGCGGCCGCAGTCCAGACCCCTTCGAGGCCCGTCTCCGGCATTCAGACCCCGCCGTGGACCGACACCATCCAGACTCTGTCGAGACCAGTAAGTAGAACTTCATCTCGTTCTTCTGCTACATTGGTGGCTAGAAAGTTAGCCGCAGAGGCTTTACATGCTCGCCGTATGGTTGAAACAGAACGTGAGGCCGCAGAGAGGGTCGCCGCGAGAGAGCGTGAGGCCGCAGAGAGGGTCGCCGCGAGAGAGCGTGAGGCAGCGGAGCTGGAACTTCGAGCGGAATTAGCGGCTATAGATGCCGATGCCAGTCATCATAGTTCGAGAAGCAGCCGTTCGGTCAATGATTGGCTGCAGAAGTCGCAAGCTGACCCCGTTGAATTTACGTCAATTATCACGGCCGGCCCCTCTCGCCCTGCTCTAGTTATCCCAACACCAGTATCGCCTATAAAACCGGCTAACCTAGCCACCACAACTACAAATGCTAACACGCATCTCTGTTCCAGCGATTCAGACCGCCTTGTGAAGTCGTTAGGCATTCTCATAGATAATGTTAATAAAGGCGCTTGCCACCGTAGGGGTGATAGGGATTTTTCATTGCCGTTTTTCGACGGTAAATCGCATCTAGAATGGCTTTCTTTTAAAAGAGCCTTTCTAGATACGATGGACTCGCATTCTGCAGTGGAAAATCTAGCTAGGTTGAACAAGGCATTAAAGGGATGCGCGCGTGAAGCGGTGATGATGCTGTTGGCAACGGCGCGCGAGCCTCGTGTCGTTCTGCGCGCGCTCGATACGCGCTTCGGCCGCCCAGAGCTTATAGTGGCTCAGGAGGCAGCTGCGATGCGCGCTCTACCGCGCGTCTCCGGTGAAGGTAAAGATCTTTCTATTTTTGCCAGTCGTGTTCGTAATTGTGTGGAAGCGATTCGGTTACTCAACCAGCCTCATTACCTAACATCGCCAGAGCTGATTCAATCGGTTATTTCTAAAATCCCCCCACTGTTACGAGCACAATGGGTGGCCTACGCCGGCAGTCACGCGCCCAGTGGTCTACCCATGCTCGACATGTTCGCCGACTTCCTGGCCGACATAGTCGAGCTGCAGTCTAAATTCGGTCTCCTCCCTGAATCGGCTGGCGCGCCGAGTTTGGCTTCCGCTGCTGTTGGCCGAGTCAGGGATAAGGTGCACGCAGTCGTTGATGAAGGGAAATCTCGGTCAAAACCTAAAAATAGTTCATCCACGGCTGCTGCAGGCAAAATTCATTGTGTTTTATGTCAACAACAGCATTCTTTGACGCAATGTGACAAATTTCTTTCCTTGTCAGTAGATGACAAGTGGAATTTCATAAAAAAGAAAAGAATTTGTCACAGGTGCCTCAAAGAAGGTTGGCATAGGCTAAGTTTGTGTTCAGCAAAAAGTCTGTGCGACATTGGCGATTGTAAATTCCGCCATCATAGGTTGTTGCACAGTGCTAGTGAGCGCGCAGCCGCGGCTCACGTAGGTTTAGAAGAGGACGACGATCCTGCGCCGTCCACGTCGAGCTCCGCCCCATGCGCGTCGAGCTCTGCACCTTTAGTTTCTCTTACTGAAGAGAAAGAGATCCTGTCCCACGCGTCAACTTCGTTTTCAGCTGAAAGTCCGGCGCGATCGCTGAGTCTTCGCCCGCTGCTGAAAGTTGTTGCTGTGACTGTGTCTGGTCCGTCTGGAAGTGTCGATACTTATGCGCTGTTGGACGACGGGTCGACTGCTACTTTCATTGATGCGGAGGTTGCTGCTAAGATAGGTGTTAAGGGGCCAGAAGGACATGTTCACGTGGATTGCATAGGGGGCCTTAACAAGAACGCACTGGTGCGTTACGTCGACTTCTACATCAAGGGTCGTCACGCGAAAGATAGTCACCTTATTCGTAGGGCTAGATCTATTGGCGGTTTAGGGGTGTCGTCTCAGTTTGTCAACAGGGACGCCGTCACGAAATACCCATATCTTGCGGATCTTGCAGATGAGTTGTGTTACGGTAAAATTCAGCCGATGCTCATCATTGGCATTGACAACTGGCATCTCACCGTATCTAGGGCCACACGTAAGGGGTCTAAGTCACAACCTGTCGCGATTCGTACTGCGCTTGGTTGGGTATTGTTCGGTTTCGGTTGTAGTTCAACTACTCAGGTTGATGTTGTTAGTCACGCCACAGTGTTTGAGTCCGCGACTACAGGCCAGAGCAACCGTTCCGAATTAGAGCAACTTATTAAGGAGCAGTACAAACTCGAGTCTATAGGTATTTCGAAACGTGAGGCGCGCAATGTTGATGACGAACGTGCAGGTCAGATTATTGACCACACAGCACGCCGCCTGCCCAGTGGTCATTTTGAGGTAGGCCTGATATGGAAGTCTGACGTTTTATCGGTACCTGATAGTTACAACCTCGCCTTTTCTAGGTTTTTAGGCTTGGAGAAGAAGTTGTGTAGGGATGGTGGCTACGCGGAGCGGTACCGTGCCAACGTTCTCGATATGGTTGGGAAAGGCTACGCCGAGCTGTGTCCAGAGGCGCCCACAGGGCCACGAATTTGGTACCTACCTCACTTCGGTGTAGTCAACCCAAACAAGCCTAATAAACTACGAGTGGTGCACGATGCCGCTGCCAAAACCGAGGGCGTTTCGCTAAACTCGTTGTTGTTAACGGGCCCTGACCTGCTCCAGCCACTGCTGGGCATTCTTTTTCGGTTTAGGGAAGGAAAAATTGGGTTGACCGCGGACATTCGGGAAATGTTTCCGCAAATTAAAATTCGCGCTGAAGACCGCGACGCGCAGAGGTTTTTGTGGCGCGATAGTCCGCGCGAACCGCTGCGCGTTTACCGGATGTCGTCGATGATGTTCGGTGCCGCTTCTAGTCCCTTTACGGCAATTTACATTAAAAATAAAAACGCGGCCGAGCATCAGACACGATACCCGGACGCAGCACATGCAATCATTTGCGACCATTATATGGACGATTGCATCTGCAGCCTTGACAGCGTAGATGAAGCAGCAAAACTGGCCGCTGATATTCACACTGTCCACAAAAACGGGGGTTTTGAAATGCGTGGCTGGGCCTCCAACAGCGCCTTGGCCCTGACGTTGTTGCCGAAGGAGACATTGCTGGAGGCGCCGGTGACTTCACCCGTAGACCTGGGCCACCTGGCCACTCCTGTGAGGACGCTTGGCCTTATTTGGCAGCCCACTACAGACTGTGTCGGTTTCAATATTGGATTAAATAAGGGTGGGCTGCCAAAAAAGCTTACCAAGCGGGTGGTTTTGGCCCATGTGATGCGGGTTTTTGACCCACTCGGAATTCTTGCGCCTCTAGTAGTGACTGGGCGTATCATGTTCCAAAATGCGTGGCGCAAGGGTCTCGAGTGGGATGAAGAACTGTCACAGCAGGACAGTGTAGCGTGGAGGTTGTGGTTTCAGGATTTGTTTGGGGTTGCCGAATTGCAGATCCCACGCTGCTACTGCCTAGCTGACTATGAAGTAAATCAATGCGAGCTTCATGTTTTTTCCGACGCCAGCGAGTCTGCCTTTGCTGCGGTGGCTTACTGGCGGTTCGTGCTCAAGGATGGAGAAGTCAAGCTCGCACTGATTTGCAGCAAGGTCCGTGTAGCTCCCCTAAAGCCGGTGTCGATTCCGCGGTTGGAGCTGCAGGGAGCGTTGATCGCCGCGCGCCTCGCTTCAACAATCTGCGACTCTCATCGTTTCAGACCCGTCAGGCAAGTTTTTTGGTGTGATTCAATGACGGTGTTGAGTTGGTTACGAAGCGAGGCCCGCTCATTCAAGCCTTTTGTTTCGCACAGGGTCGGCGAGATCCTGGAGTTAACGAGTGCAAGTGATTGGCGGTGGGTGCCTAGCGAGTTGAACGTCGCTGACGATGCAACCCGGTTAAAACGCACTACGTTGTCTCTAGAGTCTCGCTGGATCACTGGTCCAGAATTCTTACTTTCTTCTGACTGGCCTAGTGAGCCTTGTAGTTCCTCAGAGTACCAAAGTTTGAATGAAGAGAGTAGGAATCCGGCAAATACCATTGCAGCAGTTCACCTCATTGGTAGCGTTGAGAGGCATGTGCCTGTCTCAGCTGATCCCAAGCGTTTTAGCTCTTGGCTGAGATTGGTACGAGCAACTTATAGAGCTCATAAATATCTAACTCAGATCAGAATTCATTCCTTATCACGTAGGGGGTTTCATGTAGAGAATTTAGTGCGTGAGCAGGGGGGGATATTAACGTTTTCTTTTCAGCCTTCAAATTCTTTTGGCTCTCCATACTCGACACATGAGACAGCTGCCGATATGCGCCTGGCCGAGACGCACATTTTGCGCCGGGCACAGCTGGACTCATTTCCCGACGAGATGATGCGTCTGAGCAGCCTCCCACCCCTGCCCATACCTCGCACCAGTCGGCTGTTCCGACTGTCACTGATTGTGGATGACGAGGGCCTCCTACGCCTATCCAGCCGTATCGCTGCAGCCTCGGGAGTACCTGAAGCCACAAAAAACCCCATAGTCCTCGACGGAAAGCACCCTGCCATCCAGTTACTGGTGAACCACCACCACCGCCGAGCCGCCCATGCCAACACGGAGACCGTGGTAAACGAGCTTCGCCAGAGCTTCTACTTGCTCGGCTTAAGAAACGTCGTCCGCTCCGTTGCCTTCCGTTGCCAGCTATGCCGCATTCGCCGTGCTGAGAAATTCCAGCCACCCACAGGGAACCTACCGGAGGCGCGTTTAGCTCACCACAAGCGTCCCTTTACATTCACTGGGCTAGACTACTTCGGGCCAGTTCAGGTGACTATTGGCAGAAGACGGGAGAAGAGATGGGTCGCTTTGTACACGTGCCTAGTCGTCCGCGCCATCCACTTGGACGTTGTTGGAAGCTTGTCGACGGATTCAGCTGTAATGAGTCTGCGGCGCTTCGTGGCTCGCAGAGGAACGCCGTCTGAGATCTGGTCTGACAATGGCACCGCTTTCATTGGGGCAAGAAGAGAACTTCGTGCACTCTACGGGGACGCAACTATGGAATATGCTGCGACGGAGAAAATCAGTTGGCGCTTCATTCCTCCGTCGGCTCCGTTTATGGGCGGAGTATGGGAGCGACTGGTGAGAAGTGTCAAGACAGCACTCCGAGCGACACTTACTGAACGTGCTCCGACAGAAGAAATTCTCCGAACCGTGCTGGCAGAAGCAGAGGGGCTCATCAACTCCCGCCCCCTGACGCACGTCTCGGTAGAGCCCGGCAGCGAAGAGGCGCTCACACCGAATCACTTTCTCTTTGCAGCTTCGTCGGGGCGTCCTGTTCCAGCAAACTTGACGGACCGAGATCTGGTGTCAAGAAGCGGCTGGCGCAAAGCGGTCAGACTGGCGGACCACTTCTGGCAGCGCTGGGTTAAGGAATACTTGCCGAATCTTATTCCCAGACCCGGGCAAGGCGATGTTCCAGAATTGACTGTGGGCGATCTAGTCTTGGTGGCTGACGGCAACCTACCGAGGGGCTCTTGGCCGAGAGGGCGCATCTCAGCGACTTTCCCGGGCCGCGATGGGGTGATCCGAGTGGCGGACGTCAGGACTGCTGCGGGCACACTGAGGAGACCCTTGAAGAAGCTGCTCAAGCTGAAGATTTAACTTTGGGGGGGAGAAATGTGTGCAACGCACCTTTTTTATAGTTTCATACTTTTTGGTATTTTGTACAGTGTTTATTTATATTTCGAATGTGATTTTATTTTGATACTATTATTGTTTTATGCAAAAATATACTTGAAGTTTATCATCGTTCATGGCGTTTTGCTTTTCTCCTATAAAAATTAGGAAAAGTATAGCAGTCTTTAAATCCCAGCAGTGGTGATAGAGACCAGTCCGCTACATAAGTATTATTTAGTATACAGTTATACACACAATCACATAACTGGTTCGGCGTACACACCTCTCAACCAGGTCCAGTTGAAAACCAGCGTCAAGAACTTAGTTGCTTGACATTTATGCTGAACTGGGCCTGTTTGGAGCAGCCGTGGGGCAAATAATTTTTTTGTACCAAATACACACATCAAAAGTGTCTAGGGATCAACATATATTTTTGCAATAACTTTTCTCCTGATTGATATTAATTAAAATTTTCTTTAAGGATTCATCAAATAAAGTGTTTTCGTTTGTCACAGTAACGATAAACCAAGTCACCTTTGCATTAATAAAGAAAGGTCATGGGGCAGAATCTGACCCAGTTAACGATAGTCTTCCTACAAAAACCAAATTAGTTTTATATTGTAAAGTATTAACCTACACTAAATTTAAGATGGTTTTTTTTTTTTTAAACCATGGGAATAAAATGTTAAAGATGAATAAAAAATAGATAATAAATGTATAGATAAAACAATTTCAGTAAAGCATTCTGATAAATAAACAAAAGAAGCACTCGCGTCAGCGTCGTCTGCTACGCGGACGATACGCTGGTGCTGGCACAGGAGGGGTCGTACGAGGCGGCGGCCGAAACGATGACGCGCGGGGTTGCGATAGTCGTCGAGAGGATCCGGCAGCTGGGTC
Source organism: Diarsia dahlii (assembly GCA_949775195.1). Classification (NCBI taxonomy): domain Eukaryota; kingdom Metazoa; phylum Arthropoda; class Insecta; order Lepidoptera; family Noctuidae; genus Diarsia; species Diarsia dahlii. The sequence continues at coordinate 14,039,362 of OX459189.1, forward strand.
TCGAGGTGGCACTTCACAAGGCTTCCATGGACGTGGGTAAGGCTGCCGTCGGGATCCCAGCTAACGGTGGGAGGGGTTGCCGTCGGCGTCGAGTGTACTTTGAAATAGGTACTATATAGGGCTCGTCCTCGACAGCCGGTGGAACTTCGTGGAGCACTTCCGACGTTTGGCTCCCAGACTGGAGCGGGCCGGGGCTGCCTTCAGATGACTCACCCAATTTGGGGGGGCCAAACGCCTCCTACCGGAGGCTCTAAGCGGGGATCGTGCGGTCCACGGCCCTCTACGGGGCCCCGGTGTGGGCGCGTGCTTTGACGAAGCGGGCCGCCCACTACTTGAACGCGCCCCCAAAAGGTGCTGGCCGTTAGGCTAGTCCGTGGGTACCGCACGATCTCCCGCGAGGTGGCGAACCTCCTTGCCGGATTGCCGCCATGGGATCTGGAGGCAATAGTCCTCGCGCGCCTGCATGAATAGCGCGCGGAGGCGCTACACCGGGGGGTCACTCCGTTGCCGCGGCAAATTGCCGTTTTGCGGACGGACCTCCCGGTGTGATCTCATGGCGGCATGGAGACAGCGACTACCGCAACCCCGTGCAAGGCACGCCATGATAGTGGCGGTAAGTCCCCTCTTTGAGGAGTGGCTAGAGAGGCGCCACGGCGCCCTCACCTTCCGTCTGACGCAGGTCCTCACCGGACACGGATGTTCCGGGAGGTACCTGAACCGAATCAGGCGGGAGGAAACGCCCGGATGCTACCACTGCGAGGATCGACCGGAGGACACGGTGGAGCACACTGTGGAGGTGTGCCATGCTTATGCGGAGCCCCGCCGTGTTCTCGTAGTGGCGCTCTCGCGTCCGGCCCTGGTTTTTTGTCTTGGGCCCGACATCAAGATCAAATAGATACGCCTGCGGCGTTTTTAAACGATACAATCATTTCTGTGGACATTGATCATGTCGAATAAAACTTTTTTACAAAAAAAAAAGTAGTAAAAAAACTAAAAAACGATTCGTGCTCTATTACTGTTCCTAAACCCCCCTCAATTATTATTTTTTCAATATATTCAATGTACAGACACAGTTTTTTTACTGTTTTATTATATGTATAGATTTAAGTTCTGTGTCACTTCGAATATTTTTCTTTTCTATGAAAAATCTAGCAGACAGTTATAAGAGTGCATGGCACAAGTAGGTGCAGCGTCATGATACTTCAAAATCCAACGTGCATAGTTTGGCTGATTGAAGACAAAAAAGACATTTGCCATCTCGAAAATTGCACAAACAAACAGATCAAAATCACTGGTTTTTATGCTTCTGCAGAATCGCAAGTAAACATTTATGAGTTCAATGTATCCCAAATAATACTCAGCGGTCTTGCCGTGTTTTCCTTCTTCGGTGGACATTTTGAACTTCTTGTACTCTTCAATGTAATGTTTTAACATACTGTCAAATTTTAATTCTTCTTCAGGTTTTGTTGGAGGTTGAATGTTCAGTAGATGTTCGTGTATTTGTTCAACTTTAAGCTGAGACTCATCAAGAAAATATTTTAAATGAAGTTCTTGCAACACTGCCGACATCAAAGCATGGATTCTTTTGCACCGATTAAAGTGTTTTCCGTCTATAAATCCATTTAAAGATCCCGAAGCCAGTACATTAGCATCCATTAAAATTTGTTCCAATCCAGAGGCATCTATATATTAGGTCTTTACCTATGAAATTGCCGATTTGTATGAGAATTTTAAAATATAAAATTTTTGGTATTTTTTTTATTTCAGCGAATCAAAGTACTGGCCCAAATGATCTATACAATTTTGCCATTTTGATGGCAGTTTGTTTATCCGTTTACTGTAGAAGTCTGCCGGACGGGAGGCGATGAAGTCAGCGACAGCGTTTTGTACTGCCTCTCGGGTGTCGAATTTTTTACCACTTAAAAAAATATCTAAATTTTGAAAAAAGTAGAAATCTGTTGGGGCAAGGTCCGGTGAGTACGGTGGGTGACGGAGAGCTTCCAGCTGTAACTCTGTAGCTTTGCGATGGTCTTTCGTGAAGTGTGAGCTCGCGTGTTGTCGTGGAGAAGCAATGGGGAAGAACGATTGACTAGTCTTGGTTGTTGAATTGCGAGCTTCTCCATCATTGTTTGCAATTCTTTGCAATAGACATCTGCCGTCACCCACGCTTACACAGCCACATGCTTACGCACATACACTCGTTTACACATACACACAGACAGACAAATACACAGCACACACACACACACACATGCACACTCACACACACACACACTCACGCACACGTACATACAAATGCGCTCGCGCACAAATATGTATCTGTATTAATTTAAGCATACTAGTTAAAAATTAAGTTGTAAAAATAAAATTGTAGTAATACAATTAGAGGAGAGCGGCACTGTTGCTTCTTAATACAGGCTATTTCATAGCCTAGCAAGGAGAACAGCTCGTCACCCACTTGATTGTCCGAGATTTTATATTATCTACCCACTTTGTGTTTGTTATAAACTGCTACAATCTGTTTTATAAATAAAGAATATTATATTATATTATTATATTAAACTAATACAAAGTTAATAGGGATATCTGAGGACTCTAGTACCTTGAATGGAATCCCTTATCAGGAAGTTATTAGATGTTTATTGTATACTTCACAAATAACTCGGCCTGATATAAGTTTTGTTATAAACATGTTGAGTAAATACAACCAGAAACCTGAAATGACACATTGGATGTCATTCTATCCTATAAACAAACACAAAAGTTAAATCATCTGCGAAGAATTTTACGCGACCAACGAAAGAACAAACACAAAAGAACTGAAAAGCTGGAAATAAAAAAAATTAGTTAAAAAACTAAAAAACCCGACTGAAAAAACTTAAAAGCAAAAAACAAGCACATTTTAAATTAAACAAAACTTGGAAGCAGGCGGGGTCCATTCTATTTTCATTTTTTCTTTTCATAATTTAATACTCAAATGAACCCCGCCTGCTTCCAAGTTTTGTTTAATTTAAAATGTGCTTGTTTTTTGCTTTTAAGTTTTTTCAGTCGGGTTTTTTAGTTTTTTAACTAATTTTTTTTATTTCCAGCTTTTCAGTTCTTTTGTGTTTGTTCTTTCGTTGGTCGCGTAAAATTCTTCGCAGATGATTTAACTTTTGTGTTTGTTTATAGGATAGAATGACATCCAATGTGTCATTTCAGGTTTCTGGTTGTATTTACTCAACATGTTTATAACAAAACTTATATCAGGCCGAGTTATTTGTGAAGTATACAATAAACATCTAATAACTTCCTGATAAGGGATTCCATTCAAGGTACTAGAGTCCTCAGATATCCCTATTAACTTTGTATTAGTTTAATATAATAATATAATATAATATTCTTTATTTATAAAACAGATTGTAGCAGTTTATAACAAACACAAAGTGGGTAGATAATATAAAATCTCGGACAATCAAGTGGGTGACGAGCTGTTCTCCTTGCTAGGCTATGAAATAGCCTGTATTAAGAAGCAACAGTGCCGCTCTCCTCTAATTGTATTACTACAATTTTATTTTTACAACTTAATTTTTAACTAGTATGCTTAAATTAATACAGATACATATTTGTGCGCGAGCGCATTTGTATGTACGTGTGCGTGAGTGTGTGTGTGTGTGAGTGTGCATGTGTGTGTGTGTGTGTGCTGTGTATTTGTCTGTCTGTGTGTATGTGTAAACGAGTGTATGTGCGTAAGCATGTGGCTGTGTAAGCGTGGGTGACGGCAGATGTCTATTGCAAAGAATTGCAAACAATGATGGAGAAGCTCGCAATTCAACAACCAAGACTAGTCAATCGTTCTTCCCCATTGCTTCTCCACGACAACACGCGAGCTCACACTTCACGAAAGACCATCGCAAAGCTACAGAGTTACAGCTGGAAGCTCTCCGTCACCCACCGTACTCACCGGACCTTGCCCCAACAGATTTCTACTTTTTTCAAAATTTAGATATTTTTTTAAGTGGTAAAAAATTCGACACCCGAGAGGCAGTACAAAACGCTGTCGCTGACTTCATCGCCTCCCGTCCGGCAGACTTCTACAGTAAACGGATAAACAAACTGCCATCAAAATGGCAAAATTGTATAGATCATTTGGGCCAGTACTTTGATTCGCTGAAATAAAAAAAATACCAAAAATTTTATATTTTAAAATTCTCATACAAATCGGCAATTTCATAGGTAAAGACCTAATATATAGATGCCTCTGGATTGGAACAAATTTTAATGGATGCTAATGTACTGGCTTCGGGATCTTTAAATGGATTTATAGACGGAAAACACTTTAATCGGTGCAAAAGAATCCATGCTTTGATGTCGGCAGTGTTGCAAGAACTTCATTTAAAATATTTTCTTGATGAGTCTCAGCTTAAAGTTGAACAAATACACGAACATCTACTGAACATTCAACCTCCAACAAAACCTGAAGAAGAATTAAAATTTGACAGTATGTTAAAACATTACATTGAAGAGTACAAGAAGTTCAAAATGTCCACCGAAGAAGGAAAACACGGCAAGACCGCTGAGTATTATTTGGGATACATTGAACTCATAAATGTTTACTTGCGATTCTGCAGAAGCATAAAAACCAGTGATTTTGATCTGTTTGTTTGTGCAATTTTCGAGATGGCAAATGTCTTTTTTGTCTTCAATCAGCCAAACTATGCACGTTGGATTTTGAAGTATCATGACGCTGCACCTACTTGTGCCATGCACTCTTATAACTGTCTGCTAGATTTTTCATAGAAAAGAAAAATATTCGAAGTGACACAGAACTTAAATCTATACATATAATAAAACAGTAAAAAAACTGTGTCTGTACATTGAATATATTGAAAAAATAATAATTGAGGGGGGTTTAGGAACAGTAATAGAGCACGAATCCAAAAAAAAAAAAATGTCTGTTTGTCTGTTTGTTTGTACACGCTAATCTTCGGAACTACTCGACGGATTTGAATGATTTTTTTTTAGTTGTATAGGTATTAGGTCTGGGCAACATATAGGCTATAATTTATCTTGGAAAGTTGAACACCTGATGCAGAACTGCAACAGACCAGCTTAACTATAAGAGATACAAAAATGGTACCATAGCAAAAATTGTTCCACGTGATGAGCATTTTCTGCTCAGACAATAAATTTGAAGATCTGGAACACCTGATGTGGAACTCCAAGATCCCAGCTACACTATCATATTTTCACGCCAGAACGGCTCAACGGATCTGAATGAAATTTGGCACAGAGATAGATTATAGTCTGGAATTACAAATGGGCTACATAATATCGCTATAATTACTAAGGGGGGTGACCAATATTGCAATATGTCCATATGCCCCAACGGTTTGACAGCTGATATCTGTCATACTATTTATATCAATAGAACGGCTATTTCGAACTGTTCGTCACCGATGTCAGTAGCGTAACGGTTTGGCGACCTCCCCGTAAACAAATGTACGTAAGTTCAAATCTCAGCCAGTGTTTTCTTTTTGTATTTTTTTTATAATGTTGTGAGATTTCCAAAAATATTCAACATGTTCGCGAGTTCGATCCCCACTGGGTTTTAAATTTTTGTGAGTACTATTTATTTTTATTTTGATGCTTTATGATTTTCAAATCTTTATATATTTTTTTGGTATCAACGTTGCTTAGCATAGCCCATAGTAGACGCCCTAGAAAGACATTCAATGAATTACTAAAAAAAAACTATTCAAAATAGAGTTAGGTGATTATAAATCTAAATACATATAATAAATCTGCAGGCGTGGAGTTTCTGTAAATTGAAAATTAAAATTACAGAAACTCCACGCCTGCAGAAATCAAATTATTTAGAAAAAAATATTGTTTTAATTTGTGTGTGTGATTAGGGTTTTAGATTTTGTTTCATTGTAATCCGATAATGACATCCGATAGATATTATATGAATTTGAAGAACTGATAATCTCTTCAACGACATCTATTGCATTAAAACGGTACTAATAAATAATACACCTTTTTAAAAAGTTACGGCACCAATAGGTACTCTTAATTATTAGTCTAAATGACGCTACTTTGCTACAGTGTGTGTTCACTTTCCATGCATTATTTTTTTGCAGTTTAACTTCATCTTTGATAGATGGCGTTGTTCATTTGACACCATTTTATGAATCACGGTGTGAATATTTTCCGTGAATAGATAAAAAAAAATGACCAATGTACACAGCACAGTAAGAAAAAATCTCTCAAAAGTTCAAAACAAAAATTCTTTGTCTGTGCGGGAATCGAAAACGGGACCAGCACCACAATCAATCGCCCAGCTGTGCAGCTATTGTGCCAACCGTGCCTTCATATAGCTGTTACTGTGGATTTCTCGGGTTTTTTTTTTGTTTTTTGGGGGGTGGGAAATCATCAAAAGACTCCTCCCGCTCTGGGCAGAGTGGTAGGAAGTGTCAGACTTCTACTGACTAAAAACCACCCATGTTCCTTCTTAGCCCTTTGTGTCGGGCACGGTATCTCTTTCGAACAACCCGCAGCGTTGGCGGCCCCTGATGTCAGCATCAGGGGCCGCCGACGACGACAGGCATCAAAGAGATGTCAGCATCTCTTTGAGGCCTGTCGTCGTGATGTTCGCAGGTGACAGACACTGCCGGTTATTTAGGGGGTACACCGGTGGATGAAATAAACGCATGTGTATACACTCCATTTACTATAAGATTAGAATTTTAAGTTAACCGTTTTTACAGTCCTTTCAACCGATTGTGAACTCTATTACGTTGACAGCAAGACAAAATGTAGCTGCAGTAAACAGTCAGTATTGTAACATTCTTTTTGCTTTTAATGCCATCCTTATGCCTACGGGTATAGAAGTCAAAATCGGTTGAACGGACTGTAAAAACTGTCAACTTGAAATTCTAATCTTATAGTAAACTAGCGGACGTCCCACGGTTTCACCCGCGTAGATCCCGTTCCTGTGGGAATACAGGGATAAAAAGTAGCCTATGTTACTCGTGGATAATGTAGCTTTCGAATGGTGAAAGAATTTTTAAAAAAAAATTTCATTTCAACCAAACAAACAAAGTTTTCCTCTTTATAATATTAGTGTAGATGGAGTATAGGCGTCGCCATCACTGTGGTGGAAAAATATATTTTCAGAAGAATGTCCCCATCCAGTGCTAACAGATAATGAACTTAAATAATATGCACGTTTTTCCAAATTTTGGCTATTGCTATCAAACGGGCACAAAACCAGACTCTGCGGCCTCTACTGAGAAAACCTTTTGTCCGTCTCGGTAATCAAACCCCAGACCACATGCTCAGTTGCGCTTAAGACCACTCATTAACAGACATTATAATTTGCACGTGAACGAAGTCGCGGGCATCAGCTAGTATACAATAAATGACAACTTTTTTTTACACAGTTGATCTGACCATCGAACTGATAGTTTCATTTTCAAGTATTCTTAAGCCCTTGTCCAGATAGCTACTCAACGCTAAAGTGGTGACCCCGACGTGATGAGGTGATGACGTGGTGCGCGCCGTCCTCTCCGTAAACACCGAGTCGTCGCTCGAAGTGCTAGCTGCGATGGCAGACAAAATGATGGAACATTTTGAACCCGCTACAGTCGCCGCAGTCTCCACGGTAAACCCCCAATCTACAAGCCCAGCAGTCAACGAGGTGCAGGTAAACGCGATAACAGCTCTACAGATCAGCATGCTTTCGAAACAAATAGAGAAATTATCACTCGAAGTCGCCGAACTCCGCAACCACCAATATTCGTCGCATCGCCGTTTCCGCCAAAACTCCGCATATCGTGGGCGCTCACGCTCGCACTCAAGACAGCGTACGGATAACGCCCGCAAGCCCGGCTATCCCGACTGGCTGTGCCGTTACCACTACCGATTCGGCAATGGAGCACGAAAATGTGAATCGCCGTGTTCCTTCACAAAGCGGGAAAACTAAAACGTACATCGATACTGGCGGGCTTCGATGTAAACCAAACAAGCCGCCGCCTATGTGTAATCGACACCAAAACTAGAGTAAAATTTCTTGTCGACACGGGAGCCGACATATCAGTACTGGCCGCACGAAACCTGAAATATACAAGACCGACGGAGCACGCAGGTTACAGACTTTATGCGGCAAACGGAACCGAGATTCATACCTACGGAGAGCGCACACTCGAGCTCAACTTAGGCCTACGAAGAAGCTTTAAGTGGACTTTCGTCGTCGCCAAGGTAAAGACTTCAATCCTGGGTGCCGACTTTCTAGTACATCACAAACTGTTAGTCGACTTGCACCAAAGGAAACTCATCGACAGTGTAACGGAACTCAGCGTGAACGCCATCAAAACAAACAACAAAGAAGAATCGATCCACATTATCAACCGCGACCACAGTCATCACGACCTGCTGAAAAAATATCCAGATGTACTGCGACCGTTCACACTCAAAACTCCGGTCAAGCATGACGTCACACATCACATCGAGACAACTGGGCCGCCGATCTGCTCACGGCCGCGCCCTCTACCGCCCGACAAATATAAAGCTGCAAAACTCGAGTTCGAGCTCATGATCAAGAACGGAATATGCAAGCCGTCAAACAGTCCGTGGGCAAGTCCACTTCACATCGTTAAGAAAAAAAACGGATCACTTCGAGTTTGTGGCGATTACAGAAGACTCAACGCCGTCACAGTTCCAGACCGATACCCCATTCCACGAATTCAAGACTTCACATACCAACTTGACGGCAAGAAAATTTACTTTAGTATGAACAGATCCTTAATTTTAAAAAATAATATGGACTCTTACACAAAACTTTTACAAGGCAATCAATTATATTCTATCGATGTTATAGAACAATTCGGGAAACGTCATCCAAAATGGTACTCTATGAATGGAAGGGAAAAGGAAAATCATTTGCTTCACGTGATGATATGTATGCTTCTATGTAATAAGGAATAGGACCAGGCCAACTATTTTGTCAAAGAAGAGGAAATTAAAAATAGGTGGGAACGAGCAGAGAAAGGAGAGAAAAACCGATGAAAGACAAGACCCACTAGAAGGGACATCAAATCAATTTGCAACGGGGAGCACAATAAGTAGTGAGGAGTCAGGAACTGTGAGTAGCAGTACGAATACGAAAATGAAGACGATGTTGCCATGGAGGAGGGAGAAGAACATGAAATTTCCGATTATCGTTTCAAGATGCTAAATCACATGCCTATGAAGAACACAACTTTAAAAGAAATTTGTGATGAATGGGAAATACCTGAGGTCTCGTATCAATGGGATGTGATAGATTTGGAAGAGAAAAAATTGTTATGAGTTAGATACTCATATAATATAGGCTCAGATGTACATAAATATCTTAGGGCCAAAGCAGAAATCCCCAACAATTCTGATATGTACATTATTGAGTCTGGAAAAACAGTCGGAAAGTGGATTAACAAGAATAGGAAAGCGGTCGGTGAAACCAAAGTAACAAAATTCTTGATAGAGAGGTCTATAGTCCTGCAACAGCACGGAATAAATGACAATCTATACCTAGCTCCTGTTGACTTAGACACTGTGTTTCCAAGCAGCTGGTTGAGGGAAGAAATGATGAAATGGGAAAAAGACTTATTGGCAACTCAAAATGATACATACATTGAAACAGAGCTGTACACTAACGAAAAACCTCCTTCAACAATAAAGCCTACTGATTTCTTGAAAGGTTTGTTGCCTATTAGTGAAAGTGAAAACCCATCGGAGTGTATCAAATGGAAAGGAAAGATATTACCTGAAGGCTTTTGCTACAATATCCAAACAAGAGAAAACACAGATAGCAATATAGTAACAGTTATTGTAACCACTATAAAAACAGCAAAAAGAACGACAAGACTTTGATACAATGGTCTGAAGTAGCAGAAGAAGCCTTTGAGAAATGCTGACAAAGCATACTCGAGGCAACAACATTGACTCATCCGATACATAACGCGCCGTTATATTTATTTACCGATGCGTCGAACACAAGCATTGGCGCCGTCCTACAACAAAAGTCTGACAATATCCCTTGTTATTCAACATCTTCATCAACGACGTCTCTTCATGTTTCTCGAACTCAACAGTTCTTTTGTTTGCGGACGACATGAAGATTCTAAGTGAAATCAGAACTTATGAAGATGCTGAACGTCTCCAACATGATCTGGACAGATTCCAAGAGTATTGTATGGCCAACCGCTTGGATCTAAATGTCACGAAATGCTATACATGTACCTTCACTCGTAAACCTAAACCTATTCTTCACGATTACAAACTGGCCAACACTTCAATAGCCAGAGTTAATACTATTAGAGATTTAGGCGTCACTTTTGACTCGAAACTTACTTTTGACACTCACATCGATAACATTATTAAAAAAGCTTCTAAGGCATTAGGCTTCATCTTGAGGATTTCAGCCGATTTTAAAAATATCAAAACACTCAAAATTCTATATTGTGCTTTTGTACGCAGTCACCTCGAATACTGCTCACCAGTATGGAATCCGATTTATAATATCTACATCAATCGCATAGAAAGCATTCAAAAGAAGTTCTTAAGGTACATTCAATACAGATCTAAAACCTATTCACCTAATTATCACAGCCGGTGCAGGAAGTTCCACATTCTTCCACTGGTTGAGCGGAGAAAAATTGCCGACATTGCTTTCTTGTTCAATTTGGCAAATGGTACAACCGACTGTTCCGAACTGATAGGCAAAATTGGGTTGCGTGTTCCATCCTTCACCTTAAGGAACCATCAACCGCTTTATGTTCCCTCTGTGCGGTGCATTTACAGGCAAAATTCTTATATGATAAGAGCTAGCAGGTCATACAATTCTATGTGCCGGTGTTTCGATGACTTTGACTTATTCTCCACCAGTGTTCCAAAACTAAAAAAAATTCTTTGTAAAAACTTTTTTGAAACTCACTAAAAATTGTTCAATCAATTCAATCCTTTCTTGATTCTCTGCGAGTGCTTACTTCTTACTCTCTCTTGCATGTCTACTGTTTCTTGTGCTACCCTTATATTGTCAGTGAAAACTTTTAATTGGCCTTCTTTCACTATCTGTCAACTATCTGTACCCTAGCTGTAAGTTTTCCTAAGAAATAAATAAATAAATAAATAAATATATGGAAACCACTGGCATTCTTCTCAAAAACTATGAGTGAGACACAGCGACGCTACAGCGTGTACGATCGCGAATTATTAGCAATGTACACCGCTGTTCAACATCTACGACGACTGATAGAGGGTAGTGACCTCACAATATTCACCGATCACAAACCGCTGACTTACGCGCTGACAAGAACGGCAAGTAGCAGTGATACACCACGAAGAGAACGACAGTTACACTTCATTAGTCAGTTCTGCACGAAGATAGAATACGTTCACCGTGATAAGAACGAAGCAGCTGACGCCTTGTCACGTATCGAGGAAATCAATTTTTCACACTCCACAATCGACTACAACCTACTCGCCCAAGATCAAGAAGATGACGAAGAACTGAAGATCTGCATGTCCAACCCCAGTCTAAAATTTACACGTATCACATTGCCCGGAGGACAGCGACCCATCATTTGTGAAACATCAACTGGTAACATTCGTCCATACCTACCAGCGACTTATCGTGTAGTAGCTTTCAAGGCACAACACGAACTAAGTCACCCGGGAGTGCGAACAACAAGAAAAATAATGTCAACAAAGTTTTTTTGGCCAAGTATTAACAAGGATGTTGGTTTGTTGGCCAAATCATGCATCGGTTGCCAGCGCGGGAAAATTCAACGACATGTTATCAGTCCACTCGGCGAGTTTCAGAAATCATTGCGCTTTGAACATATTCATATCGACATCGTGGGACCTCTACCACCATCTAACGACTACAAATACCTAGTAACGATGATCGACCGCTGCACTAAATGGCCGGAGGCGATACCTATTCGTGACATCACCGCCGACACAGTTGCTAAGGCTTTTCACGAGGGATGGATATCGCGATTTGGCTGTCCATTGCGTGTAACGACGGATCAAGGAAGGCAATTCGAATCGTCGTTATTCAACGCCTTAATGAAGAAATTTGGCATCACAAGGATTCGAACTACTGCATACCACCCGCAAGCGAATGGTCTAGTCGAACGTTGGCATCGAACGTTGAAGGCCGCGCTCATGGCACGAGGTGCCCGCACACACTGGAGCGAGGATTTAGCGACCGTGCTGCTTGGATTACGTACAGCACTTCGAGAAGACACACAAGTCAGTCCGGCCCTGATGACCTACGGATCGACACTAAGGACACCGTCAGATTTCTTCGCGCCTATACAGCCGAAAAATGAAGACGCAGAATTCGTCCGCCAGCTTACAGAAACAATGTCGTCACTCGCACCTAACAGCAGTTCACGTGTCAACAACAGGAGCACGTTTGTCCACAAGGACCTAGCAACGTGTACTCATGTTTTCGTGCGAAATGATACCGTGCGAAGCCCATTGACCCCTCCTTACGATGGCCCGTTCAAGGTGATTCAACGCGACAGCAAACACTTCACCATACAGATGCCACTCCGAACTACAGTTGTCTCAATAGACAGACTGAAGCCAGCACACCTACTCAACGAAGAAGAATTTAACACTACTCCAACAACATGCGCGCAACAGCAAGCACCCAGCACGGAAAGCGCACCCACGGCGAGCGTCGAGCCGCCGTCAGCGAATTCCAGCGCGCCGCCGCGCGACACATACGTCACTAGATCCGGCCGTGCAGTGAAACTCAACGTACGCTTCGCTTAGGGGGGAGTGATGTAGCGACGCTGCACCTACTTGTGCCATGCACTCTTATAACTGTCTGCTAGATTTTTCATAGAAAAGAAAAATATTCGAAGTGACACAGAACTTAAATATACAATAAATGACAACTTTTTTTTAAACAGTTGATCTGACCATCGAACTGATAGTTTCATTTTCAAGTATTCTTAAGCCCTTGTCCTGATCAGTGGCGTGCCAGCAATTATTTGGAGGTAAAGCACAATTTCCAAAAAAAAAAAAAACACTTTTTGTTCCGAATTCTGACACTGGTTTTTAATAACACCGGTTTTGTTTTCTATTATTTAATTATGACTAACACTTTTCGTATTTTATATCCTGTCAGAAAATTTACAACTATTTCAGTAGATAGTTGTCAATAACATATAAAATAATAATGAAATTTAATAACAGCATTCAAATGTTTATGAGAATTTTGATGTCTTTTCATGGCACCAGAGAAGTTATTTAGATCATCGTAACCTGATAAACTCCAAGCATTCTTTTCATTCGAAAAAAACTTATCTACAAGACCAACAGAAAAAAATGTTTTTAGGAGAGCAGCCGACAACCCATTGTACCTACATTATATGCTGATCGATTAAAATACCTAGTATTTCTTTTAGCTTTCTGAGAAATATTCAAATCAGGAGTGGGTTTAGGTGAAGTAATGAGATTATATTTATCTGTATAATTTAAAGTATTTACCTTGCCCAGGAACGCTTTCACACCATCATTGTTTCACACACTTTAATCCATCACAAGGAACTATTGTTTGCGTTTTCGAATTCATTTTCGTATTAATCAACTAACTTCAATCAAAAACTAATCACAAAACTTATTTAAATTCTAACAAGAAACGGAAAAATCAAATCACAATAAAATAATAATGCACCATCAACCATCAACGCTCAAGACAAATTTGAACTAAATCGAAATTCCCTTCAAACTGTCAAACAAGTTCAATCAGGTCGCGAACTTGCATTCACTCACACACACATTCACATTCTCTCGTAAACTTTTACACTGACACACATTCAAACGTCCAAAGCTAGCTTGAAAATCCTATACATTTTGTCGTAAACCCGGCAAAAAGTATGTAAACAAACAACTCTTACTTATGTTCGTAGGATAGAGAGGTCGGAGAAGCTGATCGAAAGTGTGATGGTGTGACAGAGAAAGGGCTAGCCGAGCCCGATCATGCCCGATCGATCTGTTTGATCATTCGGCAGAGGTCGGGAGACGTATGAAGAAGTTTGGCAACGTTGCAGTGCGAGTTGCGCGCGAATGTATTTTTCTGGTTTAGATAGTTAATGAGTACGTAAACCTGACAACGTCGCATCAATACGTTCCGTTTTTCGCGTGGCATGCATGCAGTTTGATGATAATTATTTTAATATTAATTTTTGTATTGACCGTTTTTTTTTTAATTCGTTGTTTTATTAGGGCAAGCTGTGCTTTTCTGCTTCTATGAGAGTACCGCCACTGGTCCTGATAGCTACTCAACGCTAAAAGCCCATTGATATCGAATCCTACGATTGTGCATTGCTATAGGTGGTACCCGTAGCGGTCTTCGGGAATGAAGGTTCACTTCATGCAAGCGGTTTCTGACTGTTTGGTCGCTAATTAAGTTCCCTGAAGAGTGATGAAGCCTCACGGCTAACATCATGGCGGTTATTGTTGGAGCTCTTCGAGTTAAGATTTGAATGTATTGGTCTTGTCTCCGTGTGGTGCAGCGATACTGTCCTCCATGGCGCTCAGCCACGGTACCAGTGCTTCGGTAACGTGTCCAAAGTCGACTGATAACACTCTGACTTGTATTCAGAGCTAAAGCCATAGTACGTTGCCGGGAACCAGCTTCTATCATTCCCACGGCTCTGAGCATTTCTTCCCTGCTTAAATGACGTCGCCGCTCCATAATAACGTTGGTTTTAATCAGAAAAATGTGTTATTTCAGTCTTTTTTTCGAACTTTAATGTTAGTGGTTCAAATGTCAAAAATCCCTTTATTAGGAAAATGGCAAATTTCTTTTTTAATGCAAAGGTGACTTGGTTTATCGTTACTGTGACAAACGAAAACACTTTATTTGATGAATCCTTAAAGAAAATTTTAATTAATATCAATCAGGAGAAAAGTTATTGCAAAAATATATGTTGATCCCTAGACACTTTTGATGTGTGTAGTTTTAAGTTATTTAAAAAAAAACATTTGTTGATTTTAATTTTTGTATGTTTATTATTATATGTATGCCCTGTGTCTGTACCAATAAATGTTATTTCTTTCTTTCTTTTTTTCTGCTTCGGTCGTCGACAGAGCAACAGTTGGCTGGCTTTTAGAATTCCAGCTGATTGCTCCTCCCTGAAACAAGAATGTGTATCCAGTGCAGGAACGCCTGTCATCTTCAGAGCTTGCCCAGACTGCATCACAGAAGCCATGAGTTATATTTTCCTCTGAATTGTGCTTTTAACTCAATCTATATTCTAAAGTACCCTTCAGATATCTCGTCACTCGCTTTAATGACATCCAATGTGTCATTTCAGGTTTCTGGTTGTATTTACTCAACATGTTTATAACAAAACTTATATCAGGCCGAGTTATTTGTGAAGTATACAATAAACATCTAATAACTTCCTGATAAGGGATTCCATTCAAGGTACTAGAGTCCTCAGATATCCCTATTAACTTTGTATTAGTTTAATATAATAATATAATATAATATTCTTTATTTATAAAACAGATTGTAGCAGTTTATAACAAACACAAAGTGGGTAGATAATATAAAATCTCGGACAATCAAGTGGGTGACGAGCTGTTCTCCTTGCTAGGCTATGAAATAGCCTGTATTAAGAAGCAACAGTGCCGCTCTCCTCTAATTGTATTACTACAATTTTATTTTTACAACTTAATTTTTAACTAGTATGCTTAAATTAATACAGATACATATTTGTGCGCGAGCGCATTTGTATGTACGTGTGCGTGAGTGTGTGTGTGTGTGAGTGTGCATGTGTGTGTGTGTGTGTGCTGTGTATTTGTCTGTCTGTGTGTATGTGTAAACGAGTGTATGTGCGTAAGCATGTGGCTGTGTAAGCGTGGGTGACGGCAGATGTCTATTGCAAAGAATTGCAAACAATGATGGAGAAGCTCGCAATTCAACAACCAAGACTAGTCAATCGTTCTTCCCCATTGCTTCTCCACGACAACACGCGAGCTCACACTTCACGAAAGACCATCGCAAAGCTACAGAGTTACAGCTGGAAGCTCTCCGTCACCCACCGTACTCACCGGACCTTGCCCCAACAGATTTCTACTTTTTTCAAAATTTAGATATTTTTTTAAGTGGTAAAAAATTCGACACCCGAGAGGCAGTACAAAACGCTGTCGCTGACTTCATCGCCTCCCGTCCGGCAGACTTCTACAGTAAACGGATAAACAAACTGCCATCAAAATGGCAAAATTGTATAGATCATTTGGGCCAGTACTTTGATTCGCTGAAATAAAAAAAATACCAAAAATTTTATATTTTAAAATTCTCATACAAATCGGCAATTTCATAGGTAAAGACCTAATATATAGATGCCTCTGGATTGGAACAAATTTTAATGGATGCTAATGTACTGGCTTCGGGATCTTTAAATGGATTTATAGACGGAAAACACTTTAATCGGTGCAAAAGAATCCATGCTTTGATGTCGGCAGTGTTGCAAGAACTTCATTTAAAATATTTTCTTGATGAGTCTCAGCTTAAAGTTGAACAAATACACGAACATCTACTGAACATTCAACCTCCAACAAAACCTGAAGAAGAATTAAAATTTGACAGTATGTTAAAACATTACATTGAAGAGTACAAGAAGTTCAAAATGTCCACCGAAGAAGGAAAACACGGCAAGACCGCTGAGTATTATTTGGGATACATTGAACTCATAAATGTTTACTTGCGATTCTGCAGAAGCATAAAAACCAGTGATTTTGATCTGTTTGTTTGTGCAATTTTCGAGATGGCAAATGTCTTTTTTGTCTTCAATCAGCCAAACTATGCACGTTGGATTTTGAAGTATCATGACGCTGCACCTACTTGTGCCATGCACTCTTATAACTGTCTGCTAGATTTTTCATAGAAAAGAAAAATATTCGAAGTGACACAGAACTTAAATCTATACATATAATAAAACAGTAAAAAAACTGTGTCTGTACATTGAATATATTGAAAAAATAATAATTGAGGGGGGTTTAGGAACAGTAATAGAGCACGAATCCAAAAAAAAAAAAATGTCTGTTTGTCTGTTTGTTTGTACACGCTAATCTTCGGAACTACTCGACGGATTTGAATGATTTTTTTTTAGTTGTATAGGTATTAGGTCTGGGCAACATATAGGCTATAATTTATCTTGGAAAGTTGAACACCTGATGCAGAACTGCAACAGACCAGCTTAACTATAAGAGATACAAAAATGGTACCATAGCAAAAATTGTTCCACGTGATGAGCATTTTCTGCTCAGACAATAAATTTGAAGATCTGGAACACCTGATGTGGAACTCCAAGATCCCAGCTACACTATCATATTTTCACGCCAGAACGGCTCAACGGATCTGAATGAAATTTGGCACAGAGATAGATTATAGTCTGGAATTACAAATGGGCTACATAATATCGCTATAATTACTAAGGGGGGTGACCAATATTGCAATATGTCCATATGCCCCAACGGTTTGACAGCTGATATCTGTCATACTATTTATATCAATAGAACGGCTATTTCGAACTGTTCGTCACCGATGTCAGTAGCGTAACGGTTTGGCGACCTCCCCGTAAACAAATGTACGTAAGTTCAAATCTCAGCCAGTGTTTTCTTTTTGTATTTTTTTTATAATGTTGTGAGATTTCCAAAAATATTCAACATGTTCGCGAGTTCGATCCCCACTGGGTTTTAAATTTTTGTGAGTACTATTTATTTTTATTTTGATGCTTTATGATTTTCAAATCTTTATATATTTTTTTGGTATCAACGTTGCTTAGCATAGCCCATAGTAGACGCCCTAGAAAGACATTCAATGAATTACTAAAAAAAAACTATTCAAAATAGAGTTAGGTGATTATAAATCTAAATACATATAATAAATCTGCA
Organism: Diarsia dahlii; assembly: GCA_949775195.1. Lineage (NCBI taxonomy): Eukaryota > Metazoa > Arthropoda > Insecta > Lepidoptera > Noctuidae > Diarsia > Diarsia dahlii. Next base: position 14,057,308 of record OX459189.1, read on the forward strand.
GGCGTGGAGTTTCTGTAAATTGAAAATTAAAATTACAGAAACTCCACGCCTGCAGAAATCAAATTATTTAGAAAAAAATATTGTTTTAATTTGTGTGTGTGATTAGGGTTTTAGATTTTGTTTCATTGTAATCCGATAATGACATCCGATAGATATTATATGAATTTGAAGAACTGATAATCTCTTCAACGACATCTATTGCATTAAAACGGTACTAATAAATAATACACCTTTTTAAAAAGTTACGGCACCAATAGGTACTCTTAATTATTAGTCTAAATGACGCTACTTTGCTACAGTGTGTGTTCACTTTCCATGCATTATTTTTTTGCAGTTTAACTTCATCTTTGATAGATGGCGTTGTTCATTTGACACCATTTTATGAATCACGGTGTGAATATTTTCCGTGAATAGATAAAAAAAAATGACCAATGTACACAGCACAGTAAGAAAAAATCTCTCAAAAGTTCAAAACAAAAATTCTTTGTCTGTGCGGGAATCGAAAACGGGACCAGCACCACAATCAATCGCCCAGCTGTGCAGCTATTGTGCCAACCGTGCCTTCATATTGCTGTTACTGTGGATTTCTCGGGTTTTTTTTTTGTTTTTTGGGGGGTGGGAAATCATCAAAAGACTCCTCCCGCTCTGGGCAGAGTGGTAGGAAGTGTCAGACTTCTACTGACTAAAAACCACCCATGTTCCTTCTTAGCCCTTTGTGTCGGGCACGGTATCTCTTTCGAACAACCCGCAGCGTTGGCGGCCCCTGATGTCAGCATCAGGGGCCGCCGACGACGACAGGCATCAAAGAGATGTCAGCATCTCTTTGAGGCCTGTCGTCGTGATGTTCGCAGGTGACAGACACTGCCGGTTATTTAGGGGGTACACCGGTGGATGAAATAAACGCATGTGTATACACTCCATTTACTATAAGATTAGAATTTTAAGTTAACCGTTTTTACAGTCCTTTCAACCGATTGTGAACTCTATTACGTTGACAGCAAGACAAAATGTAGCTGCAGTAAACAGTCAGTATTGTAACATTCTTTTTGCTTTTAATGCCATCCTTATGCCTACGGGTATAGAAGTCAAAATCGGTTGAACGGACTGTAAAAACTGTCAACTTGAAATTCTAATCTTATAGTAAACTAGCGGACGTCCCACGGTTTCACCCGCGTAGATCCCGTTCCTGTGGGAATACAGGGATAAAAAGTAGCCTATGTTACTCGTGGATAATGTAGCTTTCGAATGGTGAAAGAATTTTTAAAAAAAAATTTCATTTCAACCAAACAAACAAAGTTTTCCTCTTTATAATATTAGTGTAGATGGAGTATAGGCGTCGCCATCACTGTGGTGGAAAAATATATTTTCAGAAGAATGTCCCCATCCAGTGCTAACAGATAATGAACTTAAATAATATGCACGTTTTTCCAAATTTTGGCTATTGCTATCAAACGGGCACAAAACCAGACTCTGCGGCCTCTACTGAGAAAACCTTTTGTCCGTCTCGGTAATCAAACCCCAGACCACATGCTCAGTTGCGCTTAAGACCACTCATTAACAGACATTATAATTTGCACGTGAACGAAGTCGCGGGCATCAGCTAGTATACAATAAATGACAACTTTTTTTTACACAGTTGATCTGACCATCGAACTGATAGTTTCATTTTCAAGTATTCTTAAGCCCTTGTCCAGATAGCTACTCAACGCTAAAGTGGTGACCCCGACGTGATGAGGTGATGACGTGGTGCGCGCCGTCCTCTCCGTAAACACCGAGTCGTCGCTCGAAGTGCTAGCTGCGATGGCAGACAAAATGATGGAACATTTTGAACCCGCTACAGTCGCCGCAGTCTCCACGGTAAACCCCCAATCTACAAGCCCAGCAGTCAACGAGGTGCAGGTAAACGCGATAACAGCTCTACAGATCAGCATGCTTTCGAAACAAATAGAGAAATTATCACTCGAAGTCGCCGAACTCCGCAACCACCAATATTCGTCGCATCGCCGTTTCCGCCAAAACTCCGCATATCGTGGGCGCTCACGCTCGCACTCAAGACAGCGTACGGATAACGCCCGCAAGCCCGGCTATCCCGACTGGCTGTGCCGTTACCACTACCGATTCGGCAATGGAGCACGAAAATGTGAATCGCCGTGTTCCTTCACAAAGCGGGAAAACTAAAACGTACATCGATACTGGCGGGCTTCGATGTAAACCAAACAAGCCGCCGCCTATGTGTAATCGACACCAAAACTAGAGTAAAATTTCTTGTCGACACGGGAGCCGACATATCAGTACTGGCCGCACGAAACCTGAAATATACAAGACCGACGGAGCACGCAGGTTACAGACTTTATGCGGCAAACGGAACCGAGATTCATACCTACGGAGAGCGCACACTCGAGCTCAACTTAGGCCTACGAAGAAGCTTTAAGTGGACTTTCGTCGTCGCCAAGGTAAAGACTTCAATACTGGGTGCCGACTTTCTAGTACATCACAAACTGTTAGTCGACTTGCACCAAAGGAAACTCATCGACAGTGTAACGGAACTCAGCGTGAACGCCATCAAAACAAACAACAAAGAAGAATCGATCCACATTATCAACCGCGACCACAGTCATCACGACCTGCTGAAAAAATATCCAGATGTACTGCGACCGTTCACACTCAAAACTCCGGTCAAGCATGACGTCACACATCACATCGAGACAACTGGGCCGCCGATCTGCTCACGGCCGCGCCCTCTACCGCCCGACAAATATAAAGCTGCAAAACTCGAGTTCGAGCTCATGATCAAGAACGGAATATGCAAGCCGTCAAACAGTCCGTGGGCAAGTCCACTTCACATCGTTAAGAAAAAAAACGGATCACTTCGAGTTTGTGGCGATTACAGAAGACTCAACGCCGTCACAGTTCCAGACCGATACCCCATTCCACGAATTCAAGACTTCACATACCAACTTGACGGCAAGAAAATTTACTTTAGTATGAACAGATCCTTAATTTTAAAAAATAATATGGACTCTTACACAAAACTTTTACAAGGCAATCAATTATATTCTATCGATGTTATAGAACAATTCGGGAAACGTCATCCAAAATGGTACTCTATGAATGGAAGGGAAAAGGAAAATCATTTGCTTCACGTGATGATATGTATGCTTCTATGTAATAAGGAATAGGACCAGGCCAACTATTTTGTCAAAGAAGAGGAAATTAAAAATAGGTGGGAACGAGCAGAGAAAGGAGAGAAAAACCGATGAAAGACAAGACCCACTAGAAGGGACATCAAATCAATTTGCAACGGGGAGCACAATAAGTAGTGAGGAGTCAGGAACTGTGAGTAGCAGTACGAATACGAAAATGAAGACGATGTTGCCATGGAGGAGGGAGAAGAACATGAAATTTCCGATTATCGTTTCAAGATGCTAAATCACATGCCTATGAAGAACACAACTTTAAAAGAAATTTGTGATGAATGGGAAATACCTGAGGTCTCGTATCAATGGGATGTGATAGATTTGGAAGAGAAAAAATTGTTATGAGTTAGATACTCATATAATATAGGCTCAGATGTACATAAATATCTTAGGGCCAAAGCAGAAATCCCCAACAATTCTGATATGTACATTATTGAGTCTGGAAAAACAGTCGGAAAGTGGATTAACAAGAATAGGAAAGCGGTCGGTGAAACCAAAGTAACAAAATTCTTGATAGAGAGGTCTATAGTCCTGCAACAGCACGGAATAAATGACAATCTATACCTAGCTCCTGTTGACTTAGACACTGTGTTTCCAAGCAGCTGGTTGAGGGAAGAAATGATGAAATGGGAAAAAGACTTATTGGCAACTCAAAATGATACATACATTGAAACAGAGCTGTACACTAACGAAAAACCTCCTTCAACAATAAAGCCTACTGATTTCTTGAAAGGTTTGTTGCCTATTAGTGAAAGTGAAAACCCATCGGAGTGTATCAAATGGAAAGGAAAGATATTACCTGAAGGCTTTTGCTACAATATCCAAACAAGAGAAAACACAGATAGCAATATAGTAACAGTTATTGTAACCACTATAAAAACAGCAAAAAGAACGACAAGACTTTGATACAATGGTCTGAAGTAGCAGAAGAAGCCTTTGAGAAATGCTGACAAAGCATACTCGAGGCAACAACATTGACTCATCCGATACATAACGCGCCGTTATATTTATTTACCGATGCGTCGAACACAAGCATTGGCGCCGTCCTACAACAAAAGTCTGACAATATCCCTTGTTATTCAACATCTTCATCAACGACGTCTCTTCATGTTTCTCGAACTCAACAGTTCTTTTGTTTGCGGACGACATGAAGATTCTAAGTGAAATCAGAACTTATGAAGATGCTGAACGTCTCCAACATGATCTGGACAGATTCCAAGAGTATTGTATGGCCAACCGCTTGGATCTAAATGTCACGAAATGCTATACATGTACCTTCACTCGTAAACCTAAACCTATTCTTCACGATTACAAACTGGCCAACACTTCAATAGCCAGAGTTAATACTATTAGAGATTTAGGCGTCACTTTTGACTCGAAACTTACTTTTGACACTCACATCGATAACATTATTAAAAAAGCTTCTAAGGCATTAGGCTTCATCTTGAGGATTTCAGCCGATTTTAAAAATATCAAAACACTCAAAATTCTATATTGTGCTTTTGTACGCAGTCACCTCGAATACTGCTCACCAGTATGGAATCCGATTTATAATATCTACATCAATCGCATAGAAAGCATTCAAAAGAAGTTCTTAAGGTACATTCAATACAGATCTAAAACCTATTCACCTAATTATCACAGCCGGTGCAGGAAGTTCCACATTCTTCCACTGGTTGAGCGGAGAAAAATTGCCGACATTGCTTTCTTGTTCAATTTGGCAAATGGTACAACCGACTGTTCCGAACTGATAGGCAAAATTGGGTTGCGTGTTCCATCCTTCACCTTAAGGAACCATCAACCGCTTTATGTTCCCTCTGTGCGGTGCATTTACAGGCAAAATTCTTATATGATAAGAGCTAGCAGGTCATACAATTCTATGTGCCGGTGTTTCGATGACTTTGACTTATTCTCCACCAGTGTTCCAAAACTAAAAAAAATTCTTTGTAAAAACTTTTTTGAAACTCACTAAAAATTGTTCAATCAATTCAATCCTTTCTTGATTCTCTGCGAGTGCTTACTTCTTACTCTCTCTTGCATGTCTACTGTTTCTTGTGCTACCCTTATATTGTCAGTGAAAACTTTTAATTGGCCTTCTTTCACTATCTGTCAACTATCTGTACCCTAGCTGTAAGTTTTCCTAAGAAATAAATAAATAAATAAATAAATATATGGAAACCACTGGCATTCTTCTCAAAAACTATGAGTGAGACACAGCGACGCTACAGCGTGTACGATCGCGAATTATTAGCAATGTACACCGCTGTTCAACATCTACGACGACTGATAGAGGGTAGTGACCTCACAATATTCACCGATCACAAACCGCTGACTTACGCGCTGACAAGAACGGCAAGTAGCAGTGATACACCACGAAGAGAACGACAGTTACACTTCATTAGTCAGTTCTGCACGAAGATAGAATACGTTCACCGTGATAAGAACGAAGCAGCTGACGCCTTGTCACGTATCGAGGAAATCAATTTTTCACACTCCACAATCGACTACAACCTACTCGCCCAAGATCAAGAAGATGACGAAGAACTGAAGATCTGCATGTCCAACCCCAGTCTAAAATTTACACGTATCACATTGCCCGGAGGACAGCGACCCATCATTTGTGAAACATCAACTGGTAACATTCGTCCATACCTACCAGCGACTTATCGTGTAGTAGCTTTCAAGGCACAACACGAACTAAGTCACCCGGGAGTGCGAACAACAAGAAAAATAATGTCAACAAAGTTTTTTTGGCCAAGTATTAACAAGGATGTTGGTTTGTTGGCCAAATCATGCATCGGTTGCCAGCGCGGGAAAATTCAACGACATGTTATCAGTCCACTCGGCGAGTTTCAGAAATCATTGCGCTTTGAACATATTCATATCGACATCGTGGGACCTCTACCACCATCTAACGACTACAAATACCTAGTAACGATGATCGACCGCTGCACTAAATGGCCGGAGGCGATACCTATTCGTGACGTCACCGCCGACACAGTTGCTAAGGCTTTTCACGAGGGATGGATATCGCGATTTGGCTGTCCATTGCGTGTAACGACGGATCAAGGAAGGCAATTCGAATCGTCGTTATTCAACGCCTTAATGAAGAAATTTGGCATCACAAGGATTCGAACTACTGCATACCACCCGCAAGCGAATGGTCTAGTCGAACGTTGGCATCGAACGTTGAAGGCCGCGCTCATGGCACGAGGTGCCCGCACACACTGGAGCGAGGATTTAGCGACCGTGCTGCTTGGATTACGTACAGCACTTCGAGAAGACACACAAGTCAGTCCGGCCCTGATGACCTACGGATCGACACTAAGGACACCGTCAGATTTCTTCGCGCCTATACAGCCGAAAAATGAAGACGCAGAATTCGTCCGCCAGCTTACAGAAACAATGTCGTCACTCGCACCTAACAGCAGTTCACGTGTCAACAACAGGAGCACGTTTGTCCACAAGGACCTAGCAACGTGTACTCATGTTTTCGTGCGAAATGATACCGTGCGAAGCCCATTGACCCCTCCTTACGATGGCCCGTTCAAGGTGATTCAACGCGACAGCAAACACTTCACCATACAGATGCCACTCCGAACTACAGTTGTCTCAATAGACAGACTGAAGCCAGCACACCTACTCAACGAAGAAGAATTTAACACTACTCCAACAACATGCGCGCAACAGCAAGCACCCAGCACGGAAAGCGCACCCACGGCGAGCGTCGAGCCGCCGTCAGCGAATTCCAGCGCGCCGCCGCGCGACACATACGTCACTAGATCCGGCCGTGCAGTGAAACTCAACGTACGCTTCGCTTAGGGGGGAGTGATGTAGCGACGCTGCACCTACTTGTGCCATGCACTCTTATAACTGTCTGCTAGATTTTTCATAGAAAAGAAAAATATTCGAAGTGACACAGAACTTAAATATACAATAAATGACAACTTTTTTTTAAACAGTTGATCTGACCATCGAACTGATAGTTTCATTTTCAAGTATTCTTAAGCCCTTGTCCTGAATAGTCCTGATAGCTACTCAACGCTAAAAGCCCATTGATATCGAATCCTACGATTGTGCATTGCTATAGGTGGTACCCGTAGCGGTCTTCGGGAATGAAGGTTCACTTCATGCAAGCGGTTTCTGACTGTTTGGTCGCTAATTAAGTTCCCTGAAGAGTGATGAAGCCTCACGGCTAACATCATGGCGGTTATTGTTGGAGCTCTTCGAGTTAAGATTTGAATGTATTGGTCTTGTCTCCGTGTGGTGCAGCGATACTGTCCTCCATGGCGCTCAGCCACGGTACCAGTGCTTCGGTAACGTGTCCAAAGTCGACTGATAACACTCTGACTTGTATTCAGAGCTAAAGCCATAGTACGTTGCCGGGAACCAGCTTCTATCATTCCCACGGCTCTGAGCATTTCTTCCCTGCTTAAATGACGTCGCCGCTCCATAATAACGTTGGTTTTAATCAGAAAAATGTGTTATTTCAGTCTTTTTTTCGAACTTTAATGTTAGTGGTTCAAATGTCAAAAATCCCTTTATTAGGAAAATGGCAAATTTCTTTTTTAATGCAAAGGTGACTTGGTTTATCGTTACTGTGACAAACGAAAACACTTTATTTGATGAATCCTTAAAGAAAATTTTAATTAATATCAATCAGGAGAAAAGTTATTGCAAAAATATATGTTGATCCCTAGACACTTTTGATGTGTGTAGTTTTAAGTTATTTAAAAAAAAACATTTGTTGATTTTAATTTTTGTATGTTTATTATTATATGTATGCCCTGTGTCTGTACCAATAAATGTTATTTCTTTCTTTCTTTTTTTCTGCTTCGGTCGTCGACAGAGCAACAGTTGGCTGGCTTTTAGAATTCCAGCTGATTGCTCCTCCCTGAAACAAGAATGTGTATCCAGTGCAGGAACGCCTGTCATCTTCAGAGCTTGCCCAGACTGCATCACAGAAGCCATGAGTTATATTTTCCTCTGAATTGTGCTTTTAACTCAATCTATATTCTAAAGTACCCTTCAGATATCTCGTCACTCGCTTTAATGACATCCAATGTGTCATTTCAGGTTTCTGGTTGTATTTACTCAACATGTTTATAACAAAACTTATATCAGGCCGAGTTATTTGTGAAGTATACAATAAACATCTAATAACTTCCTGATAAGGGATTCCATTCAAGGTACTAGAGTCCTCAGATATCCCTATTAACTTTGTATTAGTTTAATATAATAATATAATATAATATTCTTTATTTATAAAACAGATTGTAGCAGTTTATAACAAACACAAAGTGGGTAGATAATATAAAATCTCGGACAATCAAGTGGGTGACGAGCTGTTCTCCTTGCTAGGCTATGAAATAGCCTGTATTAAGAAGCAACAGTGCCGCTCTCCTCTAATTGTATTACTACAATTTTATTTTTACAACTTAATTTTTAACTAGTATGCTTAAATTAATACAGATACATATTTGTGCGCGAGCGCATTTGTATGTACGTGTGCGTGAGTGTGTGTGTGTGTGAGTGTGCATGTGTGTGTGTGTGTGTGCTGTGTATTTGTCTGTCTGTGTGTATGTGTAAACGAGTGTATGTGCGTAAGCATGTGGCTGTGTAAGCGTGGGTGACGGCAGATGTCTATTGCAAAGAATTGCAAACAATGATGGAGAAGCTCGCAATTCAACAACCAAGACTAGTCAATCGTTCTTCCCCATTGCTTCTCCACGACAACACGCGAGCTCACACTTCACGAAAGACCATCGCAAAGCTACAGAGTTACAGCTGGAAGCTCTCCGTCACCCACCGTACTCACCGGACCTTGCCCCAACAGATTTCTACTTTTTTCAAAATTTAGATATTTTTTTAAGTGGTAAAAAATTCGACACCCGAGAGGCAGTACAAAACGCTGTCGCTGACTTCATCGCCTCCCGTCCGGCAGACTTCTACAGTAAACGGATAAACAAACTGCCATCAAAATGGCAAAATTGTATAGATCATTTGGGCCAGTACTTTGATTCGCTGAAATAAAAAAAATACCAAAAATTTTATATTTTAAAATTCTCATACAAATCGGCAATTTCATAGGTAAAGACCTAATATATAGATGCCTCTGGATTGGAACAAATTTTAATGGATGCTAATGTACTGGCTTCGGGATCTTTAAATGGATTTATAGACGGAAAACACTTTAATCGGTGCAAAAGAATCCATGCTTTGATGTCGGCAGTGTTGCAAGAACTTCATTTAAAATATTTTCTTGATGAGTCTCAGCTTAAAGTTGAACAAATACACGAACATCTACTGAACATTCAACCTCCAACAAAACCTGAAGAAGAATTAAAATTTGACAGTATGTTAAAACATTACATTGAAGAGTACAAGAAGTTCAAAATGTCCACCGAAGAAGGAAAACACGGCAAGACCGCTGAGTATTATTTGGGATACATTGAACTCATAAATGTTTACTTGCGATTCTGCAGAAGCATAAAAACCAGTGATTTTGATCTGTTTGTTTGTGCAATTTTCGAGATGGCAAATGTCTTTTTTGTCTTCAATCAGCCAAACTATGCACGTTGGATTTTGAAGTATCATGACGCTGCACCTACTTGTGCCATGCACTCTTATAACTGTCTGCTAGATTTTTCATAGAAAAGAAAAATATTCGAAGTGACACAGAACTTAAATCTATACATATAATAAAACAGTAAAAAAACTGTGTCTGTACATTGAATATATTGAAAAAATAATAATTGAGGGGGGTTTAGGAACAGTAATAGAGCACGAATCCAAAAAAAAAAAAATGTCTGTTTGTCTGTTTGTTTGTACACGCTAATCTTCGGAACTACTCGACGGATTTGAATGATTTTTTTTTAGTTGTATAGGTATTAGGTCTGGGCAACATATAGGCTATAATTTATCTTGGAAAGTTGAACACCTGATGCAGAACTGCAACAGACCAGCTTAACTATAAGAGATACAAAAATGGTACCATAGCAAAAATTGTTCCACGTGATGAGCATTTTCTGCTCAGACAATAAATTTGAAGATCTGGAACACCTGATGTGGAACTCCAAGATCCCAGCTACACTATCATATTTTCACGCCAGAACGGCTCAACGGATCTGAATGAAATTTGGCACAGAGATAGATTATAGTCTGGAATTACAAATGGGCTACATAATATCGCTATAATTACTAAGGGGGGTGACCAATATTGCAATATGTCCATATGCCCCAACGGTTTGACAGCTGATATCTGTCATACTATTTATATCAATAGAACGGCTATTTCGAACTGTTCGTCACCGATGTCAGTAGCGTAACGGTTTGGCGACCTCCCCGTAAACAAATGTACGTAAGTTCAAATCTCAGCCAGTGTTTTCTTTTTGTATTTTTTTTATAATGTTGTGAGATTTCCAAAAATATTCAACATGTTCGCGAGTTCGATCCCCACTGGGTTTTAAATTTTTGTGAGTACTATTTATTTTTATTTTGATGCTTTATGATTTTCAAATCTTTATATATTTTTTTGGTATCAACGTTGCTTAGCATAGCCCATAGTAGACGCCCTAGAAAGACATTCAATGAATTACTAAAAAAAAACTATTCAAAATAGAGTTAGGTGATTATAAATCTAAATACATATAATAAATCTGCAGGCGTGGAGTTTCTGTAAATTGAAAATTAAAATTACAGAAACTCCACGCCTGCAGAAATCAAATTATTTAGAAAAAAATATTGTTTTAATTTGTGTGTGTGATTAGGGTTTTAGATTTTGTTTCATTGTAATCCGATAATGACATCCGATAGATATTATATGAATTTGAAGAACTGATAATCTCTTCAACGACATCTATTGCATTAAAACGGTACTAATAAATAATACACCTTTTTAAAAAGTTACGGCACCAATAGGTACTCTTAATTATTAGTCTAAATGACGCTACTTTGCTACAGTGTGTGTTCACTTTCCATGCATTATTTTTTTGCAGTTTAACTTCATCTTTGATAGATGGCGTTGTTCATTTGACACCATTTTATGAATCACGGTGTGAATATTTTCCGTGAATAGATAAAAAAAAATGACCAATGTACACAGCACAGTAAGAAAAAATCTCTCAAAAGTTCAAAACAAAAATTCTTTGTCTGTGCGGGAATCGAAAACGGGACCAGCACCACAATCAATCGCCCAGCTGTGCAGCTATTGTGCCAACCGTGCCTTCATATTGCTGTTACTGTGGATTTCTCGGGTTTTTTTTTTGTTTTTTGGGGGGTGGGAAATCATCAAAAGACTCCTCCCGCTCTGGGCAGAGTGGTAGGAAGTGTCAGACTTCTACTGACTAAAAACCACCCATGTTCCTTCTTAGCCCTTTGTGTCGGGCACGGTATCTCTTTCGAACAACCCGCAGCGTTGGCGGCCCCTGATGTCAGCATCAGGGGCCGCCGACGACGACAGGCATCAAAGAGATGTCAGCATCTCTTTGAGGCCTGTCGTCGTGATGTTCGCAGGTGACAGACACTGCCGGTTATTTAGGGGGTACACCGGTGGATGAAATAAACGCATGTGTATACACTCCATTTACTATAAGATTAGAATTTTAAGTTAACCGTTTTTACAGTCCTTTCAACCGATTGTGAACTCTATTACGTTGACAGCAAGACAAAATGTAGCTGCAGTAAACAGTCAGTATTGTAACATTCTTTTTGCTTTTAATGCCATCCTTATGCCTACGGGTATAGAAGTCAAAATCGGTTGAACGGACTGTAAAAACTGTCAACTTGAAATTCTAATCTTATAGTAAACTAGCGGACGTCCCACGGTTTCACCCGCGTAGATCCCGTTCCTGTGGGAATACAGGGATAAAAAGTAGCCTATGTTACTCGTGGATAATGTAGCTTTCGAATGGTGAAAGAATTTTTAAAAAAAAATTTCATTTCAACCAAACAAACAAAGTTTTCCTCTTTATAATATTAGTGTAGATGGAGTATAGGCGTCGCCATCACTGTGGTGGAAAAATATATTTTCAGAAGAATGTCCCCATCCAGTGCTAACAGATAATGAACTTAAATAATATGCACGTTTTTCCAAATTTTGGCTATTGCTATCAAACGGGCACAAAACCAGACTCTGCGGCCTCTACTGAGAAAACCTTTTGTCCGTCTCGGTAATCAAACCCCAGACCACATGCTCAGTTGCGCTTAAGACCACTCATTAACAGACATTATAATTTGCACGTGAACGAAGTCGCGGGCATCAGCTAGTATACAATAAATGACAACTTTTTTTTACACAGTTGATCTGACCATCGAACTGATAGTTTCATTTTCAAGTATTCTTAAGCCCTTGTCCAGATAGCTACTCAACGCTAAAGTGGTGACCCCGACGTGATGAGGTGATGACGTGGTGCGCGCCGTCCTCTCCGTAAACACCGAGTCGTCGCTCGAAGTGCTAGCTGCGATGGCAGACAAAATGATGGAACATTTTGAACCCGCTACAGTCGCCGCAGTCTCCACGGTAAACCCCCAATCTACAAGCCCAGCAGTCAACGAGGTGCAGGTAAACGCGATAACAGCTCTACAGATCAGCATGCTTTCGAAACAAATAGAGAAATTATCACTCGAAGTCGCCGAACTCCGCAACCACCAATATTCGTCGCATCGCCGTTTCCGCCAAAACTCCGCATATCGTGGGCGCTCACGCTCGCACTCAAGACAGCGTACGGATAACGCCCGCAAGCCCGGCTATCCCGACTGGCTGTGCCGTTACCACTACCGATTCGGCAATGGAGCACGAAAATGTGAATCGCCGTGTTCCTTCACAAAGCGGGAAAACTAAAACGTACATCGATACTGGCGGGCTTCGATGTAAACCAAACAAGCCGCCGCCTATGTGTAATCGACACCAAAACTAGAGTAAAATTTCTTGTCGACACGGGAGCCGACATATCAGTACTGGCCGCACGAAACCTGAAATATACAAGACCGACGGAGCACGCAGGTTACAGACTTTATGCGGCAAACGGAACCGAGATTCATACCTACGGAGAGCGCACACTCGAGCTCAACTTAGGCCTACGAAGAAGCTTTAAGTGGACTTTCGTCGTCGCCAAGGTAAAGACTTCAATCCTGGGTGCCGACTTTCTAGTACATCACAAACTGTTAGTCGACTTGCACCAAAGGAAACTCATCGACAGTGTAACGGAACTCAGCGTGAACGCCATCAAAACAAACAACAAAGAAGAATCGATCCACATTATCAACCGCGACCACAGTCATCACGACCTGCTGAAAAAATATCCAGATGTACTGCGACCGTTCACACTCAAAACTCCGGTCAAGCATGACGTCACACATCACATCGAGACAACTGGGCCGCCGATCTGCTCACGGCCGCGCCCTCTACCGCCCGACAAATATAAAGCTGCAAAACTCGAGTTCGAGCTCATGATCAAGAACGGAATATGCAAGCCGTCAAACAGTCCGTGGGCAAGTCCACTTCACATCGTTAAGAAAAAAAACGGATCACTTCGAGTTTGTGGCGATTACAGAAGACTCAACGCCGTCACAGTTCCAGACCGATACCCCATTCCACGAATTCAAGACTTCACATACCAACTTGACGGCAAGAAAATTTACTTTAGTATGAACAGATCCTTAATTTTAAAAAATAATATGGACTCTTACACAAAACTTTTACAAGGCAATCAATTATATTCTATCGATGTTATAGAACAATTCGGGAAACGTCATCCAAAATGGTACTCTATGAATGGAAGGGAAAAGGAAAATCATTTGCTTCACGTGATGATATGTATGCTTCTATGTAATAAGGAATAGGACCAGGCCAACTATTTTGTCAAAGAAGAGGAAATTAAAAATAGGTGGGAACGAGCAGAGAAAGGAGAGAAAAACCGATGAAAGACAAGACCCACTAGAAGGGACATCAAATCAATTTGCAACGGGGAGCACAATAAGTAGTGAGGAGTCAGGAACTGTGAGTAGCAGTACGAATACGAAAATGAAGACGATGTTGCCATGGAGGAGGGAGAAGAACATGAAATTTCCGATTATCGTTTCAAGATGCTAAATCACATGCCTATGAAGAACACAACTTTAAAAGAAATTTGTGATGAATGGGAAATACCTGAGGTCTCGTATCAATGGGATGTGATAGATTTGGAAGAGAAAAAATTGTTATGAGTTAGATACTCATATAATATAGGCTCAGATGTACATAAATATCTTAGGGCCAAAGCAGAAATCCCCAACAATTCTGATATGTACATTATTGAGTCTGGAAAAACAGTCGGAAAGTGGATTAACAAGAATAGGAAAGCGGTCGGTGAAACCAAAGTAACAAAATTCTTGATAGAGAGGTCTATAGTCCTGCAACAGCACGGAATAAATGACAATCTATACCTAGCTCCTGTTGACTTAGACACTGTGTTTCCAAGCAGCTGGTTGAGGGAAGAAATGATGAAATGGGAAAAAGACTTATTGGCAACTCAAAATGATACATACATTGAAACAGAGCTGTACACTAACGAAAAACCTCCTTCAACAATAAAGCCTACTGATTTCTTGAAAGGTTTGTTGCCTATTAGTGAAAGTGAAAACCCATCGGAGTGTATCAAATGGAAAGGAAAGATATTACCTGAAGGCTTTTGCTACAATATCCAAACAAGAGAAAACACAGATAGCAATATAGTAACAGTTATTGTAACCACTATAAAAACAGCAAAAAGAACGACAAGACTTTGATACAATGGTCTGAAGTAGCAGAAGAAGCCTTTGAGAAATGCTGACAAAGCATACTCGAGGCAACAACATTGACTCATCCGATACATAACGCGCCGTTATATTTATTTACCGATGCGTCGAACACAAGCATTGGCGCCGTCCTACAACAAAAGTCTGACAATATCCCTTGTTATTCAACATCTTCATCAACGACGTCTCTTCATGTTTCTCGAACTCAACAGTTCTTTTGTTTGCGGACGACATGAAGATTCTAAGTGAAATCAGAACTTATGAAGATGCTGAACGTCTCCAACATGATCTGGACAGATTCCAAGAGTATTGTATGGCCAACCGCTTGGATCTAAATGTCACGAAATGCTATACATGTACCTTCACTCGTAAACCTAAACCTATTCTTCACGATTACAAACTGGCCAACACTTCAATAGCCAGAGTTAATACTATTAGAGATTTAGGCGTCACTTTTGACTCGAAACTTACTTTTGACACTCACATCGATAACATTATTAAAAAAGCTTCTAAGGCATTAGGCTTCATCTTGAGGATTTCAGCCGATTTTAAAAATATCAAAACACTCAAAATTCTATATTGTGCTTTTGTACGCAGTCACCTCGAATACTGCTCACCAGTATGGAATCCGATTTATAATATCTACATCAATCGCATAGAAAGCATTCAAAAGAAGTTCTTAAGGTACATTCAATACAGATCTAAAACCTATTCACCTAATTATCACAGCCGGTGCAGGAAGTTCCACATTCTTCCACTGGTTGAGCGGAGAAAAATTGCCGACATTGCTTTCTTGTTCAATTTGGCAAATGGTACAACCGACTGTTCCGAACTGATAGGCAAAATTGGGTTGCGTGTTCCATCCTTCACCTTAAGGAACCATCAACCGCTTTATGTTCCCTCTGTGCGGTGCATTTACAGGCAAAATTCTTATATGATAAGAGCTAGCAGGTCATACAATTCTATGTGCCGGTGTTTCGATGACTTTGACTTATTCTCCACCAGTGTTCCAAAACTAAAAAAAATTCTTTGTAAAAACTTTTTTGAAACTCACTAAAAATTGTTCAATCAATTCAATCCTTTCTTGATTCTCTGCGAGTGCTTACTTCTTACTCTCTCTTGCATGTCTACTGTTTCTTGTGCTACCCTTATATTGTCAGTGAAAACTTTTAATTGGCCTTCTTTCACTATCTGTCAACTATCTGTACCCTAGCTGTAAGTTTTCCTAAGAAATAAATAAATAAATAAATAAATATATGGAAACCACTGGCATTCTTCTCAAAAACTATGAGTGAGACACAGCGACGCTACAGCGTGTACGATCGCGAATTATTAGCAATGTACACCGCTGTTCAACATCTACGACGACTGATAGAGGGTAGTGACCTCACAATATTCACCGATCACAAACCGCTGACTTACGCGCTGACAAGAACGGCAAGTAGCAGTG
This sequence comes from Diarsia dahlii, assembly GCA_949775195.1. NCBI lineage: Eukaryota > Metazoa > Arthropoda > Insecta > Lepidoptera > Noctuidae > Diarsia > Diarsia dahlii. Next base: position 14,073,730 of record OX459189.1, read on the forward strand.
ATACACCACGAAGAGAACGACAGTTACACTTCATTAGTCAGTTCTGCACGAAGATAGAATACGTTCACCGTGATAAGAACGAAGCAGCTGACGCCTTGTCACGTATCGAGGAAATCAATTTTTCACACTCCACAATCGACTACAACCTACTCGCCCAAGATCAAGAAGATGACGAAGAACTGAAGATCTGCATGTCCAACCCCAGTCTAAAATTTACACGTATCACATTGCCCGGAGGACAGCGACCCATCATTTGTGAAACATCAACTGGTAACATTCGTCCATACCTACCAGCGACTTATCGTGTAGTAGCTTTCAAGGCACAACACGAACTAAGTCACCCGGGAGTGCGAACAACAAGAAAAATAATGTCAACAAAGTTTTTTTGGCCAAGTATTAACAAGGATGTTGGTTTGTTGGCCAAATCATGCATCGGTTGCCAGCGCGGGAAAATTCAACGACATGTTATCAGTCCACTCGGCGAGTTTCAGAAATCATTGCGCTTTGAACATATTCATATCGACATCGTGGGACCTCTACCACCATCTAACGACTACAAATACCTAGTAACGATGATCGACCGCTGCACTAAATGGCCGGAGGCGATACCTATTCGTGACGTCACCGCCGACACAGTTGCTAAGGCTTTTCACGAGGGATGGATATCGCGATTTGGCTGTCCATTGCGTGTAACGACGGATCAAGGAAGGCAATTCGAATCGTCGTTATTCAACGCCTTAATGAAGAAATTTGGCATCACAAGGATTCGAACTACTGCATACCACCCGCAAGCGAATGGTCTAGTCGAACGTTGGCATCGAACGTTGAAGGCCGCGCTCATGGCACGAGGTGCCCGCACACACTGGAGCGAGGATTTAGCGACCGTGCTGCTTGGATTACGTACAGCACTTCGAGAAGACACACAAGTCAGTCCGGCCCTGATGACCTACGGATCGACACTAAGGACACCGTCAGATTTCTTCGCGCCTATACAGCCGAAAAATGAAGACGCAGAATTCGTCCGCCAGCTTACAGAAACAATGTCGTCACTCGCACCTAACAGCAGTTCACGTGTCAACAACAGGAGCACGTTTGTCCACAAGGACCTAGCAACGTGTACTCATGTTTTCGTGCGAAATGATACCGTGCGAAGCCCATTGACCCCTCCTTACGATGGCCCGTTCAAGGTGATTCAACGCGACAGCAAACACTTCACCATACAGATGCCACTCCGAACTACAGTTGTCTCAATAGACAGACTGAAGCCAGCACACCTACTCAACGAAGAAGAATTTAACACTACTCCAACAACATGCGCGCAACAGCAAGCACCCAGCACGGAAAGCGCACCCACGGCGAGCGTCGAGCCGCCGTCAGCGAATTCCAGCGCGCCGCCGCGCGACACATACGTCACTAGATCCGGCCGTGCAGTGAAACTCAACGTACGCTTCGCTTAGGGGGGAGTGATGTAGCGACGCTGCACCTACTTGTGCCATGCACTCTTATAACTGTCTGCTAGATTTTTCATAGAAAAGAAAAATATTCGAAGTGACACAGAACTTAAATATACAATAAATGACAACTTTTTTTTAAACAGTTGATCTGACCATCGAACTGATAGTTTCATTTTCAAGTATTCTTAAGCCCTTGTCCTGATCAGTGGCGTGCCAGCAATTATTTGGAGGTAAAGCACAATTTCCAAAAAAAAAAAAAACACTTTTTGTTCCGAATTCTGACACTGGTTTTTAATAACACCGGTTTTGTTTTCTATTATTTAATTATGACTAACACTTTTCGTATTTTATATCCTGTCAGAAAATTTACAACTATTTCAGTAGATAGTTGTCAATAACATATAAAATAATAATGAAATTTAATAACAGCATTCAAATGTTTATGAGAATTTTGATGTCTTTTCATGGCACCAGAGAAGTTATTTAGATCATCGTAACCTGATAAACTCCAAGCATTCTTTTCATTCGAAAAAAACTTATCTACAAGACCAACAGAAAAAAATGTTTTTAGGAGAGCAGCCGACAACCCATTGTACCTACATTATATGCTGATCGATTAAAATACCTAGTATTTCTTTTAGCTTTCTGAGAAATATTCAAATCAGGAGTGGGTTTAGGTGAAGTAATGAGATTATATTTATCTGTATAATTTAAAGTATTTACCTTGCCCAGGAACGCTTTCACACCATCATTGTTTCACACACTTTAATCCATCACAAGGAACTATTGTTTGCGTTTTCGAATTCATTTTCGTATTAATCAACTAACTTCAATCAAAAACTAATCACAAAACTTATTTAAATTCTAACAAGAAACGGAAAAATCAAATCACAATAAAATAATAATGCACCATCAACCATCAACGCTCAAGACAAATTTGAACTAAATCGAAATTCCCTTCAAACTGTCAAACAAGTTCAATCAGGTCGCGAACTTGCATTCACTCACACACACATTCACATTCTCTCGTAAACTTTTACACTGACACACATTCAAACGTCCAAAGCTAGCTTGAAAATCCTATACATTTTGTCGTAAACCCGGCAAAAAGTATGTAAACAAACAACTCTTACTTATGTTCGTAGGATAGAGAGGTCGGAGAAGCTGATCGAAAGTGTGATGGTGTGACAGAGAAAGGGCTAGCCGAGCCCGATCATGCCCGATCGATCTGTTTGATCATTCGGCAGAGGTCGGGAGACGTATGAAGAAGTTTGGCAACGTTGCAGTGCGAGTTGCGCGCGAATGTATTTTTCTGGTTTAGATAGTTAATGAGTACGTAAACCTGACAACGTCGCATCAATACGTTCCGTTTTTCGCGTGGCATGCATGCAGTTTGATGATAATTATTTTAATATTAATTTTTGTATTGACCGTTTTTTTTTTAATTCGTTGTTTTATTAGGGCAAGCTGTGCTTTTCTGCTTCTATGAGAGTACCGCCACTGGTCCTGATAGCTACTCAACGCTAAAAGCCCATTGATATCGAATCCTACGATTGTGCATTGCTATAGGTGGTACCCGTAGCGGTCTTCGGGAATGAAGGTTCACTTCATGCAAGCGGTTTCTGACTGTTTGGTCGCTAATTAAGTTCCCTGAAGAGTGATGAAGCCTCACGGCTAACATCATGGCGGTTATTGTTGGAGCTCTTCGAGTTAAGATTTGAATGTATTGGTCTTGTCTCCGTGTGGTGCAGCGATACTGTCCTCCATGGCGCTCAGCCACGGTACCAGTGCTTCGGTAACGTGTCCAAAGTCGACTGATAACACTCTGACTTGTATTCAGAGCTAAAGCCATAGTACGTTGCCGGGAACCAGCTTCTATCATTCCCACGGCTCTGAGCATTTCTTCCCTGCTTAAATGACGTCGCCGCTCCATAATAACGTTGGTTTTAATCAGAAAAATGTGTTATTTCAGTCTTTTTTTTTTTGAACTTTAATGTTAGTGGTTCAAATGTCAAAAATCCCTTTATTAGGAAAATGGCAAATTTCTTTTTTAATGCAAAGGTGACTTGGTTTATCGTTACTGTGACAAACGAAAACACTTTATTTGATGAATCCTTAAAGAAAATTTTAATTAATATCAATCAGGAGAAAAGTTATTGCAAAAATATATGTTGATCCCTAGACACTTTTGATGTGTGTAGTTTTAAGTTATTTAAAAAAAAACATTTGTTGATTTTAATTTTTGTATGTTTATTATTATATGTATGCCCTGTGTCTGTACCAATAAATGTTATTTCTTTCTTTCTTTTTTTCTGCTTCGGTCGTCGACAGAGCAACAGTTGGCTGGCTTTTAGAATTCCAGCTGATTGCTCCTCCCTGAAACAAGAATGTGTATCCAGTGCAGGAACGCCTGTCATCTTCAGAGCTTGCCCAGACTGCATCACAGAAGCCATGAGTTATATTTTCCTCTGAATTGTGCTTTTAACTCAATCTATATTCTAAAGTACCCTTCAGATATCTCGTCACTCGCTTTAATGACATCCAATGTGTCATTTCAGGTTTCTGGTTGTATTTACTCAACATGTTTATAACAAAACTTATATCAGGCCGAGTTATTTGTGAAGTATACAATAAACATCTAATAACTTCCTGATAAGGGATTCCATTCAAGGTACTAGAGTCCTCAGATATCCCTATTAACTTTGTATTAGTTTAATATAATAATATAATATAATATTCTTTATTTATAAAACAGATTGTAGCAGTTTATAACAAACACAAAGTGGGTAGATAATATAAAATCTCGGACAATCAAGTGGGTGACGAGCTGTTCTCCTTGCTAGGCTATGAAATAGCCTGTATTAAGAAGCAACAGTGCCGCTCTCCTCTAATTGTATTACTACAATTTTATTTTTACAACTTAATTTTTAACTAGTATGCTTAAATTAATACAGATACATATTTGTGCGCGAGCGCATTTGTATGTACGTGTGCGTGAGTGTGTGTGTGTGTGAGTGTGCATGTGTGTGTGTGTGTGTGCTGTGTATTTGTCTGTCTGTGTGTATGTGTAAACGAGTGTATGTGCGTAAGCATGTGGCTGTGTAAGCGTGGGTGACGGCAGATGTCTATTGCAAAGAATTGCAAACAATGATGGAGAAGCTCGCAATTCAACAACCAAGACTAGTCAATCGTTCTTCCCCATTGCTTCTCCACGACAACACGCGAGCTCACACTTCACGAAAGACCATCGCAAAGCTACAGAGTTACAGCTGGAAGCTCTCCGTCACCCACCGTACTCACCGGACCTTGCCCCAACAGATTTCTACTTTTTTCAAAATTTAGATATTTTTTTAAGTGGTAAAAAATTCGACACCCGAGAGGCAGTACAAAACGCTGTCGCTGACTTCATCGCCTCCCGTCCGGCAGACTTCTACAGTAAACGGATAAACAAACTGCCATCAAAATGGCAAAATTGTATAGATCATTTGGGCCAGTACTTTGATTCGCTGAAATAAAAAAAATACCAAAAATTTTATATTTTAAAATTCTCATACAAATCGGCAATTTCATAGGTAAAGACCTAATATATAGATGCCTCTGGATTGGAACAAATTTTAATGGATGCTAATGTACTGGCTTCGGGATCTTTAAATGGATTTATAGACGGAAAACACTTTAATCGGTGCAAAAGAATCCATGCTTTGATGTCGGCAGTGTTGCAAGAACTTCATTTAAAATATTTTCTTGATGAGTCTCAGCTTAAAGTTGAACAAATACACGAACATCTACTGAACATTCAACCTCCAACAAAACCTGAAGAAGAATTAAAATTTGACAGTATGTTAAAACATTACATTGAAGAGTACAAGAAGTTCAAAATGTCCACCGAAGAAGGAAAACACGGCAAGACCGCTGAGTATTATTTGGGATACATTGAACTCATAAATGTTTACTTGCGATTCTGCAGAAGCATAAAAACCAGTGATTTTGATCTGTTTGTTTGTGCAATTTTCGAGATGGCAAATGTCTTTTTTGTCTTCAATCAGCCAAACTATGCACGTTGGATTTTGAAGTATCATGACGCTGCACCTACTTGTGCCATGCACTCTTATAACTGTCTGCTAGATTTTTCATAGAAAAGAAAAATATTCGAAGTGACACAGAACTTAAATCTATACATATAATAAAACAGTAAAAAAACTGTGTCTGTACATTGAATATATTGAAAAAATAATAATTGAGGGGGGTTTAGGAACAGTAATAGAGCACGAATCCAAAAAAAAAAAAATGTCTGTTTGTCTGTTTGTTTGTACACGCTAATCTTCGGAACTACTCGACGGATTTGAATGATTTTTTTTTAGTTGTATAGGTATTAGGTCTGGGCAACATATAGGCTATAATTTATCTTGGAAAGTTGAACACCTGATGCAGAACTGCAACAGACCAGCTTAACTATAAGAGATACAAAAATGGTACCATAGCAAAAATTGTTCCACGTGATGAGCATTTTCTGCTCAGACAATAAATTTGAAGATCTGGAACACCTGATGTGGAACTCCAAGATCCCAGCTACACTATCATATTTTCACGCCAGAACGGCTCAACGGATCTGAATGAAATTTGGCACAGAGATAGATTATAGTCTGGAATTACAAATGGGCTACATAATATCGCTATAATTACTAAGGGGGGTGACCAATATTGCAATATGTCCATATGCCCCAACGGTTTGACAGCTGATATCTGTCATACTATTTATATCAATAGAACGGCTATTTCGAACTGTTCGTCACCGATGTCAGTAGCGTAACGGTTTGGCGACCTCCCCGTAAACAAATGTACGTAAGTTCAAATCTCAGCCAGTGTTTTCTTTTTGTATTTTTTTTATAATGTTGTGAGATTTCCAAAAATATTCAACATGTTCGCGAGTTCGATCCCCACTGGGTTTTAAATTTTTGTGAGTACTATTTATTTTTATTTTGATGCTTTATGATTTTCAAATCTTTATATATTTTTTTGGTATCAACGTTGCTTAGCATAGCCCATAGTAGACGCCCTAGAAAGACATTCAATGAATTACTAAAAAAAAACTATTCAAAATAGAGTTAGGTGATTATAAATCTAAATACATATAATAAATCTGCAGGCGTGGAGTTTCTGTAAATTGAAAATTAAAATTACAGAAACTCCACGCCTGCAGAAATCAAATTATTTAGAAAAAAATATTGTTTTAATTTGTGTGTGTGATTAGGGTTTTAGATTTTGTTTCATTGTAATCCGATAATGACATCCGATAGATATTATATGAATTTGAAGAACTGATAATCTCTTCAACGACATCTATTGCATTAAAACGGTACTAATAAATAATACACCTTTTTAAAAAGTTACGGCACCAATAGGTACTCTTAATTATTAGTCTAAATGACGCTACTTTGCTACAGTGTGTGTTCACTTTCCATGCATTATTTTTTTGCAGTTTAACTTCATCTTTGATAGATGGCGTTGTTCATTTGACACCATTTTATGAATCACGGTGTGAATATTTTCCGTGAATAGATAAAAAAAAATGACCAATGTACACAGCACAGTAAGAAAAAATCTCTCAAAAGTTCAAAACAAAAATTCTTTGTCTGTGCGGGAATCGAAAACGGGACCAGCACCACAATCAATCGCCCAGCTGTGCAGCTATTGTGCCAACCGTGCCTTCATATAGCTGTTACTGTGGATTTCTCGGGTTTTTTTTTTGTTTTTTGGGGGGTGGGAAATCATCAAAAGACTCCTCCCGCTCTGGGCAGAGTGGTAGGAAGTGTCAGACTTCTACTGACTAAAAACCACCCATGTTCCTTCTTAGCCCTTTGTGTCGGGCACGGTATCTCTTTCGAACAACCCGCAGCGTTGGCGGCCCCTGATGTCAGCATCAGGGGCCGCCGACGACGACAGGCATCAAAGAGATGTCAGCATCTCTTTGAGGCCTGTCGTCGTGATGTTCGCAGGTGACAGACACTGCCGGTTATTTAGGGGGTACACCGGTGGATGAAATAAACGCATGTGTATACACTCCATTTACTATAAGATTAGAATTTTAAGTTAACCGTTTTTACAGTCCTTTCAACCGATTGTGAACTCTATTACGTTGACAGCAAGACTAAATGTAGCTGCAGTAAACAGTCAGTATTGTAACATTCTTTTTGCTTTTAATGCCATCCTTATGCCTACGGGTATAGAAGTCAAAATCGGTTGAACGGACTGTAAAAACTGTCAACTTGAAATTCTAATCTTATAGTAAACTAGCGGACGTCCCACGGTTTCACCCGCGTAGATCCCGTTCCTGTGGGAATACAGGGATAAAAAGTAGCCTATGTTACTCGTGGATAATGTAGCTTTCGAATGGTGAAAGAATTTTTAAAAAAAAATTTCATTTCAACCAAACAAACAAAGTTTTCCTCTTTATAATATTAGTGTAGATGGAGTATAGGCGTCGCCATCACTGTGGTGGAAAAATATATTTTCAGAAGAATGTCCCCATCCAGTGCTAACAGATAATGAACTTAAATAATATGCACGTTTTTCCAAATTTTGGCTATTGCTATCAAACGGGCACAAAACCAGACTCTGCGGCCTCTACTGAGAAAACCTTTTGTCCGTCTCGGTAATCAAACCCCAGACCACATGCTCAGTTGCGCTTAAGACCACTCATTAACAGACATTATAATTTGCACGTGAACGAAGTCGCGGGCATCAGCTAGTATACAATAAATGACAACTTTTTTTTACACAGTTGATCTGACCATCGAACTGATAGTTTCATTTTCAAGTATTCTTAAGCCCTTGTCCAGATAGCTACTCAACGCTAAAGTGGTGACCCCGACGTGATGAGGTGATGACGTGGTGCGCGCCGTCCTCTCCGTAAACACCGAGTCGTCGCTCGAAGTGCTAGCTGCGATGGCAGACAAAATGATGGAACATTTTGAACCCGCTACAGTCGCCGCAGTCTCCACGGTAAACCCCCAATCTACAAGCCCAGCAGTCAACGAGGTGCAGGTAAACGCGATAACAGCTCTACAGATCAGCATGCTTTCGAAACAAATAGAGAAATTATCACTCGAAGTCGCCGAACTCCGCAACCACCAATATTCGTCGCATCGCCGTTTCCGCCAAAACTCCGCATATCGTGGGCGCTCACGCTCGCACTCAAGACAGCGTACGGATAACGCCCGCAAGCCCGGCTATCCCGACTGGCTGTGCCGTTACCACTACCGATTCGGCAATGGAGCACGAAAATGTGAATCGCCGTGTTCCTTCACAAAGCGGGAAAACTAAAACGTACATCGATACTGGCGGGCTTCGATGTAAACCAAACAAGCCGCCGCCTATGTGTAATCGACACCAAAACTAGAGTAAAATTTCTTGTCGACACGGGAGCCGACATATCAGTACTGGCCGCACGAAACCTGAAATATACAAGACCGACGGAGCACGCAGGTTACAGACTTTATGCGGCAAACGGAACCGAGATTCATACCTACGGAGAGCGCACACTCGAGCTCAACTTAGGCCTACGAAGAAGCTTTAAGTGGACTTTCGTCGTCGCCAAGGTAAAGACTTCAATCCTGGGTGCCGACTTTCTAGTACATCACAAACTGTTAGTCGACTTGCACCAAAGGAAACTCATCGACAGTGTAACGGAACTCAGCGTGAACGCCATCAAAACAAACAACAAAGAAGAATCGATCCACATTATCAACCGCGACCACAGTCATCACGACCTGCTGAAAAAATATCCAGATGTACTGCGACCGTTCACACTCAAAACTCCGGTCAAGCATGACGTCACACATCACATCGAGACAACTGGGCCGCCGATCTGCTCACGGCCGCGCCCTCTACCGCCCGACAAATATAAAGCTGCAAAACTCGAGTTCGAGCTCATGATCAAGAACGGAATATGCAAGCCGTCAAACAGTCCGTGGGCAAGTCCACTTCACATCGTTAAGAAAAAAAACGGATCACTTCGAGTTTGTGGCGATTACAGAAGACTCAACGCCGTCACAGTTCCAGACCGATACCCCATTCCACGAATTCAAGACTTCACATACCAACTTGACGGCAAGAAAATTTACTTTAGTATGAACAGATCCTTAATTTTAAAAAATAATATGGACTCTTACACAAAACTTTTACAAGGCAATCAATTATATTCTATCGATGTTATAGAACAATTCGGGAAACGTCATCCAAAATGGTACTCTATGAATGGAAGGGAAAAGGAAAATCATTTGCTTCACGTGATGATATGTATGCTTCTATGTAATAAGGAATAGGACCAGGCCAACTATTTTGTCAAAGAAGAGGAAATTAAAAATAGGTGGGAACGAGCAGAGAAAGGAGAGAAAAACCGATGAAAGACAAGACCCACTAGAAGGGACATCAAATCAATTTGCAACGGGGAGCACAATAAGTAGTGAGGAGTCAGGAACTGTGAGTAGCAGTACGAATACGAAAATGAAGACGATGTTGCCATGGAGGAGGGAGAAGAACATGAAATTTCCGATTATCGTTTCAAGATGCTAAATCACATGCCTATGAAGAACACAACTTTAAAAGAAATTTGTGATGAATGGGAAATACCTGAGGTCTCGTATCAATGGGATGTGATAGATTTGGAAGAGAAAAAATTGTTATGAGTTAGATACTCATATAATATAGGCTCAGATGTACATAAATATCTTAGGGCCAAAGCAGAAATCCCCAACAATTCTGATATGTACATTATTGAGTCTGGAAAAACAGTCGGAAAGTGGATTAACAAGAATAGGAAAGCGGTCGGTGAAACCAAAGTAACAAAATTCTTGATAGAGAGGTCTATAGTCCTGCAACAGCACGGAATAAATGACAATCTATACCTAGCTCCTGTTGACTTAGACACTGTGTTTCCAAGCAGCTGGTTGAGGGAAGAAATGATGAAATGGGAAAAAGACTTATTGGCAACTCAAAATGATACATACATTGAAACAGAGCTGTACACTAACGAAAAACCTCCTTCAACAATAAAGCCTACTGATTTCTTGAAAGGTTTGTTGCCTATTAGTGAAAGTGAAAACCCATCGGAGTGTATCAAATGGAAAGGAAAGATATTACCTGAAGGCTTTTGCTACAATATCCAAACAAGAGAAAACACAGATAGCAATATAGTAACAGTTATTGTAACCACTATAAAAACAGCAAAAAGAACGACAAGACTTTGATACAATGGTCTGAAGTAGCAGAAGAAGCCTTTGAGAAATGCTGACAAAGCATACTCGAGGCAACAACATTGACTCATCCGATACATAACGCGCCGTTATATTTATTTACCGATGCGTCGAACACAAGCATTGGCGCCGTCCTACAACAAAAGTCTGACAATATCCCTTGTTATTCAACATCTTCATCAACGACGTCTCTTCATGTTTCTCGAACTCAACAGTTCTTTTGTTTGCGGACGACATGAAGATTCTAAGTGAAATCAGAACTTATGAAGATGCTGAACGTCTCCAACATGATCTGGACAGATTCCAAGAGTATTGTATGGCCAACCGCTTGGATCTAAATGTCACGAAATGCTATACATGTACCTTCACTCGTAAACCTAAACCTATTCTTCACGATTACAAACTGGCCAACACTTCAATAGCCAGAGTTAATACTATTAGAGATTTAGGCGTCACTTTTGACTCGAAACTTACTTTTGACACTCACATCGATAACATTATTAAAAAAGCTTCTAAGGCATTAGGCTTCATCTTGAGGATTTCAGCCGATTTTAAAAATATCAAAACACTCAAAATTCTATATTGTGCTTTTGTACGCAGTCACCTCGAATACTGCTCACCAGTATGGAATCCGATTTATAATATCTACATCAATCGCATAGAAAGCATTCAAAAGAAGTTCTTAAGGTACATTCAATACAGATCTAAAACCTATTCACCTAATTATCACAGCCGGTGCAGGAAGTTCCACATTCTTCCACTGGTTGAGCGGAGAAAAATTGCCGACATTGCTTTCTTGTTCAATTTGGCAAATGGTACAACCGACTGTTCCGAACTGATAGGCAAAATTGGGTTGCGTGTTCCATCCTTCACCTTAAGGAACCATCAACCGCTTTATGTTCCCTCTGTGCGGTGCATTTACAGGCAAAATTCTTATATGATAAGAGCTAGCAGGTCATACAATTCTATGTGCCGGTGTTTCGATGACTTTGACTTATTCTCCACCAGTGTTCCAAAACTAAAAAAAATTCTTTGTAAAAACTTTTTTGAAACTCACTAAAAATTGTTCAATCAATTCAATCCTTTCTTGATTCTCTGCGAGTGCTTACTTCTTACTCTCTCTTGCATGTCTACTGTTTCTTGTGCTACCCTTATATTGTCAGTGAAAACTTTTAATTGGCCTTCTTTCACTATCTGTCAACTATCTGTACCCTAGCTGTAAGTTTTCCTAAGAAATAAATAAATAAATAAATAAATATATGGAAACCACTGGCATTCTTCTCAAAAACTATGAGTGAGACACAGCGACGCTACAGCGTGTACGATCGCGAATTATTAGCAATGTACACCGCTGTTCAACATCTACGACGACTGATAGAGGGTAGTGACCTCACAATATTCACCGATCACAAACCGCTGACTTACGCGCTGACAAGAACGGCAAGTAGCAGTGATACACCACGAAGAGAACGACAGTTACACTTCATTAGTCAGTTCTGCACGAAGATAGAATACGTTCACCGTGATAAGAACGAAGCAGCTGACGCCTTGTCACGTATCGAGGAAATCAATTTTTCACACTCCACAATCGACTACAACCTACTCGCCCAAGATCAAGAAGATGACGAAGAACTGAAGATCTGCATGTCCAACCCCAGTCTAAAATTTACACGTATCACATTGCCCGGAGGACAGCGACCCATCATTTGTGAAACATCAACTGGTAACATTCGTCCATACCTACCAGCGACTTATCGTGTAGTAGCTTTCAAGGCACAACACGAACTAAGTCACCCGGGAGTGCGAACAACAAGAAAAATAATGTCAACAAAGTTTTTTTGGCCAAGTATTAACAAGGATGTTGGTTTGTTGGCCAAATCATGCATCGGTTGCCAGCGCGGGAAAATTCAACGACATGTTATCAGTCCACTCGGCGAGTTTCAGAAATCATTGCGCTTTGAACATATTCATATCGACATCGTGGGACCTCTACCACCATCTAACGACTACAAATACCTAGTAACGATGATCGACCGCTGCACTAAATGGCCGGAGGCGATACCTATTCGTGACGTCACCGCCGACACAGTTGCTAAGGCTTTTCACGAGGGATGGATATCGCGATTTGGCTGTCCATTGCGTGTAACGACGGATCAAGGAAGGCAATTCGAATCGTCGTTATTCAACGCCTTAATGAAGAAATTTGGCATCACAAGGATTCGAACTACTGCATACCACCCGCAAGCGAATGGTCTAGTCGAACGTTGGCATCGAACGTTGAAGGCCGCGCTCATGGCACGAGGTGCCCGCACACACTGGAGCGAGGATTTAGCGACCGTGCTGCTTGGATTACGTACAGCACTTCGAGAAGACACACAAGTCAGTCCGGCCCTGATGACCTACGGATCGACACTAAGGACACCGTCAGATTTCTTCGCGCCTATACAGCCGAAAAATGAAGACGCAGAATTCGTCCGCCAGCTTACAGAAACAATGTCGTCACTCGCACCTAACAGCAGTTCACGTGTCAACAACAGGAGCACGTTTGTCCACAAGGACCTAGCAACGTGTACTCATGTTTTCGTGCGAAATGATACCGTGCGAAGCCCATTGACCCCTCCTTACGATGGCCCGTTCAAGGTGATTCAACGCGACAGCAAACACTTCACCATACAGATGCCACTCCGAACTACAGTTGTCTCAATAGACAGACTGAAGCCAGCACACCTACTCAACGAAGAAGAATTTAACACTACTCCAACAACATGCGCGCAACAGCAAGCACCCAGCACGGAAAGCGCACCCACGGCGAGCGTCGAGCCGCCGTCAGCGAATTCCAGCGCGCCGCCGCGCGACACATACGTCACTAGATCCGGCCGTGCAGTGAAACTCAACGTACGCTTCGCTTAGGGGGGAGTGATGTAGCGACGCTGCACCTACTTGTGCCATGCACTCTTATAACTGTCTGCTAGATTTTTCATAGAAAAGAAAAATATTCGAAGTGACACAGAACTTAAATATACAATAAATGACAACTTTTTTTTAAACAGTTGATCTGACCATCGAACTGATAGTTTCATTTTCAAGTATTCTTAAGCCCTTGTCCTGATCAGTGGCGTGCCAGCAATTATTTGGAGGTAAAGCACAATTTCCAAAAAAAAAAAAAACACTTTTTGTTCCGAATTCTGACACTGGTTTTTAATAACACCGGTTTTGTTTTCTATTATTTAATTATGACTAACACTTTTCGTATTTTATATCCTGTCAGAAAATTTACAACTATTTCAGTAGATAGTTGTCAATAACATATAAAATAATAATGAAATTTAATAACAGCATTCAAATGTTTATGAGAATTTTGATGTCTTTTCATGGCACCAGAGAAGTTATTTAGATCATCGTAACCTGATAAACTCCAAGCATTCTTTTCATTCGAAAAAAACTTATCTACAAGACCAACAGAAAAAAATGTTTTTAGGAGAGCAGCCGACAACCCATTGTACCTACATTATATGCTGATCGATTAAAATACCTAGTATTTCTTTTAGCTTTCTGAGAAATATTCAAATCAGGAGTGGGTTTAGGTGAAGTAATGAGATTATATTTATCTGTATAATTTAAAGTATTTACCTTGCCCAGGAACGCTTTCACACCATCATTGTTTCACACACTTTAATCCATCACAAGGAACTATTGTTTGCGTTTTCGAATTCATTTTCGTATTAATCAACTAACTTCAATCAAAAACTAATCACAAAACTTATTTAAATTCTAACAAGAAACGGAAAAATCAAATCACAATAAAATAATAATGCACCATCAACCATCAACGCTCAAGACAAATTTGAACTAAATCGAAATTCCCTTCAAACTGTCAAACAAGTTCAATCAGGTCGCGAACTTGCATTCACTCACACACACATTCACATTCTCTCGTAAACTTTTACACTGACACACATTCAAACGTCCAAAGCTAGCTTGAAAATCCTATACATTTTGTCGTAAACCCGGCAAAAAGTATGTAAACAAACAACTCTTACTTATGTTCGTAGGATAGAGAGGTCGGAGAAGCTGATCGAAAGTGTGATGGTGTGACAGAGAAAGGGCTAGCCGAGCCCGATCATGCCCGATCGATCTGTTTGATCATTCGGCAGAGGTCGGGAGACGTATGAAGAAGTTTGGCAACGTTGCAGTGCGAGTTGCGCGCGAATGTATTTTTCTGGTTTAGATAGTTAATGAGTACGTAAACCTGACAACGTCGCATCAATACGTTCCGTTTTTCGCGTGGCATGCATGCAGTTTGATGATAATTATTTTAATATTAATTTTTGTATTGACCGTTTTTTTTTTAATTCGTTGTTTTATTAGGGCAAGCTGTGCTTTTCTGCTTCTATGAGAGTACCGCCACTGGTCCTGATAGCTACTCAACGCTAAAAGCCCATTGATATCGAATCCTACGATTGTGCATTGCTATAGGTGGTACCCGTAGCGGTCTTCGGGAATGAAGGTTCACTTCATGCAAGCGGTTTCTGACTGTTTGGTCGCTAATTAAGTTCCCTGAAGAGTGATGAAGCCTCACGGCTAACATCATGGCGGTTATTGTTGGAGCTCTTCGAGTTAAGATTTGAATGTATTGGTCTTGTCTCCGTGTGGTGCAGCGATACTGTCCTCCATGGCGCTCAGCCACGGTACCAGTGCTTCGGTAACGTGTCCAAAGTCGACTGATAACACTCTGACTTGTATTCAGAGCTAAAGCCATAGTACGTTGCCGGGAACCAGCTTCTATCATTCCCACGGCTCTGAGCATTTCTTCCCTGCTTAAATGACGTCGCCGCTCCATAATAACGTTGGTTTTAATCAGAAAAATGTGTTATTTCAGTCTTTTTTTCGAACTTTAATGTTAGTGGTTCAAATGTCAAAAATCCCTTTATTAGGAAAATGGCAAATTTCTTTTTTAATGCAAAGGTGACTTGGTTTATCGTTACTGTGACAAACGAAAACACTTTATTTGATGAATCCTTAAAGAAAATTTTAATTAATATCAATCAGGAGAAAAGTTATTGCAAAAATATATGTTGATCCCTAGACACTTTTGATGTGTGTAGTTTTAAGTTATTTAAAAAAAAACATTTGTTGATTTTAATTTTTGTATGTTTATTATTATATGTATGCCCTGTGTCTGTACCAATAAATGTTATTTCTTTCTTTCTTTTTTTCTGCTTCGGTCGTCGACAGAGCAACAGTTGGCTGGCTTTTAGAATTCCAGCTGATTGCTCCTCCCTGAAACAAGAATGTGTATCCAGTGCAGGAACGCCTGTCATCTTCAGAGCTTGCCCAGACTGCATCACAGAAGCCATGAGTTATATTTTCCTCTGAATTGTGCTTTTAACTCAATCTATATTCTAAAGTACCCTTCAGATATCTCGTCACTCGCTTTAATGACATCCAATGTGTCATTTCAGGTTTCTGGTTGTATTTACTCAACATGTTTATAACAAAACTTATATCAGGCCGAGTTATTTGTGAAGTATACAATAAACATCTAATAACTTCCTGATAAGGGATTCCATTCAAGGTACTAGAGTCCTCAGATATCCCTATTAACTTTGTATTAGTTTAATATAATAATATAATATAATATTCTTTATTTATAAAACAGATTGTAGCAGTTTATAACAAACACAAAGTGGGTAGATAATATAAAATCTCGGACAATCAAGTGGGTGACGAGCTGTTCTCCTTGCTAGGCTATGAAATAGCCTGTATTAAGAAGCAACAGTGCCGCTCTCCTCTAATTGTATTACTACAATTTTATTTTTACAACTTAATTTTTAACTAGTATGCTTAAATTAATACAGATACATATTTGTGCGCGAGCGCATTTGTATGTACGTGTGCGTGAGTGTGTGTGTGTGTGAGTGTGCATGTGTGTGTGTGTGTGTGCTGTGTATTTGTCTGTCTGTGTGTATGTGTAAACGAGTGTATGTGCGTAAGCATGTGGCTGTGTAAGCGTGGGTGACGGCAGATGTCTATTGCAAAGAATTGCAAACAATGATGGAGAAGCTCGCAATTCAACAACCAAGACTAGTCAATCGTTCTTCCCCATTGCTTCTCCACGACAACACGCGAGCTCACACTTCACGAAAGACCATCGCAAAGCTACAGAGTTACAGCTGGAAGCTCTCCGTCACCCACCGTACTCACCGGACCTTGCCCCAACAGATTTCTACTTTTTTCAAAATTTAGATATTTTTTTAAGTGGTAAAAAATTCGACACCCGAGAGGCAGTACAAAACGCTGTCGCTGACTTCATCGCCTCCCGTCCGGCAGACTTCTACAGTAAACGGATAAACAAACTGCCATCAAAATGGCAAAATTGTATAGATCATTTGGGCCAGTACTTTGATTCGCTGAAATAAAAAAAATACCAAAAATTTTATATTTTAAAATTCTCATACAAATCGGCAATTTCATAGGTAAAGACCTAATATATAGATGCCTCTGGATTGGAACAAATTTTAATGGATGCTAATGTACTGGCTTCGGGATCTTTAAATGGATTTATAGACGGAAAACACTTTAATCGGTGCAAAAGAATCCATGCTTTGATGTCGGCAGTGTTGCAAGAACTTCATTTAAAATATTTTCTTGATGAGTCTCAGCTTAAAGTTGAACAAATACACGAACATCTACTGAACATTCAACCTCCAACAAAACCTGAAGAAGAATTAAAATTTGACAGTATGTTAAAACATTACATTGAAGAGTACAAGAAGTTCAAAATGTCCACCGAAGAAGGAAAACACGGCAAGACCGCTGAGTATTATTTGGGATACATTGAACTCATAAATGTTTACTTGCGATTCTGCAGAAGCATAAAAACCAGTGATTTTGATCTGTTTGTTTGTGCAATTTTCGAGATGGCAAATGTCTTTTTTGTCTTCAATCAGCCAAACTATGCACGTTGGATTTTGAAGTATCATGACGCTGCACCTACTTGTGCCATGCACTCTTATAACTGTCTGCTAGATTTTTCATAGAAAAGAAAAATATTCGAAGTGACACAGAACTTAAATCTATACATATAATAAAACAGTAAAAAAACTGTGTCTGTACATTGAATATATTGAAAAAATAATAATTGAGGGGGGTTTAGGAACAGTAATAGAGCACGAATCCAAAAAAAAAAAAATGTCTGTTTGTCTGTTTGTTTGTACACGCTAATCTTCGGAACTACTCGACGGATTTGAATGATTTTTTTTTAGTTGTATAGGTATTAGGTCTGGGCAACATATAGGCTATAATTTATCTTGGAAAGTTGAACACCTGATGCAGAACTGCAACAGACCAGCTTAACTATAAGAGATACAAAAATGGTACCATAGCAAAAATTGTTCCACGTGATGAGCATTTTCTGCTCAGACAATAAATTTGAAGATCTGGAACACCTGATGTGGAACTCCAAGATCCCAGCTACACTATCATATTTTCACGCCAGAACGGCTCAACGGATCTGAATGAAATTTGGCACAGAGATAGATTATAGTCTGGAATTACAAATGGGCTACATAATATCGCTATAATTACTAAGGGGGGTGACCAATATTGCAATATGTCCATATGCCCCAACGGTTTGACAGCTGATATCTGTCATACTATTTATATCAATAGAACGGCTATTTCGAACTGTTCGTCACCGATGTCAGTAGCGTAACGGTTTGGCGACCTCCCCGTAAACAAATGTACGTAAGTTCAAATCTCAGCCAGTGTTTTCTTTTTGTATTTTTTTTATAATGTTGTGAGATTTCCAAAAATATTCAACATGTTCGCGAGTTCGATCCCCACTGGGTTTTAAATTTTTGTGAGTACTATTTATTTTTATTTTGATGCTTTATGATTTTCAAATCTTTATATATTTTTTTGGTATCAACGTTGCTTAGCATAGCCCATAGTAGACGCCCTAGAAAGACATTCAATGAATTACTAAAAAAAAACTATTCAAAATAGAGTTAGGTGATTATAAATCTAAATACATATAATAAATCTGCAGGCGTGGAGTTTCTGTAAATTGAAAATTAAAATTACAGAAACTCCACGCCTGCAGAAATCAAATTATTTAGAAAAAAATATTGTTTTAATTTGTGTGTGTGATTAGGGTTTTAGATTTTGTTTCATTGTAATCCGATAATGACATCCGATAGATATTATATGAATTTGAAGAACTGATAATCTCTTCAACGACATCTATTGCATTAAAACGGTACTAATAAATAATACACCTTTTTAAAAAGTTACGGCACCAATAGGTACTCTTAATTATTAGTCTAAATGACGCTACTTTGCTACAGTGTGTGTTCACTTTCCATGCATTATTTTTTTGCAGTTTAACTTCATCTTTGATAGATGGCGTTGTTCATTTGACACCATTTTATGAATCACGGTGTGAATATTTTCCGTGAATAGATAAAAAAAAATGACCAATGTACACAGCACAGTAAGAAAAAATCTCTCAAAAGTTCAAAACAAAAATTCTTTGTCTGTGCGGGAATCGAAAACGGGACCAGCACCACAATCAATCGCCCAGCTGTGCAGCTATTGTGCCAACCGTGCCTTCATATAGCTGTTACTGTGGATTTCTCGGGTTTTTTTTTTGTTTTTTGGGGGGTGGGAAATCATCAAAAGACTCCTCCCGCTCTGGGCAGAGTGGTAGGAAGTGTCAGACTTCTACTGACTAAAAACCACCCATGTTCCTTCTTAGCCCTTTGTGTCGGGCACGGTATCTCTTTCGAACAACCCGCAGCGTTGGCGGCCCCTGATGTCAGCATCAGGGGCCGCCGACGACGACAGGCATCAAAGAGATGTCAGCATCTCTTTGAGGCCTGTCGTCGTGATGTTCGCAGGTGACAGACACTGCCGGTTATTTAGGGGGTACACCGGTGGATGAAATAAACGCATGTGTATACACTCCATTTACTATAAGATTAGAATTTTAAGTTAACCGTTTTTACAGTCCTTTCAACCGATTGTGAACTCTATTACGTTGACAGCAAGACAAAATGTAGCTGCAGTAAACAGTCAGTATTGTAACATTCTTTTTGCTTTTAATGCCATCCTTATGCCTACGGGTATAGAAGTCAAAATCGGTTGAACGGACTGTAAAAACTGTCAACTTGAAATTCTAATCTTATAGTAAACTAGCGGACGTCCCACGGTTTCACCCGCGTAGATCCCGTTCCTGTGGGAATACAGGGATAAAAAGTAGCCTATGTTACTCGTGGATAATGTAGCTTTCGAATGGTGAAAGAATTTTTAAAAAAAAATTTCATTTCAACCAAACAAACAAAGTTTTCCTCTTTATAATATTAGTGTAGATGGAGTATAGGCGTCGCCATCACTGTGGTGGAAAAATATATTTTCAGAAGAATGTCCCCATCCAGTGCTAACAGATAATGAACTTAAATAATATGCACGTTTTTCCAAATTTTGGCTATTGCTATCAAACGGGCACAAAACCAGACTCTGCGGCCTCTACTGAGAAAACCTTTTGTCCGTCTCGGTAATCAAACCCCAGACCACATGCTCAGTTGCGCTTAAGACCACTCATTAACAGACATTATAATTTGCACGTGAACGAAGTCGCGGGCATCAGCTAGTATACAATAAATGACAACTTTTTTTTACACAGTTGATCTGACCATCGAACTGATAGTTTCATTTTCAAGTATTCTTAAGCCCTTGTCCAGATAGCTACTCAACGCTAAAGTGGTGACCCCGACGTGATGAGGTGATGACGTGGTGCGCGCCGTCCTCTCCGTAAACACCGAGTCGTCGCTCGAAGTGCTAGCTGCGATGGCAGACAAAATGATGGAACATTTTGAACCCGCTACAGTCGCCGCAGTCTCCACGGTAAACCCCCAATCTACAAGCCCAGCAGTCAACGAGGTGCAGGTAAACGCGATAACAGCTCTACAGATCAGCATGCTTTCGAAATAAATAGAGAAATTATCACTCGAAGTCGCCGAACTCCGCAACCACCAATATTCGTCGCATCGCCGTTTCCGCCAAAACTCCGCATATCGTGGGCGCTCACGCTCGCACTCAAGACAGCGTACGGATAACGCCCGCAAGCCCGGCTATCCCGACTGGCTGTGCCGTTACCACTACCGATTCGGCAATGGAGCACGAAAATGTGAATCGCCGTGTTCCTTCACAAAGCGGGAAAACTAAAACGTACATCGATACTGGCGGGCTTCGATGTAAACCAAACAAGCCGCCGCCTATGTGTAATCGACACCAAAACTAGAGTAAAATTTCTTGTCGACACGGGAGCCGACATATCAGTACTGGCCGCACGAAACCTGAAATATACAAGACCGACGGAGCACGCAGGTTACAGACTTTATGCGGCAAACGGAACCGAGATTCATACCTACGGAGAGCGCACACTCGAGCTCAACTTAGGCCTACGAAGAAGCTTTAAGTGGACTTTCGTCGTCGCCAAGGTAAAGACTTCAATCCTGGGTGCCGACTTTCTAGTACATCACAAACTGTTAGTCGACTTGCACCAAAGGAAACTCATCGACAGTGTAACGGAACTCAGCGTGAACGCCATCAAAACAAACAACAAAGAAGAATCGATCCACATTATCAACCGCGACCACAGTCATCACGACCTGCTGAAAAAATATCCAGATGTACTGCGACCGTTCACACTCAAAACTCCGGTCAAGCATGACGTCACACATCACATCGAGACAACTGGGCCGCCGATCTGCTCACGGCCGCGCCCTCTACCGCCCGACAAATATAAAGCTGCAAAACTCGAGTTCGAGCTCATGATCAAGAACGGAATATGCAAGCCGTCAAACAGTCCGTGGGCAAGTCCACTTCACATCGTTAAGAAAAAAAACGGATCACTTCGAGTTTGTGGCGATTACAGAAGACTCAACGCCGTCACAGTTCCAGACCGATACCCCATTCCACGAATTCAAGACTTCACATACCAACTTGACGGCAAGAAAATTTACTTTAGTATGAACAGATCCTTAATTTTAAAAAATAATATGGACTCTTACACAAAACTTTTACAAGGCAATCAATTATATTCTATCGATGTTATAGAACAATTCGGGAAACGTCATCCAAAATGGTACTCTATGAATGGAAGGGAAAAGGAAAATCATTTGCTTCACGTGATGATATGTATGCTTCTATGTAATAAGGAATAGGACCAGGCCAACTATTTTGTCAAAGAAGAGGAAATTAAAAATAGGTGGGAACGAGCAGAGAAAGGAGAGAAAAACCGATGAAAGACAAGACCCACTAGAAGGGACATCAAATCAATTTGCAACGGGGAGCACAATAAGTAGTGAGGAGTCAGGAACTGTGAGTAGCAGTACGAATACGAAAATGAAGACGATGTTGCCATGGAGGAGGGAGAAGAACATGAAATTTCCGATTATCGTTTCAAGATGCTAAATCACATGCCTATGAAGAACACAACTTTAAAAGAAATTTGTGATGAATGGGAAATACCTGAGGTCTCGTATCAATGGGATGTGATAGATTTGGAAGAGAAAAAATTGTTATGAGTTAGATACTCATATAATATAGGCTCAGATGTACATAAATATCTTAGGGCCAAAGCAGAAATCCCCAACAATTCTGATATGTACATTATTGAGTCTGGAAAAACAGTCGGAAAGTGGATTAACAAGAATAGGAAAGCGGTCGGTGAAACCAAAGTAACAAAATTCTTGATAGAGAGGTCTATAGTCCTGCAACAGCACGGAATAAATGACAATCTATACCTAGCTCCTGTTGACTTAGACACTGTGTTTCCAAGCAGCTGGTTGAGGGAAGAAATGATGAAATGGGAAAAAGACTTATTGGCAACTCAAAATGATACATACATTGAAACAGAGCTGTACACTAACGAAAAACCTCCTTCAACAATAAAGCCTACTGATTTCTTGAAAGGTTTGTTGCCTATTAGTGAAAGTGAAAACCCATCGGAGTGTATCAAATGGAAAGGAAAGATATTACCTGAAGGCTTTTGCTACAATATCCAAACAAGAGAAAACACAGATAGCAATATAGTAACAGTTATTGTAACCACTATAAAAACAGCAAAAAGAACGACAAGACTTTGATACAATGGTCTGAAGTAGCAGAAGAAGCCTTTGAGAAATGCTGACAAAGCATACTCGAGGCAACAACATTGACTCATCCGATACATAACGCGCCGTTATATTTATTTACCGATGCGTCGAACACAAGCATTGGCGCCGTCCTACAACAAAAGTCTGACAATATCCCTTGTTATTCAACATCTTCATCAACGACGTCTCTTCATGTTTCTCGAACTCAACAGTTCTTTTGTTTGCGGACGACATGAAGATTCTAAGTGAAATCAGAACTTATGAAGATGCTGAACGTCTCCAACATGATCTGGACAGATTCCAAGAGTATTGTATGGCCAACCGCTTGGATCTAAATGTCACGAAATGCTATACATGTACCTTCACTCGTAAACCTAAACCTATTCTTCACGATTACAAACTGGCCAACACTTCAATAGCCAGAGTTAATACTATTAGAGATTTAGGCGTCACTTTTGACTCGAAACTTACTTTTGACACTCACATCGATAACATTATTAAAAAAGCTTCTAAGGCATTAGGCTTCATCTTGAGGATTTCAGCCGATTTTAAAAATATCAAAACACTCAAAATTCTATATTGTGCTTTTGTACGCAGTCACCTCGAATACTGCTCACCAGTATGGAATCCGATTTATAATATCTACATCAATCGCATAGAAAGCATTCAAAAGAAGTTCTTAAGGTACATTCAATACAGATCTAAAACCTATTCACCTAATTATCACAGCCGGTGCAGGAAGTTCCACATTCTTCCACTGGTTGAGCGGAGAAAAATTGCCGACATTGCTTTCTTGTTCAATTTGGCAAATGGTACAACCGACTGTTCCGAACTGATAGGCAAAATTGGGTTGCGTGTTCCATCCTTCACCTTAAGGAACCATCAACCGCTTTATGTTCCCTCTGTGCGGTGCATTTACAGGCAAAATTCTTATATGATAAGAGCTAGCAGGTCATACAATTCTATGTGCCGGTGTTTCGATGACTTTGACTTATTCTCCACCAGTGTTCCAAAACTAAAAAAAATTCTTTGTAAAAACTTTTTTGAAACTCACTAAAAATTGTTCAATCAATTCAATCCTTTCTTGATTCTCTGCGAGTGCTTACTTCTTACTCTCTCTTGCATGTCTACTGTTTCTTGTGCTACCCTTATATTGTCAGTGAAAACTTTTAATTGGCCTTCTTTCACTATCTGTCAACTATCTGTACCCTAGCTGTAAGTTTTCCTAAGAAATAAATAAATAAATAAATAAATATATGGAAACCACTGGCATTCTTCTCAAAAACTATGAGTGAGACACAGCGACGCTACAGCGTGTACGATCGCGAATTATTAGCAATGTACACCGCTGTTCAACATCTACGACGACTGATAGAGGGTAGTGACCTCACAATATTCACCGATCACAAACCGCTGACTTACGCGCTGACAAGAACGGCAAGTAGCAGTGATACACCACGAAGAGAACGACAGTTACACTTCATTAGTCAGTTCTGCACGAAGATAGAATACGTTCACCGTGATAAGAACGAAGCAGCTGACGCCTTGTCACGTATCGAGGAAATCAATTTTTCACACTCCACAATCGACTACAACCTACTCGCCCAAGATCAAGAAGATGACGAAGAACTGAAGATCTGCATGTCCAACCCCAGTCTAAAATTTACACGTATCACATTGCCCGGAGGACAGCGACCCATCATTTGTGAAACATCAACTGGTAACATTCGTCCATACCTACCAGCGACTTATCGTGTAGTAGCTTTCAAGGCACAACACGAACTAAGTCACCCGGGAGTGCGAACACCAAGAAAAATAATGTCAACAAAGTTTTTTTGGCCAAGTATTAACAAGGATGTTGGTTTGTTGGCCAAATCATGCATCGGTTGCCAGCGCGGGAAAATTCAACGACATGTTATCAGTCCACTCGGCGAGTTTCAGAAATCATTGCGCTTTGAACATATTCATATCGACATCGTGGGACCTCTACCACCATCTAACGACTACAAATACCTAGTAACGATGATCGACCGCTGCACTAAATGGCCGGAGGCGATACCTATTCGTGACGTCACCGCCGACACAGTTGCTAAGGCTTTTCACGAGGGATGGATATCGCGATTTGGCTGTCCATTGCGTGTAACGACGGATCAAGGAAGGCAATTCGAATCGTCGTTATTCAACGCCTTAATGAAGAAATTTGGCATCACAAGGATTCGAACTACTGCATACCACCCGCAAGCGAATGGTCTAGTCGAACGTTGGCATCGAACGTTGAAGGCCGCGCTCATGGCACGAGGTGCCCGCACACACTGGAGCGAGGATTTAGCGACCGTGCTGCTTGGATTACGTACAGCACTTCGAGAAGACACACAAGTCAGTCCGGCCCTGATGACCTACGGATCGACACTAAGGACACCGTCAGATTTCTTCGCGCCTATACAGCCGAAAAATGAAGACGCAGAATTCGTCCGCCAGCTTACAGAAACAATGTCGTCACTCGCACCTAACAGCAGTTCACGTGTCAACAACAGGAGCACGTTTGTCCACAAGGACCTAGCAACGTGTACTCATGTTTTCGTGCGAAATGATACCGTGCGAAGCCCATTGACCCCTCCTTACGATGGCCCGTTCAAGGTGATTCAACGCGACAGCAAACACTTCACCATACAGATGCCACTCCGAACTACAGTTGTCTCAATAGACAGACTGAAGCCAGCACACCTACTCAACGAAGAAGAATTTAACACTACTCCAACAACATGCGCGCAACAGCAAGCACCCAGCACGGAAAGCGCACCCACGGCGAGCGTCGAGCCGCCGTCAGCGAATTCCAGCGCGCCGCCGCGCGACACATACGTCACTAGATCCGGCCGTGCAGTGAAACTCAACGTACGCTTCGCTTAGGGGGGAGTGATGTAGCGACGCTGCACCTACTTGTGCCATGCACTCTTATAACTGTCTGCTAGATTTTTCATAGAAAAGAAAAATATTCGAAGTGACACAGAACTTAAATATACAATAAATGACAACTTTTTTTTAAACAGTTGATCTGACCATCGAACTGATAGTTTCATTTTCAAGTATTCTTAAGCCCTTGTCCTGATCAGTGGCGTGCCAGCAATTATTTGGAGGTAAAGCACAATTTCCAAAAAAAAAAAAAACACTTTTTGTTCCGAATTCTGACACTGGTTTTTAATAACACCGGTTTTGTTTTCTATTATTTAATTATGACTAACACTTTTCGTATTTTATATCCTGTCAGAAAATTTACAACTATTTCAGTAGATAGTTGTCAATAACATATAAAATAATAATGAAATTTAATAACAGCATTCAAATGTTTATGAGAATTTTGATGTCTTTTCATGGCACCAGAGAAGTTATTTAGATCATCGTAACCTGATAAACTCCAAGCATTCTTTTCATTCGAAAAAAACTTATCTACAAGACCAACAGAAAAAAATGTTTTTAGGAGAGCAGCCGACAACCCATTGTACCTACATTATATGCTGATCGATTAAAATACCTAGTATTTCTTTTAGCTTTCTGAGAAATATTCAAATCAGGAGTGGGTTTAGGTGAAGTAATGAGATTATATTTATCTGTATAATTTAAAGTATTTACCTTGCCCAGGAACGCTTTCACACCATCATTGTTTCACACACTTTAATCCATCACAAGGAACTATTGTTTGCGTTTTCGAATTCATTTTCGTATTAATCAACTAACTTCAATCAAAAACTAATCACAAAACTTATTTAAATTCTAACAAGAAACGGAAAAATCAAATCACAATAAAATAATAATGCACCATCAACCATCAACGCTCAAGACAAATTTGAACTAAATCGAAATTCCCTTCAAACTGTCAAACAAGTTCAATCAGGTCGCGAACTTGCATTCACTCACACACACATTCACATTCTCTCGTAAACTTTTACACTGACACACATTCAAACGTCCAAAGCTAGCTTGAAAATCCTATACATTTTGTCGTAAACCCGGCAAAAAGTATGTAAACAAACAACTCTTACTTATGTTCGTAGGATAGAGAGGTCGGAGAAGCTGATCGAAAGTGTGATGGTGTGACAGAGAAAGGGCTAGCCGAGCCCGATCATGCCCGATCGATCTGTTTGATCATTCGGCAGAGGTCGGGAGACGTATGAAGAAGTTTGGCAACGTTGCAGTGCGAGTTGCGCGCGAATGTATTTTTCTGGTTTAGATAGTTAATGAGTACGTAAACCTGACAACGTCGCATCAATACGTTCCGTTTTTCGCGTGGCATGCATGCAGTTTGATGATAATTATTTTAATATTAATTTTTGTATTGACCGTTTTTTTTTTAATTCGTTGTTTTATTAGGGCAAGCTGTGCTTTTCTGCTTCTATGAGAGTACCGCCACTGGTCCTGATAGCTACTCAACGCTAAAAGCCCATTGATATCGAATCCTACGATTGTGCATTGCTATAGGTGGTACCCGTAGCGGTCTTCGGGAATGAAGGTTCACTTCATGCAAGCGGTTTCTGACTGTTTGGTCGCTAATTAAGTTCCCTGAAGAGTGATGAAGCCTCACGGCTAACATCATGGCGGTTATTGTTGGAGCTCTTCGAGTTAAGATTTGAATGTATTGGTCTTGTCTCCGTGTGGTGCAGCGATACTGTCCTCCATGGCGCTCAGCCACGGTACCAGTGCTTCGGTAACGTGTCCAAAGTCGACTGATAACACTCTGACTTGTATTCAGAGCTAAAGCCATAGTACGTTGCCGGGAACCAGCTTCTATCATTCCCACGGCTCTGAGCATTTCTTCCCTGCTTAAATGACGTCGCCGCTCCATAATAACGTTGGTTTTAATCAGAAAAATGTGTTATTTCAGTCTTTTTTTCGAACTTTAATGTTAGTGGTTCAAATGTCAAAAATCCCTTTATTAGGAAAATGGCAAATTTCTTTTTTAATGCAAAGGTGACTTGGTTTATCGTTACTGTGACAAACGAAAACACTTTATTTGATGAATCCTTAAAGAAAATTTTAATTAATATCAATCAGGAGAAAAGTTATTGCAAAAATATATGTTGATCCCTAGACACTTTTGATGTGTGTAGTTTTAAGTTATTTAAAAAAAAACATTTGTTGATTTTAATTTTTGTATGTTTATTATTATATGTATGCCCTGTGTCTGTACCAATAAATGTTATTTCTTTCTTTCTTTTTTTCTGCTTCGGTCGTCGACAGAGCAACAGTTGGCTGGCTTTTAGAATTCCAGCTGATTGCTCCTCCCTGAAACAAGAATGTGTATCCAGTGCAGGAACGCCTGTCATCTTCAGAGCTTGCCCAGACTGCATCACAGAAGCCATGAGTTATATTTTCCTCTGAATTGTGCTTTTAACTCAATCTATATTCTAAAGTACCCTTCAGATATCTCGTCACTCGCTTTAATGACATCCAATGTGTCATTTCAGGTTTCTGGTTGTATTTACTCAACATGTTTATAACAAAACTTATATCAGGCCGAGTTATTTGTGAAGTATACAATAAACATCTAATAACTTCCTGATAAGGGATTCCATTCAAGGTACTAGAGTCCTCAGATATCCCTATTAACTTTGTATTAGTTTAATATAATAATATAATATAATATTCTTTATTTATAAAACAGATTGTAGCAGTTTATAACAAACACAAAGTGGGTAGATAATATAAAATCTCGGACAATCAAGTGGGTGACGAGCTGTTCTCCTTGCTAGGCTATGAAATAGCCTGTATTAAGAAGCAACAGTGCCGCTCTCCTCTAATTGTATTACTACAATTTTATTTTTACAACTTAATTTTTAACTAGTATGCTTAAATTAATACAGATACATATTTGTGCGCGAGCGCATTTGTATGTACGTGTGCGTGAGTGTGTGTGTGTGTGAGTGTGCATGTGTGTGTGTGTGTGTGCTGTGTATTTGTCTGTCTGTGTGTATGTGTAAACGAGTGTATGTGCGTAAGCATGTGGCTGTGTAAGCGTGGGTGACGGCAGATGTCTATTGCAAAGAATTGCAAACAATGATGGAGAAGCTCGCAATTCAACAACCAAGACTAGTCAATCGTTCTTCCCCATTGCTTCTCCACGACAACACGCGAGCTCACACTTCACGAAAGACCATCGCAAAGCTACAGAGTTACAGCTGGAAGCTCTCCGTCACCCACCGTACTCACCGGACCTTGCCCCAACAGATTTCTACTTTTTTCAAAATTTAGATATTTTTTTAAGTGGTAAAAAATTCGACACCCGAGAGGCAGTACAAAACGCTGTCGCTGACTTCATCGCCTCCCGTCCGGCAGACTTCTACAGTAAACGGATAAACAAACTGCCATCAAAATGGCAAAATTGTATAGATCATTTGGGCCAGTACTTTGATTCGCTGAAATAAAAAAAATACCAAAAATTTTATATTTTAAAATTCTCATACAAATCGGCAATTTCATAGGTAAAGACCTAATATATAGATGCCTCTGGATTGGAACAAATTTTAATGGATGCTAATGTACTGGCTTCGGGATCTTTAAATGGATTTATAGACGGAAAACACTTTAATCGGTGCAAAAGAATCCATGCTTTGATGTCGGCAGTGTTGCAAGAACTTCATTTAAAATATTTTCTTGATGAGTCTCAGCTTAAAGTTGAACAAATACACGAACATCTACTGAACATTCAACCTCCAACAAAACCTGAAGAAGAATTAAAATTTGACAGTATGTTAAAACATTACATTGAAGAGTACAAGAAGTTCAAAATGTCCACCGAAGAAGGAAAACACGGCAAGACCGCTGAGTATTATTTGGGATACATTGAACTCATAAATGTTTACTTGCGATTCTGCAGAAGCATAAAAACCAGTGATTTTGATCTGTTTGTTTGTGCAATTTTCGAGATGGCAAATGTCTTTTTTGTCTTCAATCAGCCAAACTATGCACGTTGGATTTTGAAGTATCATGACGCTGCACCTACTTGTGCCATGCACTCTTATAACTGTCTGCTAGATTTTTCATAGAAAAGAAAAATATTCGAAGTGACACAGAACTTAAATCTATACATATAATAAAACAGTAAAAAAACTGTGTCTGTACATTGAATATATTGAAAAAATAATAATTGAGGGGGGTTTAGGAACAGTAATAGAGCACGAATCCAAAAAAAAAAAAATGTCTGTTTGTCTGTTTGTTTGTACACGCTAATCTTCGGAACTACTCGACGGATTTGAATGATTTTTTATTAGTTGTATAGGTATTAGGTCTGGGCAACATATAGGCTATAATTTATCTTGGAAAGTTGAACACCTGATGCAGAACTGCAACAGACCAGCTTAACTATAAGAGATACAAAAATGGTACCATAGCAAAAATTGTTCCACGTGATGAGCATTTTCTGCTCAGACAATAAATTTGAAGATCTGGAACACCTGATGTGGAACTCCAAGATCCCAGCTACACTATCATATTTTCACGCCAGAACGGCTCAACGGATCTGAATGAAATTTGGCACAGAGATAGATTATAGTCTGGAATTACAAATGGGCTACATAATATCGCTATAATTACTAAGGGGGGTGACCAATATTGCAATATGTCCATATGCCCCAACGGTTTGACAGCTGATATCTGTCATAC
This sequence comes from Diarsia dahlii, assembly GCA_949775195.1. Taxonomy (NCBI): domain Eukaryota; kingdom Metazoa; phylum Arthropoda; class Insecta; order Lepidoptera; family Noctuidae; genus Diarsia; species Diarsia dahlii. The sequence continues at coordinate 14,104,252 of OX459189.1, forward strand.
TATTTATATCAATAGAACGGCTATTTCGAACTGTTCGTCACCGATGTCAGTAGCGTAACGGTTTGGCGACCTCCCCGTAAACAAATGTACGTAAGTTCAAATCTCAGCCAGTGTTTTCTTTTTGTATTTTTTTTATAATGTTGTGAGATTTCCAAAAATATTCAACATGTTCGCGAGTTCGATCCCCACTGGGTTTTAAATTTTTGTGAGTACTATTTATTTTTATTTTGATGCTTTATGATTTTCAAATCTTTATATATTTTTTTGGTATCAACGTTGCTTAGCATAGCCCATAGTAGACGCCCTAGAAAGACATTCAATGAATTACTAAAAAAAAACTATTCAAAATAGAGTTAGGTGATTATAAATCTAAATACATATAATAAATCTGCAGGCGTGGAGTTTCTGTAAATTGAAAATTAAAATTACAGAAACTCCACGCCTGCAGAAATCAAATTATTTAGAAAAAAATATTGTTTTAATTTGTGTGTGTGATTAGGGTTTTAGATTTTGTTTCATTGTAATCCGATAATGACATCCGATAGATATTATATGAATTTGAAGAACTGATAATCTCTTCAACGACATCTATTGCATTAAAACGGTACTAATAAATAATACACCTTTTTAAAAAGTTACGGCACCAATAGGTACTCTTAATTATTAGTCTAAATGACGCTACTTTGCTACAGTGTGTGTTCACTTTCCATGCATTATTTTTTTGCAGTTTAACTTCATCTTTGATAGATGGCGTTGTTCATTTGACACCATTTTATGAATCACGGTGTGAATATTTTCCGTGAATAGATAAAAAAAAATGACCAATGTACACAGCACAGTAAGAAAAAATCTCTCAAAAGTTCAAAACAAAAATTCTTTGTCTGTGCGGGAATCGAAAACGGGACCAGCACCACAATCAATCGCCCAGCTGTGCAGCTATTGTGCCAACCGTGCCTTCATATAGCTGTTACTGTGGATTTCTCGGGTTTTTTTTTTGTTTTTTGGGGGGTGGGAAATCATCAAAAGACTCCTCCCGCTCTGGGCAGAGTGGTAGGAAGTGTCAGACTTCTACTGACTAAAAACCACCCATGTTCCTTCTTAGCCCTTTGTGTCGGGCACGGTATCTCTTTCGAACAACCCGCAGCGTTGGCGGCCCCTGATGTCAGCATCAGGGGCCGCCGACGACGACAGGCATCAAAGAGATGTCAGCATCTCTTTGAGGCCTGTCGTCGTGATGTTCGCAGGTGACAGACACTGCCGGTTATTTAGGGGGTACACCGGTGGATGAAATAAACGCATGTGTATACACTCCATTTACTATAAGATTAGAATTTTAAGTTAACCGTTTTTACAGTCCTTTCAACCGATTGTGAACTCTATTACGTTGACAGCAAGACAAAATGTAGCTGCAGTAAACAGTCAGTATTGTAACATTCTTTTTGCTTTTAATGCCATCCTTATGCCTACGGGTATAGAAGTCAAAATCGGTTGAACGGACTGTAAAAACTGTCAACTTGAAATTCTAATCTTATAGTAAACTAGCGGACGTCCCACGGTTTCACCCGCGTAGATCCCGTTCCTGTGGGAATACAGGGATAAAAAGTAGCCTATGTTACTCGTGGATAATGTAGCTTTCGAATGGTGAAAGAATTTTTAAAAAAAAATTTCATTTCAACCAAACAAACAAAGTTTTCCTCTTTATAATATTAGTGTAGATGGAGTATAGGCGTCGCCATCACTGTGGTGGAAAAATATATTTTCAGAAGAATGTCCCCATCCAGTGCTAACAGATAATGAACTTAAATAATATGCACGTTTTTCCAAATTTTGGCTATTGCTATCAAACGGGCACAAAACCAGACTCTGCGGCCTCTACTGAGAAAACCTTTTGTCCGTCTCGGTAATCAAACCCCAGACCACATGCTCAGTTGCGCTTAAGACCACTCATTAACAGACATTATAATTTGCACGTGAACGAAGTCGCGGGCATCAGCTAGTATACAATAAATGACAACTTTTTTTTACACAGTTGATCTGACCATCGAACTGATAGTTTCATTTTCAAGTATTCTTAAGCCCTTGTCCAGATAGCTACTCAACGCTAAAGTGGTGACCCCGACGTGATGAGGTGATGACGTGGTGCGCGCCGTCCTCTCCGTAAACACCGAGTCGTCGCTCGAAGTGCTAGCTGCGATGGCAGACAAAATGATGGAACATTTTGAACCCGCTACAGTCGCCGCAGTCTCCACGGTAAACCCCCAATCTACAAGCCCAGCAGTCAACGAGGTGCAGGTAAACGCGATAACAGCTCTACAGATCAGCATGCTTTCGAAACAAATAGAGAAATTATCACTCGAAGTCGCCGAACTCCGCAACCACCAATATTCGTCGCATCGCCGTTTCCGCCAAAACTCCGCATATCGTGGGCGCTCACGCTCGCACTCAAGACAGCGTACGGATAACGCCCGCAAGCCCGGCTATCCCGACTGGCTGTGCCGTTACCACTACCGATTCGGCAATGGAGCACGAAAATGTGAATCGCCGTGTTCCTTCACAAAGCGGGAAAACTAAAACGTACATCGATACTGGCGGGCTTCGATGTAAACCAAACAAGCCGCCGCCTATGTGTAATCGACACCAAAACTAGAGTAAAATTTCTTGTCGACACGGGAGCCGACATATCAGTACTGGCCGCACGAAACCTGAAATATACAAGACCGACGGAGCACGCAGGTTACAGACTTTATGCGGCAAACGGAACCGAGATTCATACCTACGGAGAGCGCACACTCGAGCTCAACTTAGGCCTACGAAGAAGCTTTAAGTGGACTTTCGTCGTCGCCAAGGTAAAGACTTCAATCCTGGGTGCCGACTTTCTAGTACATCACAAACTGTTAGTCGACTTGCACCAAAGGAAACTCATCGACAGTGTAACGGAACTCAGCGTGAACGCCATCAAAACAAACAACAAAGAAGAATCGATCCACATTATCAACCGCGACCACAGTCATCACGACCTGCTGAAAAAATATCCAGATGTACTGCGACCGTTCACACTCAAAACTCCGGTCAAGCATGACGTCACACATCACATCGAGACAACTGGGCCGCCGATCTGCTCACGGCCGCGCCCTCTACCGCCCGACAAATATAAAGCTGCAAAACTCGAGTTCGAGCTCATGATCAAGAACGGAATATGCAAGCCGTCAAACAGTCCGTGGGCAAGTCCACTTCACATCGTTAAGAAAAAAAACGGATCACTTCGAGTTTGTGGCGATTACAGAAGACTCAACGCCGTCACAGTTCCAGACCGATACCCCATTCCACGAATTCAAGACTTCACATACCAACTTGACGGCAAGAAAATTTACTTTAGTATGAACAGATCCTTAATTTTAAAAAATAATATGGACTCTTACACAAAACTTTTACAAGGCAATCAATTATATTCTATCGATGTTATAGAACAATTCGGGAAACGTCATCCAAAATGGTACTCTATGAATGGAAGGGAAAAGGAAAATCATTTGCTTCACGTGATGATATGTATGCTTCTATGTAATAAGGAATAGGACCAGGCCAACTATTTTGTCAAAGAAGAGGAAATTAAAAATAGGTGGGAACGAGCAGAGAAAGGAGAGAAAAACCGATGAAAGACAAGACCCACTAGAAGGGACATCAAATCAATTTGCAACGGGGAGCACAATAAGTAGTGAGGAGTCAGGAACTGTGAGTAGCAGTACGAATACGAAAATGAAGACGATGTTGCCATGGAGGAGGGAGAAGAACATGAAATTTCCGATTATCGTTTCAAGATGCTAAATCACATGCCTATGAAGAACACAACTTTAAAAGAAATTTGTGATGAATGGGAAATACCTGAGGTCTCGTATCAATGGGATGTGATAGATTTGGAAGAGAAAAAATTGTTATGAGTTAGATACTCATATAATATAGGCTCAGATGTACATAAATATCTTAGGGCCAAAGCAGAAATCCCCAACAATTCTGATATGTACATTATTGAGTCTGGAAAAACAGTCGGAAAGTGGATTAACAAGAATAGGAAAGCGGTCGGTGAAACCAAAGTAACAAAATTCTTGATAGAGAGGTCTATAGTCCTGCAACAGCACGGAATAAATGACAATCTATACCTAGCTCCTGTTGACTTAGACACTGTGTTTCCAAGCAGCTGGTTGAGGGAAGAAATGATGAAATGGGAAAAAGACTTATTGGCAACTCAAAATGATACATACATTGAAACAGAGCTGTACACTAACGAAAAACCTCCTTCAACAATAAAGCCTACTGATTTCTTGAAAGGTTTGTTGCCTATTAGTGAAAGTGAAAACCCATCGGAGTGTATCAAATGGAAAGGAAAGATATTACCTGAAGGCTTTTGCTACAATATCCAAACAAGAGAAAACACAGATAGCAATATAGTAACAGTTATTGTAACCACTATAAAAACAGCAAAAAGAACGACAAGACTTTGATACAATGGTCTGAAGTAGCAGAAGAAGCCTTTGAGAAATGCTGACAAAGCATACTCGAGGCAACAACATTGACTCATCCGATACATAACGCGCCGTTATATTTATTTACCGATGCGTCGAACACAAGCATTGGCGCCGTCCTACAACAAAAGTCTGACAATATCCCTTGTTATTCAACATCTTCATCAACGACGTCTCTTCATGTTTCTCGAACTCAACAGTTCTTTTGTTTGCGGACGACATGAAGATTCTAAGTGAAATCAGAACTTATGAAGATGCTGAACGTCTCCAACATGATCTGGACAGATTCCAAGAGTATTGTATGGCCAACCGCTTGGATCTAAATGTCACGAAATGCTATACATGTACCTTCACTCGTAAACCTAAACCTATTCTTCACGATTACAAACTGGCCAACACTTCAATAGCCAGAGTTAATACTATTAGAGATTTAGGCGTCACTTTTGACTCGAAACTTACTTTTGACACTCACATCGATAACATTATTAAAAAAGCTTCTAAGGCATTAGGCTTCATCTTGAGGATTTCAGCCGATTTTAAAAATATCAAAACACTCAAAATTCTATATTGTGCTTTTGTACGCAGTCACCTCGAATACTGCTCACCAGTATGGAATCCGATTTATAATATCTACATCAATCGCATAGAAAGCATTCAAAAGAAGTTCTTAAGGTACATTCAATACAGATCTAAAACCTATTCACCTAATTATCACAGCCGGTGCAGGAAGTTCCACATTCTTCCACTGGTTGAGCGGAGAAAAATTGCCGACATTGCTTTCTTGTTCAATTTGGCAAATGGTACAACCGACTGTTCCGAACTGATAGGCAAAATTGGGTTGCGTGTTCCATCCTTCACCTTAAGGAACCATCAACCGCTTTATGTTCCCTCTGTGCGGTGCATTTACAGGCAAAATTCTTATATGATAAGAGCTAGCAGGTCATACAATTCTATGTGCCGGTGTTTCGATGACTTTGACTTATTCTCCACCAGTGTTCCAAAACTAAAAAAAATTCTTTGTAAAAACTTTTTTGAAACTCACTAAAAATTGTTCAATCAATTCAATCCTTTCTTGATTCTCTGCGAGTGCTTACTTCTTACTCTCTCTTGCATGTCTACTGTTTCTTGTGCTACCCTTATATTGTCAGTGAAAACTTTTAATTGGCCTTCTTTCACTATCTGTCAACTATCTGTACCCTAGCTGTAAGTTTTCCTAAGAAATAAATAAATAAATAAATAAATATATGGAAACCACTGGCATTCTTCTCAAAAACTATGAGTGAGACACAGCGACGCTACAGCGTGTACGATCGCGAATTATTAGCAATGTACACCGCTGTTCAACATCTACGACGACTGATAGAGGGTAGTGACCTCACAATATTCACCGATCACAAACCGCTGACTTACGCGCTGACAAGAACGGCAAGTAGCAGTGATACACCACGAAGAGAACGACAGTTACACTTCATTAGTCAGTTCTGCACGAAGATAGAATACGTTCACCGTGATAAGAACGAAGCAGCTGACGCCTTGTCACGTATCGAGGAAATCAATTTTTCACACTCCACAATCGACTACAACCTACTCGCCCAAGATCAAGAAGATGACGAAGAACTGAAGATCTGCATGTCCAACCCCAGTCTAAAATTTACACGTATCACATTGCCCGGAGGACAGCGACCCATCATTTGTGAAACATCAACTGGTAACATTCGTCCATACCTACCAGCGACTTATCGTGTAGTAGCTTTCAAGGCACAACACGAACTAAGTCACCCGGGAGTGCGAACAACAAGAAAAATAATGTCAACAAAGTTTTTTTGGCCAAGTATTAACAAGGATGTTGGTTTGTTGGCCAAATCATGCATCGGTTGCCAGCGCGGGAAAATTCAACGACATGTTATCAGTCCACTCGGCGAGTTTCAGAAATCATTGCGCTTTGAACATATTCATATCGACATCGTGGGACCTCTACCACCATCTAACGACTACAAATACCTAGTAACGATGATCGACCGCTGCACTAAATGGCCGGAGGCGATACCTATTCGTGACGTCACCGCCGACACAGTTGCTAAGGCTTTTCACGAGGGATGGATATCGCGATTTGGCTGTCCATTGCGTGTAACGACGGATCAAGGAAGGCAATTCGAATCGTCGTTATTCAACGCCTTAATGAAGAAATTTGGCATCACAAGGATTCGAACTACTGCATACCACCCGCAAGCGAATGGTCTAGTCGAACGTTGGCATCGAACGTTGAAGGCCGCGCTCATGGCACGAGGTGCCCGCACACACTGGAGCGAGGATTTAGCGACCGTGCTGCTTGGATTACGTACAGCACTTCGAGAAGACACACAAGTCAGTCCGGCCCTGATGACCTACGGATCGACACTAAGGACACCGTCAGATTTCTTCGCGCCTATACAGCCGAAAAATGAAGACGCAGAATTCGTCCGCCAGCTTACAGAAACAATGTCGTCACTCGCACCTAACAGCAGTTCACGTGTCAACAACAGGAGCACGTTTGTCCACAAGGACCTAGCAACGTGTACTCATGTTTTCGTGCGAAATGATACCGTGCGAAGCCCATTGACCCCTCCTTACGATGGCCCGTTCAAGGTGATTCAACGCGACAGCAAACACTTCACCATACAGATGCCACTCCGAACTACAGTTGTCTCAATAGACAGACTGAAGCCAGCACACCTACTCAACGAAGAAGAATTTAACACTACTCCAACAACATGCGCGCAACAGCAAGCACCCAGCACGGAAAGCGCACCCACGGCGAGCGTCGAGCCGCCGTCAGCGAATTCCAGCGCGCCGCCGCGCGACACATACGTCACTAGATCCGGCCGTGCAGTGAAACTCAACGTACGCTTCGCTTAGGGGGGAGTGATGTAGCGACGCTGCACCTACTTGTGCCATGCACTCTTATAACTGTCTGCTAGATTTTTCATAGAAAAGAAAAATATTCGAAGTGACACAGAACTTAAATATACAATAAATGACAACTTTTTTTTAAACAGTTGATCTGACCATCGAACTGATAGTTTCATTTTCAAGTATTCTTAAGCCCTTGTCCTGATCAGTGGCGTGCCAGCAATTATTTGGAGGTAAAGCACAATTTCCAAAAAAAAAAAAAACACTTTTTGTTCCGAATTCTGACACTGGTTTTTAATAACACCGGTTTTGTTTTCTATTATTTAATTATGACTAACACTTTTCGTATTTTATATCCTGTCAGAAAATTTACAACTATTTCAGTAGATAGTTGTCAATAACATATAAAATAATAATGAAATTTAATAACAGCATTCAAATGTTTATGAGAATTTTGATGTCTTTTCATGGCACCAGAGAAGTTATTTAGATCATCGTAACCTGATAAACTCCAAGCATTCTTTTCATTCGAAAAAAACTTATCTACAAGACCAACAGAAAAAAATGTTTTTAGGAGAGCAGCCGACAACCCATTGTACCTACATTATATGCTGATCGATTAAAATACCTAGTATTTCTTTTAGCTTTCTGAGAAATATTCAAATCAGGAGTGGGTTTAGGTGAAGTAATGAGATTATATTTATCTGTATAATTTAAAGTATTTACCTTGCCCAGGAACGCTTTCACACCATCATTGTTTCACACACTTTAATCCATCACAAGGAACTATTGTTTGCGTTTTCGAATTCATTTTCGTATTAATCAACTAACTTCAATCAAAAACTAATCACAAAACTTATTTAAATTCTAACAAGAAACGGAAAAATCAAATCACAATAAAATAATAATGCACCATCAACCATCAACGCTCAAGACAAATTTGAACTAAATCGAAATTCCCTTCAAACTGTCAAACAAGTTCAATCAGGTCGCGAACTTGCATTCACTCACACACACATTCACATTCTCTCGTAAACTTTTACACTGACACACATTCAAACGTCCAAAGCTAGCTTGAAAATCCTATACATTTTGTCGTAAACCCGGCAAAAAGTATGTAAACAAACAACTCTTACTTATGTTCGTAGGATAGAGAGGTCGGAGAAGCTGATCGAAAGTGTGATGGTGTGACAGAGAAAGGGCTAGCCGAGCCCGATCATGCCCGATCGATCTGTTTGATCATTCGGCAGAGGTCGGGAGACGTATGAAGAAGTTTGGCAACGTTGCAGTGCGAGTTGCGCGCGAATGTATTTTTCTGGTTTAGATAGTTAATGAGTACGTAAACCTGACAACGTCGCATCAATACGTTCCGTTTTTCGCGTGGCATGCATGCAGTTTGATGATAATTATTTTAATATTAATTTTTGTATTGACCGTTTTTTTTTTAATTCGTTGTTTTATTAGGGCAAGCTGTGCTTTTCTGCTTCTATGAGAGTACCGCCACTGGTCCTGATAGCTACTCAACGCTAAAAGCCCATTGATATCGAATCCTACGATTGTGCATTGCTATAGGTGGTACCCGTAGCGGTCTTCGGGAATGAAGGTTCACTTCATGCAAGCGGTTTCTGACTGTTTGGTCGCTAATTAAGTTCCCTGAAGAGTGATGAAGCCTCACGGCTAACATCATGGCGGTTATTGTTGGAGCTCTTCGAGTTAAGATTTGAATGTATTGGTCTTGTCTCCGTGTGGTGCAGCGATACTGTCCTCCATGGCGCTCAGCCACGGTACCAGTGCTTCGGTAACGTGTCCAAAGTCGACTGATAACACTCTGACTTGTATTCAGAGCTAAAGCCATAGTACGTTGCCGGGAACCAGCTTCTATCATTCCCACGGCTCTGAGCATTTCTTCCCTGCTTAAATGACGTCGCCGCTCCATAATAACGTTGGTTTTAATCAGAAAAATGTGTTATTTCAGTCTTTTTTTCGAACTTTAATGTTAGTGGTTCAAATGTCAAAAATCCCTTTATTAGGAAAATGGCAAATTTCTTTTTTAATGCAAAGGTGACTTGGTTTATCGTTACTGTGACAAACGAAAACACTTTATTTGATGAATCCTTAAAGAAAATTTTAATTAATATCAATCAGGAGAAAAGTTATTGCAAAAATATATGTTGATCCCTAGACACTTTTGATGTGTGTAGTTTTAAGTTATTTAAAAAAAAACATTTGTTGATTTTAATTTTTGTATGTTTATTATTATATGTATGCCCTGTGTCTGTACCAATAAATGTTATTTCTTTCTTTCTTTTTTTCTGCTTCGGTCGTCGACAGAGCAACAGTTGGCTGGCTTTTAGAATTCCAGCTGATTGCTCCTCCCTGAAACAAGAATGTGTATCCAGTGCAGGAACGCCTGTCATCTTCAGAGCTTGCCCAGACTGCATCACAGAAGCCATGAGTTATATTTTCCTCTGAATTGTGCTTTTAACTCAATCTATATTCTAAAGTACCCTTCAGATATCTCGTCACTCGCTTTAATGACATCCAATGTGTCATTTCAGGTTTCTGGTTGTATTTACTCAACATGTTTATAACAAAACTTATATCAGGCCGAGTTATTTGTGAAGTATACAATAAACATCTAATAACTTCCTGATAAGGGATTCCATTCAAGGTACTAGAGTCCTCAGATATCCCTATTAACTTTGTATTAGTTTAATATAATAATATAATATAATATTCTTTATTTATAAAACAGATTGTAGCAGTTTATAACAAACACAAAGTGGGTAGATAATATAAAATCTCGGACAATCAAGTGGGTGACGAGCTGTTCTCCTTGCTAGGCTATGAAATAGCCTGTATTAAGAAGCAACAGTGCCGCTCTCCTCTAATTGTATTACTACAATTTTATTTTTACAACTTAATTTTTAACTAGTATGCTTAAATTAATACAGATACATATTTGTGCGCGAGCGCATTTGTATGTACGTGTGCGTGAGTGTGTGTGTGTGTGAGTGTGCATGTGTGTGTGTGTGTGTGCTGTGTATTTGTCTGTCTGTGTGTATGTGTAAACGAGTGTATGTGCGTAAGCATGTGGCTGTGTAAGCGTGGGTGACGGCAGATGTCTATTGCAAAGAATTGCAAACAATGATGGAGAAGCTCGCAATTCAACAACCAAGACTAGTCAATCGTTCTTCCCCATTGCTTCTCCACGACAACACGCGAGCTCACACTTCACGAAAGACCATCGCAAAGCTACAGAGTTACAGCTGGAAGCTCTCCGTCACCCACCGTACTCACCGGACCTTGCCCCAACAGATTTCTACTTTTTTCAAAATTTAGATATTTTTTTAAGTGGTAAAAAATTCGACACCCGAGAGGCAGTACAAAACGCTGTCGCTGACTTCATCGCCTCCCGTCCGGCAGACTTCTACAGTAAACGGATAAACAAACTGCCATCAAAATGGCAAAATTGTATAGATCATTTGGGCCAGTACTTTGATTCGCTGAAATAAAAAAAATACCAAAAATTTTATATTTTAAAATTCTCATACAAATCGGCAATTTCATAGGTAAAGACCTAATATATAGATGCCTCTGGATTGGAACAAATTTTAATGGATGCTAATGTACTGGCTTCGGGATCTTTAAATGGATTTATAGACGGAAAACACTTTAATCGGTGCAAAAGAATCCATGCTTTGATGTCGGCAGTGTTGCAAGAACTTCATTTAAAATATTTTCTTGATGAGTCTCAGCTTAAAGTTGAACAAATACACGAACATCTACTGAACATTCAACCTCCAACAAAACCTGAAGAAGAATTAAAATTTGACAGTATGTTAAAACATTACATTGAAGAGTACAAGAAGTTCAAAATGTCCACCGAAGAAGGAAAACACGGCAAGACCGCTGAGTATTATTTGGGATACATTGAACTCATAAATGTTTACTTGCGATTCTGCAGAAGCATAAAAACCAGTGATTTTGATCTGTTTGTTTGTGCAATTTTCGAGATGGCAAATGTCTTTTTTGTCTTCAATCAGCCAAACTATGCACGTTGGATTTTGAAGTATCATGATAATTTATTGAAATTAAAGCGGACTAACCATAAACTGATGAGACGATTTTCAGAAAGGTTCGTTTGGTATAAAGAGAACCAACAAACCATTTGCTAGGATACCAGTAGATCTAACTTTGGAGCAGACAATCAATGCCAATGCTGCCAGTGCAATGACTGGCATTGTACACCTGAGTAATTCAGTAGAGGCCAGACAACGATGGGCTTTGAACCATAGTATGAGGGCAAAAATAATTTCAGAAACGCTCTTTGAAGTTGGATTGACCAGAAAGGATGACATTTCCCATCACTTGAGTTCTAGACAAATAGAAAAAGATGCTGAATCTCTAAAAAATATCAAACAAGCAATTCAAAATACAATGAATCCATTTGACTCCCAATTAGAAAAAAAACAATTATTCAATATTTCAACTGGAAAAGCCACGTCAAAAGAAGTAGCTGCATTTTTGCTTAGTGTGGGTAAGCTTGGACAGCATCAGAAAGAACAATTTATAGAGAAATGTGCCGAAGATGTAAACCGATTCGAGAAACCTATTACCCGAAATAAAATTCTTAACTTCAATTCTGAATCTGTCTCGAAAAGTCAAACAAGTAGAGACGGGACAAAAACAGTTCAAATAAAAATGGAAAGGGACATATTTGGAAGGCTATTATGTATTGGCTTGAAACACAAAATCGATATAGAAAGGTGTCTCTCCTTTCCGTTGGCGCCACTTCCCCCTGCTCTTTGTCAGCAAAATGGTGAAATGAATAAAACCGACAAATCAGTGCTAGCAAAAAAACTTAATATTGAACCTGCATCGCCACCACACAGAGTCGATGCTTGTTTTCTAGACGGTTTTAATATGTTATACCTCCTAAGTCCATCCTTAATTCCAGGCACATTTGAAAAACTCGCCGAAATCATATTACAAAAAATTTGCAACTGCTGAAATTCATTTAATATTTGATAGATATTTATCGCCTTCCATTAAAGACTGCGAAAGAGCGAAACGGCAAGAAGTAGAGATACCTTATGAAATTAAGGGCCCTTCCCAAAAAACGCCATCAAACTTTCACAAAGCCTTAAAAAATAACAAATTTAAAAAAGCTTTGGTTGATTTTCTTTCGCACTTTTGGGAGAGTAATTACATGAGCAACATAATCGGCAATAAAAAAGTATTTTTGACAGTGGATGACAAATGCTATTCGTTTAGAGCTGACGGCGGCAATATAACAAAAACCGTTGAAGCTGATTACTTTTGCGACCACGAAGAAACAGACACTCGTTTAATTTACCATTTATATAAAAAAAAGACACAACAAATGTTTCTATAGTAGCATCTGATACAGATATTTTAGTTGGTGCTTTAGCACACGCACACAAACTGAAACCAGATATTTGGGTACTTTTAGGTGGATTATCGAGATCCAAAGATCCAAATGTCATAAATTGTACCCAATTATCAAAAATACTCGGTGAAACGTTATGTCGTTCCTTACCAGCATTTCATGCGTACACTGGTTGTGACTACACCGCTGCTTTTCACAACAAAGGTAAATCGAAACCTTTCGAGATTTTAAAACAAAATTCCATCTACCAGGAAGCCTTCAATAAATTAGACGAGAAATTTGTATACGAGAGTGATACTGAAGTAGTAGATGTGATTAAAAAATTTACCTGCGAAATGTATGGAATTAAAAACTGTGAGAATACTAATGCTGCCAGGTACAGCATCTTTAATAAAAAATACGCAAGCAAAAAATTAAATAGTCCATTAATGAAAAAAGTTAAAAATTATAATTCATGCGGAATGCCGCCTTGTGAAAAGGTAATAAAGCAAAAAATATTGCGAACGGCTTTCATAAACGCTATGTGGCAAAACGCATGTTCAAATGAACTGATTAAAATAGATGGAAAAAAATACGGATGGGTTTTAAAAAACAATCGCCTAGAACCTCTATGGTACGAAGGTGACCCAACATCACTCACTGCAGAGTCAATTATAATGATCGATTCATAAAACGATGATATTGATCAATCATATGACAGTTCAAGCGATGAAAGTGATTTTTAATTTTTTTTATTCCAATGTTTTAACTTTTAAATTTATTATCTCTTTTCCATCTTAAACCGTCTCACCACACCGTCACACCATGAAATAAGATTATCTTGGCAAAGATTTAACATATTTTTTGTACTATTACATAAGAACAGTTCAATCTGACACTAATTAAGTTTTTTTTTTTGTTTGATTAAAAATAGCTCTTGCTGTCAATTGACCGCCATTGTAACAAAATTGAATGTTTGTATTTAGATAAATAATTATTGTACCCACTTAGATAACTACAATCAATGGCAAACCAACTTAACCATTACATTTATTATTTCTTTGATTATTATACCTATATTGTAAGCATGATAATGTACACGTTTAAAATTTTATTAAATTACTACAATTCTTGTTTTAATTAACGTTTTTCATAAATTTGTATGAAATAATGCTGCCTACCTACCATACCAACTTCAAATGCTTTGAACACTAAGTTCCGGCAAGATTAGACCTGGCAGACCTTTTGATCCTCTATCGAGGGCATCTTGGCTATTATTTGGCGTAGGTTCCATCAGGGTACTCGATGAGGTAGGTTCATGGTGCTGGAGGGTCCATATCTTAGAGGTCTGCCAAGTACTTCCGGCAGAGTGCGCAATGGCAGACCTACTTTTTTTTACGTAATTAATCAATGGTTAACTGTTGCCAGCACTTTAATTTGGGTACCTTGTGACGTAATTTTCACCAAAAAAATACGACAAAAAATATGAATTTTTTCCATGACCCGGCAGGATCGGCACTGGGAGACCTGATTTTTTTTACGTGTTTAAGTGTCGGTTAACGGTCTAAAGATAACCTATTGGGGTACCTAATGAGGTAGGTATTTTTGCAGCCGGCTCTCCCACTACCTCTACACATTAGAACAAGACTTTGTTTAGGAACTGTTTTAAGTTAGGAAAAGGTTAAAGTTACCACAGTCTCTTACAAACTAAGTAGTTAGTAAAGGAAACAAAGAGTAAAAACACTGTAGGTTGTAATTTTGTATGGTAAGGGCACCTAATTCTAAAAAAATAAATGATGTACAGGAAAAAGCTTGTAACTAATTAATATTTTTACACAAATTACAATTTTGTAAAATCTATCAGTGTTGAAAGTCTTTATTCCATCCACACGTATACATAAATAAAGTGCTTAGCTAAATTCACAAACAACTGCTTTCCAAACCTTTTATTTCAAAAGATAAGAAAAAAATTCAGCTACAGGAAAAACCACTAATCTGCAGCACCCATCAAAGTCAATCCTTAATTTAACCTACTTGTTTTGAAAATTTCGTTTTTTACCTTTCACCCGAATTAAGAATAAAATAAGAAATAAAAAATACACATTTTCTCCTCATTATCGGTTTTATAACAAACATTTCACGATTCAAACCTTTAAACGCAATTTTCTCCAAACTACATTTTGTGCAGTTAGTTGGTTGGTTAGTTGGTTTTGAAGTAAGGGCACGATCTCTTATCCTCTTTGTAAGCCAAAAGCACCAATTAGGAGATCTAATCTAAACATTGATATAATAAAACCCAAGATACACACTCCGCGTCTCAAAACCGTCCGCTTAAAATGAGTTCACAATGAACTCATTTCAAATAGTCTCTCGTCGCTCGCGTCTCTGCACGGTCGTACAAAATACTTTTTATATTGCTTTTTATAACTGCATTGTAAAAGGAATCTGCGTAAGGTTGAATTTGCCAAAAAAAATATGTTTATAGTGACGATAACTACATGTAGTAGTGCGTGTATTGGTGAGTGTTTGGCGACAGCTTCGACTGTTTGTTTTGTTCGAGACTGTGCATCTAGGGTTTTATTATATCAATGAATCTAAAACATGAATTACCCCAAAGTAATAGTAATTACTGGGATAAATTTGGACATTGTTGACAGAAAGCTTTGTTTCTTTGCCAGTTCTTTCTGATGGTAATGGAAACAGTTGTGCTGAAGCTTTAGCACGCTTATTAATTGCAGCGGCGGATGAGGTTTTTCCTGTAAAAAAGAACAATATTAGTTCAATTCCGTCGCCTTCCTGGTGGGACTCAGAGTGCACAGAAGATTAATAAACGTAATGAGGCTGAATACAATTATAACGTTGAAATGTCGGATATTAACTACGAAATTCTTACTAACATAATTTTAGAAACTCGCAAACTAATTAAAAAAAATATGCAGTCTCAGGGAATATTTCCTGGAAGCCGACGTGGGGATGCATCGAGATGTTGTCGCGGTGGACTAGGAACCGTGAGGAAGGACATATTATTATGGTACTTTTTTAAGAAAAACGACGGAAACGCGGACGAAGTCGCGGGCAAAAGCTAGTATCTACTAAAATTATTAAAAAAAAAATATCAGGTTAAACAAGCCCGGTCATGCTACGGAGAGTATATTTGGGCAAATGATCGAGGACTTGAAAAAGTACATAATTATTTTCGGCAAACGCCCAAAATATGTGAGCGCGCTCTTAAGGGACAACGGTTTTGTCTATTATTGTTAATCGTGTTATGATGGAAGACGAAGTGTTGCATTTCGAACAAAATCAAAAGGGAAATAAAACAGGTTTGTGTGGAAGTTACCGATATACGGTAAATGCTCGAATTAAAAATAATACAATACAATAAACTGGAGGTGCATCAAGCGTACCGATGACAGTGCGTCGGTGACTACACAAAGAAGATTAATCTATTAAGATAGATTATTTTCACAAATAAATAAATAATTTTTATAACAATATATTGTTGGTGTAAACAAGCGAGACGCCTCGCTCGCACATAATCTTTCAAACTAAGATTAAGCGAAGTGTGTTAAACCAAAAAATATGTCATCATCATCATCAGCCTATGATGTTCCCACTGCAGGGACTCAGGCCTCCTCTCTAGGAGAGGGATGGGCTATAATCTACCACGCGGGCCCAGTGCGGATTGGTAGATGTCACATATCTTCGAATGTTTTGGTTCTAAGATATGCCGGTTTTCTCACGATGTTTTCCTTCACCGTTTTGAGAACAGTGGTGATGAAATAAATTACACAAAGTAATATGCCTGACGGGGTTCGAACCCACGACTCACTGTTCGTAAGTCGGGGCCGCCACCACTGGGCCACCACTGCTCAAAAAATATGTAATTTCTTTAAAATAAAGTTTTAATTTTTTCTTTTTTTTTTAAGAAATAGAATTCGGAAAAGTACTCACACATGTTTAGCACAACCTTTGCAAGTGAGGTGTTGATTGCCAGAAACAGCCCATAATATGGGCTGTTGAAAAAAAAAATGAAAATTACAAGAGCTTCAGATTAAGAAAAGATGCAGTACTCAGATTACATTCGAGAATTAAAACAATTAAGGGTTAACCACCTTTACAGAACCAGGAAAGTTTTTTATAAAATAAATACATTAAATTTTGCACGGCTACAGGACCTCCATTTACCAGAGGTATTAACTAAAAAAAATACCGTTTGGGATGAAGTTATAATGGAAGTGACAAAATTTTGTTTTTATTTTTACAAAGACCGCCAGAAGAGTCATTCGAGCTAATCAAGAGGGACGATATCTTGGCGACGACGGTACCGTTAAATGACCGAAACCATTCTACCAACTTTTCAGTTGGCATTCAGATTTAAGAAGTGTAAACATATTACTATTTTAGTCACAATACTTCAATTCATACTTGTGCTTTATATACTTTAGTCCATTTTATATATTACACAAGAACACGACAGCGTGTTTCGCTCCGGCAACTTGAGGTCCTATTCGACTTCCTGATGCAAAATAGGGACATTGCAAATTCTTTCAATCGCTCTTTGCAAGCCAAAGAATATGCAAAGCGAAAATGGTGCGAAATAGCATTTATTGTAAACGCGCAAGGTGATAGGGCGCACAAATCAGCAGTAAACTGGTGTAAAGTAACTATCTTTGTTGGTGTTATTTTGTCAAGCTTTTTTGTATCAATATTAAATTAATTAAAGCTAATTTTCAGTATGAAAATGTAAAAAATAAATAATGTAAAATGTATTTTATGTGTGCAGACTACGAGTTGCACAGAGAGCCATGGAGTGTTCCATGCAAGGCATAAAACTGGTAGACCGAGTTCCAAACGTCGATATCCGAAGACGTACAAAGGTTACCGATTCTGGAAAGCGCGTTATGGAACTCAAATGGGGTTGGGCAGGACACCTGGCAAGGCGTAGAGATGGCAGGTGGAGTAAGGGTGTCACCGAATGGCGTCCAAGAACGGGGAAAAGAAATGTAGGTCGCCCGGCGGCGAGATGGGCAGACGATATAGTTGCCATCGAGGGAAAAACCTGGATGAGACTGGCACAAGAACGTGGCGATTGGCACTAGAAAAGAGAGGCCTTTAATCAGCAGTGGGTGAATTCGGGCTGTGGATGATGATGATGATGCATTTTCAGTATTGGGTGGATTACAAAGCAAGGACTAAAAAGAGAGCTGCTGCTGTAAGAGCTTCGCATGGGCGGACGAGAGGTGGGCCTTCCACTGAGAAATCTTTAACCGACATCGAAAAAAGGTTATTGCGGGTTCTGGGAGAAGATTCCGGCCTGGGAACGCCAGGCCTTCGAGTTGAACTGGTAATCCAAATTCAAGTATTCCATTATATATAATTTATAATTTGTGTTTTTTAGTTAATGTAAATAAAGCTCTAAATAAGTTATGTTTTAGCAGCCTCCAGAAATTGACGAATCCCCTGGGTCCGAATTATTCCGAATCAATTTTACGAAATTTGATGGTGCAGCCAGATCCGCAAACTTCCGACTCGCATCTGCTAAATACCAACCCGGACTATGAAAAATAGTGGACTATGTCCAAGTTCCCATTCAACATTCCCCAATACGACAGTCGAAGATCCCATTCAATATTCCCCCAACATGATAGTCCCAAATCCCATTCCACATTTCCCTAACAATACAGTATAGGACCCCATTCAAAATTCCCCGAACAGGACTCTCTCTCTCTATCTCCACCTATTGTTAATCGCTTCCCGCGGCGCCGGTGTCGAAGGCGTGAGCCACCCATATCTCAGGAGGCCGCAAGACTTGCTCTCGTCCATTCGGCACAAATTCAAGCGGATGCCGCAGTGAGGACTAGTATGGCAATGGAATCCATGGCATCTACAGATGATTTTTAAAAATGTACCTATGGTACCTGTGGAGGCTGTGCAAGCGATCATAAACCCAAATACAGCGCTTTGTCAGGAATAGCAGCAATAATTGGACACCACTCTGGTAAAGTTCTCCACATCGGCGTTAAAAATAAATATTGCATAATTTGTGCTCGCGCAAACAAAAGTGACCATGATCCACCCTCTCATAAATGTAACAAAAATTATACAGGGCCGTGAACCACTATGGAACCAGAGATTATTGTGGAAGGTTTTCGGTGTTCAGTAGAAAAACGCGGTTTGGCATATATCCATTGATCGCAGATAGGGATGCCAGCACATATAAAAAAAAATGCGGAAAGTAGGCCTTACCCCGGGGCTACCGATCCAAAAAATTTAATGCACTAACCATCTTTTGCGCAATTATAGCGGAAAAAATCTAGCTCTAAAAAGACACAACCTTTATGTGAAAGAAAATTACTAACGCAAGATTGCATAACAAGGCCACGGAAAGCAGTACGAGCCGCGGTTAGATACAGAAATGCAAAAAATTATGCAGCATCGGGAAAAAATATAAATCAGAAAGATATTCTCAACAGCCCGAAACATGTATATGGGGAACATGGTGAGTGCCACACATACTTCTGTAATGAATTTCGAAGAAGCAAATCCAACTACACAACAGCTCCCAACTTGCGTTCCAGTCACGAAGCTTACTAAAAAAGATCACAACTTACCGCGCGAGCAGTTTAATAGCATTGTGGCCAAAACTTTTCTAATGATTCATATTCCATGCGATGATGCAGCAGTAGTAATAATCCCTTTATGAGTCAACTTGCAAGGCAAGTCCGGTAATATCAATAAAAAATGGAGGTATAGCATCTACTTCGCAATCAAAAACGGAAACCTCGGAAAATAAAAGGCGCGCGGCCCTTCGCCTGCAATATCTGCGGCAAGATTTCCACAAACAAATCAAACCACAACAAGAGGATCACATAAAAGAATTTGGAAGTGTTCTGTCACATGCTGATGAACTGAGGCGATTATCCTGGGGGAAACAGATATATGGACCCACCGTTCCACATCCTTTTGAGATGACGAGGCATGGAGAGCCAATACGAGGATCATGCGATTGTCAGAGGTCGGAGAGTCATCCTGCATACACATCGGTCTTAATTTCAAATGGATTGGGAGATTGCTGGTCAAAAAGGGGCCCCTACTCAGCATACTTAGGATCAAGAACATCTGAGTCAACCAGCATTCTAAACACCTTGGGAACGAGAAACAAACATTCCTATGATTAAGCGAGCAGCGATACTCAGGAACAGTATTACCACTTTCATGTGGAATGTATGTCCTGTGTACGGCCCTTGGAAGAGATCACCCTTGAATCGCCCTCAGTATATGAACACCCATCTGTACACGAAATACTGTCGGGATAGATGCCAGATGGGGCTGAATGGGGAAAGACACGTCAGTTCTTTGATCTGAAGGAAGGTGATTCGTAATCACTGTCTTTCCCAGAAAAGAGTTATCATGTCGGTCGAGCGCAAGGTTTTCTGATCGGAGATTCAAGACAGTCTGGTCGAGTTGAATCAGACAATACCTCTTTATTCCCGAACGTACTTCAAACTAAGGTTGTACCAGATGCATTTACTAAAGGCTTGCTTGGTGGTCTTATTAGATCCGCTAGCATTAGTGCAGTAACAAGGAAGTCTATTGTTAGGTGGACTTTTGTATTTGATAGAATTTCAGGCTTTGATCGCGTACCTTCCGTCCGCCCGCCTAGGATTTACTTGCAAAGTATCCTTCATATTTGTTGAATTCACAGTCGCTTTAAATCTTGTCTTGTCCTATGTGCAGTAGCTGTTAACTGAAAACCTTGTAACGGTTTGATCGATTGCAAGTTTTTAGTACAGAGGAATAGACAACTTGTAGTTTATACGAGAACAATGATGGACAAGTCGTAAAATACTTCAGTCACAATTTTCATTTTAACTGAAATGTACAGACAGATGCATCTGCTTTTCAATGGTAAGATGAAAATTCCTAGAAATAGCTCACTGAGAGTTTTCTCTCTAGCCCGGGGTACGGGGCCTCGGTAGTATTTAAACAATCATACATGCATTATTTAGTGTTTAATCATTAATTCCTAGAAGTTGCGTGAACTAATGAAAAAGCACAAATAAAATCTCAAAACCTCTCTCTTTTCATTGACATAAAATGGTCAAATAATACAGCTGCTATAATAATACAACTCTAGCTAAGGATGGGCCATATATCGTTTTTTCAGAATATTAAATCGAAGCAGTAGATAAGTACTGCTTAAAGTCGATATAAATCGACTTTAATAGTTAACAAAACGAAATTTTCTGAAACTAAGAAGTTTTAATCAGAGTTCTTGGTGGGAATCTATGACGTCCAATTCAGTGTTTTTTTTAGTTCCTTGTTATTGTGTTTTCACAGGACTTAACAATCGACTCTACCCAATTCCACTTAATTAAATCAAATGAAATAACTGATAGCTTCGAATTATGGTTATTCGTTTAAACGTGCTACCTATTTTGCGTCGAAAAATATGAACTGATGAATAGTGATCGGAAAAAACTAGTTCTATTATATTTTCGATGATATGACTATATAATGTTATTGATTCTGTTACACTTGAATCTCATCTCTAATCATATTATGTCAGACGTAGTTTGAACGCTTTGCCGTTTATTTTTTCGCTGTGCTTCTATATTTTGGATTTTCACTCTCGCTTTGACCCTCGCTTGTTTATACGACTTCTTGTGTGTGCTCGCCTAACTGCGGACCTTTTGCTTCTCGACGCAAACTTGACTTGCAATCTATTCATCATCCGACGCACAAACTGCGGTATAACCACGCAAAGACTGCGGCAGCATATCATCATTTCGTTGCCTGCTGTTCTACTCACTATCCTAGCACGATGGTTAAAAATTGAGTTAAGTCATCTACAGTTACATTTATTCTAGAACTAATAAATTTAAGAAAAATATATAAAAAAACATCGAACAAATGTGACTTCCAGTTGTTGACTGTGTTTTATAAAAATACACAATGACCTCAATGGCTCCTTTAAATAAAGATTAGAAATACTTAATGCCAATTAATTCATGTGGGTACTGAGGTAATAAGGTTTGTTCTAGGTTCCAACAGGTGCCAACATTTGTTACTCTTGTTATGAACTGCTCTATCCAGAAGGAACCAGTGATGTTTGTTTATTTGATTGACCATACAATGATGTGCATTATTTGTGGCCGTTCTGTGAGAAGTATACAACACCATGCTGTGGAAAGAAATGATTCAATGTTACAGAATTTACCAACGTCACACGTAGCTTTATTTAGCATTTACATGCCCATCCGGTAGCATGGATCATCTTCTCTTCAGATATTCAGTTTCTCCGCCTATAAAATAGAGTCAGGGCTGTCTCTGACCTTACTTAATAGTGTTATTGGGCTAACATCCAATCAGAATGACTTGATAAGAATTTCAGAGTGAAAGACTATTGTGCAAACACTTGGGTAATAAAAATAAGTACCTATATTTGCTTGCTTCTAAACGAAGGTAGATATTCAGTTCTCAGTAGATATTTCGTATTATGATAACATAAACACTCTGAATTAACTTTTTTAAGTCATAATTTAGTCGTGTCTTTCCTGTTGTATGAGACATCAAAGGCAGACAAATGAAGATCAAAATCGGGTAAATCTGCCTGGACCAGTACCTAGACCTGTGTCGAAACCGGAATTAAACCTGCTAAAATATAAACGGGCTGCAAACGCATCTAGAAACTGTGTGTTTAATGGTTCTATCATTGTACAACACTTACATGTGGTTCCGGCATTCATGAAAAATGCTTATGGGGAATCCTTATTTTTATATTCCCCGCAGTATTAGGGTTTGTGAGACACATTTGAATTTGGATGTTTGGCACTTGTTGCTTCAAAATAACAATATTTACCTACTCGAGTTTCACTTCAAACCAAATTGAAGATAATAATATAATATAACATTTAATTTTGAAAAGGTTGCTGTAATGCAAAATGTTGTATGTCACTATTGGACAGGTTTAACAGTTGCCAATTTTTGAACTTGTTTAATATTTTGTCTGGCCTCAGTTTCAGAAGGACTACAAATAAAAATGCTTTGATAATAAATTTAGCAAAATTAAGAACAGGAAAATCTGACGGACAACTTGCGACACTATTTGCAGTATCACGTCCAACCTTAACAACCATACTGCTACATAAAAATTAGAGTGTTTAACGTAATATTTAGTATCCAATTATATAGGCCTAGACCATATGACCACATATGGATTGTTAACAGGAATTTGAGCAAACGAAATGCTCTTTTTGGTAATGAAAATAGACTTGCCCTTGCCATATTTGATGAAACATAATATTATTTATATTTACAAAAAATATATATGCTTCAAACGTGATTTTAAATTGTTTCGACAACGATTTTTCAGTCTAGCTTCACCCCACCTGATAGAGGTTTTTAAAATAGCTGCAGCTTTAATGAATAAATATCACGTTTTAATAGAGGATGTTTCAAACTCTGGTGCAATACTACAAAGAGTGGCACGATATATGAATCAGCCTAATGATTTAGGGTACATTGTAAGGGAAAATAATTTAAACAGGCAAAGATCAAAGTTTTTAAGAGTGAATGGCAACCTCCTGGCCCAATTGGATAATTTTCAAATATTGGAACATAACCAGTTATTGTTGAAGGCATTAGGACGATATCAGGTTAAACAAGCCCGGTCATGCTACGGAGAGTATATTTGGGCAAATGATCGAGGACTTGAAAAAGTACATATTTTCGGTAAACGCCCAAAATATGTGAGCGCGCTCTTAAGGGAAAACGGTTTTGTCTATTATTGTTAATCGTGTTATGATGGAGGACGAAGTGTTGCATTTCGAACAAAATCAAAAGGGAAATAAAACAGGTTTGTGTGGAAGTTACCGTTATACGGTAAATGCTCGAATTAAAAATAATACAATACAATAAACTGGAGGTGCATCAAGCGTACCGATGACAGTGCGTCGGTGACTACACAAAGAAGATTAATCTATTAAGATAGATTATTTTCACAAATAAATAAATAACAATATATTGTTGGTGTAAACAAGCGAGACGCCTCACTCGCACATAATCTTTCAAACTAAGATTAAGCGAAGTGTGTTAAACCAAAAAATATGTAATTTCTTTAAAATAAAAAGTTTTAAATTTAATTTTTTTTTTTTTTTTTTAAGAGATAGAAGTCGGAAAAGTACTCACACATGTTTAGCACAACCTTTGCAAATGAGGTGTTGATTGCCAGAAACAGCCCATAATATGGGCTGTTGAAAAAAAAAATGAAAATTACAAGAGCTTCAGATTAAGAAAAGATGCAGTACTCAGATTACATTCGAGAATTAAAACAATTAAGGGTTAACCACCTTTACAGAACCAGGAAAGTTTTTTATAAAATAAATACATTAAATTTTGCACGGCTACAGGACCTCCATTTACCAAAGGTATTAACTAAAAAAAATACCGTTTGGGATGAAGTTATAATGGTGGAAGTGACAATATTTTGTTTTTTTTTACAAAGACCGCCAGAAGAGTCATTCGAGCTAATCAAGAGGGACGATATCTTGGCGACGACGGTACCGTTAAATGACCAAAACCATTCTACCAACTTTTCAGTTAGCATTCAGATTTAAGAAGTGTAAACATATTACTATTTTAGTCACAATACTTCAATTCATACTTGTGCTTTATATACTTTAGTCCATTTTATATATTACACAAGAACACATCAGCGTGTTTCGCTCCGGCAACTTGAGGTCCTATTCGACTTCCTGATGCAAAATAGGGACATAGCAAATTCTCTCAATCGCTCTTTGCAAGCCAAAGAATATGCAAAGCGAAAATGGTGCGAAATAGCATTTATTGTAAACGCGCAAGGTGATAGGGCGCACAAATCAGCAGTAAACTGGTGTAAAGTAACTATCTTTGTTGGTGTTATTTTGTCAAGCTTTTTTGTATCAATATTAAATTAATTAAAGCTAATTTTCAGTATGAAAATGTAAAAAATAAAAAATGTAAAATGTATTTTATGTGTGCAGACTAAGAGTTGCACAGAGAGCCATGGAGTGTTCCTGCAAGGCATAAAACTGGTAGACCGAGTTCCAAACGTCGATATCCGAAGACGTACAAAGGTTACCGATTCTGGAAAGCGCGTTATGGAACTCAAATGGGGTTGGGCAGGACACCTGGCAAGGCGTAGAGATGGCAGGTGGAGTAAGGGTGTCACCGAATGGCGTCCAAGAACGGGGAAAAGAAATGTAGGTCGCCCGGCGGCGAGATGAGCAGACGATATAGTTGCCATCGAGGTAAAAACCTGGATGAGACTGGCACAAGAACGTGGCGATTGGTACTAGAAAAGAGAGGCCTTTAATCAGCAGTGGGTAAATTCGGGCTGTGGATGATGATGATGATGCATTTTCAGTATTGGGTGGATTACAAAGCAAGGACTAAAAAGAGAGCTGCTGCTGTAAGAGCTCTCGTCCGCATGGGCGGACGAGAGGTGGGCCTTCCACTGAGAGATCTTTAACCGACATCGAAAAAAGGTTATTGCGGGTTCTGGGAGAAGATTCTCTCCGGCCTGGGAACGCCAGGCCTTCGAGTTGAACTGGTAATCCAAATTCAAGTATTCCATTATATATAATTTATAATTTGTGTTTTTTAGTTAATGTAAATAAAGCTCTAAATAAGTTATGTTTTAGCAGCCTCCAGAAATTGACGAATCCCCTGGGTCCGAATTATTCCGAATCAATTTTACGAAATTTGATGGTGCAGCCAGATCCGCAAACTTCCGACTCGCATCTGCTAAATACCAACCCGGACTATGAAAAATAGTGGACTATGTCCAAGTTCCCATTCAACATTCCCCAATACGACAGTCGAAGATCCCATTCAATATTCCCCCAACATGATAGTCCCAAATCCCATTCCACATTTCCCTAACAATACAGTATAGGACCCCATTCAAAATTCCCCGAACAGGACTCTCTCTCTCTATCTCCACCTATTGTTAATCGCTTCCCGCGACGCCGGTGTCGAAGGCGTGGAGCCACCCATATCTCAAGAGGCCGCAAGACTTGCTCTCGTCCATTCGGCACAAATTCAAGCGGATGCCGCAGTGAGGACTAGTATGGCAATGGAATCCTTGGCATCTACAGATGATTTTTTAAAATGTACCTATGGTACCTGTGGAGGCTGTGCAAGCGATCATATAAACCCAAATACAGCGCTTTGTCAGGAATAGCAGCAATAATTGGACACCACTCTGGTAAATTTCTCCACATCGGCGTTAAAAATAAATATTGCATAATTTGTGCTCGCGCAAACAAAAGTGACCATGATCCACCCTCTCATAAATGTAACAAAAATTATACAGGGCCGTGAACCACTATGGAAACAGAGATTATTGTGGAAGGTTTTCGGTGTTCAGTAGAATAACGCGGTTTGGTATATATCCATTGATCGCAGATAGGGATGCCAGCACATATAAAAAAAAATTGCGGAAAGTAGGCCTTACCCCGCGGCTACCGATTAAAAAAAATTGAATGCACTAACCATCATTTGCGCAATTATAGCGGAAAAAATCTAGCTCTAAAAAGACACAACCTTTATGTGAAAGAAAATTACTAACGCAAGATCGCATTACAAGGCCACGGAAAGCAGTACGAGCCGCGGTTAGATACAGAAATGCAAAAAATTATGCAGAATCGGAAAAAAATAAAAATCAGAAAGATATTCTCAACAGCAAGAAACATGTATATGGGGAACATGGTGAGTGCCACTCATACTTCTGTAATGAATTTCGAAGAAACAAATCCAACTACACAACAGCTGCTAGCACATTGATGTTAAAACTGCAATGAAATGCATCCCAACTTGCGTTCCAGTCACGAAGCTTACTAAAAAAGATCACAACTTACCGCGCGGAGCAGTTTAATAGCATTGTGGCCAAAACTTTTCTCTAAATGATTCATATTCCATAGTTATAATCCCTATATGAGTCAACTTGCAAGGCAAGTCCGGTAATATCAATAAAAAAATGGAGGTAAAGCATCTACTTCGCAATCAAAAACGGAAACCTCGGAAAAAAAATATTTGTTCCGGTAGCGACCGTAGCAAAATAGACTATGGGACCGCATGTCAAAAACACGAAATGACACCTAATAATTTACTAGAAGCAATAAATATTTTCCTGGAGAATGTAGCTAAACAAGCCAAAAAGCGAAACGATATTGAAAGAGATACTCCAAGCAGAAAGTGCCTTGTGGTTAGAGTTGAGGAGAAGTATCCTGACCGCCTCAAAATTTGCTTAATATGCAAACAAACCTTTTATAGCTTCATTATTTTCAAACTTTCTAAACAGTTTATAAAATTTTCTTGGAGATAAATATGTTGCCGTTTTCTTTTTGTTCAATTATAGTTGACTCCAAATCGAATGTCAACGTATTTTCACTAAACGTTGCGGCATCGAGATCTTCGTACGTTTCATGCAAATTAGCCGATGTAGCACTTACGGGTGTAGATAGCTAGTTTGCACAAGTGCCGAAACTTATTAAAGCCATTTATTATAGTTTGTCGAGACGGTTATATTTTAGAAGTGCTTGACTCATACCCAGCCAGGACTTCTGATGCAACTAAAACATCCAGTATTTGCAATGAGGAAGATGCACCATTGCAATGCCTTCTCCATGAAGGAGATGCAATACCTATTTTGGAAAGCTTCGGCTATGAATCGCATATGCCACCGACAAAATACCGTATCGCTACGCAACTTACCACTCATCAAGAAAATTAATCCCGGA
This sequence comes from Diarsia dahlii, assembly GCA_949775195.1. Taxonomy (NCBI): domain Eukaryota; kingdom Metazoa; phylum Arthropoda; class Insecta; order Lepidoptera; family Noctuidae; genus Diarsia; species Diarsia dahlii. The sequence continues at coordinate 14,131,836 of OX459189.1, forward strand.
TTGTAACAGTAGTACGTTGGGTAGTAGAAGTCATTAATGGCCGCATCAAACGTGACTAAGTTACTTCGGCAGGACTATTTTAATAGAGCCATGTGTTTACTGAAATACGAATTGCCGCTGCTGTTAACGAATCTAGAGAACCCTTAGAAAATAATGCCCACACTAGCGAGATTACTGAATAAATGTACCAAATCGTCTTGGGAATTTGGTAACACAGAATAATATAAACAGGCGTATGGCACAGTTTTTCCAAATTAATAGTGAAACATTAAATAGGTATTCCTTTTCTTAACCGAAAAAGATTTGAAATTGCGCTTAGAACATATCAAATGAAACTAGCCAAATCGTATGTCGCTGAATATTTAAGGGGTAGTTATATAATATATATAATACAGAAGTGTGCCATGAAATAAATCCAAACCTAACTTATTATGAAATAGACGCAAGTAACTGTATGCTAATACGAGGCCAGATCCAGTCACGACACACGTTGAGTAAAACCTATTCCTCACATCTTAGTTAAGACCAATATGGTATGGTGGAGAGGCTTTACCGCACCTTTAGGCCCGTAATCCACCAAAGCGGAGAGGAGAGGAGACGAGAGGAGATGTGCCGCGAAGCTGGCAGGTTATTTCCACCAAAGCGGAGAAGAGATGCGTTGCGGAGAGGAGATGTGAGCTGTGTGTAGCAGAGATGTGAGCTGTGAGAGATCGAAAACAGTCAAGTTCTGTCTACGAAAGGAAGACGTCATGTCGTTACAAAAGTTATATCTGAATTTGCTTGAGGAAGAAGAATTAGAGGTTGAAGAAACACAATTAATTCTTCAACATTTAAATTATTATTATTGCATTCAAAGCCAGTCAATCGAATGACGTTTCGGGACGTGCGAGGCGCGCGGAGAAGGCAGCGCAGCCCGGCCGCCCGACTAGACACTTCTCCGCTCTGCCGCGCCGCTTGCTCGCTCGCTGCACAAAATTCTATAGAAAAATGAGACATCTCCTCTCCTCTCCGCTTGACCCATTTCCACCAAAGCTAAGCGGAGAAGAGATGTGGAAATAACGAAATCGGATTGGTTTATTCAAACACATCTCCTCTCGTCTCCTCTCCTCTCCGCTTTGGTGGATTACGGGCCTTATTGTTCGTGCTTAACTAGAAGTCGTGCTATCGGAACTTGTGCTCATATTATGAGTATAGTTTGGTTCATCAAAGCAATTTTCAAAGCCCAGATATATTTCTAGATCATATTATATTAAATGATGCGAATGTTTAATCATAACGCAAAATATAAGTGTTATATGTATTTTACATGTTGATGTTTATATTGTTATACATTATCACATACGTTTTTTTGTTATACCTACATAGATGAGACCTCGAGACAAGACATTTCTAATGGTTACTGGCGTTTGGGAGACTTGCAAAAACAAAGCCAATTTATAATAAGCTCATACTTCACAAATAAAACCAAAATACAGATACTCATCTACTCAAAATTTCCGCAAATTAAATACTGAATTTAATTTCGAGCTAAATCACACTAATGTCAGAGTTTGCAAAACATTGTTTAAAAATACTCTCGCAATAAATGACAGACCGATTGCTAAATTGCTACTGCATTTTCGAAAAATCAGAGACGTTTGTAGAGGGTGAATTACGCGGGAAACGTAATAATCATCGCACTGTGGATTGAGGTGAGGTGAGGTGAGGTGAGGTCCAGTGTGATTTTTTTTATAAATAGCGTACCAAGAATATAATCACATTACCTTAGATCCCAGACATCAAGAGAACACATTTTCTGTGATAAATCTTTAGCTGACTTATACAGGGATTACAAAGAAATTCGTACAAAATATAGCCTGCCGTTTGCATCTTAATCTATTTTTAATCGTATTTTCAATATTTCATTCCACATACCAAAGAAAGATCAGTGTGATCTATGTGAAAGTTTTAACAATGCTGACGAAGAAGGGAAACAGAAAATTATTCAAGCTTATGAAATTCATGTAAAAGAAAAGGAACTGGCCGGAAGGGAGAACGAAAAAGACCAGACTAGGAACGATACCACAATTATTGCTGTGTACGACTTACAGGCTGTCATGCCGATACCAAACGGCCAAATTTCAGTTTCTTACTAAAAAAGTAGAATTACCTAATTGTTTTAACTTTACTGTAAGCGACTTACATACTAAAGACGTTGAATGTTACTTCTGTAATGAAATCGAGGGAAAACGAGGTGCGACTGAAATAGGAACATGCATTTTAATTATTTAGAAAAGATTACACAGAATAAACCAGAACCAGTCGATGTGATTTTCTACAACTGCTGTGGACAGCAAAAAAATAAGTACCTACCTCATAATTCAGCCTACGCATATGCAACACAAAAATTACCACAAATTTTTGATTAGAGGTCACTCTCAAAATACATATTAATATTTTTATCTTAAACTTCTTCAAGAGCAGTGGGTCAGTAATTTCAACGTAAACGAGGATCGAAACCAAGTAAAATGGCAGAACAACATTGGCAGTTTTTATAGATTTTAGCACAGCATTTGATATGCTCCGTTGTGATACACTTTTTAACAAGTTGTCGCAAAATGGAATACAAGGGCCATTATTGGAACTATTAAAAAACTATCACACCAACACAGTTAAAGAAACAAAATGAGTATAGTACAAAGCTTCCATCCACGCAAGGAACGGCCAAGGGCTCAATTATAGGTCCGACAGAATACTTACTTTATGTTAATGATATGAACAATGTTGTCAATTCGGGTTCTGTATACCAATTCGCAGACGACACGTGTATATTAGTCGCTAATAAGAACATTCATGACGCTGAGGAATCCCTACAACGTAACTTCGACCTAATGTGTAAATGGGCTCATGACGTAGGATTAGTAATAATTGCATCAAAAACAAAAATTGTTCACATTCACTCATCCACACAACAAATGCTCCACTACACCTACAATTATAGCACACGAACACTCTTGCCTACATACCTCGCCACATACTTGCAAATATCCGTTAGTGGAGGTAGTTGATAAACACATATATATCGGTCTAATGGTCGATAGCCGATTCAGTTGGGGACCGCATAAAGATTATGTATGTAACAAATTGAGGTCTATTCTAGGTAAGCTTAGCATACTTAAATATAAACTGCCTTGCAAAACGCTTAGAATGTTAGATACGGCCCTAGCAGACTCGGTTATAAAACAGTATAAAACGGTAGAATTTTTAAGTGTTTGTTATTTTTTTGTTCAGTCTCGAATGAAAGCTCTCGAATATGTTGTTTGTTCTATACAATTTTGCTAAAATACAGTTTTTACAGTATTTATAGAACTAGAGTAATTCATATTCACTACATACACTTCAAACATATTCAAAAGAAAGTGACGGCATGCGAGATAAACCAAGCGTAAGTTAAACCAGGTTTAACTATTTTTATTAATAAGGCGGATAGACTCGAAGACGAAAAATGGACATCGACAATGATAACTACATTCATAGTATTCAGACGCAACTCTTATCCGGAAAAATTACAGTAGAAGCTTTGGAAAAACTTCGCTAATACACACTCAAACGCAAGTTATTCAAGGAGGCTGAAACCTTACAACATTCCATGTGATCATTTATTTTGATTTAATAGTTTAACGACAAGAGCATCCGTTACTATTTGTAACCGAACTGTTATTACCAAAATACAGTGTGTAACCCTTCACACAGCCGTCAACCAAGCATTCTGTACATCAAAGTAAGTACCCCTACGCAAAATTTTTTTTTGGAAAAGACTTATTTTTTTCGGGTCAAAAATCACATTTTACGGTAAAACACTTTTTGAATTGTTATATCTCAAAAACGGTGGATCGCAGAAATATAAAATGTTTCGACATTTTTATAGATTACTAGCTGATGCCCGCGGCTTCACCCGCGTGGATGTCGTTCAAATTATATACTAAAACCTTCCTCTTGAATCACTTTATCTATTAAAAAAAACCGCATCAAAATCCGTTGCGTAGTTTTAAAGATTTAAGCATACAGACAATCAGACAGACAAAAATAGCGACTTTGTTTTATACTATGTAAGGAAGGATTATCTGATCTATAATTTTGTCTCTGCTTTTATGATAAACCTACCGTTTTGCTGAAAATCGCGAAAATACCCGTTTTTGTGACCTTTGACCTCGACTAACTTTTTTTCCAAGTGTCGGATTGATGGGGACTTTTTACATAATTATCATAATGGTATTTTGAACAATGCTACCAAATTTCAGCCGGGTGGGAAATGATGTAAACTCGGATGTCTAAATTGACCGGACTAGCTAGTGGATGCTTTGAATAGTAAACGGGTCATGGAGGTAATCTAGGTAAAGATATAACCTGAAAAACTAAGAAAAAAAAAATATTATCAACATTATTCTTTCGTGATACTATGTTAAAACATATGGACATTCAGGTGGACCACGGCCAAAAGTTATTGCCCGTGGTACACCCAGGTGGACTACGCAGGTGGACCTCGGGCAATAAACGTGTAGAACTACTACTAGTTCAGATTTAAGTGCATTCATATCTTAGATTTAAATAAGAAAAGTATGTGCACAATCTTTCCAATGCCTTATTAAGGCACTGCCACAGTGTCATATTTTACTTTTTTTTTTCAGACAACTAAATCATCAGCAAATTGAAGATTTTTGACTTTGAAACCTAGAGTCAAAGGGGATAGAACTGATGTGGCATATCAACCTGCCCGAAAATTTGTTTTTTCTTCGAATTAGCGGTTCACGATGAAAGTGGTATGTATGGATAGAAGCTATCTTTACCTTTAAATATCTCGATAACGTGACACTTTGGGGTACCATGTTACATGACATTTTTTGTTCGTATATAATAATTTCTCCTCTATCCATACATACCACTTTTATCGAGGGCCGCGATTTCGAAAAAAAAAAAATGGCGGTGGGTCGATATGCCAGCTTTCATACAAAAAATTTCAAACCCCTTTAAACGATGTATGTACAAAATGAATATTAATGGAGACAGAATTCCTCCTTGACAAACTCCTACCGAAGCGAATATTAGAATTCATGGATCCAGTGCATTTTTGTTTGGAATTCTAATAAGAAGTAATTCAGAACAAAAATCTTCAGCAACATCAAAGAGAACTGACATTAAACAATCCTGGCTACTTAAACTATTTTGGATATCAAGCTCAACAACTCAAGACTGATAATCAACTGATAAATACTTTCACGAGCTGATGTACCCCTACGAAAACCAAATTGATTAGCAGCTAAAATATTGTTTTGTTCTATTTAAAATTCCAACCCTATAAGTCCGGCCAATTTAGACATTCGAAGGTGCATAGAGAAATTACCCTTCCTTTTGGCTTCGCCGTAGTCGGGTAAAAAGGTTTTACTAAAAGTATATTTTCGGAGTTTAACTTATTACTTACTTACATAATCTGATGCAAAATTTTCCAGCATCCAATTGGTATCATAATTATCATTATTATTGCTCATTAGTTCGTCTGTTAGATTATCGAAAAATAATGGATACGTTTTTTTTGTTTTATCAAATTAATAAAAATTGATGAAGATAAAACGCATCAACGATTGTGATGAGTGGGGGCTTTTGACGTCTCTGGCCGGTAAAAATGTACTGCAATGCGATTATGACGTCACACGACATTTTGAAAGACTGTATCGTCTTCATTTTTTGTTTACGCGAAAAAAGAAAAAATATGTGTCCAATATTTTTTGGAAATCTTTTTTCACGTTTATTAATTTGATAAAAAAAAAAACAAAACAACGTATCTATTATTTTTCGATAATCTAACTGATTTTTTTGCCTGTTAACATCCCTATTGCCCTGAAACAACAATTTGGAACGTTCGATATGAAGCAGCTGAAAATATTATTCGCTGATTCATCCAATAACATAAGAAATAAGCCGAATTTCACTGATTTACTAAACACGACCATTTTTTTATAAACTGCTATGATAAATAAACATAAATAGGTATTATACAATATAAGTAGCTTATTGCTAAGCTTTTTTATCACAAATTTTGGACTACCATGCAGTCCAAAAAGCTCTATAATTACTAGAATTAACAGCAGACTTCAATTGTAGTATCGAAAAAGGTTCAACAAAAAACGTATCCAATATTTTTCGATAGATGACTGACGGACTCTTTTTTTTTTTGTCACAGGACGTCCATATTGTCTTGAAACAACAATTTGGAACGTTCGATATGAAGCAGCTGAAAATATTATTCGCTGATTCATCCAATAACATAAGAAATTGATAAATAAACATAAATAGGTATTATACAATATAAGTAGCTTATTACTAAGCTTTTTTATCATAAAGTTTGGACTACCATGCAGTCCAAAAAGCTCTATCATTACTAGAATTAACAGCAGACTTCAATTGTAGTATCGAAAAGGTTCAACAAAAAACGTATCCAATATTTTTCGATTATCTGACGGACTTATCTGTTTTTTTAATGTCACAGGACATCCCTATTGTCTTGAAACAACAATTTGGAACGTTCGATATGAAGCAGCTGAAAATATTATTCGCCGATTCATCCAATAACATAAGAAATAAGCCGAATTTCACTGATTTACTAAACACGACCATTTTTTTTTTAACTGTTAAAATAAATAAACATAAATAGGTATTATACAATATAAGTAGCTTATTACTAAGCTTTTTCATCATAAATTTTGGACTACCATGCAGTTTAAAAAGCTCTATCATTACTAGAATTAACAGCAGACTTCAATTTTATTGTAGTATCGAAAAAGGTTCAACAAAAAACGTATCCAATATTTTTCGATTATCTAACTGACGGACTTATCTGGTTTTTTTTTTTTTGTCACGGGACGTCCCTATTGTCTTGAAACAACAATTTAGAACGTTCGATATGAAGCAGCTGAAAATATTGTTCGCTGATTCATCCAATAACATAAGAAATAACGGCAATTTCCCTGATTTACTAAACACGACCATTTTTTTTATAAACTGTTATGATAAATAAACATAAATAGGTATTATACAATATAAGTAGCTTATAACTAAGCTTTTTTATCATAAAGTTTGGACTACCATGTAGTCCAAAAAGCTCTATCATTACTAGAATTAACAGCAGACTTCAATTGTAGAATCGAAAAAGGTTCAACAAAAAACGTATCCAATATTTTTCGATTATCTAACTGACGGACTTTTCTGTTTTTTTTTTGTCACAGGACGATTGTCTTGAAACAACAATTTGGAACGTTCGATATGAAGCAGCTGAAAATTTTATTCGCTGATTCATCCAATAACATAAGAAATAAGCCGAATTTCACTGATTTACTAAACACGACCATTTTTTTTTTAACTGTTATGATAAATAAACATAAATAGGTATTATACAATATAAGTAGCTTATTACTAAGCTTTTTTATCATAAAGTTTGGACTACCATGATGTCCAAAAAGCTCTATCATTACTAGAATTAACAGCAGACTTTAATTGTAGTATCGAAAAAGGTTCAACAAAAAACGTATCCAATATTTTTCGATAGATAACTGACGGACTTATCTGTTTTTTTTTTTGTCACAGGACGTCCCTATTGTCTTGAAAAAACAATTTGGAACGTTCGATATGAAGCAGCTGAAAATATTATTCGCTGATTCATCCAATAACATAAGAAATTGATAAATAAACATAAATAGGTATTATACAATATAAGTAGCTTATTACTAAGCTTTTTCATCATAAATTTTGGACTACCATGCAGTCCAAAAAGCTCTATCATTACTAGAATTAACAGCAGATTTCAATTGTAGTATCGAAAAAGGTTCAACAAAAAACGTATCCAATATTTTTCGATTATCTAACTGACGGACTTATGTTTTTTTTTTTTGTCACAGGACGTCCCTATTGTCTTGAAACAACAATTTGGAACGTTCGATATGAAGCAGCTGAAAATATTATTCGCTGATTCATCCAATAACATAAGAAATTGATAAATAAACATAAATAGGTATTATACAATATAAGTAGCTTATTACTAAGCTTTTTTATCATAAAGTTTGGACTACCATGCAGTCCAAAAAGCTCTATCATTACTAGAATTAACAGCAGACTTCAATTGTAGTATCGAAAAGGTTCAACAAAAAACGATTCAAATTTTTTTCGATTATCTGACGGACTTATCTGTTTTTTTTTGTCACAGGACATCCCTATTGTCTTGAAACAACAATTTGGAACGTTCGATATGAAGCAGCTGAAAATATTATTCGCCGATTCATCCAATAACATAAGAAATGAGCCGAATTTCACTGATTTACTAAACACGACCATTTTTTTTAAACTGTTAAAATAAATAAACATAAATAGGTATTATACAATAAAAGTAGCTTATTACTAAGCTTTTTCATCGTAAATTTTGGACTACCATGCAGTTTAAAAAGCTCTATCATTACTAGAATTAACAGCAGACTTCAATTTTATTGTAGTATCGAAAAAGGTTCAACAAAAAACGTATCCAATATTTTTCGATTATCTAACTGACGGACTTATCTGTTTTTTTTTTTGTCACAGGACGTCCATATTGTCTTCAAACAACAATTTGGAACGTTCGATATGAAGCAGCTGAAAATATTATTCGCTGATTCATCCAATAACATAAGAAATTGATAAATAAACATAAAAAGGTATTATACAATATAAGTAGCTTATTACTAAGCTTTTTCATCATAAATTTTGGACTACCATGCAGTCCAAAAAGCTCTATCATTACTAGAATTAACAGCAGACTTCAATTGTAGTCGAAAAAGGTTCAACAAAAAACGTATCCAATATTTTTCGATTATCTAACTGACGTACTTATCTGTTTTTTTTTTGTCACAGGATCTCCCTATTGTCTTGAAACAACAATTTGGAACGTTCGATATGAAGCAGCTGAAAATATTGTTCGCTGAATCATCCAATAACATAAGAAAAAACGGCAATTTCACTGATTTACTAAACACGACCATTTTTTTTATAAACTGTTATGATAAATAAACATAAATAGGTATTATACAATATAAGTAGCTTATTACTAAGCTTTTTTATCATAAAGTTTGGACTACCATGCAGTCCAAAAAGCTCTATCATTACTAGAATTAACAGCAGACTTCAATTGTAGTATCGAAAAGGTTCAACAAAAAACGTATCCAATATTTTTCGATTATCTGACGGACTTATCTGTTTTTTTTTTTTGTCACAGGACATCCCTATTGTCTTGAAACAACAATTTGGAACGTTCGATATGAAGCAGCTGAAAATATTATTCGCCGATTCATCCAATAACATAAGAAATAAGCCGAATTTCACTGATTTACTAAACACGACCATTTTTTTTTAAACTGTTAAAATAAATAAACATAAATAGGTATTATACAATATAAGTAGCTTATTACTAAGCTTTTTCATCATAAATTTTGGACTACCATGCAGTTTAAAAAGCTCTATCATTACTAGAATTAACAGCAGACTTCAATTTTATTGTAGTATCGAAAAAGGTTCAACAAAAAACGTATCCAATATTTTTCGATTATCTAACTGACGGACTTATCTGTTTTTTTTTTTTGTCACGGGACGTCCCTATTGTCTTGAAACAACAATTTAGAACGTTCGATATGAAGCAGCTGAAAATATTGTTCGCTGATTCATCCAATAACATAAGAAATAACGGCAATTTCACTGATTTACTAAACACGACCATTTTTTTTATAAACTGTTATGATAAATAAACATAAATAGGTATTATACAATATAAGTAGCTTATTACTAAGCTTTTTTATCATAAAGTTTGGACTACCATGTAGTCCAAAAAGCTCTATCATTACTAGAATTAACAGCAGACTTCAATTATAGTATCGAAAAAGGTTCAACAAAAAACGTATCCAATATTTTTCGATTATCTAACTGACGGACTTTTCTGTTTTTTTTTTGTCACAGGACGTCCCTATTGTCTTGAAACAACAATTTGGAACGTTCGATATGAAGCAGCTGAAAATATTATTCGCTGATTCATCCAATAACATAAGAAATTGATAAATAAACATAAATAGGTATTATACAATATAAGTAGCTTATTACTAAGCTTTTTCATCATAAAGTTTGGACTACCATGCAGTCCAAAAAGCTCTATCATTACTAGAATTAACAGCAGACTTCAATTGTAGTATCGAAAAAGGTTCAACAAAAAACGTATCCAATATTTTTCGATTATCTAACTGACGGACTTATCTGTTTTTTTTTTTGTCACAGGATCTCCCTATTGTCTTGAAACAACAATTTGGAACGTTCGATATGAAGCAGCTGAAAATATTGTTCGCTGAATCATCCAATAACATAAGAAATAACGGCAATTTCACTGATTTACTAAACACGACCATTTTTTTTATAAACTGTTATGATAAATAAACATAAATAGGTATTATACAATATAAGTAGCTTATTACTAAGCTTTTTTATCATAAAGTTTGGACTACCATGCAGTCCAAAAAGCTCTATCATTACTAGAATTAACAGCAGACTTCAATTGTAGTATCGAAAAGGTTCAACAAAAAACGATTCAATTTTTTTTCGATTATCTGACGGACTTATCTGTTTTTTTTTTTGTCACGGGACGTCCCTATTGTCTTGAAACAACAATTTAGAACGTTCGATATGAAGCAGCTGAAAATATTGTTCGCTGATTCATCCAATAACATAAGAAATAACGGCAATTTCACTGATTTACTAAACACGACCATTTTTTTTATAAACTGTTATGATAAATAAACATAAATAGGTATTATACAATATAAGTAGCTTATTACTAAGCTTTTTTATCATAAAGTTTGGACTACCATGTAGTCCAAAAAGCTCTATCATTACTAGAATTAACAGCAGACTTCAATTGTAGTATCGAAAAAGGTTCAACAAAAAACGTATCCAATATTTTTCGATTATCTAACTGACGGACTTTTCTGTTTTTTTTCTTGTCACAGGACGTCCCTATTGTCTTGAAACAACAATTTGGAACGTTCGATATGAAGCAGCTGAAAATATTATTCGCTGAATCATCCAATAACATAAGAAATAACGGCAATTTCACTGATTTACTAAACACGACCATTTTTTTTAACTGTTATGATAAATAAACATAAATAGGTATTATACAATATAAGTAGCTTATTACTAAGCTTTTTTATCATAAAGTTTGGACTACCATGATGTCCAAAAAGCTCTATCATTACTAGAATTAACAGCAGACTTTAATTGTAGTATCGAAAAAGGTTCAACAAAAAACGTATCCAATATTTTTCGATAGATAACTGACGGACTTATCTGTTTTTTTTTTGTCACAGGACGTCCCTATTGTCTTGAAAAAACAATTTGGAACGTTCGATATGAAGCAGCTGAAAATATTATTCGCTGATTCATCAAATAACATAAGAAATTGATAAATAAACATAAATAGGTATTATACAATATAAGTAGCTTATTACTAAGCTTTTTCATCATAAATTTTGGACTACCATGCAGTCCAAAAAGCTCTATCATTACTAGAATTAACAGCAGACTTCAATTGTAGTATCGAAAAAGGTTCAACAAAAAACGTATCCAATATTTTTCGATTATCTAACTGACGGACTTATCTGTTTTTTTTTTGTCACAGGATCTCCCTATTGTCTTGAAACAACAATTTGGAACGTTCGATATGAAGCAGCTGAAAATATTGTTCGCTGAATCATCCAATAACATAAGAAATAACGGCAATTTCACTGATTTGCTAAACACGACCATTTTTTTTATAAACTGTTATGATAAATAAACATAAATAGGTATTATACAATATAAGTAGCTTATTACTAAGCTTTTTTATCATAAAGTTTGGACTACCATGCAGTCCAAAAAGCTCTATCATTACTAGAATTAACAGCAGACTTCAATTGTAGTATCGAAAAGGTTCAACAAAAAACGTATCCAATATTTTTCGATTATCTAACTGACGGACTTATCTGTTTTTTTTTTTTGTCACGGGACGTCCCTATTGTCTTGAAACAACAATTTAGAACGTTCGATATGAAGCAGCTGAAAATGTTGTTCGCTGATTCATCCAATAACATAAGAAATAAGCCGAATTTCACTGATTTACTAAACACGACCATTTTTTTTTAAACTGCTATGATAAATAAATAAACATAAATAGGTATTATACAATATAAGTAGCTTATTACTAAGCTTTTTCATCATAAATTTTGGACTACCATGCAGTCCAAAAAGCTCTATCATTACTAGAATTAACAGCAGACTTCAATTGTAGTATCGAAAAAGGTTCAACAAAAAAGAGAAATAATTAATCGAGCCATAGTTTTTTTAATTGGCCACAGGATCAAACTTCTAATTTTATAACTCAGCCACGGAAAAATTATATAGCCTCTAATATACTAATTCGTCTTCTTTACAACGCCCACTAAATATTCTATAGAAAGCATCAAGTATTCAAGTGACGATCAACATTTATATTAACTTGTCCTTGTTATTTTTACATAGGCACCTAATTTACTAACTCAGCCACGGAATTTATATCTCACCACCATTTTATATTTTACAGCTTCAACACAAGGCCCTCAAAAAAATATAAATGAAGCGACCGTAGTCAACATCATTTATTATAACTTCGCATGTAAAATAATACATCACATTCTTTTATCGTGAAAATAGCAACAGAAAGATTTGGTGCGAGCGCGCGAGACGACAGCGACCGGCCATTTGCACCAATCAGAGAGCGCCAACGTATATTATATATGAAATGTCAACTTTTGATATACTTTAGATTATTATATTTACGTAAAAAATACCTATTAGTTACAGAAATGTTTTTACCATTGTCTAATTGACTAGTCACAGGTAGACTGTATGATTCGTTATTGTAAACTGAGGAAAATAGGTTAGGTTAGGTTAAAACTGTGACCAAACGCGCGCGAGCCGAGCGAGCGAAGCGAGCGGTGCCGCGGCAGCGGCCGGCGAGCGCTACTTCCGAGTTGCTTGCAGAAATGTTTTCACAATTTATTGTCTAGTTTTCCGATAAAAATGAAGTTCTGAAGCGATTCTGTCGATAATTTTTGTAGCACAACATGTAAATAAAATCGATCTTTAGGACATTCGATACTCTGAACTTCAATATTTAGGTCATTAAGTACTCTGAACTTCTGTAATTAAGCCTTTCGATGACACGACAGGAGTTTATACATACTATTAGTGGCTATAATATAATATTTGATGACAATTTTAATTAAATTTTGATGCTCAGTTAATGTGGCATGAGTTATAATTTAAACGTACTGAGTTAATAAATTAGAAGCTAATTGAATATTTTTTTGATGCCATATAATAATATTTTAGAAGTTTACTGTTTGAATTCATGTTACAAATTTAGATGCTAAAAAATAATCACGATGCTGAGTTGTATTTAGAGTGGCTTTAAAAAAGATAACTTGTGGCTAAGATAGTATTATTTAGATGCTCGTTAATTGTGGCTGACTTAGTAATTTAGAAGGCAAGTTAGATTTTTAGATGCAAATAATGCTATTAAAAAGAAGCCGGTTTAATTAGCACCCAACAAAAAACGTATCCAATATTTTTCGATTATCTTACTGACGGACTTATCTGTTTTTTTTTTTTGTCACAGGATCTCCCTATTGTCTTGAAACAACAATTTGGAACGTTCGATATGAAGCAGCTGAAAATATTGTTCGCTGAATCATCCAATAACATAAGAAATAACGGCAATTTCACTGATTTACTAAACACGACCATTTTTTTTATAAACTGTTATGATAAATAAACATAAATAGGTATTATACAATATAAGTAGCTTATTACTAAGCTCTTTTATCATAAAGTTTGGACTACCATGCAGTCCAAAAAGCTCTATCATTACTAGAATTAACAGCAGACTTCAATTGTAGTATCGACAAGGTTCAACAAAAAACGTATCCAATATTTTTCGATTATCTGACGGACTTATCTGTTTTTTTTTTGTCACAGGACATCCCTATTGTCTTGAAACAACAATTTGGAACGTTCGATATGAAGCAGCTGAAAATATTATTCGCCGATTCATCCAATATCATAAGAAATAAGCCGAATTTCACTGATTTACTAAACACGACCATTTTTTTTTTAACTGTTAAGATAAATAAACATAAATAGGTATTATACAATATAAGTAGCTTATTACTAAGCTTTTTCATCATAAATTTTGGACTACCATGCAGTTTAAAAAGCTCTATCATTACTAGAATTAACAGCAGACTTCAATTTTATTGTAGTATCGAAAAAGGTTCAACAAAAAACGTATCCAATATTTTTCGATTATCTAACTGACGGACTTATCTGTTTTTTTTTTGTCACGGGACGTCCCTATTGTCTTGAAACAACAATTTAGAACGTTCGATATGAAGCAGCTGAAAATATTGTTCGCTGATTCATCCAATAACATAAGAAATAACGGTAATTTCACTGATTTACTAAACACGACCATTTTTTTTATAAACTGTTGATAAATAAACATAAATAGGTATTATACAAATAAGTAGCTTATTACTAAGCTTTTTTATCATAAAGTTTGGACTACCATGTAGTCCAAAAAGCTCTATCATTACTAGAATTTACAGCAGACTTCAATTGTAGTATCGAAAAAGGTTCAACAAAAAACGTATCCAATATTTTTCGATTATATAACTGACGGACTTATCTGTTTTTTTTTTTTTGTCACGGGACGTCCTGTCTTGAAACAACAATTTGGAACGTTCGATATGAAGCAGCTGAAAATATTGTTCTCTGAATCATCCAATAACATAAGAAATAAGCCGAATTTCACTGATTGACTAAACACGACCATTTTGTTACCAACTGTTATGATAAATAAACATAAATATTATACAATATAAGTACCTACTACCCACCAACACTAGTCACTACTTTTCAACCAAAACACTCTTTTCTTTGTTCTGAGCCTGAGCAACAAAAATGCGAATTAATGATATTTTAGCAGCAAGAAACCGATGAACGCTACTGAAGCCACCAAACCCGTAGCCCAGTTCTAGGCCAACTCAATCGAAATTACCATCGATATGATGAAAAGAAGCATGCATCAAAACAAGCACGAAAAGGTAGCAAATCTCGTGAAGGGTTTAATTTTGTTTCTTTTCTAATTACCAAAATTTTCCCCAGTGATTTGTATAATTTATTATACTAGCATAATACCTAACCAATTTGTATCCATTGTATCACTGATTTCTCACTTGACATGAAACTATGTCTTTATAAATGCCAGTTATTCTATTCTTACCATAGAGATTGACATTACCAAAACGGTTGATACGGAATAGGTTGGTTATAATTTGTTCTGTGGTGCAAACATTAGTAACAAATCTGTGAGGTATATTTTACAGCTATTAAAAAAATATATTATTTGATTGTTTTTTTTAAAGAACCAATGATAACGATGTTAGGTACGACTTGGGTACGACATAATAAACGAGATAAACCAGCGTCATTAGTTTCGCATTTGCCATCCATTCGGCAAAATTGAACATTATATTTCATTTGTCCGTTATGCACATGCGTAGCACGGCTTCCGTCAGGCCCGGACTGGCTATTAATAGGGCAAATTGGGCAAATGCCCGATGGGCCGGTGTGGCGGATTGGCAGTCGATTTTCATTTGCTAATAAATAAATGTGGCACTCTGAGACTGCCGCGGTAAAGCTATTGCATAGCATTTTTATCAACAGCAAATAATTAATTATTTAATTTGACAACCTTGTTATTTTCCGTAACCATAGCAACCTGGTTGAATACTGAATCCTGAATATTTTCGTTAGGGAATCTGAAGGCCCGCGATAGAAGCTATGCAATAGCTTAAAAAAAATACATCGATTAAAATAAGTTAGTAGAACTTACGCAACGCCCGGTTCGTACTTTGAACCCGCTCCTTTTTTCCGCCTCTGTGTGTCATTTTTATAGGATTCTGGCATGACCGACCGGTGCCGCGGTGTAGATAGAGGCTGAAATAAATTAGGAGCCCCTTCCCCAGGCTTTAAAATTTGTGTCTGTAGTACCTAAATCTTAATTTAACTTACACCTTACTATAGTATCGAGTCTGGTTCTTTTAACCGAACGGACAGATGTGTTGCTGGGGAGTTTGTTCCGCCACTTCTTCTTTCCAGCTAAAACACTAGGAAGTGTCGAAGGGTGGGCGTTTGGGGAACTGTAAAGTGCTGATTATCAGCCTAGTTTAAATAAACGACTTTTGATTTTTGAAGAATTACAAACACACCGGCATTACATACCTACATAAATATTCCAATTGTATAATATTCTGTCTGTAAAATGACGGCAGACACTTCTCAAGATTTTTCAAGATAAACAAGAAATGGATAGTCATACTCACAAAGTATAGTAAAAACGACTAAATTGTGTTATATATTTTACTTTACTTGCGTTTTTTACCATTCATAGTATTACATTTTTATTTGCACTCACACAATGAATCTTTGGTTTAACTTATTTGTTATTATATTAATATTATAACCAGATGGCAATTGCCACAAACAAATTCAACTTACAAAAATTTTGGAAATAACATTTTATAATCAGTTCACAAACACCACCTGGTTTTCGATTATATTGTAAATTAGCATAACAAGTGCATTAGCTTATCAATATATATGAGATTCTATGTTTATTTTAACGTATTTTATCATTTCTTCAATGTTTATGTACAAGTAGAAAAAGAATACTAAATTATGTTGCTTATAATCGAAATAGGACACCATTATGAATCTAATAGTTGCTTAAAACTTATTCTGATACGTCCTTCAACTTTAAAACTTATATCTGATTGCTTATTTTGAATGTTTCCAATGAGTTTTGGTGTAGTTCACGGGTCTACAAAAGAGATCATGATGTATCTTGTGCCCTTGGTGACCAGCAAACCCTCGTGGTAATGTGTCAAACGGCCAGGATGCATCAGCAGCCATCCAGGCTTAGTATCGCGCACGGAGCAGTTGTACCGAATGAAGCGACATCCACCGCCTTCAAAGTCCACATCTAAAATGAATACAAACAATTTATTTTTGTTTATCATTTTAGTACAATATAAATGAAATTATTAAATATTTGAATATCAAAATTAAATATTTGAATATTAAAATCACTATCACTACAAAGTATAAAATAAAGTCGCTTCCCGCTGTCTGTAGTCCAGTCAACAAAGAGATTGTAGAGTGCGTGAGCAAGGCCCTAAGCAATTACTTCAGAAAATTGTTCAGGGTGCTTAGAGAGTTAACCTTCGATCAATAATAGTACTAGATTAAGCATCAGGAACAAAACTAAGTCGCTCAAGTGGCCACGTTTGCACACACGTAAACATCCACATAACATCTTAGAAAAAAGTTCAATATTATTAACAACTTCAGATGATTATAAACCTTAACACTTAAACATAACGTTTAATTATCATTGTAAAGTATATTTACTTAAGCCCTTTCATCGGAGAAAGATTAGAAGCCGAGCATTTTAAATGTCGCTCCAAAGTAAAAAGTCATCAGTACAAAAATATTCATTCTAAAATGAAACTTATACTCTAAGCAATACGGTTAAAGGCATTTTGTGTACAATGTCGTGCTTATTCTATTGCGGAACTAGTGTTCCCTGTTCAAGAACATGATACAATAGTTGGTGCGTTGTAGCAAACATTGGCCAAACAATTATAATATTCGCTGATTTAATTATATTTACAGTTTAATTATGTTTAAATATTATGAAAAAGCACATAATGATATTAAATTACCGATAAAAAGATATTCCTTCCAAAACCTTGGTGTTACGGTGCTTATTTACGCAGTTTTTGAACGCATACTGCGGTATTTTGACGTCTTAATGTTGGCTATGATTGGACCATACTAATTTGAAATAAGACCACAAATACGTTTGTGGTCTTATATTTCGGGCCGTTTTTGAAGCGCTTATCGGGAATCTAGTACATTATTGATCGAAGGAGTTAACATACTAAAAGTCCTGACATCTAGGGGGTGAGGCGGAGTGGGGGGAGGGGGTTAAAGTTCCCATTTTTCAGTTTTTCGCTAATATCTTTTAAACGATGCGTCATGGAGATAAGAAGTCTTCTACGCAATGAAAGCTTATAAAATTATGTACAACTTTTTAACCGACTTCAAAAAAAGGAGGAGGTTATCAATTCGACTGTATTTTTTTTTTTTTTTTTTTTATGTTTGTTCGCTCATAACTTGCGACTGGGTGAACTGATTTTCACGATTCTTTTTTCATTTGAAAGCTGGTGCTTCCCGTGTGGTCCCATTGTCACCATTTAAATATCTGATGATGGGATCTTGTAGAAATCGGGGGAACTCTTCAATAAATAACAGCAGATTAACCGCGATTGTTGCTATAGCATATCTAAGCATTGTTTACGCCATCACACAACATAATATCACGCCTGTACTCACTACAAAGGTTATAAAAACTATTTGGTGAAGATCTGATGAAGAACTTCGGAGATAGGCAACGGAACTCCTCAATAAATGATAGCAAATGGACTGGATTTGCTGAAATCTCATATTGTCTGTCTATTGTTTACACCAGTTCATAACATAACATCACGCCGGTACGTTGTGAAGGGGTAAGCACATGTGAACCACTAAAAAGTGAAAAATAAAAGCATTTTTACAAAAAATAAAACCGACTTCAAAAAAAAACACTCAAAAGTAAAAAATAAACTTGAGAAGAAAAATCAGTTTCTGAAGTCGGTGACAAAAAAATGAAATCAAAGAAACAAAAGTCACCGACTTCAGAAACTGATTTTTCTTCTCAAGTTTATTTTTTACTTTTGAGTGTTTTTTTTGAAGTCGGTTTTATTTTTTGTAAAAACGCTTTTATCTTATACACTTTTTCACATTCCTATCTATTTTCGAACTACACATTCCGGAAAAGTGAAAATTGAAAAAATCTGCTTGAATTGAACACTACCTTTTGTATACTACTTCCTTCACGTTATCTGGGGATAAAAAGTATCTTATATCTTAAATCAACTCCTACTATATCAATTTACTAAATTTTATCCAAATCTGTACAGCCGTTAGGATATCAAAACTTTTATCTACATCTCTTATACACTTTTTCCAAATTTTCACCAGCGTACTGGTAATCACTGGTATCGGTACTTATTGAGGGAGGTCAGTCTTGCTGGTGCGCCATACCATTTGAGGAAGCACATCTTCCCAGCCTCTTCAACCTCACTGTGCGTGGAGGTGGGCTTGTAAAAGATAGCAGAATATTATTACCCGACTGCGGCGAAGCCCAAAAGGAGGGTTATTGAAGTGAAAACTTCTTTAGCGGCGCTGAGCACTTTTTTTTGTATGGGTAAAAACTTTCAAACTCGCGTCAGGGTCACGTCGAAAAAGTGTTTAAGATAAAAGTTGTACATAATTTTATAAGCTTTCATTGCGTAGAAGACTTCTTATCTCCATGACGCACCGTTTAAAAGATATGTGCGAAAAACTAAAAAATGGGAACTTTAACCCCCTCCCCCCACTCCGCCTCAACCCCTAGATGTCAGGACTTTTAGTATGTTAACTCTCTAAGCACCCTGAACAATTTTCTGAAGAAATCACTTAGGGCCTAACTCACGCACTCTACAACTCCTTATGGGTGATTTATTGGGTGGACTACTGTCCCTATGTATGCTTAGATCTTTAAAATTACGCAACGGATTTTGTTGCGTTTTTTTTTAATAGATAGAGTGACTCAAGAGGAAGGTTTTAGTATATTTATTGCAGCCATGCGAAGCCGGGGCGGTACAGGCGGGGCGTCGCGCGGCGCGTGCTGCGTTTTTAATTCAAACACATGGCGATGTATGAAAAAAATAACGATTTCAAACGTCGATTTTACGAGAAGCGATTTTTCGAGTGTTGCGGTGGACCCGTCTCTCAGTAAATTAATAAAAAAGCACGAGACGAGCCTTCTGAACGCGCCGCGCGACGCCCTGCGTCTCCGTAAACGAGCCCTAAGGCTGTCATCGAATGGCATCCAAGAACTGGAAAAAGAAATGTGGGTCGTCCATCGGCAAGATGGGCAGACGACATAGTTACCATCGGCGGAAAAACCTGGATGAGGCTGGCACAGGACCGTGGAGAATGGTACAAGAAAAGGGAGGCATATACCCAGTAGTGGGTGAAATCAGGCTGTGGATGATGATGATGAGTTATTCGTCACCATTACTTCATCAATAATTGCACAGGTAAAACCATCGGTAAAAAGCTACCGTGATGCTATACCTTTTTGAAAGCAAATTCAAGCAAAATCCACAACCCTCTATTTACTTGAGTATCTTTTCAATATTTAATATTGTAGAACTTACCGGGTGTGTTGAGAGCCAAATTGATAGTATATGTGGAGGAGTCGTGATGCGGACGTAGGGATGGCTGTTCATCGGGTCTGTAGCGTACCACGAAGTTCATGATCGACACCGGTGGCTATCAAAATAAGACGTTACCATCATATTAATTTATTTATGTTGTTTTTTTTGTGTTAAAATCAAAATACATTGTGATTACTTTGTCTTTCTGTAAACTAAGGTGTGTACACAGCCGGGCGGCGAAACATACATGCAGGATAAAATATCGTAAAAACCTACATTTTATTAAGATGGTCAACTTAAACTCAAAATTAGCGATAGTAAAGTATATTGGTTAAAGGAACCATGATCATGATAATGGATAAGATTAAACCGCCGTTTTGTTTTTTAAATAGCTTTTGACGGCGTCAGGAATCAAACCTGTTTTTTGTTTACAAAAAGGTAATTCTGAATGACCGTTCTCACATGATGAGTTCTTTTACACATAAAAGGTATTCTTTAGAGGTGGAGAACTTTAAATTGAAATAAAAACAAAGAAAAAAATATAATCTACGAAATTGGCATTGACTTATAATTATATCCCATTTTTATGCATGTGGTCACCGCGGTTGACACGTAGTAGTCTGGAGTACCAATTTGCACACACTCTACGTAGTAAATCAGGCTGAATTTTGGCAATAATGCATTGGCTTCTAAGTCCCCAATTGTTTCCCTAGATAAAATAATAATTTGATTTTGATCGAGGTTAACAAATTTAGGCAAAGATTGGAGGATCAGGTCAGGATGTTACTAACTTTTCGTACCTCAATTGGAAGACATTAGTGTAAGGCGCAGGCCACATATAAATGGCGTCAGGCGCGGACATGGCGTTGGCGGCTTCCTATTCCATTCAAATTTTATACCAAGAGCATAGAAATAAAGCGCAATTCAGGCGCCCGAACTTATGGGTTTACTGATCATTTTAATTTCAGTGGTAGTCGGATTATCAGATGTATTTTGATTTGTAAATAAAAAAGCAGTAAAACTTACGTTGTGATAGTAACCAGTGAAGACCATTTCTTGTAATGGACGGACAAAGTCCTTTAGTATATGTAGCCAGTGCCGATCCAAGCCAACTTGAGTCATGTGAATGTCGCGAGTGGGAACTGCTTCATATCCACTCTCCAGTCGTTTATCCTGTATAGATTATAAATTAGCATGAGACAATCAGAATAAATCGTGAATTGTGGCGGATTATAAGCCCATCCCTCTTCTAGAGAGGAGGCCCGAGTCCCTGCAGTGGGAACATTATAGGCTGATGATGAATCAGAATAATATGTATTTAGTAAACTATAAAGAACACGTATCAAGGAGACATCCCGGCGACGTGACCTGCGCCAAGAGGCATGCACTTACCTACTTCACTTGTTCGTTTGGCAAAATTATTTTCGTGAAAAAGAGCTAGAGATTCGTATTCCCGTATTCTCTGACTTAAAATAATCACAATACATGTAAGGTAAGTCTGAGCTTTAAGAAAAATCGCACATTACTTATTTGACATCGTGTTCATCATGTGCATTTGTAGTGACACAATATAGATTGCCATTGACACGCATAGAAGGTTCTTTAATCAGTTTCCGATATTCTAACCGTAATATAGAATAATGTTTTTTTATTTGGCTATGGTCAAACTGAGACAACCGCTTATGATCTATTCTCTTTCTACAACAATTAACGCTTCGGCGCAAGCAATTGTAGAAAGCGTGTAGTTTCTTGAGATTGGCGCGTTCAACCGAACAAACAAACTCTTCAGTTTTATAATATTAGTATAGATATAATATACTTCTTCGTGTCTATGATTACTTTAGTTGTGTTGGATGAGCTTAGACCAAAAGTCTAAGGCCACGCTCACTTTGGACACGAATTTGTATCGTACGTAAACGTAAGATATAAATTAGGCTAATTATACGTACGACTAACTCGCATCCAGTATGTGCGCTCCCATAGTACTTGGAAGGTTAGGATTGTTCGAAGGTGTTCGTACGAGTAAAATTCGTACGAAAACGCGTCCAAACTGAGCGCGGCCTAAGACACCGACACTGTTACAGGAGCTTCAGTCACTAACTTATTTCGAGGTGTTCAAATATAGAGCTGGTCATAAAAACACCAGAAGCTCGCCGTCGGTTTCCGTCTATCGAGCGAAATTTGCACAGTCCACACACAATCCGAAAATAAGCGCTAGCTGGCTACCATCAAAACATCTTGCCTTCAAAATTAGAGGTTAGTATGTGTATGAGTTTACAGGGTGACATTTTAAGATGTACAGTTAGGACAGAAACCTCAACTGTTTAAGCAACAGGATGACTGTCTATGGAGACCAACGGTTATAAGACATTTAACGAACCTGTTTTTATCAAAAAGGTAACTATTGAATAATAACCAAATTACTAATATTTACATTATTGGATCCGTCGCTCCATTGTCCAAATGCCTCCATAATTTCTATCCATTCAGAACAAAATCTTTGAGACATCAACGGGAACCAGTAGACGTCGGGACACGGCTGTAACGACACAGAATAGTAAGTGTTAAAATATTAAAGACTACTCTCTTTAATTTATTATTAATTTAATTGTGACCTAAATAAGCATAGATACTATAGATAGAGCATAATTATTTGCCTAAACTTTTAGGAAGTTAGTGCGTCGAGTTTCTAGTCTTTGTGAATACTTTAATGGTTAAAACGGAAAATACGTTAATTTTGTTGAACATGAAATGTACAATAGTACTTGTGCAGTAATATTTTTTTTTATTTTTTTAAAAAAAAAAAACGTATCCCCACACTAGGAATTTCTCCTGTATCGTGGGTGCGTTCACAAACATTTAAACTCACATACACAAATACCCAGACCCGGAACAACTATCTGTAGGCCATACAAATATTTGTTCCGTGCGGGGATCGAACCCGCGACACGCAGCGCAGCAGTCCAATCGCTTCATTCTCAATTGTTACATTTGTGTGTGGGATACAATAGTACTTAGGTAATAGGGGATCGGACAAAAAAAAACTAATTAGTCCGTCAGATAGATTTCCAAAAATAATTGGACACGTATTTTTTCTTTTTTCACGTAAACTTAAAATGAAGACGATATAGTGCTTCGAAAACTCGTGTGACGTCATATGATAGTACATTTTGACGACACAAGTGACGTTTCAAGCCCCACTCCAAGATCTTTGACGCGTTTTATCTTCGTATTTTTTTATTGATTTGATAAAACAAAAAACACGTATTCAATATTTTTCGATAATCTAACTTACGGACTAAACAGAATCATATTATTTTGACCCTGTCCGATCCCCTATTCCTTGAAGTTCAGTTTATCTACCTATTCCGAACCCTGGTTATGATCTAAATACATATGAAAATAAAAAAAATATTCCAATACAAACCATCATAGGCTTTCTATCCTCCTCAAAACTCAGGTGGTACTCTTCGTGCAAATAGCGCGTAGCCCATTCCATTCTGTTATCAAAAAGCTGATACATATCAGGATTCGTGCGACTAATATCATATGTTTCTGGATTAACCAAATGGCCGAAATCTATTTCATTGCTTACATACATGTATATACCCTGGAACAAAAACATATGAGGTAAATCGTTTGGATAAAACTAAGGAATATTAAGATATTTTTTTAATGTTTGCTTAGTTAAACAAGTACTTACAACATCTCTCAAACTAGCACAAAAAGCCATGTCGGCGTCGATGCCTTCTCGAGTGTAAGTCACTGACTTCGTAGCAGGTATTCTGAACAAGGACATCTTCGCTAAGTAGCAGTTCGTGATAAACGGCACGTTCCACACTCCTCTGAAAATATATACAAATACTTATAATAAAGAAATGCATTTTAATCTTCGATCAATAATAGTACTAGATTAAGCATCAGGAACAAAACTAAGTCGCTCAAGTGTCCACGTTTGGCACAAAAGCATTTTCCTGTTCAAGAACAGTGTTGTTTGATACAATAGTTGGTGTGTTGTAGCAAACATTGGCCAAACAATTATAATATTCGCTGATTTAATTATATTTACAGTTTAATTCTGTTTAAATATGATGAAAAAACACTTAATGATATTAAATTACCGAAAAAAAGATATTCCTTCCAAAACCTTGGTGTTACGGTGGTTATTTACACAGTTTTTGAACGCATACTGCGGCATTTTGACGTCTTATTGTTGGCTGTGATTGGACCATACTAATTTGAAATAAGACCACAAATACTTTTGTGGTCTTAAGTTTCGGGCCGTTTTTGAAGCGCTTATCGGGAATCTAGTACATTATTGATCGAAGATTTTAATAGTTGCTGCTTCTTACACTGAAATATACAACAATCACACATTTAAACTTAAAATACCTAATATGTTAAGAGGTGAACTCGGTTTGATAACCCGATATCATAAATAGTTTTAAGCATTACCTACAGTTTTTACTTATTTCCGTTATCTTAAAGCATTGATAAATTGACAAGAATATTTAAAATGTAAATGAAATTTTTAGGTCACACGTAATCACGATCCATTGACCCATGTTTAAATTTATTAATATCACATTTATAGTACCGTCGTATGAAATGCGAAAGGAAATGACGAGTGCCGTATATCACGAAGGGGAGACAAGGGCCCTCCTGCTAGCACCTCGTCATTAGCCAATTGAGAGTTTGGCGCAACAGGAATCGCCGACACCACCAGTTGCACTCAGAGCACCGCGCAAGAACATACCAGCACAGAACTAACTCGAACGTGTCGCCCTATTCTATGGGATTACTATAACTGTGCCATTTACACTTTTACACCGCACCACGCAAATGTTACTCATGAAAGCCAACGTGGTTTTGTGTTTACTTTTACTGTTTCTAATTGGGTCCACCGACGCAAGGCGCGGACGCACCAGGAGTAGGACCAAATCCAAGGTAATCATATTTATAACTAGTTATAAAATTAGTTAAAATAACAGCCGTTGCAATAGTTATCTGATCAATTACATGATAAACCTTTGCGTTACGTACCGAAAATTAAGGCAAAAGATATTAAATGCTTAAATGTCGAACGCTTGGGGGATATGCTCAGGAGTGGACGGCTTCCGGCTGAAATAATGATGATGAAGTGCTCGAATTGTAGTCTCCAGTATAAGTCGTCGGACTAACCTTTTACGACCTTTGATAATCTATTATAAATAGTATTTGGTGAGCGTTAACAAATATTCTGCACGTTTAATTATTATGCAATCTCACTAAAGGGAATTGGTCACAAATTCATATTTACTTAGAAGGTTTGAAGTAAACCTTCTAACAATAGGGGATCGGACTGACTCAAAAAAATATGTATCTGTTAGTCCGTCAGTTAGATTATCGAAAAATATTGGATAGGTGTTTTTTGTTTTATCAAATCAATAAAAAATGACGAAGCTATAGCGCGTCAAAGATCATGGTGGGGCTTGAAACGTCACTTGAACGTACAAAATGTTATCATATATTATGACGTCACACGAGTTTTCGAAGCACTGTATAGTCTTCATTTTTTGTTTATGTGAAAAAAGAAAAAATATGTGGTCAATATTTTTTGGAAATCTATCTGACGGACTAATTAGTTTTTTTTTGTCCGATCCCCTGTAGTTAAAAGACTCGTAGTTGATATAATTTTTAGCATTTTACTGTTGAACAATTGCCAACGACAATTATAAGTACAATATTACTATACTAAACTGTTGTTCCGTGACATTGCACTTTTTCAGGTACAAATTGGATTACCCATCACCGGTAAATACAGAGATCCTGAATCTGATCAATATTACAACAATAATGACGTAAGTTTAACGCATAACATGCCCATAAAGTATAAATCATACATATATTATGTTATGTTACAGATTCAATATGTTCATTTTTTTTCAGGGTGCCAAAATCTTACTTGCTTCGCACTTTGACCTTGAGTACGTTTTGGGACATAAAATTGCCTTTCTGTGCATCGCCAAAGGTTCACCAAGACCACATATCACATGGTTTAAAGATGGAGTCGAAATATTTGCTCATCATTACCTACATGTGAGTACCCAACATTTATAAGCTAAGCTAAAAAACGATTAACCGTAATAAAAACAGCACCTTGCTGGGAGTATGCCTAACCATAAATTAACCATGATCATTGAATGTAGGTACGCAGCTAAGATGAACCCCATAAATAACATGATTTATCTATAAGTACATTCATATTAAACTAGCTTTTGCCAGCGGCTTCGCCCGCGTGAAAATGACGATTTTCCAAACAAACTTTCATCCCCCATTTAACTCCCTTAGGGGTTGAATTTCGAAAAATCCTTCCTTATTCCTCGTCTACGTTATAAAGGGAAACTCTGTGCAAAATTTCAGCTTTCTAGGTCCAAGGGTTTGGGCTGGGCGTTGATGAGTCAGTCAGTCAGTCAGTCAGGACTTCTCTTTTTATTTTAGATAGATAACTAGCTGATGCCCGCGGCTTCACCCGCGTGAATGTCGTTCAAATTATATACTAAAACCTTCCTCTTGAATCACTCTATCTATTAAAAAAAACCGCATCAAAATCCGTTGCGTAGTTTTAAAGATTTAAGCATACAGACAAACAAACAGACAAAAATAGCGACTTCGTTTTATACTATGTAAGGATAGATAATTGTTCGCGTACTTTTTCACATTATAGGTAGGTACATATTGTACGCATAAACCTATTCATTAAAACAACAATACTTTAGAAGCTGTAGGAATGTGGCAATGAAAGGGGTTATAAGTACCGTACTAAGAGCGCTCGTAATTAGAGCGCCTTACTACTTAGATATAGAAACAAAATTATCTTCAGGAAGTTCCGTTTTGGTTTCGACTTAAACTACAGGAATGCAATTTCGATTGTAAATACTAGTTTCGGTCGATCATTCTCAGTAGATCCATTGGGCAGATCCATGATGGATCTCCTGGTTCTCATTAGATCCACCACCGAAATGAGTCAGACACTAACAAACAGAAACTAAAAGCGAGATCGTTTTATAATATGTACAACTGTACATACAGATTGTGTGCTCGACAAAACAACAAAAAAACAAGGGCACAATGTACCTATTTAGATAATACTTTATCAGGGTCGGCTGAATTGTTTTTTCCGCGTAGTTACTTTATTGAAGACTTTCATAACAATAAATATAATTCCTACAATAAAGACGCTACTTCCATTGCTCATTGAAACCTACTTTGTAAACAATATCTAAACTGGTCATTGTCCTATTTGCATCATTAAAATTTATTAGAGACACGAGGCAAAAATCTTAAATTGGAGAATGTTATGGATTCGTTGAATAGGTCAACCAAAGTTCAGTTTCATCGTGAACAGATAGATAATTTAAATTATTAGGTAGCCATTTCTTTGGTTTAGGTATACTTCATTTTTCAACGACAAACGAAATATTATGAACATGCGCGTCATCCATTAGAATTTAGATATTCATAATCAAAAGCTATATTATATCCTTTACCATTGAAGCGCAACATTTGTATATCTCAGCTCTAAAGTTTTCGATGAAAGTTGAAATGTGGAGTTGCAGGTGGAGTTCTGTAGTTAATGCCTACCGCCAAAGGAACAAGGCGAAATTAAATTTCTGTAACGGGTTCATTTGACAACGGGCCATAGTCTATTCTCTGAGTAAAAGATACAGCAGTACTAAGTCATAATTATTTGCATCACAGAACTAACGAGTTCCCGTTTGTATTGTTTAGATCCACGAGTGGCCGATCGGCGACGATCGTGTGAAGTCGAAGATTGAAATCGACCCAGCGACTCAGATGGACGCCGGCGTGTACGAGTGCACGGCAGACAACATGTATTCCATTGATCGACGCTCTTTCAAGACCGACTTCTCCATTGCCTTTGACTGAACTTATATACTAAGTATAAGGTGCAGGGAACTTTAAATTCCAAAATCTACTTTATTAATCAACAGTCAACAGTAGCAAACCAAGCCAACCAATAGATTGTACATTGTTTTAGCGATTACTGAGAGACTTCGTTGTCACATTGCATACCAGAGTATTCTATAACATCACTGATTGGCTAAATGTTATTAATGGTGATGTCAAATATTGCTTTGTTCATGAATTATAGACAGCCAGCATTAAATTTAAGAATAACAACGCATTATTATACTGTAATATAACATTTAAATCTGTCTAATAAATATTGTTACTACCTATGTTATTTAATTTAGTTCCCTCTCAAACTAGTCGGGATTTTTTTTACCTTTTGATGTTAATTTTTGGGGTCACTTAGTGTTGTGTATAACTTCTATAATCCCAATAAAATAGTTAACTGTCAAAGTTTTATTTTGAGATAATTATAATTATAGAGAGCACAAAATAATCGCGCCTTTCCGTAGGTCAAACAGCCTTATTGAATAAATTAATTATGAGTTATTTGCAAGTAAGTTTGCACGTCAATAAAAAACGGATCTAGGTTGGTGTTTCCCGTAATACTCCGAGAAAACATACCAAAACATACTTGGAGGAAAATAATACAAAAATGAATTACTTACTTAACAGTTTGATAGACTATATCCATGTAGTCTGAAGATCTAGCATAAAAGCCAGCTGTGTTTATGGCACCCCAAAAGTTGGACCAGGCGTGACCTGGCCGCACCAGCAGAGGAGCGATGACATCGTAACCCGAAGATACTAAATGACGCAGAGCGTTCGCTTCGAGACGGGCCACACTGTCTATTGAAAATAGATAGTCGCAAGCACTGTTGATACAGCGATCCCTGTAAACATGAACAAATACGATATACAATTTCTATCCCTATTTTAGGTTGGTATTGTATTTAAACTATGTTGCTGCTATGCCTTATTCGACGTATTTAAAAGCTCTGATTCTCAAAAAAAAAGTGGTGCGTGGTCAGACAGTGGCATAGAGAAGTATGGCAGGGCATTTGTTATAATGTAAAAGCTAAAAAGGGATTACATAAGTAAATAGAATCTAATCTCGATACCTTATAAATTATAATACCTTCACGGATGGGTACATAATAACTATTTTATTTGTAACCTGTACAATTTACAAGACCAATGATGCTGCTTGCTAAAAAGTTATTTCTAAGTAACGTATGTGTTAGTCTTTTAAATTGAAATACGTAAATAAAGGGGCGGCGAAATTAGCCACCCACACTATGCTACTGAGATTTCACTTTGTCTATTTTTCAAGCGATTTCAGGAGCCCGTTTTCGAAAACAGGCGTCTCACGAGATTTCGAGAGTGCGTTAGAATACTGCTTCTTGAGAAGACTGTTTCCAAATAATAACTAACTTCAACTAACTTTGTTTTTTACACAAAGTTATTTGGACAAAATGTTTTAAGCCACGACTACGAGAATGCCGCGGCCAGCGCCTAGTCACATACCAGTGAAACACCGCCATGAAAGACATAACGACTATGCACAATACTTTCTATTCCCTTTAAAATAACTAGGATAAAACAAATAAAATTATACTCACTTAGCAATATTCCTAGCTTCTGATTCTGTTATAAAATCACTGGGTTTGATACGCTTTGCAGTGGCATACTTTTTAGAATGTTCTTGGAAAAAATCATCAACTTCAGTTTCGTGGTACTCCACATTATTCCTTAGCACTAGATGAATCTTCTCTTTAGGGTAGTCAGTTGTAAGAATTTGATCTAAAAACTCTTCAAGGAATGGTGTAGCTTGTTCTATAAACACTGCCATCATCACAGTAGGCAGCTTATCATCCTAAAACGCATGGATAATGATTAACCAGGTATTTTAAATTTCATTTATTTCATCATTTATGTTTGATGATACATTTATGACATATTTACCTTGAGTTTAATTCTCTTTTCTGCACACAAAGCACAGCCGTCAGTGATTGACCATGCCTTAGCTAAATAGTTGCCGAAGTGGTTTAATGTCATCTTAGATGGCCCATTTCCATGAACAATAAGAGGTCTTTCCTTAGTTACGACATTCTCTATATAGGGCCAGGCCTCTGTAGTTGAGTTAGATCTTAGTTGAACATCAGCTGAGAAAAAATACATCAAGTAAGTAATTGTTCCTTGTATAAAATGAGGATACAAAAATTTCAGTTACTCATACTAGTTTACTCATACTCACATAAAGCCCCATTAAGATTTTGGAAAACAGCAGAATTGTGGTCCAAAGATATTTTAAGAGATTCTCTTAATTCCTTGTTTAAATACAGTTTGGTGTAAAACAGCTGGTCATCATCTTTGTCACTGACTGGTTGATTATTAACTATTTCATATATCTCAGGCAAGTAACCTGCACAGAATTAAGAATGTATGTCAATATTTTGATTGACATTTGTATACAGTCATTTATTATTATGAGAAGAGCATTGTGTTAGGTATTCACATAAGAAATGATAAAACAATGGTTGTTGTTGCTTAATCAACATATGCAGCCAAGCCAAAAAAATCAATCATATTGTTTGTTTGTTTGTTATCGAGAGTTGGATCAAACCAACAAGGTAGTGGGCCTGTTTCATCATCTTGAGGTGATCCACATTAGAGCCGTTGTCAAACAGGTACCAAGTGTTTGACAATCTGCTATTGGCATCCCATTTCACAACAGAAAGTTTGACTTGCTTTTAAAAGTTATAAGAATGCAATTTTAAATAAGCCATTAACCACTATGTGGCCACCATTCAATCTAACGGTGACACACTAGAGGCTTGATGTTTTGTTCAGATCTGATCACTTATCATAGCTATTATGACAAAACAGATTGATAATTTAAATGTTGAAAATGATTAACTTATGATTTACTTATTTAGAATTTTTTAACTTGTTGTGTTCAGTATGTATCCTGATACTTTATATAATAGAGAATTTTACCTATAAAACCACCAGAATTAAGGTATGGATTGGCAACCTCTGTCTTTGGATACTGTGATGCAAGTTTTGTATCCGGCCAACAGAATTGTTCTGCAGCAAATAACACTCGAGTGTCAGGGAATGACAGGAACTTCTTCAAGATATCTTCTAGACTTGCCAAAAACATAACGTCATAGCTAAAACAAAATAAGAGGTTAGGAATATTTCACAGTTATAGGTAAATAATAAGAATATTTTTTTTTTACACATTTCTTTGAGAACAGACCTGTCAGTGAATAATATAATTTTTTCTGCGGTTTCTGACTTCATCATTTCATTTAACTTTTGTTTGAGCAAGTTAATCTTTTGGCCTCCACCAGGAAGGTTCATGTCACCTCCAGTCCATTTTATTCCTTTGCCCAGCACCTCAACATCTATTCCATAAATTTTAGCCGACCGCAGAAACCTCTCCAAGCCATGATTTTCATCAGTCGCAACAGTAAGTACTTTTATGTCATCTGCAACAAATGGATACTATGGTCATTTCTGGTAAAATATTTTTAGGTACTCCAATACAGTAACAATAAAGAAAAATAACATAAGTAGATAATACAATAGCATTTTCAGTAACACACAAGCGTTAATCCTAATTCCATGATTCTATCATACATAAACATAACAATGATCTGCCAAGATGAAGTCATATTTTCATCAATGTACCTAATCTAAAACATAAACATGATTGCTGTAGTGAGTCAGTATCCCCCATAATAGTGTGTATTAGTATAGCAGACAAATATATTTAATCAGAAACGCAGAGCTTAATGACTAAAACATCTTACGTAGGAAAGAAAGAGCACCAATCTTAAGATTTCGAGAACAGTTCAGATTTATTATTCGCTAACTTTAATTGAAGGAATTGTAAACTAGGTACTCACGTTTTGCCTCAATTAGAGCACACAGCAGTAAAAGCCAAGCTAAAGTTTGCAAGAACATTGCAAGCTTCCCAGTTCGGTACATGACGAGCGGGTGGCGAGTTCACTGGACTTTCGTCGACATGCGTTAAGCTGTACCGTAGAACTGTAGTCGTTATACAAAACTCGGCTAAATAAACACTTGTTTATCGTTCCTCTTGTTCCAGATACGAGTTCCCGCTTCCGAAGCGATAAGCTTCAGTAGGTATTCAAATTCCAGTCAACATTAAAAGCGAGATATTATTACCGCGTCCGGCAGACTCAAATTCACGGCGTCGCTGTATCGTATGAGATCATCTGAGTCAAGCAATTGGTTTTATATTTCAGCGATGCTATCTCTTTTTATTAAACCCACATTACAATATGCAGAGAGGAGAGCATGCATGAGGAGCATGAGGAGAGTTCGTCTGTTCTGTTCGTAATCGAACAAGTGTTACCAACTCTCAAAAATAATTACCCCTAAAGTTTGCGTCAAAAACCCCTAAAATCGCCTTAATTATTGAGTTATCCCCCTAAAAAATTTCTAAATATAAATGATTTACAAATACATCTATCTAAAATCTGTTTAAGTAGTAGTATATTTTATTATTATATTGTATAATTTAGTATTAGTAGTAGTATTTCTACTACTAATACTACTGTTAGTCTATTAATTAGTAAATCAAAAAATCCCTGAAAATACCCCCAAAAATTTGAGACCCCTAAAAAATCCCATTTCACTTTTTTACCCCCCAAATCTGGGGGGAAAACCCCTAAGTTGGGAACACTTAAAATTACACACTCTTTGATCGAACCGTCCTGTCAGAGTTCACCGAAACTGTCCGTAACTCCGTACACACCACAGAATAGATAAAAGAGGTTAGAAAGGAAATAGTTCCTGATTTGTATTAGAACGCGTGTCGCCGCTTGTCTCCCACTCTCTATATCCACTACATGCAAGACGCTAATAAGTACGCGAATTATGCACACAAATAAACCGCACTCACTTAAATCGCGAGCTTGCTACTGGCATACTGGTTGTCACACTAGCGCAAACATTGCGTTTGACGTACACTCACACTTGCGTATATTTCTCATACATGTTACGGTGACCAAAAGGTCGATAATGTATATCGATAAAATTACTTGAGTTTTGTTACTTTGTTTTGCAGTTTTTGCTTTAATTTCGGGACGGGGCAGAAAGAAAGAAAATAAGAAACCAAAAATATTTAATGGTCTCTGACACATAAAAAATTAAAGATAAAAAGTAAACATAAAAGATTTTTTTCAAATATTGAACAATAAGTACTTGAAATTCAATTTCAATGCAGATTTTATTATTGTCTTTGAAATAAAACGTATTTAATAAGTAGCAATAGCATGCGCTTGCTATCTTTCAAATTCGAATTTTTCAGAATAAAATGCAATCTCACACTAATATTTTTCTATAATAGCTTTAGTCAGGTCTGTAACATATCTGGATCTGTTGGAAACCTAAAAATAAAACTTAAAATGTATGTTTCCATTTATAAATGGCTAACCTCAAAACAAATTTTAGATGAAAAACAATCAATAAACAATAATAAGGTATTGATAGTATGGGATAAACAAAAGTTATTTTAATCATAACTTAATAATCATTTGAATACATTCACACATACTAAATATCGACATTATTTACAACTTGGTACAACACTATCGAAACGCAAAGAGTAGGCAGAATTTAAGCTTTGGCTCGTCGCACGCGACGTTCGCATTGCACGAAATGCATTGCGCAATCGCCAACGTAGTACAAGATGGTACCCACGGATTGTAAGCAATGTACATAATTTTGTTTCTGCTTGCGACTGTATCATTTTGTCTGCGAACTACATAATACTATTGTAATAATTACAAATATTACTTGTATTTTAAGGTCTTTAGACTTACCGATGAAAGGAAATCCCTTCTCGAGTCACACTACACACCTGGCTTCTTTTCCGACACGTAATAATCGCGCAACACGGCATAATTCTTTTTTTTCGCGGAGCTCCGTTCGCAGTCACAATATGAGCGCGATTGTTGGTCAGTAAATCAAATTTTGTCGACATATGATCGTCTGATCATATAGGCGGCGCGCGTGCCCCGCCCACATGGCCTTTCTAACCTCTTTTATCTCTTCTGTGGTACACACACATGCAATGCGCATTGCAGGTATCAGCTTGACTGGCCCGCCCGGCTGGGCCGGGGGCCCGGCTTCCGTCTGTGAGCGTGAAAATATACCAGTGTTGCCAAACCCAAAAGTTGAATTAACCGAATATAAAATAGGTATAAGATTGTTTGTTTTTACCCGACTGCGGCGAAGCCCTGAAGGAGGGTTATGATGACAGAATATCACTAATGCACTATCACTATCATTAAATAGTATAAAACAAAGTGACTTCCCGCTGTCTGTCCCTATGTATGTTTAAATCTTTAAAACTAAGTACGCAACAGATTTTGATGCGGGTTAAATAGATAGTGATTCAAGAAGAAGGTTTTAATACCTTTTTTGCACACGTGCGAAGCCGGGGCGAGTCACTAGTCAGTCGTATGATCCCTGATCCACGCTATGTATGACAGCTATAACGTCACAGACACACATTCTCAATCAAATAAAATAATATTAATTAGTGTCACAGTAAGTAAAAATCTTTTCAGTTTTCCTCCAATTTCAGTACTTTATGAAATTATTATTGCTAATAATAATTGTCCTACCAAAAGTAATCCTTTCTCTTGGTCAGAGGAAGCCGGACATTTAAACAAAAAAAAAACAGTAAATAAAGTGATTTTATTATCGAAGAATTTCGGTAGGGGCAGCACTTCTTATTCTTCTTAACGCGGGATCCGTTTCTACATTTTTATTTTTTATCACTGTTTCTAAACCCTCCTCAATTATTATTTTTTTAATCTATTCAATGTACAGACACAGTTTTTTTACTGTTTTATTATATGTATAGATTTCTTGTAGCCACGGATCCCGGGATCCGTGGAGACAAATCGCCGGGATCCGTGTTACATCAAATCGGATCCCGGGATCGGTGGAGACAGACCCCTTTTTTTTTTTGAAGATGGTACCTACCTACTCGTAAATTTTAAAAGCTTTTTGCAAATGGCCAAGTCACATACATTTACGGTTTACAGATATAATTGTTTAAAGTTTCCGTACAATTTGGACAATAACGCCATATTTACCCGACTGCAGCGAAGCCCAAAAGGAGGGTTATGTGTTTGACGTGTATGTATGTATGAATGTCCGTTTCTTTGTTCCCTCATAACTCCTAAACGGATGAAGGGATTGGAATGAAATATACGTCGTTAGATTCGTCTTGATGGCGCGAATGCTATAGGCTACATTAAAAACAAAGAAAAATTGCGGATTTTGGGGGTCCAATCGCGGAGTTCAAAAAATATATTTTTTCCAATACCATCGAGTAGGTAGGGTATCAAAATAAAGAATTTTAAAAGGAGATTACAAAAATATACAAAACTTATATTTTTTTTTTAAATTCAAAGTGGCAAATCCTATAAACAAGCACAAAAGTTAAATCATCTGCGAAGAATTTTACGCGACCAACGAAAGAACAAACACAAAAGAACTAAAAAGTTGGAAATAAAAAAAGTATGTAGTTAGAAAACCAAAAAACCCGACTGAAAAAACTGAAAAGCAAAAAACAAGCACATTTTAAATTAAACAAAACTTGGAAGCAAGCGGGGTTCATTTGAATATCAAATTATGAAATGAAAAATTGAACTAAATTAAATAGAACCCCGCCTACTTCCAAGTTTTGTTTAATTTAAAATGTGCTTGTTTTTTGCTTTTCAGTTTTTTCAGTGGGGTTTTTTGGTTTATAACTACTTTTTTTTTAATTTTCGGTTGGAGTAATTGACATTGTAGACGTCAAAGTTGATATTTCACGTTCCGATAATGAAAAATTGAATTTAAGTATTTTTTGTCGTGTTTTTTAATAAAATTTAATTTGCATTTTTTTGGATGTATTATTATGAGTGTGAATAATAATTGTTGCTGTATTATGCAATTCATCATTTCAGCCAAAAGACGTCCACTGCTGGACATAGGCCTCCCCTAAAGGGTCCCCAAGAGGGATTAGGTTCCAATAATGTTTTTTCTCAAGAACGGTGCGTCGTCTTTACATGGGAGTGGTACCAGGGCACAGTGGACATCCCCTCTCATCCTTTTCCTGTCAAACGACACAAAAATTTTACCCGTTTCGCGTTTTAGCGCTATTCTTACCTCAAAACTTTAACCATGGATATCTCTATCACCATGGGGTTCTGGGTGGGAGTGGTACTGGGGGTAGCCAACTAGCCATCCTCCCCCCTACTTCCCCCCAACCTTATAAATCTACGGCTCTTAACGGAAATTTTAACCATTTAAATTTACCCATATCTTTTTATAATGTTGACTCAGGACCTTGATTTTTATACGCCGTAAAGGGACTATTCACCTCACTATCTAGGATAAATTTCAACTTGCTAGTTCCACCCGTTCCTGAGAAAATCGGTGGCGACACATGGACAGGCGGACAAGAGAGTGATTTTTTATGGGTTCCCTTTTATGTTTTGAGGTATGGAATGGAACCCTAATAACCCAAAAAATGGTGAATAAACCTATCATTTACATGGTATAGGGTAATCTGTGGTATAGGTATCTTCTTTCGTACTCTAAGAAAAATGAAACGACGATAAACATTATAAATAAAACAGATGCGTTTCTTTACGCAAAATCATCGACAAAATGTTATTCTCTGGTGAATAAACCAGTGTCATAAAAGATGGCATTTATGTAACGTTGTTGTAGGTTTTTTTTTTAAATTTGGCAGGTGCAGCGACGTTATGACTACGTTACGTGACGTTGTGGTTACGTTACGTGACGTTATGATTTTGTTATAAATTACAAAAAATAACATTAACCAGATAATAACGATAAATTGTAGGTATTAAGAATTTATTTACACAATTAATTTATTTTACTAGGTAACCATACTCTCCAAGATACAGATACAGTTGACGTCACAACATGGTGCGAGGTCAGTCATACATTTAATTTTTATCATTTGAAACCATTGATATAAAAACTAAAGATACGGTCGTCCGAACATTTTGCTCGATGCGTTCCCCATACAGAGAAACACTAACGTCATCTTTAGGAACTAATCAGGCTGCTCGTAAACGTAACCTTGTATGAGCGGCGTGGCATGGTATTATCGAGGTATAAAGAAATTAAATAAAGCTTTCATTAAAATGTTAATAAAAAAAAATGTTAAATTTTAATTTTTCATTTTCTTTTAAACTTCGGTTTAGTCAAGACCTATTTGGGACCAAATTCGAGGCGTCATTTTATCAAGTAATAGTAAAGTAATATATAAGTCAATGTTTGAAACGCATTGTGCAGTTGGAGAAAATACCAGCTAAATATTATATCTCTTCACATATTTTTGGGGTTTTTTCTTTGAGCATAAACTAGGTACCTCAAATTAGCAACTCTATTTGTGGTGACCATGGAGAGGGGGCTTTTGACGTCATAGTCTGGTAAAAATGGTTAATGGACCAACCTGTGACGTATCACGACTTTTCGAAGCACTGTATCGTCTTCATTGTTGTTTAAGTGAAAAAAGAAAAAAATACGTGTTCAATATTTTTTGGAAATCTATCTGACGAACTATTTTTTTTTTTTTGTCAACTATGTCAATCAATTATGGTACAATTTAATTTTAAAACTGGTAATTAGTACCTACCTACTGATCAAGGTTACGGCACGAAGTCACTCTCTGCAGTAAAAAGTACGTACCTTTTTTGAGTCGAGAATCTTATCCAACGGTACGGGGGATAAACCGTTCGCTTAGTCATAGATCTTCTACTAAGTGTTAATTAATATGGGTGGGTAGGAACTGATATATAAATAAGCATGTAACTAGTCGGAGTTATCTGCTTATTTGTAAACATCAATACCAGTAGTATCGATTAATCGCCCCGAAACCCCCGGGATAGGTACTAAATTTCATGAAAATTAATCAGTCAAAACTACTTTTGACCGGTCAAAACAAATATTAGGTGGTTTCTGTTTTATTTCTCTAATATATGAAAATAACCTAAATGTCGTTAGGAAACTTATTAGGTTTGTTAGGTTTTTTTTTATTGACTCTTTGGATAACCTTGTACGATAGGATAGCTAACATTTATTTCATTAGACTATACGCGTTTTAACGCAATAAGGGTTTTGACTGAAACCAGTCAAAAGTAGTTTTGACTGATTATGAGTTTTGCCTGCAACACCTAGGTATAATAGTTACAGGCAAAACTCTTAAGGTTGATGTTCCAGGGTAGCCCGCGAAATTCAAATTTTCTTAAGTTTTTTGCAATTTGCAGGCAAGTGATAGGTTGTATGTTGATGAACATTTGATTCGCGACTGTAAGACGTATGTAGTTACAGAATTATAATCACCAAAATCATTAATACAATCCTCCGAGCTCATAAAGGTGTAAAAATGACTTTTTACAAGGTCAAAGTCATTCCGGAACCTTTAATTCTATCTTAAAGCGCCTACACACGGCCCTAAAATCAGAGGCAATATCGGGAGAGTGGTGGGGAGCGCCCTAGATCGCTCCCTTGATCGCCTCGTGAGTAGGCAAATCGTAATAAGTATTATTATTATTACCCCTAACTCAGAAATTAGTTCGGGCGAGCTTACGATTTAGGGCCGATTATCATCTAAGGAGCGTTGTCCGTGCGTGTGTAGCGAAATCGGAACCGATTTCACCGCAATGCGCGTGCGACTATAGTGGCAACAGGACGTGTTTTTTGTAAATCAATTTTTATTTCGTGCAGACATCTGGCGAAGGAGAAGGAGCGAGAGGCCTGGATGAAAACAATTGATATTTTTAAGGATTTGTCGTATTTATGGGATAAAAACATAAAAAGCATTTAACCACGACATGAGGCAGGAGGCCTATAAAATGCTATTACAAGTGTACAATGAAAAGGTCCGGTAAAGACACTACGACGGCCAACTTTAAGAAAATTATTGATTATTTATTTTGCCTTTTTTTATTTTTTGAGAGTATAGGCGGCATCTTGGATCGAAGAGCGCTTTGCTGCACGATGGGTTACGAACTAACTGGCAGGGACGTGTGTAGAGTAGTGCTCGATTTCATCCCCACCACCACTCTCTCGATATTGCCTCTGATTTTAGGGCCGTGTGTAGGCGCTTTTAGGGCCGATTATCATCTAGGGAGGTCGTTGTCCGTGCGTGTGTAGCGAAATCGGAACCGATTTCACCGCAATGCGCGTGCGACTGTAGTGGCAACAAGACGTGTTTCTTGTAAATCAATTTTTATTTCGTGCAGACATCTGGCGAAGGAGAAGGAGAGAGGCCTGGACAAAAACCATTGATATTTTTAAGGATTTGTCGTATTTATGGGATAAAAACATAAAAAGCATTTAACCGCGACATGAGGCAGGACTCGGCAGGAGGCCTATAAAATGCTATTACAAGTGTACAATGAAAAGGTCGGTAAAGACAGTACGACGGCCGACTTTATGAAAATTATTGATTATTTATTTCATCATCATCAGCCTACATTGTTCCCACTGCAGGGACTCAGGCCTCCTCTCTAGGAGAGGGATGGGCTATAATCCACCACGCGGGCCCAGTGCGGATTGGTAGATGTCACATATCTTCGAATTTTTGGTTCTAAGATACGCCGGTTTCCTCACGATGTTTTCCTTCACCATTTTGAGAGCAGTGGTGATGAAATAAATTACACAAATTAATGCACCTTCCTGGGTTCGAACCCACGACCAACTGTTCGTCAGTCGGCGGCCGCCACCACTGGCCACTGGCACTGGCTGGTTATTTATTAAGCCTTTTTTTTTTGAGAGTATAGGCGGCATCTTGGATCGAAGAGCGCTTTGCTGCACGGTGGGTTACGAACTAACTGGCAGGGACGTGTGTAGAGTAGTACCCGATTTCATCCCCACCACCACTCTCCCGATATTGCCTCTGATTTTAGGGCCGTGTGTAGGCGCTTTTAGGACTCGTTGGTATTGTGTGTGAGAATCTACAATTAACTCACTAAATAAAACGTTAATATTTTATTCCCCAAGGTGAATAAAATATTAACGTTTATTCCCCAAGGGGAATAAAATATAAACATTTTAGTAGGTACCTAGACCTACCTAAGAGGAAATTACGTAGTAGAGGTCTTTCAAATCTGTAAAAAGCAGTGCTAAAGGAGGCTTTTGCCCTGCAGTGGTTGCAGACCTTGCAGTGGCACCCGGGCAACACAATTATTTGGCTAAAATCCATTACGTACTTATTTATTCATACCTACATTTTACATTTGGTAATATTCCTTAACAAAACAGAAAAAAACCATAATCTTCTATATCTTCTATCTTCTTCTATATCTATATCTATCTATATCTATACTTATAATAAATCTGTAGAGATGTCAATTCTGTACATGATATATATTTTCAAAATAACTATCAGGGGGTAATT
The DNA here is from genome assembly GCA_949775195.1 of Diarsia dahlii. NCBI lineage: Eukaryota > Metazoa > Arthropoda > Insecta > Lepidoptera > Noctuidae > Diarsia > Diarsia dahlii. Next base: position 14,172,705 of record OX459189.1, read on the forward strand.
AGTGATCGATACTGATGCCAAAAATGCAATCAGTAAAATTTTTGTCTGTCTGTCTGTCTGTCTGTCTGTCTGTCCTCCTGTCTGTATGTTCCTTATAGAAACAAAAACTACTAGACGGATTTTAACGAAACTTGGTACAATTATTCTTCATACTCCTGGGGAGGTTATAGTATACTTTTCATCACGCTACAATCAATAGGAGCAGAGCAGTGAAGGGAAATGTTGGGAAAACGGGGGAAGTTGCTCCATTTTTTAAGCTTCCGTCGCGTGTGCAGCCTTAATGGTTAAAGCTACATAGAAATCATTTATGACGGAAATGTTCTACATAAAATTATCTAAAAAATATCCCACAACAGCATATGTCTATCTTTTATGGTTGACTCACAATAACACGTGTAACTCCCGATAGCTTAGCAGTTCGGAGCTTTCTGATTATACAGGGTGGAATTTTGTAATGCCACCTGGAGGGAAAGTACTCTTAATACTGCTGATAGAAAATTTTACTCAAAGGAAACATTCCTTTATTTTTGAATAGAAAGCAAACTGCATTCAAAGATTTTCGAAAATTCTCTTCTCCCACACCCGGGAATCGAACCGGCTAAAATCTGAAAAAATTATACCCTGTACTTTTATTGCATCGATCGTTAGGGTCAATTATAAGGATGAAATCTCTCTAACAAACATGATAAATTAAATGAAAGGAGTTTTCCTTTCATTTCTTTCCTACCTGCGAGATCGCCAGATCTCAACCCATTAGATTTTTTTTTGTGGGGATATGTAAAAAATCAAATTTACATGAAATCTTATGCGAATGACAACGAGTTGAGAGTTGAAGTTCAGAATACGATTTGTAATATTCACCACAACACTTTATTAAAGGTTTCTAGAAAAAATTGTGTATCCAAGAGAATGGAGCTCATTTCGAGCAACTAATTAGTTAGTTTACCATTTTTTGTAAATAATTAAATTAATTTAAGATTTCCTGGTTTTCTTTTCATTTAATTTATCATGTTTGTTAGAGAAATTTCATCCTTATAATTGACCCTAACGATCGATGCAATAAAAGTACAGGGTATATTTTTTCCAGATTTTAGCAGGTTCGATTCCCGGGTGTGGAAGAAGAGAATTTTCGAAAATTTTTGAATGCAGTTTGCTTTCTATTCGAAAATAAAGGAATGTTTCCTTTGAGTAAAATTTACGTACTCAAGACGCTTTTTGTTACGTAAGAAAATATGGACGTCCCGACTTATTTATTACTGTAACTACCAAGCCCAAATGGGATGAAATCACTCGGGAGCTTCTTGAGGGTCAAGCACCGCATGACCGCCATGATATTATCGCAAGAGTTTTTCATTTAAAATGAAAATCAATGATAGATCTACTTACCAAAGATAACATTTTTAGTATAACGCGGACGAAGTCGCGGGCAAAAGCTAGTCTATACTAATATTATAAAGCTGAAGAGTTTGTTTGTTTGTTTGTTTGAACGCGGTAAACTCAGGAACTGCTGATTGGAATTAAAAAAATATTTTTGTGTTAGATAGTCCATTTATCGAGGAAGGCTTTAGGTTATATAACATCACGCTATGGCTAATAGGAGCGGAGCATACATGAAAAATGTTACAAGAACGGGAAAAGGTATTTCCTTTTTGAGAGCTTCCGCTGCGTGCGCTGCGAACACGGTTAAAGTTACGTAAATATCATGTATGAAGGAATTGTTTCTCCTTAAAAGTTCTAAAAAAAAGTCCGCGATAGCATATGTCTGTCTTTTAAGATTGTCTCACTGTAACCCTTTTTTACTATTAAAATGTTAGGTTAAAATGAATTATTTTTTGCGAAGCTTATTTAACCCATATGGTATTAATCTATATCTAAATAAATGTGTTTGTTAGAACGGAAAAATATAGAATATTTGTGCCCTTTACTCTATACAGTTTAAATAAATATCTTAGAAGATATCGCAATATAAAAATATCCGCGCGGCAAAATAATTCGCGCGTCGCAATGTAGGTACGGGGGATCTGGCTGGCCTACGGGAAATTCAAATTCAAAATATTTACTCCATCATAATGTTTACAAGTACAGAGTGTTATCTTATCTCTTCTGTGGTGTTATCGTATATTTAACAGTAAGAGATACCTATATAATAATTCTCACTTTAATATAATCTAAGCTAATCTAAGACAATGATATTCAAATAAATACTAGAATATCATTGATCTAAGAGATCTAAACTATCTAAGCTAATAATTATTATAAAGAGGAAAGATAAGATTTTTTGTTTGTTACGATTTAGCTTAATTTATGTTGGATAGTCGATTTATCGAGAAAGGTTTTATGCTATATTTATGTGACGCAGACGAAGTGGCGTGGGTCAGCTAGTAATTATATAAAATAATAGCCCACCGTTATCGGGAACAGGGCCCAAGCAATTGGTTATAATTATTATTATGTTGATAATAATAGCCACTAGATTGCAGAATTTGCATGTGATTTTAATGTTCTATAGTCTGTTATCTATTGCTTCGATCAATAATGTACTAGATTCCCGATAAGCGCTTCAAAAACGGCCCGAAATATAAGACCACAAACGTATTTGTGGTCTTATTTCAAATTAATAAGGTCCAATCATAGCCAACATTAACCCTTAAATTGGCAAATGAAATTATTTCTAAAATTTAATGTTTTTTTGTTATTTCCTGGTTTATTATGATACCAGAAGACTGAAAAAAATTGTAAAAAAAATCTGAATATTACAGTTTTCGCGAAATTCGATGTACTACCGGGAGTACATTGCCAACTATAGTGTGAAATATGTTTTCTTGTATTTGTACTACATGGAGCAAAAAGTGAAGATTGAAAGCTACTTGCGTTTAGATCTAGATATCGGCACAGGTGAAGATTCCAATGTGCTATGGAACTGGTGACAGTAGAAGTTCTACAGATGGAGTAGTTAATGATTGAATTTAATTTCATGTTGGCATGGCATTATAATATTGATGGATGAATACGGAAAAACCTCTTGAAGCATTGGTGCAAGGAGTACGTTACAACGTTGTATGTGTTTTGACTTTGAAAGACTGAACATTCATAGTGGGTGAGAATTGAGCTTGGTGGAGGAAGTGTGATTCATCATCAAAACAAGAACTGTCATCGGATCATGCATTTTCTTTCGGGATCAAAGCTTGAATTTATATGATTGTGTCAGATTCAAGTGCTGCAGGAAAAGAGAAAATAACATGCTATACGACATAAAATCGATATCATTATATATCAAAAACAAACAAAAAAACCCCTTTTGTATTTCTTTGTATACTTGGCAATGTACTTTGTGTATACCGAAGTCTATTTTGCGCGTACTTGGCAACGGTATTCCGGGAGTACACACACAAAGTTTCAAACTCATAAAATTGCAATTACGTAATTTACACATAAAATTATGGACGATTGATGTTGTTTATAATGTCCCTGTGCAATGTAAAGCCTAATAACCACAAGTCCTAACCAAAAAAGCGCAGAAAACCTTAAAAAGGTTTCATGTGACACTGAGACGTCAGACCGCTTCGAAGATATTTTGAATTTGACGGATAATTATTGACTTTATCACATCCTAATATTTTATCTACTAAAATACACAATTATTGCAAGCTAAAAATGATAACAACAGGTATTTTTTTTAGATTACTACCACAATTGATGTTTTCAAAGTGTATGTCTTTGGTGGAGTACTCTGCCAATTTAAGGGTTAAGACGTCAAAATACCGCAGTATGCGTTCAAAAACTGCGTAAATAACCACCGTAACACCAAGGTTTTGGAAGGAATATCTTTTTTTCGGTAATTTAATATCATTCTGTGCTTTTTCATAATATTTAAACATAATTAAACTGTAAATATAATTAAATCAGCGAATATTATAATTGTTTGGCCAATGTTTGCTACAACGCACCAACTATTGTATCATGTTCTTGAACAGGGAACGCTAGTTCCGCAATAGAATAAGCACGACATTGTACACAAAATGCTTTTAACCGTATTGCTTAGAGTTTAAGTTTCATTTTAGAATGAATATTTTTGTACTGATGGCTTTTTACTTTGGAGCGACATTTAAAATGTTTTGCTTCTAATCTTTCTCCGATGAAAGGGCTTAGATAAATATACTTTACAATGATAATTAAACGTTATGTTTTAGTGTTAAGGTTTATAATCATCTGAAGTTGTTAATAATATTGAACGTTTTTCTAAGATGTTATGTAGATGTTTACGTGTGTGCAAACGTGGCCATTTGAGCGACTTAGTTTTGTTCCTGATGCTTAATCTAGTACTATTATTGATCGAAGATCTATTGGGTATTTTTCCATTCAACATTCTTGATAATATTACTTACAATAAACAATAAACAAAAAGCATGTACCTACCTAGGACTTTAAATTTATAACACCCCACTGATTTCGTAATCGGAGAATAGTTTTAATTCAATTGTCGGAAATGTAGACTAATATTATTATATAAAATACCATTAATTTAACGGTTAACAAGGTTACACAGTTAAACCGATACGGTTTACTAATTAATGTGAAATAATAATAAAACTAAATGTACGCAGATTATTCTGATAATAAATGAGCTAGCACAACTTCGCATTGCAAAAAAATTATTTATAAGACAGTTTCTGACCTTTGGAATACCGGAAATGTTGTTTGCAGTTGCTTTCTTCAGATTTTTTCTCGCAGAACTCTTGGGATAATGTGCCCTGTCTGAGAGCAATAAATATTGCCAACAGCCAGCAACATTTGAACGGAAAACTGCGACGCTTAAGAACCATGTTTTCCTCAAAGCTCCCGACGAACGACTGCAATCAGACCGCCAACAGAACCTATCAAATTGATTACAACGGGAAGGTAAAAGTGGTTCTCTATTTTTATTGCTTTCAGAAAAACTTATTATACCGTGAAATGAAAGCGGCGGACGACGGTGGCGGTGCTAAAAAGAAAACGTAAGTAACTGTAACAGTAATATAGATCGCTTACGTAGCCAAGTCACTGATTGTAATATTCTCGATCAACAAGATAGCTATAGCTAGAAGCTAATGTAAGCATTCTGAATGTCAGAATTTTCCCGAAATTAATTTATAAATAAATAAATTACATACGAATTGCCCTGTGAAGTTGTGAATCTAGTGGTTGTAAGTAAGCGCCATTGCTGAGCATGAGGTCCTGGGTTTGATACCCAAGTCGCGCAATGTTATTGGGTTTTTCATTACGAATTTCTCGATTGCAGCCACGAAATCTAGATTTGTGCCTGTGTGGATAACAATAGATTCGCCCGTATTACTTGAGATTTGAACATAATTGACGAAAAATTATAATACGTACCTGTAGATTCACCTCTGGCTGAACTGTCGCGATGTTAGTTTATGACCTACTCAGACGGAATAGTACGAGGCAGCTAAATACTAATAAATACATACACATTTAAATAGTTTTTAAGTAGAGAAAGAATAAATTGAAATTGAATTAAAATCATAAAAGTATGATTGCAAAGTCAGACCAACAAAAAAAGGAAGACGGCGCGCCACGAACATCAAAAGTGAGTCAACTTTTTATCTATGTGTGTAGACAATGTCTCGTAAAGTCGTGACGTACAGTGCGATCAAATTATCTTGGCAGCTCCGAACTTCGTGCAGGTCATTTTGTTACAACGAATGTATAAAAGTGTTATGATATTTATTTTATTTGTATTTCTCACTGTTTAAATTAGATATTTTCTGATCGTTTAAGTATTGGTTTATCTGGCAATAACAGTTTTATTCCCAAGTTTACATGCGTAAAATTTCGCAAAGCCTATGTTCAGAGCTGCCAAGATAATTTGATCGCATTGTACTAGGAGAAAGGCGAGGAGAGAGGCGTGTGGTTTTAGTGTAGGTGTGTGGTGAGTTTACTTGCTATAGGCGCGTGGTTTTGTGACTTCACTGTTGGTGTTCGCGACGCGCCGTCTTCCTTTTTTTAATTTTCTTGGTCTGAGATTGCAAAACATATATTTAGACAGCTTAGTTCATCTTATCTGTGCCATACCTTATGTTGTAGTGACGGAATTCAACTAGGCGTATTTTTGATTTCATGTTTTCGGAAACCTTAACGTTTTTAAAACAGTCCAATTTACCTACTACACAAAACAGTTACTATACCTAAATATAACGCCGATTCGTGCCGAAGTCTCGGTTTTTCTAAACAGACTTGCAAACAGTTAAAATTGATCAAAAAGAAGTGAAACGATTTAGTGAAAGTGATCGTTTCTGGGACACCGATGTCGCGCTTCACTTGAATCGCCAAAGAATTAAAATAACGATATGATTTATACAGTAGCCTAAGTATTTTCTGAAGTAGAAAGCAATTCAGAAAAAAATATATGAACCCGGTTATTTTGGTTTTTGGGAAGCAAGCCGACGACGCGACGGGCGTCGATTTTCTTTGAAAGTTTTGTAGGTACTTAGTTGTCGCTTTTAAATGTGCATTGTGTAGTACCAGATGTATCGCTGACTGCCGCTGACACGATACTGCTTGCCATCACTGGCATACAGGGACATGTTTACTGGTTTGATAGGGTGGACTTTCCCATAAAATTGTAAATACCAGTATTAGGTATTATGTAGCTTAGTAGACTTATATTTGGTGGTTATTAAAGATTTGGTGAAGTCCTGTTTTTTTATGGTTCCGTAGCCGAATGGCAAAAAACGGAACCAATATAGATTCATCATGTCTGTCTGTCTGTCCGTCCGTATGTCACAGCCACTTTATTCAGAAACTATTAAGACTACCGACTACCGCTTTACGATTTTTATACAAAAATGAAAAAAAAATCTAAATATCAAACCTATTCGTGTGGAATGTGCATAGGTCTTTAAAAATTCCAAAGTGGTAAAATGTGTGCCCTTCTAACTTCTAAACTAAGAGAGTGCAAAGTCTAAAAAATATATGTGCTGTAGGTCGCAAATATTCGCAATGAAAACTTTCAACCAAAACCACTATATCTCAAGGACTCTTACTCTCAATAAGTCCATTGTGAGGGATGTCGTTGGATAGGTCTTTAAAAAATATTGCGAGTTTCCTCAAACACTTTTTTGATTAAGGGATTCGTTTTTGAAATCTGGCCCCTAAGCCAAAAAAAAAATCATGGTAGTAGCATATAATAACGAAAATAAAACGAAAACTATCACAGCTAAGTAGGCTTTACAAGTTTACGAGTAATAGTCGACCAACTTATAAATATTTTCCTATACATAATATATGGGAGGGGTGCGCCAAAGTTCACCTGAATATTCAACTACGATCATTGGAAATCCGAAAATGTTCTTACTAACATTTTTCATCCCAACAATCACAATTCCTAACTACTCTGTCTCTATAAATAATGTTCATAATTCCGAAGCATTCAACTTCATAAAGTCAGTAGCAATAAACATCTATTATACTTTTATTTGTTTTCCTATATTTTCTCGACTTAATCATCTTTAACACTATTATTCAAAGTCATATATTTTTTGTTTAGATTTCTTTTTATTCAAAATAATCAGTATTATACATATACTATGCAAAGATATCCATAGGTTAGGTTAGGTTATTACTGTTACCAACTACGCGCGAGCCGAGCGAGCGAAGCGAGCGGTGCCGCGGAAGCGGCCGGCGAGCGCTACCTGGAAATTGGTCGCCAAAGGGGATAGAACCGATGTGGCATATCACCCTGTCCTCCATTTTGATTTTTTCGATTCGAATATAGACGAACAAAAAATTTCCAGTAACACGGTACCCAAAGTGTCACGTTACCGAGATATTTGAAGTTAAAGATCGACAAATGAGTACAACGACAATCATTAAATATTTTAAAAAATATCCTTTTTACGTGTTTGAGAATTAAATTGTATCCAAATAATAGTTCCCAGGTTGATTATTATTATACGCACAAAAAAATCGCTTCGCATCGCAATGAAACACTATGTTATGTCAAAAAATCGTTTTCTCGTGCTCCTAGTAGTATGTAATGTACCTACTCTCTTTCAATAACCAGTAAGTAATAATAATAATAAACGCCTATAGACACGTATTTACGGGTTCCGTGTGGTGTCGGACGTAAAGAATAGCACCATCCCATATCTTCCCGTGGGTGTCGTAAGAGGCGACTAAGGGACTTACCAGAGAATGGGCAGCAGCGTTCTCTGTGTCTTTGTAACAACCATACTGCGATCGCCAACCCGCCTGCCAAGCGTGGCGATTATGGCAAACCCCCCCAAAAATGCCTGGGGGAGGCCTATGTCCAGCAGTGGACGTCTTTTGGCTGCAAAGATGAAGAAGATGAGATAGGTAGTAGGTAGGTAGTAGGTAGGTAGTAGGTAGGTAGTAGGTAGGTAGTAGGTAGGTAGTAGGTAGGTAGTAGGTAGGTAGTAGGTAGGTAGTAGGTAGGTAGTAGGTAGGTAGTAGGTAGGTAGTAGGTAGGTAGTAGGTAGGTAGTAGGTAGGTAGTAGGTAGGTAGTAGGTAGGTAGTAGGTAGGTAGTAGGTAGGTAGTAGGTAGGTAGTAGGTAGGTAGTAGGTAGGTAGTAGGTAGGTAGTAGGTAGGTAGTAGGTAGGTAGTAGGTAGGTAGTAGGTAGGTAGTAGGTAGGTAGTAGGTAGGTAGTAGGTAGGTAGTAGGTAGGTAGTAGGTAGGTAGTAGGTAGGTAGTAGGTAGGTAGTAGGTAGGTAGTAGGTAGGTAGTAGGTAGGTAGTAGGTAGGTAGTAGGTAGGTAGTAGGTAGGTAGTAGGTAGGTAGTAGGTAGGTAGTAGGTAGGTAGTAGGTAGGTAGTAGGTAGGTAGTAGGTAGGTAGTAGGTAGGTAGTAGGTAGGTAGTAGGTAGGTAGTAGGTAGGTAGTAGGTAGGTAGTAGGTAGGTAGTAGGTAGGTAGTAGGTAGGTAGTAGGTAGGTAGTAGGTAGGTAGTAGGTAGGTAGTAGGTAGGTAGTAGGTAGGTAGTAGGTAGGTAGTAGGTAGGTAGTAGGTAGGTAGTAGGTAGGTAGTAGGTAGGTAGTAGGTAGGTAGTAGGTAGGTAGTAGGTAGGTAGTAGGTAGGTAGTAGGTAGGTAGTAGGTAGGTAGTAGGTAGGTAGTAGGTAGGTAGTAGGTAGGTAGTAGGTAGGTAGTAGGTAGGTAGTAGGTAGGTAGTAGGTAGGTAGTAGGTAGGTAGTAGGTAGGTAGTAGGTAGGTAGTAGGTAGGTAGTAGGTAGGTAGTAGGTAGGTAGTAGGTAGGTAGTAGGTAGGTAGTAGGTAGGTAGTAGGTAGGTAGTAGGTAGGTAGTAGGTAGGTAGTAGGTAGGTAGTAGGTAGGTAGTAGGTAGGTAGTAGGTAGGTAGTAGGTAGGTAGTAGGTAGGTAGTAGGTAGGTAGTAGGTAGGTAGTAGGTAGGTAGTAGGTAGGTAGTAGGTAGGTAGTAGGTAGGTAGTAGGTAGGTAGTAGGTAGGTAGTAGGTAGGTAGTAGGTAGGTAGTAGGTAGGTAGTAGGTAGGTAGTAGGTAGGTAGTAGGTAGGTAGTAGGTAGGTAGTAGGTAGGTAGTAGGTAGGTAGTAGGTAGGTAGTAGGTAGGTAGTAGGTAGGTAGTAGGTAGGTAGTAGGTAGGTAGTAGGTAGGTAGTAGGTAGGTAGTAGGTAGGTAGTAGGTAGGTAGTAGGTAGGTAGTAGGTAGGTAGTAGGTAGGTAGTAGGTAGGTAGTAGGTAGGTAGTAGGTAGGTAGTAGGTAGGTAGTAGGTAGGTAGTAGGTAGGTAGTAGGTAGGTAGTAGGTAGGTAGTAGGTAGGTAGTAGGTAGGTAGTAGGTAGGTAGTAGGTAGGTAGTAGGTAGGTAGTAGGTAGGTAGTAGGTAGGTAGTAGGTAGGTAGTAGGTAGGTAGTAGGTAGGTAGTAGGTAGGTAGTAGGTAGGTAGTAGGTAGGTAGTAGGTAGGTAGTAGGTAGGTAGTAGGTAGGTAGTAGGTAGGTAGTAGGTAGGTAGTAGGTAGGTAGTAGGTAGGTAGTAGGTAGGTAGTAGGTAGGTAGTAGGTAGGTAGTAGGTAGGTAGTAGGTAGGTAGTAGGTAGGTAGTAGGTAGGTAGTAGGTAGGTAGTAGGTAGGTAGTAGGTAGGTAGTAGGTAGGTAGTAGGTAGGTAGTAGGTAGGCAGTAGGTAGGCAGTAGGTAGGCAGTAGGTAGGTAGTAGGTAGGTAGTAGGTAGGTAGTAGGTAGGTAGTAGGTAGGTAGTAGGTAGGTAGTAGGTAGGTAGTAGGTAGGTAGTAGGTAGGTAGTAGGTAGGTAGTAGGTAGGTAGTAGGTAGGTAGTAGGTAGGTAGTAGGTAGGTAGTAGGTAGGTAGTAGGTAGGTAGTAGGTAGGTAGTAGGTAGGTAGTAGGTAGGTAGTAGGTAGGTAGTAGGTAGGTAGTAGGTAGGTAGTAGGTAGGTAGTAGGTAGGTAGTAGGTAGGTAGTAGGTAGGTAGTAGGTAGGTAGTAGGTAGGTAGTAGGTAGGTAGTAGGTAGGTAGTAGGTAGGTAGTAGGTAGGTAGTAGGTAGGTAGTAGGTAGGTAGTAGGTAGGTAGTAGGTAGGTAGTAGGTAGGTAGTAGGTAGGTAGTAGGTAGGTAGTAGGTAGGTAGTAGGTAGGTAGTAGGTAGGTAGTAGGTAGGTAGTAGGTAGGTAGTAGGTAGGTAGTAGGTAGGTAGTAGGTAGGTAGTAGGTAGGTAGTAGGTAGGTAGTAGGTAGGTAGTAGGTAGGTAGTAGGTAGGTAGTAGGTAGGTAGTAGGTAGGTAGTAGGTAGGTAGTAGGTAGGTAGTAGGTAGGTAGTAGGTAGGTAGTAGGTAGGTAGTAGGTAGGTAGTAGGTAGGTAGTAGGTAGGTAGTAGGTAGGTAGTAGGTAGGTAGTAGGTAGGTAGTAGGTAGGTAGTAGGTAGGTAGTAGGTAGGTAGTAGGTAGGTAGTAGGTAGGTAGTAGGTAGGTAGTAGGTAGGTAGTAGGTAGGTAGTAGGTAGGTAGTAGGTAGGTAGTAGGTAGGTAGTAGGTAGGTAGTAGGTAGGTAGTAGGTAGGTAGTAGGTAGGTAGTAGGTAGGTAGTAGGTAGGTAGTAGGTAGGTAGTAGGTAGGTAGTAGGTAGGTAGTAGGTAGGTAGTAGGTAGGTAGTAGGTAGGTAGTAGGTAGGTAGTAGGTAGGTAGTAGGTAGGTAGTAGGTAGGTAGTAGGTAGGTAGTAGGTAGGTAGTAGGTAGGTAGTAGGTAGGTAGTAGGTAGGTAGTACCTACCTAACTACCTAACTATTACCTACTACCTACCTACCCGGTTTTATTTATTTATGGAAACATTTGTTTTGAATAGTTATAGTTTATTTTCGACGGAACATTTATTTTTGTTATTTATGGTACTACCTACGATATTTGTGTAAGTACCTACGAATGTTTGTCTTTTATTTTTTTATGGGATTTTTATTGTTTTTGTAATGGTACCTATATTGTATATTCTGAATATACTTACATATTAAACTGTTTAATAAATAAACATTTTATTTCATACTAACCTTTAAGGTTTATAGATTGAGTACCTACTTACTTACCTACTTTTATCTACGTGAGGAATGATAGATCAGTCTGGATCTTCGATCAATAAGTTTCGAGTCCACGAAAAAAAAAAACCTCTAAATTTCGAAACTTGAATCTCGGCCCTAGTACCTACCTATCTATTATTTTACCTACTATTATGTATAGTGTTTAGGTGTGTCATTAGTTTGTACCTAGGTAATAATAGGGTTATGGACGGAGCTTCAAATAAGTATACCGACAATAATTTATTATGAGAAATAATTAATCGAGCCACAGTTTTTTTAATTGGCCACAGGATCAAACTTCTAATTTTATAACTAAGCCACGGGAAAATTATATAGCCTCTAATATACTAATTCGTCTTCTTTACAACGCCCACTAAATATTCTATAGAAAGCATCAAGTGACGATCAACATTTATATTAACTTGTCCTTGTTATTTATACATAGGCACCTAATTTACTAACTCAGCCACGGAATTTATATCTCACCACCATTTTACATTTTACAGCTTCAACACAAGGCCCTCAAAAAAATATAAATGAAGCGACCGTAGTCAACATCATTTATTATAACTTCGCATGTAAAATAATACTTCACATTCTTTCATGGTGAAAATAGCCACAGAAAGATTTGGCGCGAGCGCGCGAGACGACAGCGACCGGCCATTTGCACCAATCAGAGAGCGCCAACGTATATTATAATATATGAAATGTCAACTTTTGATACACTTTAGATTATTTTATTTACGTTAAAAATACCTATTAGTTACAGAAAATATGTTTTTACCATTGTCTAATTGACTAGCTAGTCACAGGCAGATTGTATGATTCGTTATTGTAAACTGAGGGAAATAGGTTAGGTTAGGTTAAAACTGTGACCAAACGCGCGCGAGCCGAGCGAGCGAAGCGAGCGGAGCCGCGGCAGCGGCCGGCGAGCGCTACTTCCGAGTTGCTTGCAGAAATGTTTTCACAATTTATTGTCTAGTTTTCCGATAAAAATGAAGTTCTGAAGCGATTCTGTCGATAACTTTTGTAGCACAACATGTAAATAAAATCGATCTTTAGGACATTCGATACTCTGAACTTCTATATTTAAGCCTTTCGATGACACGACAGGAGTTTATACATACTATTAGTGGCTATAATATAATATTTGATGACAATTTTAATTTAATTTTGATGCTCAGTTAATGTGGCATGAGTTATAATTTAAACGTACTGAGTTAATAAATTAGAAGCTAATTGAATATTTTTTTGATGCCATATATTAATATTTTAGAAGTTTACTGTTTGAATTCATGTTACAAATTTAGATGCTAAAAAATAATCACGATGCTGAGTTGTATTTAGAGTGGCTTTAAAAAAGATAACTTGTGGCTAAGATATTATTATTTAGATGCTCGTTAATTGTGGCTGACTTAGTAATTTAGAAGGCAAGTTAGATTTTTAGATGCAAATAATGCTAATAAAAATAAGCCGGTTTAATTAGCACCCATTTATTATCCTCGCTTGATTGTCAGCTCCGATCCGTCGTCGTACCGTGAAAATAGGTACTTCCATGAATTTCAACTTTATTTGAATGATTTTTTTACGAATACGTTTTATATAATATAATTATATAATATGAATCAAGCTGTCGACCAGCTGGGCGGTCGGGGCACCGCAGTTCAAACTCGTACTCGACTCACACTCGATCGCGGCCTGTGCGCGGAGCGCGCCGCGTATTATGGAAGAGGGGGCGCGGGCGAGAGGTACGAAATCGCTCGCGTTGGGCTATAATGCGCGCTCTTAAAGTTATACCAAAACAAAGCATATAAAGCTATATCATGCGTAAACCCACATGCTTTCACGATTAGAAGCACTCAGCATGATATAAAACGCAAAATAATTGCACTGATAACCCCTAAGCACCCTATTCAGCCTATTCGACGTATTCAGGGTTGAATGCAGACCTCAGCCACATTTCTATGCTATGCCAACCACGCGGTATGAGTGGAAAGGGGCTCTACTTCTTTTATTAATACCGTATGCGGATTAACTGCCTCGTTCGTCTAGTGGTCGCAAGCGCGACTGCAGAGCGTGAGGTCCTGGGTTCGATTCCCGGGTCGGCCAAAAAGTGCTATTGGGTTTTTCATTAGAAATTTCCCAGTAGTAGCCCGGAGTTTGGAAGTTGGTGGTATAATACCCCCGTGCCTCGGAAAGCACGTTAAGCCGTTGGTCCTGCGCCTGATCTCTCTCCGGTCGTGTCGGATTGCCATCAAAATATTATGGTAATTATGTTTAGGGATAAAAGCGTTATGATAAAAAACAGTAGGAGTTTAAATATATTTACAACTAGCTGACCCACGCAACTTCATCTGCGTCACATAAATATAGCTTTAACCTTTCTCGATATATCGACTATTCGACATAAATTAAGCTAAATCGTAACAAACAAAAAATCTTATCTTTCTTCTTTATTATAATAGTTTAGATGGTTTAGATTAGCTTATATTATATTAAAGTGTGAATTACTATAGGTATCTCTTACTGTTAAATACATATACGATAACACTCTGTACTTGTAAACATTATGATGCAGTAAATATTTTGAATTTGAATTTCCCGGAAAGAATCTCCCTACATTGCGACGCGCGAATTATTTTGCCGCGCGGATATTTTTACATTGCGATATCTTCTAAGATATTTGTTTAAACTGTTTAAAGTGAAGGGCACAAATATTCTATATTAAATTTTCCTTCTAATAAACACATTTATTTAGATATAGATTAATACCATATGGGTTCAAATTAAATAAGCTTCGCAAAAAATAATTATTTTTAACCTAACAGTTTAATAGTAAAAAAAGGTTACAGTGAGTCAATCTTAAAAGATAGATATATGCTGTCGCGGACTTTTTTTTAGAAATTTTAAAGAGGAACAATTCCTTCGTACATGATATTTGCGTAACTTAAACCGTTTTCGCAGCGCACGCAGCGGAAGCTCTCAAAAAGGAAATACCTTTTCCCGTTTTTGTAACATTTTTCATTTATGCTCCGTTCCTATTAGCCGTAGCGTGATGTTATATAGCCTATAGCCTTCCTCGATAAATGAACTATCCAACACAAAAATAATTTTAAAATTCCAACCAGCAGTTCCTGAGTTTACCGCGTTCAAACAAACAAACAAACAAACAAACAAACTCTTCAGCTTTATAATATTAGTATAGATAATGATATTATTAATTACAATTTTCGGAAACATGAGTGTTATTAACATCGCCGGTAGCAAGCACTACAAATAGTATGAATGAAAACTTTAGGATGAAACATTTTAGGAAGAGTGATCATTCGGGTTACAAATCGTTAGGAAGAACAATTTCGGGTAAAGGACTTTAGGTGAGCCAATATGGACCCGTATGGAAGCGCTGGTCTCAAAAACTGCAAATGTAAGTTTGTTTTATTTTTACAATAAAAATCATCGTTCAGAGGCAGGTAGGCAGGGTGGTTAATCAGTTTAGCAAGTTCACATATTTTTATGGGCAACTACGGAACCCTACATTGTACGTGGTCCGACATGCACTTGGCCGGTTTTAAGATATAGCACATTTCATCATTCATCATCATTTCAGCCAAAAGACGTCCACTGCTGGACATAGGCCTCCCCCAGGCGTCGCCACATTGACCAGTCCCGTGCGTCTCTCATCCAGCGGGTTCCTGCAACCTTGACCAGGTCATCGGTCCACCTAGTGGGAGGCCTTCCAACGCAACGTCTTCCGGTTCGCGGTCGCCATTCCAGAACTTTTCGGCCCCATCGGCCATCCGTTCTGCGAGCAATGTGCCCTGCCCATTGCCACTTAAGTCTGGCGATTCTTCGGGCTACGTCGGTAACCTTGGTTCTCATGCGGATGTCCTCATTTCTGATTCGATCACGCAAGGAAACTCCGAGCATAGCCCTCTCCATTGCCCTTTGGGTGACTTTGAGCTTTCTGATGAGGCCCATTGTGAGCGACCACGTTTCGGTCCCGTATGTAATCACTGGCAACACACACTGGTCATAGACTTTCGTCTTGAGACACTGGGGTATGTTGGACGAGAAGATACTGCGCAGCTTCCCGAACGCTGCCCAGCCGAGTCGGATTCGACGATTGACCTCTTTCTCGAAGTTAGATCTACCCAACTGGACCGTTTGTCCCAGGTAGACATAATCGTCCACAACTTCGAGCGTAGAGTCTCCGATCTTGATAGGAGTGGGTGTTACATTACCACATTCGACATAACCTTGGTTTTGTCCATGTTCATTTTAAGACCCACTCTTTCGGAAGCTCTACTGAGATCATCGAGCATTTTACTGAGGTCTTCCATGGTCTCAGCCATGACCAGTATATCGTCGGCAAACCGAAGGTGAGTGATGTACTCGCCGTTGACATTGATGCCAAGTCCTTTCCAATCCAGAACCTTGAAGACATCCTCCAATGCAGCGGTGAACAGTTTCGGAGATATGACGTCTCCCTGTCTCACACCGCGCTGCAGAAGGATAGGTTCCGTGGTCTGGTCCTGAAGTCGGACTGACATGGTGGCGTTTTTGTACAAACACTTCAACACCTCGATGTACCGGTAGTCGATTTGGCACCGTTGGAGAGACTGCAGTACAGCCCAAGTCTCGATCGAATCGAAGGCTTTCTCGTAGTCCACAAACGCTAAACAGAGAGGCAGGTTATACTCTTCGGTCTTCTGTATAACTTGCCGCAGCGTATGTATGTGGTCTACGGTACTGAAGCCTTTTCGGAATCCGGCTTGTTCGGGAGGCTGGAAATCGTCGAACCTGCGTGCGAGACGATTCGTGATGACTCTTGAAAACAACTTGTAGACATGGCTTAGAAATGAGATGGGCCTATAGTTCTTCAACCGGGCATTGTCACCCTTTTTGAAGAAGATTACCACCACACCCCTGCACCAAGCCTGTGGCGTTTTCCCCTCGAGTATGACGGAATCAAACTACTTCTGAAGGGCCTTAAGGACCGGTTTGCCACCCGCCTTCAGCAGTTCGGCCGTAATTCCGTCATCACGCGGCGCCTTGTTGTTTTTAAGCTGTTTTAGAGCCGTCCTAATCTCGTACAGGCTGACATCCGGGATGTCTTCGGTATAGTGTCGGGTCAGTCTAGCTCTGGGGTCTTTCGCTAGATTTTCGACGGGTTGACTAGTTGACGTGTTCAGCTGCCCATAAAAACTCTCGATCTCTCTCAGAAGCTCCGGTTTGGCGGACACGATCCTGCCATCGTCGGTCTTCAGTTTCGTGAGCTGGCTGTGCCCAATAGCCAGATCTCTTGCAAATACCTTGGAGCCTTTGTTCCGTAGCACATTTAAAAAACCGCAAATATAACTTTGTACTTATTTAATACTAATACTTACTATGAAAAACAAACTTATCACAAAATGTGTAATATTTATGTTGCCGCAATTACAAGAAATAATACAAATTAAAGGGGGCCCTACTACGATGATACGGATCCCTTCATGTGCAAGTTGGACTTGCACTTGGACAGATTTTAAGCTGTGTTTCCCATGAGTGAAAGCTGCATCCACACTTCCACACTTTCCCTGAGTTTCCCTCTTTGTAACATTTCTGTTGATAAGTGGTTAGTCCGTTTTGACCATAGATATCTATGGGTGTAGCACTTCCTCATAATTATAATGAATTGGTGAATAAAAAACTCCAAGGAACAAAAAGAGAATTTTCTTGCGCCTAGTTTTCTAGCTTGGCAAATATTTCAATTAAGGAATCAAGCCTAGCGTTGCTCTAATTTGTCTGTTTAACTGCCTCCAAACCAATGCAAAGTACAAAATATACCTATTGTTTCTCCACCAAGTGAAGAAACCTATCATCTTTCTCCAATCAAACCACGATCAGCCCGCAATTAGCTAGCTTCTGGTGAGTTAAGAAAATGGCGGGTACTGCCGAATAATTTATAACAAACCAGCTAAGTGCGAGTCGGACTCGCGCATGAAGTTTTTAAAAATTAGTGCTATGTATAAAAAAAACTGCTGACTATACTCGTTCAAACCAATTTTGGTTGAAAGTGATTATATTTTTTTTAGATTTTTCACACTCTTATTTTAAAAGTTAGAGGGAGGGTTAGTGTACTTTGCCACTTTGGAAGTATCTCGCTTATCTGCATACGGTGATCACTGTACTGCCATCCCCGAGATGGTAGTGGTAAGTTCATCAATTCATTAGATTAACTAATCTTATTAGATCTCTTGCGGCGATCGATATAATTTCGTTTAGTACCATATAATTTCCAAATAAAACGGATTTTTCACATGACTTCGGTAGGTAATTATAACTCCAATGACTTTGATAATTTCAGCTTGATAACTTCACGCGTTTCTGAGGAAAAGTGTCTTGACAAACTTACTGAAAGACGGACAGCGAATAAAGGTTCCCTTTCTACCTTTTGTGGAACAAAACCTTAAAAATAAGAGTTGACTGCGGGGAATACTGCAGTTGATTAAAAACCATGAGCATATGGCACCTACTGACATTTTGACTCTTTCATTTCCCGTGGGTACCTGAAAATCGAAAACATACCATTTAATTATTCTGTTTCATTTTATTGGCCTCTCTTCCAAATTGTAGTGATCAAATTCTTAGATAATAATTAATTTGCTCACACTATTCCTATAACTAGTAACATAATAAATAGTGGTAAGCAGCACATTAGTTGGCACATATAAAGCTTCGGTTGAACATTAAATTGAAATCCAATTTACGCAAATGAGATTATAGACCGGGCCTCGGTTCTGTTAGTGGCTCATACCAGTCGTAGGACCAAGTCGTTCAACTGTTTCTCGATAGTGTTTAACAGGAGAAATGCCGAAGGAAGACCCGGAGACCACAGCCCTAAAAAAGGAGCTAACTGACTTGATCGCCAAAGTAAAGGTATTCACAAAATATCCACACAAATCTACATGAGTACTATTTTATGGTTGGGTTATTTTTGGTAATGCATGAAAAATTACACATACCTAAGAGTAATTCACCCTTCAACAGGCCGATCAAGAAAAGTTGGCCGACGCGAAGCTAGCTGAAAAATGTGGGGATTTAGGAGACATGACCAAGATAAGATTGGTGACGAAGAAGACTTTAAAAGGACACATCAATAAGGTCAACTCTGTGCATTATAGCGGGGATTCCAGGTGAGGACAAATTTACAAGTGTACAAGAAACTATGTAAGTATATCAATGCCGTGTAATGTCAACGTACGTTACGTAAATTATATCCACTGTATCCTGTCTCACAGGTGATTTAAAAATGTGCTCAACTTTCAGAATGTTTAACGTTTTGTTTACCTGTGCGAAGATATATAAATATACTTGTAACAGAGCTCCGCTTGATTTGGCTTGCTAAACTTATCGTTTGACACATATTTGCCTTTATAGTTATTCCCCGAACACACGCGTCCGTGACTCAACGTTTAATTATGTAGTTGGGTTACATTTTGCACATTTTCCTTCCCGTACTCATTACTGCAAGATAAACTATCAGATATCTACGAAACGCCTAAATACCCGGAAAAGGATGGCAAAAACATTATTTTGTACGTATGGTACGTGCATAGGTACCTGTAGGCAAACTGAATAGACGAAAGTAGGTACTTACTTAGCTAATAAACAAGTCATAGTGATTACTTGAGTAAAAGTCATTGTATAAGACACGATTTTTTCTCTGTAGTTTAGTAATTCCTTGATGTTAGAACTATCAAAGGTTAGAATTCTTAGGTTTGCTTTCATTGACGGTTCTTACTTCGTATAAATTATTGTCCATTGCATAAAAATATTTGCATAAGTAATTACATAGGGCGGGTTTGCAGTACTTTTTAAGATTTTTGAACCTTTGAAAATCGAACTAAATAAGAGTTTTTTAATAAATAAAAATCATTACATAAAAATTGAACATACTCTCAAGTAAATCATAATTAGATAGAAACGCGATTTAGAATGATCGGCTCGATCATTTTTTTTTATCAAACATGACTTTACATCACAATTTAAAACGTGTACTGCTAAGACATTTCATCATGAATTTATATGAAAGTTATATCAGTAGATAGAGCTTTTTATTCTGAAGTAAATGTTGAAAACATATTGTATAATTTCTTTATCATTTTTCTCCAAAAAGAAAAAACAGTCAAAATTTAGGCATTATATCGCTCGCGCGGCAGGGCGGGGGGGTGAGGTTGTGCGTTCATAAAAACAAAGTACTGCAACCTCGCCTTAAGTCCAAGTACTTAATTGCTTTAATTTGACTATAGATACGGATGTAAGTCTTACCTAATTTATTTTCAAAGCCACTACTAGCCCTAGCCTGGACTTCCCTTCAGCTTTCATTATAGACTCTGTGTATGCAAGCAAGATTCATAAGTATCCAATTAGTTAACAATTAGTTAAGTACAAGTATAAACATACATATATTTTGCTATCCTAAATACGAAGTTTAAATAAAGTTATGATCGGTCCATCGAAGAAATGATAACAATAAATACTTACAATAATTCTATTTGAGAAAGTCGTCTGCAAGGCCTCTGCTAAGGACATTGATATTTCCGAGCGTAAATTCAAAGACAAACACAAATAAGAAAGATGTTGTGTTTGTGATCAAGTGACAGCGAATTTCTCATGCAAAAAAGTCTGGGTTCTGTAGTAAGTAGGCGTAGACATAAGTATAAGCATTTAATATTCCCACTGCTGGCACCTGTGTCCCAGCACTGGGAACAAGGCCTCTTCTCTGTGAGAGGGCATGGGCTCCAGAGCACACACATGGGAAACAGGTCATCGTTTTTTTTTGGTTCTTAACCTTGCCGGTTCCCTCTCGATCTCCTTCAACGTTCGAAACGCTAGGTTCGAACACTACGAACCCACAAGCGGACTGCTAGTAAGTTGGGCCACCACTGGGCCACCACAACTTAGGTACTTTAATTATAATTATAAAGATGCAGAGTTTATAAGTTTGGGTATACGAACAATGTTGTACAAATCCGATTTCGATAATTCATTCACTAATCAGATGCTAGATTGTCCCCTATTGTCCACGAATGTCCTAGGCTATTAAATTTCCGATTATAACGAAGTAGCTGAAAACAGCCTAGCCTAAACTGTTAAAGTACCTATTGGGAACCTTTTTTTAAGATCCAGAAGACAATATCTATTGATTGAACTAAATAAAGAGATCTACTCTTTATTTACCTGAAGGTACCTGAAGATACTTCATTACTCTATAAATAAATATAGTATTGTGAGCGACTTAAGTAAGATAATTAAACTGAATAAAGCTGTCATGTACAGGCACTGCGTCACGGGTTCGCTGGACGGGAAGCTGATCATTTGGGACACCTGGACCGGCAACAAGGTGCAAGTAATCCCGTTGCGCTCGGCCTGGGTCATGAGCGTCGCATTTGCCCCGTCCGGGAATTTTGTTGGTAAAAAACGATTATTTATTACATTGGTGGTCTAGTTAGGTAAGTACCTACAATCTTAGTAAGATAAGGCACCTTCATATTTGATATACCAAATATACCAAAGCGCTAAATGTGGGACTGGGAGAATATTCAGATAATTAGATGGGGCAGTTATTCGGTACTAATTGACTGGCACTTTGATTCCATGATCAAAGTTAGAAGATGCAAGTTAGAAGATAGTTAAATGAGTATAAAATTACCCATAACGAAGGCTAAAGGCACTTGCTCTTCCCGTACACGAAGATAATGGAGGTCCAAGTTCCAACTTACACACATTTTCTACTTCACTTATTTACTTACTTTAAATCTCCAAGCCCCGTTTAATGTCAGCAAAATGTTTTGACTTTGAGTGAGTTAAAAAGAGGAAAGGAAAAGGAGATATTTTCCCCCAAAACAAAAGGCATTTCCCAAGGAATGATTTTTTGTGTAGAGGTACTTGACTTCATGTGCAGAATCCGTTTATAGGTACCTTGTAGTGTAATCTCATCTAGGTATTAATCAAACAGTCTCGGTGAATATTTTCCAAAAGACTATCTTTGTCTCGAAAAATGATGTCGAGCAGTAGATGGACGGGATGGACATACTAAACGCGTGGCCACATGCTGTCATTTCCGGAGGAAAGAAGTGTACATGCTTAGAGCACGCATGAGTCACCGCGAAAACGCGACTTGGGACAGTAGAACCGTACTCACGGGGTGGAAACGAGAAACCGCGGCACGCGCGCGTTTCGCTAAGCGCAAACCGCGTCACAACTTCACAAGTCAGTCACTGAGGACCCTGAGGTACTGAATGATGCCTGATAAAGTACATTCATTCAACTGGCGACTAAAAAGTCAGTGTTTCGCCTTCCATATTTATTGTAGGCCATTAACCTAGCTTCTATTTATACGTCCCAGAAACGCGTAAAACGAATATAATGTTCTTACCAGCCTAAATACAGTTCATTTCAGTTTCAATGAGGTCAAAAGGAAGGAGGTCTACTCCATATTTAAGGTTGAAAATAATATTGTGCTAAAACTATTCCAACATCCCTTCTTGCTTACAAAGGATTCAAATGTATACCATAGTTTCGAATTATAAAAGATCTCGGCGAAAACTTAAGGCCGAAGTTGACTCAAATATTTGATTATTTTATGTGTGAAGCATGTGGTGGGATGGACAACATGTGTACTGTGTATGATGTGAACAACCGCGACTCCACCGGCGCCGCGAAGATGGTGCGCGAGCTGGCTGGCTACGAGGGCTTCCTCAGCAGCTGCCGCTTCCTCGACGATACCCACATCCTCACGGGCTCCGGAGACATGAAGATGTGAGTGATCCTGATCATTTCAATAAAATTCTATGAACCTGATTCTATGAACCTGATTCATCTTTACCACAACATTATCATCATTCTCTCGCCTTTCTCCCAATTCCTTTGGGGTCAGCGCAGCATGTCTTCTTCATCCGTATTTCTCTGTTTCTCATCATGTCATAAGACACTTCCATCAATCAAAGTCGTAAAAAAAAATTAAATTCAGTTTTTCTAAACTATGGCACACTCTGTTGGTGTTGGTTGTCAGTTGTTTGGTTGTTTCTTAAATCTTACCTCAATTAGCTTCAGATTTGTCCAAACTGAGTTACTGACACATTTCAATAGAATACTCTGTATAATGAGTACTATATATCATAGTTTACGTTGCAGATGCGTTTGGGACTTGGAAGTAGGCAAACGGGAGATGGAGTTCGATGCCCATGCTGGTGATGTCGTCACTATTTCGCTGGCACCAGGTGAACACCAACTTTTATAAATTATGGTATTTTCTTAATGTATGGTGCACAGACTGGTCGAAACGAAGTCCAAACTCAAGGCTGGCCAACAAGTAATGGAATGCAGTGGGAATACTAGGTGTTATCATTTAATGGATCGTATTCGAAACAACATTGCGATACAAAAATAGCTGTCGTTTCCCAATGTCCGACAAACTGTGGGCCAAAATATCAGAAAACTGGTGCCCTGGTCGCGTCATGCCACGAAGAGGATGACGGGGTGACCTAGATAGATTTGGTCAGAAATGGTAGGACTTCGCGACAAATGGAAGGAATGGAGGAAGGTGTTTGCCCAAGAGTGGGACTTCAGTCTAGTCCCGCAGGTTAAAAGAAAAAAAGTATTTTCAAAATCATAGTAATTTCTGTATTAGTGAGTTCGTGTGGTTTGCAAAATAACAACCCTGCGGGGCTAACATATATGTTATGTTTTGTTATTTTATATTAATAATCATGTTTATTAGACATGAAGACGTACGTGACTGGCTCAGTGGACAAGACCTGCAAATTGTGGGACATTCGGGATGAGAAAGCGAAGCAAACTTTCTTCGGCCACGACGCTGACGTGAACAGCGTTTGTGTGAGTACCATACTCTTTTTAACATACACATGATACCCTGTATACCTCGCATAAGCAACGTTAGGTTGATAATATTATATAGGCTAGAACATGATTCTATGACGACTGTCATATCACAAATCAATTTCACCATCAGCACTATATAAATACTGTACGGCCTTTAGGCCTTTAGCGACAAATTGGTATTATTATAATTATTTTAATTTAGCTAAACATCACTTTGCTCATTTACAATCATATACAATCATTTTTCATCCCCCCATCTCGGAAAGAGTCTTTTTGCTCTTCGATATCTGAGTGCAAAAGCCGTTTTTATCCTCTAGAGTAAAGTAATTTGAATTTAGAACATCGTGTGCAAGCTAAGTCTGTGAATTCAAAACATCATACCGAACTTATCACCGATCATTCATTCATTCGATTATTCTCTATGGTGCCGAATTTATCATACAACCTCTTTTTTTTAATTTCTTAAAAACTCAGACTCGGAACTTTCTTGGTGTACTTTTTTTTTAATTTGCTTTGCGCGCGCCATTTTCTTTTCAGGTCATATTGTTAAAACGTTAGGAACAAGTGATAAACCTAAAATGAGTGATTCTAGCGACGAAGAAGTTTATTTGACGCCAACAGAATTGACTGAAACTGTTAATAATGCGCAAATGAGCTTTCTTCCTCAACAATCAAGCGAAAAATATTTGAAACAATACGATATGTTCAACACGTGGCGACTAGCTAAAGGAGCCAAAACTTTCTCAGAAAACGTTTTGCTGGCTTATTTTATTGAACTATCCGAGACCAAGAAATCAAGCACTCTATGGAGTACGTATTCAATGTTAAAAGCAACAATAAAGATGAAAAAAGACATACATATCGACACCTATCCTAAATTAGTGGCATTTTTAAAAAGAATCCCATCTGGTCATCAACCAAAAAAATCGAAGGTTTTTAGCATCTGAAATTGAAAAGTTTCTTAACGAAGCACCTGATACCGTATATTTGGCGGCAAAAGTAAGTCAGTTGCGCATTCAGTATCTACTCAACTACTTAACATAATCTAATAAGTACTTAGTAGATATTGATAGGCATACCTAATTATGCATGAATATCAATATTATTCATTTATCTTTCCCTTTACGTTACAGGTTGTTCTCATTATTGGTATAAACGGAGCATGTCGAACTAACGAACTAACACAACTTAATGTCACAAACCTTGAGAAACATTCAGATGAATTACTATTAATTCATTTACATAATACAAAGACAAAAAGAGACCGTAACTTCGTCATTCGCAAGGAATACGTAAAAATTGTTGAGAAATATCAAGCCTTACGCCCGCCGAACACTCCAATGAAGCGATTTTTTCTACAATATCGCAACGGAAAGTGTGTAAGACAACCTATGGGTGCTAATAAAATTGGCAGTATCCCGCGAGAAATAGCAACATTTCTTGAAATTCCAGAACCCCTGTTGTACACGGGCCATTGTTTCCGACGAACTTCAGCCACACTTTTGGCCGATTCAGGAGCTGATCTCCTGTCCCTTAAGCGCCATGGAGGCTGGAAGTCTAATGCGGTTGTGGAGGGATATATAGAGGATTCCATTCAAAATAAGTCTAAAATATGTAAAGGCATTGTAGGAGCCATAACACTGAAAGAGCCTCAGTCAGATCCTTGGACTGGCCCTTCTACATCAAAAATGAGCCGTTACGAAATACGTAGCCATTGCCCTCTCTCGCCAACATTTACGCCAAGGGAATCAGATGAATCGGTAGAACTATTAGGTATGACAGATAGTTTACCGAAAAATAGTACACAAGTCACTAACACCAACATTACAGTACTTACCTAACAAAAATATTACACTCAACTTAAGTAACTGTAGCAACGTTACTCTAAATATTTCTTAATTATACCTAAGTATTTTTGTTATAACTTAAAGATTTTTCTGTAATACTTAGCTATCATAATGTAGTAGATAATACTTAAACTGAAATAAAAGTATCTTGTGATTGTAAATGCTTTTTTTTTTGCATTTAGTCATTTCCTCGCTGAGGTGGGATGAAAAGTTACGTGTTGCACTCGAGTGCAAAGATTTTTCACCTCGTGCTCTTTTGATTCCCTCGCTAACGCTCAGGATTCTAATTTTGAATCACTCGCTCCGCTCGTGATTCAATTTTAGAAACCTTCGCTTCCTCGGTCATCAAAATTGAGCACGCGGTCAAAAAGCAACTTTGCACTCTTGTATAACAAATAACTATTATTCAATACTAACATAAAATTAAATACTGTACGGCCTTTAGCGACAAATTGGTATTATTATAATTATTTTAATTTAGCTAAACATCACTTTGCTCATTTACAATCATATACAATCATTTTATTCAATACTAACATAAAATTAAACAATTTGTAACATTATGTTAATGATGGCCCAATCCACTATGCCATAAAATTGCACATAATTCGAAGTGTTAATAGTAAATACAAATATTTGCAGTACCACAACAGTGGTCAAGCGTTCGCTACGGCTTCTGAAGACAAGACGGCACGATTGTTCGACATACGCAGTGACCAGCAACTTGGACACTACACCCCGCCAGGTGCCAGCGGATTTACCAGCTGCGGTAAGTTCTCAACTATTGTTACCAGACGTTGGAAGGTAGTATAAGCCGAATTAAGGCTCTGTAACTCTGAAAGATCACATGAAAACTTATAAGAGGTAGGTATGTATTTAATAATATATTGTTGTTCAATCATTTTGGATTTGTCATTTATCCCACCGGTACTCGCGTCGCCTTTTAAGTCATGAACAGTCGCGCGAGGGTCGAAAAGACCCAAATTTTGAATTTATTGTTTTTAATAACTTAAGTTCCGTATGGTGTCGGACGTAAAGAATAGCACCATCCCATATCTTCCCGTGAGTGTCGTAAGAGGCGACTAAGGGACTTACCAGAGAATGGGCAGCAGCGTTCTCTGTGCCTTTGTAACAACCATACTGCGATCGCCAACCCGCCTGCCAAGCGTGGCGATTATGGCAAACCCC
The DNA here is from genome assembly GCA_949775195.1 of Diarsia dahlii. NCBI lineage: Eukaryota > Metazoa > Arthropoda > Insecta > Lepidoptera > Noctuidae > Diarsia > Diarsia dahlii. The sequence goes on from OX459189.1 coordinate 14,199,184, forward strand.
CCCAAAAATGATAAGCGCAATGCAGAAAAGGCCCCTAGTACCCGGCAGCCCGTCTACCCTCGGCTACGGTAGCGGTCGAGGCAACGGCGTGGCAAGGGGTGCTAAGAATCCCCGGACGGGATCCGGCTACCAAACATACCGACGACTGGACCTGGCAACATTCAACACGCGCACACTCCGGGCCGACGAGAAGCTAGCGGAACTCGAGGAAGAATTAAGCAGGCTGCGATGGAGTATTGTCGGATTATCTGAAGTCCGAAGAGAGGGGGAGGACACGATAATCCTGAAATCCGGCAACCTGCTCTACTTCCGAGAGGGAGACCGGCAGTCACAGCCAGTCACAGGGTGGTGTTGGGTTTATCGTCCGCCGGATTCCGAAAAGGCTTCAGTACCGTAGACCACATACATACGCTGCGGCAAGTTATACAGAAGACCGAAGAGTATAACCTGCCTCTCTGTTTAGCGTTTGTGGACTACGAGAAAGCCTTCGATTCGATCGAGACTTGGGCTGTACTGCAGTCTCTCCAACGGTGCCAAATCGACTACCGGTACATCGAGGTGTTGAAGTGTTTGTACAAAAACGCCACCATGTCAGTCCGACTTCAGGACCAGACCACGGAACCTATCCTTCTGCAGCGCGGTGTGAGACAGGGAGACGTCATATCTCCGAAACTGTTCACCGCTGCATTGGAGGATGTCTTCAAGGTTCTGGATTGGAAAGGACTTGGCATCAATGTCAACGGCGAGTACATCACTCACCTTCGGTTAGCCGACGATATAGTGGTCATGGCTGAGACCATGGAAGACCTCAGTAAAATGCTCGATGACCTCAGTAGAGCTTCCGAAAGAGTGGGTTTTAAAATGAACATGGACAAAACCAAGGTTATGTCGAATGTTCATGTAACTCTACGCTCGAAGTTGTGGATGATTATGTCTACCTGGGACAAACGGTCCAGTTGGGTAGATCTAACTTCGAGAAAGAGGTCAATCGTCGAATCCGACTCGGCTGGGCAGTGGGCAGCGTTCGGGAAGCTGCGCAGTATCTTCTCGTCCAACTTACCCCAGTGTCTCAAGACGAAAGTCTATGACCAGTGTGTGTTGCCAGTGATTACATACGGGACCAAAACGTGGTCGCTCACAATGGGCCTTATCAGAAAGCTCAAAGTCACCCAAAGGGCAATGGAGAGGGCTATGCTCGGAGTTTCCTTGCGTGATCGAATCAGAAATGAGGACATCCGCATGAGAACCAAGGTTACCGACGTAGCCCGAAGAATCGCCAGACTTAAGTGGCAATGGCACAGAATACATAATAGTACTACAATGGGCAGGGCACATTGCTCGCAGAACGGATGGCCGATGGGGCCGAAAAGTTCTGGAATGGCGACCGCGAACCGGAAGACGTTGCGTTGGAAGGCCTCCCACTAGGTGGACCGATGACCTGGTCAAGGTTGCAGGAACCCGCTGGATGAGAGACGCACGGGACCGGTCAATGTGGCGACGCTTGGGGGAGGCCTATGTCCAGCAGTGGACGTCTTTTGGCTGAAATGATGATGATGATGAATAACTTAATTAATTTTCGGGATTATTTGTAAATTATTTAGAAAGAAGGTAACAAAACAAACTAAAATATAATAAACTAGCTGACCCACGCAACTTCGTCTGCGTCACATAAATATAGCTCATAACCTTTCTCGATATCGACTATCCGACATAAATTAAGCTAAATCGTAACAAACAAAAAATCTTATCTTTCCTCTTTATTATAATAGTTCAGATGGTTTAGATTAGCTTAGATTATATTAAAGTGTGAATTACTATAGGTATCTCTTACTGTTAAATATACTATAACACTCTATACTTGTAAACAATGATGCAGTAAATATTTTGAATTTGAATTTCCCGGAGGCCAGCCAGAATCCCCCGTACCTACATTGCGACGCGCGAAATATTTTGCCGCGCGGATATTTTTACATTGCGATATCTTCTAAGATATTTGTTTAAACTGTATAGAGTAAAGGGCACAAATATTCTATATAAATTTCCGTTCTAACAAACACATTTATTTAGATATAGATTAATACCATATGGGTTAAATAAGCTTCGCAAAAAAATAATTATTTTTAACCTAACAGTTTAACTGTAAAAAAAGGTTACAGTGAGTCAATCTTAAAAGATAGATATATGCTGTCGCAGACTTTTTTTTAGAACTTTTAAAGAGGAACAATTCCTTCTTACATGATATTAGCGTAACTTAAACCGTTTTCGCAGCGCACGCAGCGGAAGCTCTCAAAAAGGAAATACCTTTTCCCGTTTTTGTAACATTTTTCATTTATGCTCCGCTCCTATTAGCCGTAGCGTAATGTTATATAGCCTATAGCCTTCCTCGATAAATGGACTATCCAACACAAAAAGAATTTTTCAATTCCAACCAGCAGTTTCTGAGTTTACCGCGTTCAAACAAACAAACAAACAAACTCTTCAGCTTTATAATATTAGTATAGATGATTATTATTTAGAGAAAAAAAGTAGTATAATACACAACATTCAAGAGATCACTGCTAAATCTTACTTTTTACGTTAGTTATAGGAACTAAAAAATAACTTTAACTTTTTTTTTTTAATCTAGAAGTCTAGAACATAAAAAAAAACTTTTTTATTATCAAAAATATTAACAGTTTTCTAAATAGTGGTACAATTTTTATTTTTCAAAAAATTAAATTTATGGTCTCAGCAATGAGCCAACATAGGCCAGTTACAGTCAGTATTCGGAGACCCACCAGTGGGTCTGCTTGGTGGGTCCTTGAAGACGAAGTGGAAAATTTTATCAATATCCAAATAGTCTTTAATTTCTGACGAAATTTCACCTTCAATGTCTTCCTCTTCTAATATATCTGCTATTCTCTGGTCATTCAAACGATTTGACGACAAATCTACAAAGAAATATAATCATAAAAAATATTTTTGAAATATAATTATACACTAACGCAAGGGTCAAAACGACCCATACTCACTTTACACGTCCGTACTGTCCAAATGCTGCAAGGGGACCAGCTGAGGCGGGGTGTGCGGGTAGCCTGTGAAGCTACTTGAAGGTAAGGTGCAACGAAACGAATGAACTAATACAAAAACAGTTATGGCACAAAAACTAGAGTACTGGGTCTTTTCGACACAGGCGCGAGCATCCGCGGGTTAATATCCACGTACATGTAGTTTGAAACAACCACACGTACTGATTGAATCATCTAATCACGTAGTGGCGGACACACGATTGAAAAATTACTAGCATGGCTACGGTGACTCTTGAAACCTTTAAAACATGGAGACTACATCTCAGCATACGATCCATTGGCGGTAAGGGACTGAGCAAGCGGGTTATCCCCGAAACAAAATACTACAGCCGAACAGACGTAGACAGTCATGACAATGACAGTAGAGCAGTTACACCCGACTTGGAGGTTTCGCTGGCGGCATCAGCTACTCTGCGAGAAATAAAGCGGAAAAAATTCAGAGTGCGCATGAAAAAGACTGAAAATACACTTACTATTACATTACCAAGCTTGAAGAGGACAGAATAAGAAAAGAAAAAAAAAAATCCTATATAGATATGAATGTAACAGAACAAAGAATATCAGACCAAAGATGAGTCATTATTAGAAACAAGCAGATAACATACGACAATTTAAATTTGAAATAGCAGAACAACTATTAAAAGAAAGGAAGAAGAAAGTATGAATCTGACACACCACACAAACACTTTATAAGAACTTGACACAACTTCTGGCACTCCTTATTTTGTTACAGGATTAATGCTACACACACAGCACAGTCAACCTACTGCAGATCAGATAATCTATCTATATCTATACTTATAATAAATCTGTAGAGAGGTCAATTCTGTACATGATATATATTTTCAAAATAACTATCAGGGGGTAATTAGTGATCGATACTGATGCCAAAAATGCAATCAGTAAAATTTTTGTCTGTCTGTCTGTCTGTCTGTCTGTCTGTCTGTCTGTCTGTATGTTCCTTATAGAAACAAAAACTACTCGACGGATTTTAACGAAACTTGGTACAATTATTCTTCATACTCCTGGAGAGATTATAGTATACTTTTCATTACGCTACAATTAATAGGAGCAGAGCAGTGAAGGGAAATATCGGGAAAACGGGAGAAGTTGCTCCATTTTTTAAGCTTCCGTCGCGTGTGCAGCCTTAATGGTTAAAGCTACATAGAAATCGTTTATGACGGAAATGTTCTACATAAAATTATCTAAAAAATATTCCACAACAGCATATGTCTATCTTTTATGGTTGACTCACAATAACACGTGTAACTCCCGATAGCTTAGCAGTTCGGAGCTTTCTGATTATATTTGTTTACTCTTACGTTTATAATACTCTCACTCATCCCTAATTAAAAGAAGTTAATATTATTACCTATTCAATAAAAAAATAATCATAGTAATCGGTATAGAAACACCAAACTTATACATGAAATACGCTAATAAGCCGTCGCGCGTGAATACTGAATCATGCCATAAGGATTATTTTTGTGTAACGGTTGCCGCGCTCGACACGGGTAGTGGATGTTGATGCGTTCAGAGCGTTCGACCTTATTGACGGACAATAATGATTTTAACAAACAATGCCTAGCAGCGCGACTTTTTAAATAGTTTATTTGAATTTCTTTTGTTGTTATTTTCTAAAATAGGTATTAGTTGTTTTGGTAGTGTTTAAATATTCGTTCAAATTACAAATTATTAATAGTTTGCATTTTATTTCCTTTTAGGTGAAGTAGTGGTAGAAGTAGAAGTAGTACGCATAGTTTTTTAGATACCGATAGGTAAGTTTTGGCTAATTTATGTTCAATTTTAGTTTTGAGGTATTTATTTGTAAGTGAAGTAGGTATAGGTAGATGGTATTGCACAGGCGTTTCAGCTTTATTTTCATTTATTTTTTTGTTGTAAGTTGTACATATTTCTGGGTATAATTCTATTAGAATATTTTAGTTTAAATTGGCACTTAGATTTCAAGTGTAAGGTTAGGACCTCTATCGTAGGTTATTTTGTTACCTAGGTAACTGACAGCCTTTCCGTTACCGTCGATTAAAAATAAAATACCCAATGCCACCTAAAAAACGCCACTGAACCGTGAGAAAGGACATAATTATGGTACTTTTTTACGAAAAACGACGGAAACGCGGACGAAGTCGCGGGCAAAAGCTAGTCCCACATAAATAGAAAATAGTGTGACCCTTTCTTAGAAGACACATGTAACGAATTAGAATCAAATAATATAAGACCAGTACGAGTACCTATTACCAACAATTTTACGGATAGTCTAATTTTATTTTTTGCCAATTATTAAATATCATTATTACATTCAATCAAAAGATTATCCCTCCCAAATTACCATTATTGACTTTGACTTTAATTTGAATTTTACGAGTATTGACATTGTATTTCTGATTTAATTGTATTTATTAGTATTTTATTTTCACTATTGTTTTTATTTTAATTTTCAAATAACTGTTCAATTTATTTGTATTTATCTCGTGCCGTGTAACGTGCAATTTTAATATGGGGAAACCTGAAATAAATGGATTTTATTTATTTAATAAGTTAATATAACGGGTATAACAATCTGCAAACAAATGACATTGCTATGAACTTTTACTTAGGCGTTTGGATGAACCTGCCATAAAAAAAAATGCAGCAAATGTGGAAGTTACAAAAGATGATAAAAATAATATGTACTGCAATGACACCTTTCGCCATAAGGTTGGCATACAAACATTAATGAATAAGATGGTAATTTCAAAACAAAGAACCTAAGTGAAACAAACATTAATCAGGTAACTCACTGCCGCATTCAGAGACGTGTAAAGATTAGTAAATATTTAACATACAAAACCTTTAATAAGTGACGGCTTAGGTTATCATTAAACGTCTCAGAGTACGACAGTGACAATGTGGTTCTAAGTTTAATATACACAAAACAAAATGCTGTTAAACTACCTACTACTTCTAGAAAACAAACAAGAAATTGTTAACAAAATATTTAATATTATTTGAATATATACAAACACAACGTCATAATAATTATATAACGTGGATGCAAAACTGCAGCATATACAGGGTGCAAACGAACCTTCAAGAAACCGTCAATCACAGAACAGATAAACTTTTATCTGTTCTGTGCCGTCAACCAAGCATTATGGTTGATACAGCGACACTTCTTAGTTTCAGAAAATAGTTCGCTTTGATTATTATCAAAACGAACTATTTTCTGAAACTATTAACTATTTACTACTTTTCTACTATTTTCAAATCGATTTAGGAACAGTTTCGATTTGACATTCTGGAAATGCGATATGACCTCCTCCCCCCTCCTGCAGTACGGTATAATATTCCCTTTTTATCATATCGATAAAAAAAAGCTTACACCCATTGATTTAAATAAAGATACGTTTTTTAGTTTTACAATTCACGAAAGTTCTATGAAATTGTTTAACACTTATAATAGGGTAGTGACTGACTAAATAAAAATATGATTCTGTTTAGTCCGTCTGTTAGATTATCGAAAAATATTGGATACGTGTTTTTTGTTTTATCAAATTAATAAAAATTGACGAAAATAAAGCTTGTCAAAGATCGTTTTGACGTCATAGTCTGGTAAAAATGGACCAAACTGTGACGTCTCACGAAGCACCGTCGTCGTCCGTCTCGTCTTAATTTTTTGTTTACGTGAAAAAAGAAAAAATACGTGTTCAATATTTTTTGGAAATCTACCTAACGGATTTTTTTTGTCAACTTCAAATAATCAACTTCAATTCATATAATTATGAATACTTAAATACAGGCTGTCTCAAAAGAAAGTTTATATTTATTTAGCTTACTGCGTGAACGCAACGAGTCCACGGGGCGCGGGGGTTATGTATTGACATAACCCCCTTGGACTCTGCGGTAGCCTGGCTCTTGGGAATTCAATCGGGAGCGTTTTTCGGGATCAGACCGTGCGTTGTGGGTGCTAGAGTTTTACAGAACCGGTGATTCGGCGACTGTAGCGCGTAGAAGATTCTGCAGTGTTCTGGTTTTGACATTTAAATGATGCGCTAAGCATTCCTCTTATTCGAAAAACCCGACTACGACAAAAAAAACACGACTCTGAAAAAGTATGAAACAAGATTTTCAGGATAGAACAAAAAGAAAAGCCGTAGTCACACGGTATTAAAGTGTTTAGGTTGGTACCTATAACGTGTGACTACGGCTTTTCTTTTTGTTCTATCCTGAAAATCTTGTTTCATACTTTTTCAGAGTCGTGTTTTTTTTGTCGTAGTCGGGTTTTAGTTTTTTACTTTTTTTATTTAAACAATTTTGGTGTTAAATGTTTTTTTTTACTCTTGACTTTTTGTCCGCTAGAGGGCGTGATTTTAAATTTGAACAATATTTTGGAAATGTACAAGTGAGGCCCTTTTAAATGATACCAAACACGGCGTATTTGTCTCCATTTTTATTTTTTAAGCCTTACTTTTTGTCCGCTAGAGGGCGCCAAATCGCTTTTTGTGACACGTCACGTAGCCTATGTTCAGCGGAAAATTAAGACGGTTCTAACGATACCTCATACGTCGAGTTCCGATAAGTAGATTAGAAGCTATGAGGGAACAGATGAAGATACACACATACATACATACATACAAACATACATACATACATACATACATAGCCAGTCAAAATCATAACCCTCCTTTGGCTTTGCCGTAGTCGGGTAAAAATGGGTCAAACAGTTTGAAGAGTCCGGTACAACGCTGGAAAAACTCGGCGAACAAAATCCGGGCGACCAAGGTCATCAAAAACGGTAGAAAACGTGGAGAATCAGTCTTTACTGAGTCCACCTGCCGAGCCGTGATAAATAATTTTACTGTTCGATTAAATGAATGCCGCAAACGCGAAGGTCTACATTTGGACGATATTATTATAGAGAAATAAATTCCCAAATTGTGTACTAATTAATAAATATTTTTTCGATACACTGCTTACTTTTTTTTATCGATCTACTAAATATAAACTTTCTTTTGAGACACCTTGTATTAGGAGTTAATGTGAGAATGCTTTAACTACATGCTTTGGGCCGTCATTTAGTCAACTCCTTTCTAAGTACCTAGATATGACACAAACAGTGATCATTTCAGACTCGATATTTTAAGTAATTACTTTAAATGTAACCCTTCCTCGATAGTCGGGTAATAACGTAATTACACCACAAAAATCTGCGGTTACTAACTTATAACAAAAATAAATCAATCAATTTAAAAATAAAACGATAATTCTGGTAACTCGGTTATATTCAAACATTTGTTCATTTATTGACTGTTAACTTTTTCTTTTTGTTTTTTGGACTATAGACACGCCTATTCCATTCGTCAGATGTCAATACATTCATAATTCTTTTTAGGTCTATCGCTCAGCGGAAGATATTTGCTCGCCGGGTCAGACGACAACGACGTTCACTCCTGGGACACCCTCAAAGTCAGCCACACTGGTAATAAACAATTATTTTATTCATTTTTATCTTTTTCTATGTGTTGCTCACAAAACAGCGAAGAAATCATCATTTGGAAACATGAATGCTAAGACTTGTGACAGACAACCAACCACTCAGACCCACACGGGGCTGCGTGGACAATATGAGTATAATTATGTCTAATTACTTTGAGAGGAAGGGACGTTATACACTGTCTTAATGTTCGTGTAGTACTATACTAATTAAAAACCTACGTTTTGTTAGTCGTGCAAGGCTGTACCTGTGGCTGTACTGCACTCTAAGCGCATCCTGATTGAAGGGGATTGTTGGATGTTTAGATCAAGGATACTGTCATGGAGGTTTTATGGTTGTGGAGACGACACACCACCAGCACGACCTTGATGGTACATTCAAGAATAGTCTAAGTTAAAAAAAAATGATGTCTTTCAGGTACCCTTCATGCTCACGAGAACCGCGTGACTTCTATCTCCATGTCTCCCAATGGCGTTGCACTGGCAAGTTGCTCCTGGGACAACAGCGTCAGGGTCTGGGGTTAAAACTCTGCCAGAAATCCCTCATCATCCCCAAAAACTTATCATGAATGGCGAATGTTCGAACTATGTTATTTTGAATGCTGCCACTTCCTGTTGATTAAACCCTTATTATTATCGATTTGTTTTATTTTGATAATTAGCACTACTGATAGCCGTAGTTCGACGATGTTTAATTCTTTTGTAAAATGAAAGTATAGTCTAAAAATATATTTATAACAGTAAGATTTATAATCCAATAAGCTTATAAAACTATATTAAAAAATTGGTCAATTGCAAATCGGACTTTCACATGAAGGGTTCCATACTATAGTGGTAGGGTCCCCTTTAATTTGGTGTTGTGATTCCTGACCCGACCACGACGTGATGCGGAAATTTTACTCTGGCACAAATTAGTTATTTTAATTGTGTTTTATTGTGCCACTTATCTGAGGAATTTGTGCCTTGTCCTTTTTGAGTTATAACTCCCTGCAAAACATAAGTGTTTTTGACATGGAGTAAATTTTCGATTCGCCATGTAAAGCATTTCTTAAATTAAAAGTTAGAAAAATTTCATTTCAGAAAAAGAAACTTATTACTTAAAGAAAATAAAAATTTGAAGAGAAAAATCAAAAGACTTCAGGAACGACGTAAATCACTAAAGGAGACAATGATAAAACTGAAAAAAGACCACAATGTTCATGAAGACCAATTTCAAAAATTGAGTGTAAACGCGGAAGAATGAGAAAGCAAAGCAACAGAAGCGCAGTAAGCACCTAAGGATGAAATTCACCCCTACTTTAAGAAAGTAACTTGTCCTGACTCTAAATTTTTACTCTCCGGCGGGATACAAATACGTGCGGAAAGTTTTTGATGACGCCTTGCCTCACCCTCGAACACTAGGAAAATGGTATGAAAATTTAAATGCAGAGCCAGGTTTTACAGATATATTTTTATGCCTTCGAGGTGCTTAAAAATAAAAAAATCCGGCACCGACAAAAATATTTATTGTACTTTAGTCGTAGATGAAATGGCTATTCGACAACAAACCGTTTGGAATGGTAGAAAAACTTTAGGTTTAGTCAATTATGGAACTGGAGGCTTAGACGTCGACAGGGTTGCTTCAAGAGCATTTTTGATGATGCTTGTCTGTCTAGGTGAAAATTGGAAGATACCTGTAGGATATTTTATGTTGACGGACTCACAGCTGAGACTAAGTCAACTTTAATACATAAATGTGTTTGACAAAATGCTGGGAGGTAGGCCCTAAGTAGTGTGTAACATGGACGTGGACCTTATGTAACATGAACGTTGCTGTATTTTTGGATCCATGTCACATGGTAAAACTTGTTAGGAACACATTTGAGTCCGTTAGCTTTACGTGTCATTGATGCCGAAATTATTTGTGGGAGCCATGTTGGGACCAGAGTTTTTATTCCTCGAATTCGTCTCCAGCCATCTAACAGTCAACTGCCTTTTCCGCGTTAGCTATGACAATATTTAAAAGTCAGGGACAAACTTTCGACAATATCGGCCAATTTTTACCTAATCCTGTCTATGTATTATAATTATATTCTCTGGAGTTCGAAGATTTGATGATGTAAAAATCCAAATGATCAATACCATTGAACAAGGCTTGAAAGGTGATAAATATTTAACGATAGACATTAGTTATAACTAATTTCTAGAGATCTTGGAGGTGTCATGAGGGGTGCGCCAAAGTTCACCTAAAATTTCAACTCCGATAATTGGAAATCCGAAAATGTTCTTCCTAACATTTTTCATCCTAAAAATCGCAATTCCTAACTACTCTGTCTCTAACGTTTTAATTCCGAAGCATTCAACTTCATGTCAGTAGCAATAAACATCTATTACACTATTATTTGTTTTCCTATATTTTCTAAACATAACCATCTTTTACACTATTATTCAAAGTCATATCTTTTTTGTTTATATTACTTTTTATTCAAAATAATCAGTATTATAAAAGGTCCCATTACAATAGGTGGACAAAATTTTAGAAATCATTCAGACCGCTAAAATAAGGACAATAGAAAAAAAAAATATAAGAAAAAGACATTAAAATACCTACTTTTATAGGATGAGTTTGTTCTAGAGTGCCGGCAATTATAAAATCACTTTATAAAGTGTTTTTTTTTGTTTATACGTCTTTAGTTAGGCTTACTAAACGCTGGGTTCAAATTTGTCCACCTATTTTAAAGGGACCTTATATACTATGCAAAGATATCCATAGGTGAGGTTAGGTTAGAACTGTGACCAACTACGCGCGAGCCGAGCGAGCGAAGCGAGCGGTGCCGCGGCAGCGGCCGGCGAGCGCTACCTCGAAATTGGTCGCGATATTTTTCTAAGTATTTTTTTCATAGTGCCCCCAAGACGACACTCTGACCTGAATTTTATTCATTTATTTCATTTCAAGACAAAAATCAGTAAAACGACCTTTAATCATTCTAAACAGTTGTATGAGTGAAAATATTATGGTAATTATGTTTAGGAATAAAAGCGTTAGGATAAAAAAACAGTAGGAGTTTAAATATATTTACACTAATGATATTATGAATTACAATTTTCGGAAACATGAGTGTTATGAACATCGTCGGTAGCACTACAAATAGTATGAATGAAAACTTTAGGATGAAAAATTTTAGGAAGAGTGATCATTCGGATTACAAATCGTTAGGAAGAACAATTTCGGGTAAAAAACTTTAGGTGAGCCAGGACCCTGTCATGAGACTCATGACCCAAAGTGTGACGTCACAAGGGCAAGTCGGCATGCCCATCGTGCCCACAACGGTGGATCTGCGCCTGCCGACATGCGGCAGATGTGACCAGACCATCACCATTTTAACCTAGCAGTTGCATTGCCAGCAACTGCTAGGTTAAAATGGAATTATATAGGTATGGAATTATATGGAATATTCGCTCTGCCCAAGAGCGGGAGGGGTTATTTCATGATTTTTCACCTACCCCAAAAAAAAGGCTATTTGTACTTGCTGAAGCAGATCATGAACTATTCCATTTTTATAAAACTACGTATTTTCCGAAAAAAATTACCTAACCGATAAATGCCACTTAGTGCCCAACTGCCCATACTTACCTACTAAAAAACCGTTTTTTTTTTGTACCAACCTCATGATTTTAACAACATTCAAGACAATATTACCAAACCGTATCCGGCGTGTTTTCGTTTCTCATTTCTGTACAGCTTTTTACCTACCGAGAGAGAAAATTCGTATAAAAGCAATTTATTACTAATTATTGTAGGATATTACGGCAGAATTTCTATGTTTTGTCGCGGTGAACAGAACAGGTTATTGACTTTGATTAGTGGACCAGGTACCTAAGGTAGAGTATTACTGCATTCGTTGGCCTTGACTTTTCAAAGCCAGTCTCAGAAACCGGAATGGCGTAGGTAGGTATTCATATTTTCATCATCCACCAAAATGACAAAAAACACATCATTACGCCAGTAATTCTCGAATGGTAATTCAGAGGTGTATCCGTGTATCCAATAGTAGGTACACCCAGACCCCGTGACTAGGGTTGCCAACCGTACTCTAAAATAGAGTATTGTACTCTATATCATGTAAGCGTACTCTATAATCTATAAGACTAATAGAGTATGCTAAAATACTCTTTTTTACACAATGTTTACTATACTAATGTGCTAGTCATGTAATATTATGCAATCCCATTATCAAAAACAAAAAATAGACCATTTACTGTTATTATGTTGGTATCCCCAATTCCCTAAGCCACATTCGGACGATTCTGAATGCAGCAACTAATGTCATTATGTCAATGTCACAAGTTGTTTTGAGAAGTTTAAGTGTTTGTGTGTGTGACTTTTTGATGAAAAAGGCATTCTTAGACTTCTATGAACTGAGACGGTTGTATTGGTGATTTTAATCATTATTTCTTAGTAAATAGACATTTGTCATTGCCGCGAATCCCATTTTACTTAACATACGACTTGCCACTGACCGGGAAATTGCAAAAAACGTAAGAAAATTCGAATTTCGCGGGCTAGTTTGTCACCTTCACCTTATGATCTAATATTGAATTTAATCATTTAGAATAAATTATAGAAGCAAAACTTTATTTACAAAGACTAAATGGACAGTTTATTTTCAGAAGTTATAATTTTAAAAGAACTCCAAGGTGAATTGTTAAACAACATAGGTTTTACGCAAAGGTCCACTGCAGCAAAATGACAATTTATTAAAAAAAAATGTCCTGACGAATTTGTTTGTTAAAAAAAAAATGCTATATACTCTCTGTTCCCGCCACTTCTGCATTAACTGAGAGTCTTTTCGATCATGAATGTGAAGTGGCGGGAAGAGAGAATCTGTTTCACTCTTCCCGCCTTCATTGAAATGAATTAAAAACGAGCTCTTGATTTATATAAATTTTGACATAAAATGTTTGGAGTCATACAATTATTTTAAAAACAATGAAAAATTGTTATGTGCTGCAAAAAGTACAAAAAATACGTTTTAAAAAATATTAAATAAATACTCTTTTTTGGAAGTCCGTACTCTATATTTACCTCGTTTGAAATCAGAAATACTCTATCTATTCTAATAAAAGTTGGCAACCCTACCCGTGACAGCTACTGAGAACTTCGTGATGAGAAAAACCAATAACACTTTGCCCGACCTGGAAATCGGACAGGACCTCATCCTCATGCACAGCCAGCCAGCCAGCATTTGCGACTGATAAATACTGATACTAGACCAAATTCAATCAATAATTAATTCAATAAATAGGTAGGTATTTAGCAGTGATTCAGTTCGAATCAGTGAAACAACACATGATAATAAGTAGTAAGTACATAGATGACGTATGTACATACGTCATCTATGTACTTACTACTTATTAGTACGTATATAGTGTGAAGACGACCTTGAAGACTCTAAAAATAAACAATCTATACTTACACATAAGTAAATAAAACTTTAGTGTCTGTAGGTACGTTATTGCAAAATAATAGTTTTCCATGGGACTTTTACCGATAACTGGCGTTTAAGGAATAACTTAGGCTATTTTTTTATTTTAGAAAAAGAATTACTTAGGCCCCCAGCACCAGCACACGGCATATTTTATATTAACGGGCAGACGACGCGCAGATGAAAGGCGTATTATACGCGCTTCAAACGAGAATTGAACGCAACCTTGTACCTAACGCAAACGCTCGTCTACTGCGCGTAGATATAGATACAGCGATCTCACAGATCCTTTGTACGCACTTCAAACGAGTTTCAAACGCGCTCTACACGCGCGTTCTATCAGTGACCGACCCATAGTCACACTAAACCACCACACCAGTGTGACTATGGCCACCTATGGCTAATTTTATTTATCCGTAGTCACACTGGTGTGACTACGGATAATTTAACCTGATCCGTAGTCACACTGGTGTGACTGCGGCTGATCCGTGGTCACACTGGTGTGACTACGGATAATTTAACCTGATCCGTAGTCACACCCGGATGAATAACCAAAATTATAGGCTGTTGCTAGTCGTCCGCTAAGTGGATGAATCACCGTCTCGCGACAGTATCCTTTATGGGCGGCATGGGCACCGGGCCGTAGGCCGACGAAGGAGGCCGGCGGAGGCCCGGCACTTCGGGGACAGAAGATATTAGTGTTATTTAATATGCGAGCGAAGCGAGCGCGCGTCATGGAGTACATGCGTTGCATGTATGAGTGACGTGACCAAAAGCTACGATACTCGTGTGACTACGGTTCAGCCGTAGTCACACCAGTGTGACTACGGATCAGCCGTAGTCACACCAGTGTGACTACGGATAAATATAATTAACCATAGTCACACTGGTGTGGTAGTATAGTGTGACTATGGGTCGGTCATGGTTCTATCGCGTTGGAATCTATGAAAATGTAAAATCGGCATGATCTACGTTGCAGACGTTCGAACTACGTGCGGACGCGTGTTTCAGTAACGCGCGTCGTCTGCGCGTTTAAAATACGCCGTGTGCTCAGCATTAGGTTTCGTGCAAAAAAAAAATAAGCCCTTCATATAAGGTGTTTTTTTATATATCCCATAACTCTAGGGTATGTATGAGACCATTATAAGTATCAAACGAATACTGGCTTAAAAGAATTCGACAAAGTCACGAATGTGTAACACCCTTACGTAAATGTGATTGGTCTAAATGAAAATGTGTTACATTATAAAACTTAGATACCTTAAAACGGGTGCGGGGCAGTGGTCCAACTGCTCTGTCCTATTAGTTGGACCATGGGTCTTTACTAGGGGCAGTTGTCCAACTTTAAAAATAGTTGGACCACAGCACCTTTTGAGAGTTCCGTGGTCCAATTCATTTAAAAATAAGTTACCTACCCTAAAAGGACTGAATTTGATAGTTCATTAATTTAATCCCAATCGATCAAACTATCAGGAGAACAGAAACATTAGGAGGTATTGGAAATTGGAATCTTAAAATCAAATCTATATTATGCCTTTCTAATACCATGCAGTTTTTTTTTTTTTGGAGATGAGAAACAAGGACAGTAAAGTCCCACAAAGTAGCAGGTGTCCAAAAATATATAGGAGGTAATAGAACCATTATAGAACCTGATTTAACAATTTTATTTTTCCTTTTTTTTTTATTAGTTTTCGTCATGCGTACTTCTATATCAGTGAAGTTCTATAATGGTTCTGGTTTAGCCCAGAAATATATAGGAGGTACTCCTATATTTATTTATTTATTTACTATGGAAGACTTACAGCTAAGACAAATAGATTAATAAATAGTATGTGAGACTGACAGCCAATTAAAAGTCCTCACTTCTAAAATACTCCTATAATTATATTGCACACAAGATGCAGTTGAGGTTTTTAGTGTTGGTAAGTTATTTTTAAATGAATTGGACCACGGAACTCTCAAAAGGTGCTGTGGTCCAACTATTTTTAAAGTTGGACAACTGCCCCTAGTAAAGACCCATGGTCCAACTAGTTGGACAGAGCAGTTGGACCACTGCCCCGCACCCCTTAAAACCACAATATAAATATGGACAGTACGGAAACTGCCTACAAACGCTCGAAACCGCACACTCACACAAAAATGCGCATCGACAGGGCCAGCTAGATGACTCTGCAGTGCTCTCAGTTGTGCGTGCCGCGCCGAGACGAGTAGTTAGTTTACGTAAAAGTTTTTTTTGAAATATCCTCCAATCTTTTTTAAAATGCCGGGAAGGTATTGCGCGGTATACGGGTGTTTGAACTCGGCTTCATCAAAATTGGAGATATCGTATTTTAAACTTCCTACTAATTTTGAAAGCTAAGAATGATTTATTGTTATCGAATTATACTGAACTAGCTGATGCCCGCGGCTTCACCCGCGTGGAAGTCGTTCAAATTATATACTAAAACCTTCCTCTTGAATCACTCTATCTATTAAAAAAAACGGCATCAAAATCCGTTGCGTAGTTTTAAATATTTAAGCATACAGACAAACAAACAGACAAAAATAGCGACTTTGTTTTATACTATGTAAGGATTATACCTACCTATTATGTCCTTGTCATTTCATCATCATTTCAGCCAAAAGACGTCCACTGCTGGACATAGGCCTCCCCCAGGCATTTTTGGGGGGGATTTGCCATAATCGCCACGCTTGGCAGGCGGGTTGGCGATCGCAGTATGGTTGTAACAAAGACACAGAGAACGCTGCTGCCCATTCTCTGGTACATCCCTTAGTCGCCTCTTACGACACCCACGGGAAGATATGGGATGGTGCTATTCTTTACGTCCGACACCACACGGAACGTGTCCACCACATGTCCTTGTGATCGATCATAATGAAATCGTGAACTTATTTGTAAATCGTTGTTTAAGTTTTGAGAGTATTTAAAGCTGTTAGTGGTAACAAAAAGTAAATCCAAGATGGCGGTTGTAATAATAATTATGAATTGTTTTGATACGGGTGTCGTTTTTGTGGTTTTCCGAGAGGTGTCAAAATGTAAATCCAAGATGGTGGCTGCAATAAATTATCAACTTTTTGGTCATGGGTGTCGTTTTCATGGTTTTTGAGAGTGTTGAAGCCGATAGTGCTGTCAAAATGTGAATCCAAGATGGCGGCTGAAAATTATTGACATTTTCGTCATGGGTGTCGTTTTCATGGTTTTTGGGGGTGTTGAAGCCGATAGTGCTTTCAAAATGTGAATCCAAGATGGCGGCTGAAAATTATTGACATTTTCGTCATGGGTGTCGTTTTCATGGTTTTCGAGGGTGTTGAAGCCGATAGTGCTGTCAAAATGTAAATACAAGATGGCGGCTAAAAATTATTGACTTTTTCGCCATGGGTGTCGTTTTCATGGTTCCGTAAGATAACCTATTTAAATATACAATTTAAAAAGGTTAGTAGTAAGCTAGTTATTTCAATTCGATTCATTGATCACAACAGAATAAAAATATTTAATAAAAAAAAACAATATCATCAACATTAAAAGGGACAACCCTATTGGCTTCAATGGAGCGTAGGTAGCTATCGCATCAACTAGGCTTAGTTTCGGTACTGTCCATATTTATACTGTGTTAAAACTATGCAATTCTTAAGGACTTTTTTATTCTTGTTTCTACTTACTTAAAGAATATTAAAAAAACACGTTATATACCTACTTATAGTAATAACTTTACAGTAATTTCAAGCCAATGAAGGTCACAGGTAACAACTAGTTTATTTAAAATTAAAATCTGGTGCCTCCTTAAACTGATTAATATTTCGTTCACGTTTTTAAAAGTATAAAAAACAGCTACGCACCGGTCTGTTTGTATGTAGTTTCCTCGAACAGAATTAAACATTATTAACGGTAAGATGTGTGAACATGTGTAAAACATAATCATAAAATACATTTAATCTCAAGGCAATTGAGTGATTAAATGACAAAGTAGCTTTTAACAGCCTGTTTATATAGAGAAAACCTGTGGAGAAAACAGTTATGAAAATAAATTATGATAGCATTTGTTACAATTTTATTTATACCCTCGTGCCACACAAGTCCACATCGTCTTAAAAAATCCCACGATATTTATTTATTTTATTTTATTTATTCATTGATTAGCACATACATTTGTTGTAACAGGTAGGTAAGACCCAAGCTAAAAAAAGTAGTCATACATTATTAATAGTTCAGTCCCAAGTAAAGGGTCTGGGTTAGAAGTACAAGTTACACAGTGGACAACACACTTAGTGTCACCCTCTGGAATTCCGCCAAAGAACAAGTAAATATATCCAAACGCCGAGACACACTATTTAGTGTTCTCATTGCACGAATCACAGGACTCTAAACAGCTATTGAACTTGTGTGAATTATAAATATTATAATGCAACTACTTTACAAATAAAACTACTCGCATCATCGCATGCAACTATGTCGCATACTGTCGCCAACAACTAAGTAAGTTTGAGTAAATATACAGTAATTTGTGGCACTCTAAAGAGGGTCCATATTGGCTCACCAAAAGTTCTTTACCCGAAATTGTTCTTCCTAACGATTTGTAATCCGAATGATCACTCTTCCTAAAATTTTTCATCCTAAAGTTTTCATTCATACTATTCGTAGTGCTACCAGCGATGCTCATAACACTCATGTTTCCGAAAATTGTAATTCATAATATCATTATTGTAAATATATTTAAACTCCTACTGTTTTTTATCTTAACGCTTTTATTCCTAAACATAATTACCATAATATTTTCACTCATACAACTGTTCAGAATGATTAAAGGTCGTTTCACTGATTTTTGTCTTAAATGAATGAAATTCAGGTCAGAGTGTCGTCTTGGGGGCACTATGAAAAAAATACTTAGAAAAATTTAACGACCAATTTCGAGGTAGCGCTCGCCGGCCGCTGCCGCGGCACCGCTCGCTTCGCTCGCTCGGCTCGCGCGTAGTTGGTCACAGTTCTAACCTAACCTATGGATATCTTTGCATAGTATATAAGGTCCCATTAAAACAGGTGGACAAATTTGTGTTCAGTATGTCTAACCAAAGATATCTAAACAAAAAAACCACTAAATAAAGTGTTTTTTTTTACTTAAAATAATAAATTGCCGGCACTCTAGAACAAACTCATCCTTTATGAGTAGGTACTTAAACGCGTTTTTCTTATTATTATTATTTACCATCGTCCTTATTTTGGTGGTCTGAATTATTTCAAAAATTTTGTCCACCTTTTTTAATGGGACCTTATATAATACTGATTATTATGAATAAAAAGAAATCTAAACAAAAAAGATATATTATGACTTTGTATAATAGTGTAAAAGATGGTTATGTTGAGAAAATATAGGAAAACAAATAAAAGTATAAGATGTTTATTGCTACAGACATTATGAAGTTGAATGCTTCGGATTATAGTCCTCTTCACCGTATCCGGCGACAGCGACCCAGACTACTTGTCTTCTCTTTCGTGAGCCCTCTGATGACTAGCAAAACCAAACTTGGTCTTGAATACCCGGTCACATCGTGAACAGAAGAGCTGATGATCATCGTTGTACGTGTACATATAGGAAGGTTTTGGGCGACTTTTGCGTATCTGTCGCTTCTTGTCCAGGCCTTCAAGACGATTTGCCTCAAAGATTTGAATTGCTTCGTGGTTTGAGGCGCGCCATCTTTCTCGGTTTCGAGCAAGCTCCTGCCACCGATCAACGGGTATGCCACAGGTCTTAAGGTGACGTTTGAGGACATCCTTGTAGCGTAAGTATTGGCCACCCTGTGCTCGTTTTCCTTGGGCGAGCTCTGAGTAGAAAGCGGTTTTAGGCAGTCTACTGGTATCCATGCGCTGTATATGACCACACCATCTCAGTTGGATCTTAATCAAAAGCGCCTCCATGCCCATCATTCCAGTGCGTCTTAACACCTCCGTGTTAGGGACGTGATCCTGCCATTTTATGCGGAGGATGGACCGAAGACACCGAAGATGGAAAGTGTCAAGCCTTTTAATGTCACTTCTATAGAGACACCAGGTTTCCGCGGCGTAGGTGAGTATCGGTAAAACTAAGGCCTTGTAAACGCATATTTTTGTTTGCAGTTTCAGGTCATGAGAGGTCCACACACGCTTGTGAAGCTTCCCAAAGGCGGCGGCTGCTCTAGCAATCCGTGTTGGAATTTCAGACGTCAGTCTATTGTCGTTGGAGACTTGACTTCCGAGATATTTAAAATGCGGTACTTCTTCCAATGATTCAGAGTGCAACTTAACGGTTGGGCTGATCTCGTCACATCCCCTTGGTGGTTGCTTTAGAACTTGGGTTTTCTTTACGCTAATTACTAGTCCAAATCTAGAACAGGAGGCCTGAAGATTATTAATATAGTCCTGGAGAGTTTCTACACGGTCAGCCAAAAGGCACACGTCATCAGCATAGAGTGCGTCAAGCACGGGAACCCTAGACGTCTTAGTCTTTGCCCTGAAGCGCGAGATGTCGAAGACACTTTTATCAGTGCGGACATTAAGTTCAATCTGTCCAACACTATGCTGTAGTGCATCATTCAGCACAGCCGAGAAGTAGAGTGCAAATAACGTGGGAGCCATGACACAGCCTTGCTTCACACCGCTGGTTACATTAATTAGGTCTGAGAAATCGTTTTCATGTTGAACACGCGCCGTCATACCATCGTGAAACTGACGAACCATGCTGACGAATTTTTCAGGACATCCAGCTTTTTTCAACACTACCCAAAGAGCAGCGCGCGGCACGCGGTCAAAGGCCTTTTCTAAGTCAACGAAACACATGTACAGAGGACGGTTTTGTTCAAGGCTTTTCTCCTGAATTTGTTTCACTATGAAAATGCCGTCAACAGTTCCTCTGCCAGGTCTAAAGCCACACTGCGTCTCTGGAAGTATCTGTTCCGCAAGGTTTGCTAAGCGGCGATTGATGATATGAGCCAGTACCTTTCCAGCAGAAGACAGAAGAGAGATGCCTCTGTAAGAACCACAGTCCGATAACTCACCTTTACCCTTATAAATTTTACAAATGGAGGCATTCCTCCAGTCTTGAGGTACAATTTCAGCTGCCCATACCCTGAGCACTAAGTTGAAGAGCCTACTTTGTATTTGTGGACCACCATATTTGTATACCTCTGATGGTAATCCATCAGCCCCTGGTGTTTTAGCGTTCTTCAATCTTTTGATTGCTGACATGAATTCATCAAAGGTTGGTGGATCAGCTAAGTCTTCCTTAACGGGACGGCACTCAAGATTTTCAATGTATGGTAAATCAGTTGTCTGTGAGCAGGGATTCAGGACGTCATTGAAATGTTCAGCCCACCTATCTAGGATTTGCTTATGATCTGTCAGTTTACAGTCCCTGTCACGAGTATATATTGGTGCCGTTTTTCTCGATTTAGGTCCGAAAATCGTTTTCAAGCCTTCGAAAAATCTGCCCGTTTGGTTTGTGTCAGCACAGAGTTGCAGGTCTTTTGCTCTATCCAGCCACCATTGATTTTTTAGGTCACGAATCTTAGTCTTCAGTTCGCGCTGAATGGATCTTCGTCTATCGGTGTTTGATAGAGATCTAAGTTCTAGTCTGTGACTCTCAAGCAATGTTCGGATTTCCTCGTCTGAGTCATCGAACCAGTCCTGGTTTTTCTTCTGTGGTTTTGGTATGGTACATGATACGCTATCATGAAGGTGTTTGGCATATGAACACCACGCTTCATCAACATTTTCTGTAGCATCCTCTGCCCTGGCGCCGAAGCAATTATCCAGCTCCCGCCTGAGTTTTTCAGAGTGCACCAGTGGAGCAACACAAATTTTCACCGGTTTCTTATGTTCTGCGCGTCGAGGAGGTTTTACTTTCAGACGCATCTTCGATCGAATAAGTCGATGATCTGACCAGCACTCTGCACCCCGCATAGCTCTTGTTATCAAGACGTCATTCAGGTCTTTTTTGCGTACAATAATGTAATCAAGAAGGTGCCAGTGCTTGGATCTAGGGTGCATCCATGAGGTCCTATATTTTGCTGCTAGACGAAAGAAGGTATTAGTCAGGCACAGGTCAAACTCTGCGCAAAGAGTGAGGAGCTCCAAGCCATTAGCATTGCAGTTCCCAACTCCATGCCGACCAAGGACACCACGCCATGCTTCATGATCAGCACCAACTCGTGCATTAAAGTCACCCAAAAGGGCAATTTTGTCTTGAGGTGGAATTCCTGTAAGAACGCAGGATAGGTCCCGATAGAATTTTGCTTTATCATCATCATTTGCTGTTAAAGTTGGTGCGTAGATACTGATGAGGTGGATATACTTATTATCGTTAACGGGCAAGCGTAAGGTCATTATGCGATCGTTTATTCCTTTTGGAAGTTGTGTTAGGGATGCCGCAATTTTGTTACGCACTGCGAAGCCAACACCGCTAGCCGCTCGTTGTTCTGCTGGCTTTCCAATCCAATAGTACGTATATCCACCCACCCGCTCGCAAAGATTTCCACTACCACTAAGATGGGTCTCACTTATAGCCGCGATATCCACATTGTATCTTGAGAGTTCCCTTGCCACGATGGCAGTCTTCCTCTCGGGACACAGGTTGGAGTCATCATCCAAGAGCGTACGTACATTCCATGCTCCTATTATAAAGTTTTTTGAGGCATTCTTATTATGTTTCTTGCGACCGCAAAGAAGGTTGGTGATCAGATGACTGCGGTTTGCCACCTGATTTGAAAGAGAGACGGACTATGTTTAGGCCACCTTTTCTAGGCCCCTCCCCGGATTGGGGAAAGCAGAGCGATCCTAAATAGGGCTGCTTTGTCGTCAGTCGTGCTGCCGAACCTGTCCTCCCG
Organism: Diarsia dahlii; assembly: GCA_949775195.1. Lineage (NCBI taxonomy): Eukaryota > Metazoa > Arthropoda > Insecta > Lepidoptera > Noctuidae > Diarsia > Diarsia dahlii. The sequence continues at coordinate 14,222,060 of OX459189.1, forward strand.
CCTCAGTCAAGTCCAGGAGCGACCACTCTCCACTGACCGCCTACGTGCCGAGTCCCAGCTAAGGCCGATGATCCACCAAGACTCGACCCCACCACCAGTCCACGATCGCCGCAGGGCTTTTATGTCTCATAATCCTTAAAAACATAACCTGAGTCATCCGCGCGTGAGTATATTTAAGTGAATAAGCAGTTGCGCTGGTGCAGATCCACTCTCTCGTTCACAGGGTCCAGATGCCGATGGACCGGTTAACCGGTACGACCGACAGGAAGCTGAGAATGCAGGAGGTTGGCCGCATATCAATATAGAGATTTGACGTGCGCCCTTTGAGGCACTCCACCGTGTGCCTTGCTTCATCGCCACAGAAGCCGGATTTGATTGCCTATCGACATTACCCGCCCACTGTACCGATGAGGTCTATTGCAGAGCCGAATTGGAAGACTCTTCCTTCACCCCCGCAAGAGACGTGCCTCTTCCGCCTTTATTGCCGTACCGTTAGTTTCTAACTCCGCCAACGAAGCCGTTGAGGTCTTCACCCGTAACCCTGGGCAAGGGATCCACGTTATACCCCGCAGAGCTGGGTCCCCATCCGAACTTCGCCACCTGCTTGCCCTGGCCTACTAGGACAAGTGGTGCCCACCCCCGCGACTAGGACGCGCCGGACAGGAATTACTCCGATGGAATCATAAAGAAGGAGACTCTAGATACCTCGGAGCCGGGCTAATGATCTCGTTTGGTCCGAGATCAAAGGCAAACGGATTCAATTCAACGGCTTCGGATTATTCAAGCATTAGAGGCAGAGTAGTTAGGAATTGTGATTGTTAGGATGAAAAATGTTAGGAAGAACATTTTCGGATTTCCAATTATCGGAGTTGAAAAAGGTGAACTTTGGCGCACCTCTATAGAGATTATGATAGAACAGAAGATATCATGCTTAAGAATGTGGTTTATTGTGTTTTGAACAATTCTTGTGAAAAACAGCTACCACTAAGTATGCATTCTGTAAACAAAACCAAGTTGTAAACGATTTATGTGAAAGGCACACATCATGTTTGCACAGACTTGAATGATGCACGTCAATTTCAAGACTGTTAAAATAAAATCAGTGTACTGTTTCGTAACTGTGACATTAATGTTCGTGATATTTTATTTAAATAACACTAGCTATTTAAAGAAAACCGAAGAGGAAATACCAACTGTTACAAACAGGCCATTCCACGAAACAACAACTGAAGGTATGAAAGTATACACCGTTAGACCAAGATCTAAAACCAAATATATCTTGCTTTGGACTAACCCTAATACATATCCATTTGTTTACTTTGGGGAAGGGAACAGTATTTTCACAAAGAAGAAATGTGAATATACTAATTGTTATGTTACTAGTAACAGACAACTATTACGAGACTACACAGAATACGACATTATTGCATTTAGCGGGCCTCAACTAGTAGAAGTAGTTAGTAGTGACGACCTACCAAAACTGAGAACTTTTCGACAAAAATATGTGTACGCAAATATTGAAGCTGCAGCTAACTATCCGATTTGCAAAGATAATTGGGATAATTTCTTTAACTGGACATGGACGTATAAACTGAATTCTGATGCTATCTGGGGGTATATCGCCATAATGGACACGAACAATAACGTCATTGGACCCAGAGCCGACATGGAATGGTGGAGCGTGGACGATATGACCCCAATCAATGCCGCTTTGAGAAAGAAACTGGAGTCCAAAAGCAAAGCAGGGGCTTGGTTTGTTTCAAACTGTTACACACTAAGTAAAAGAGAAGAATTTGTAAATGAAGTTCAAACTTACTTGGCTGATTACAATTTAAAAATTGATGTGTACGGCTCATGTGGCTCTTTCCAATGTCCAAAATCTATAATGCCTCGATGTCTCGAGGAGGTGGAAAAGAACTATTATTTTTATTTTGCTTTTGAGAATGCTATAAGCGAGGACTATGTTACGGAAAAGATTTTGTACGCACTTGATCATTATACCGTACCCGTAGTGTACGGTGGTGCTGATTATTCAAGGCGAGTACAACTATGAAATACCTGTTCTACTTAAATAAGATTTACCTTTGTAAAAGAAAACACTAAAATACTAAATGAACAGTCGTGGCCAATTAATTATATTTTATGTTATCTTTCAGGTATTTGCCACCTGGTTCGTACCTGAATGCTTATGAATTAGGAGCAAAAAATTTAGCCAGGGAGATAAACGACATCTTGGAAAACCGTGAAATATATTATAGATATTTTAGATGGCGGCAGTACTATACAATTCGTCGCAGGCATGAGGACCCGCGAACTGATGAGTATTGCCGGTTCTGTGCCATGGCGAATGACGAAGATCTGATGACAAAACAAACTATCTATAAAAACTTAAGTTCTTGGTGGACTCCTGCCGGGATGTGCGGCAAAAATTAGTTGCCAACGCTAAATCTAAAAAGTTGTCGAACAATGTCCCGCTATAGTTTTCTAAGACTATTTTTTTTCCATCACAAACATTAATTTAAAATATTCAATTTTGGAGAGATACTAAATAATCCTTAGAAATCAATATCAGCTTTAGTGTTAAATCAAATTAATCGTCTCTGTGTAGTTGTCTAACAATCGTATATTATATACTTGAAGATCGTTCTTTTATCACGTGAGGTTCTATTCTAATAGAGGTAGCAGGGAGTCACATTACACATTATAAATTACTATTTAACACGCTCTTGACAATCGCGGTATATTCTCGTGAGATGAAACAGTGAATTTATTGTGTTGCAAGTTTTACCAATAAATACTAAATCAAATTACTTAAAAATGGCCTAAAAACCTCACGTGATTACAGGATGGCCCTTTACTCTTCGTAAAAACAAACTAATTATATTATTTTTTTTTTTACTAGCCTGTCTTGTCCCACTGCTGGGCAAAGGCCTCCCCCATTTCCTTCCATCTTTCCCGATGTTTTGCCTTCTCTGGCCAATCTGTAAGGAATGAGTCTAAATCGTCACGCCAGCGTTTCTTGGGCCTGCCTCGGCGACGACGAGCGTCCTCAGGCACCCACTCTGTGACGATTCTGGCCCATCTGTCTTGACCCATCCTGGTAATGTGACCCGTAAACTAATTATTACGCAATGATATTCTGGGTGATGTCAAAAATAAAAATATTAAGTACTTAAATATATATTTGTTTACAAATTAAATGTTCTATAGTTCGTCCCGAAACCTGCGGTTGCGCACATTGTACCACAAAGGCAGGGTGCCCCAGTACCGCGAGCGAGACGCGAGGCCGCTCTTCATCGTCGATTCACTTGCTATTTCAAGGTACTCCATTTCGCAACCCGCTGTCGCTGGATCCCATTTCAGTGGTACGGGAACGGGTTTATTGGGGTTTCTGAAAATATCATAAATAACAGCTTACGAAATAGCGAAATAGCGCGTCATAGCCACGCCCGACGCCATTTATGTGTGGCCTGCGCTTTAGGTGGCAGTACCTAATAAAGCTCTATGCTGTGATATTATTTCATCTCAGCCAATAAATTACTTCCCGAGACGGGCACAAACAAAGAGGGGCCTTTACCTAGCCGTCGGTGACTCCGGGGCTATGGTACATGGATAATGATGATGAAACTTCCTTCTCCAGTAAAATCATCATCTGCCCAGCCTTTTCCCAACTGTGTTGGGGTCGGTTTCCAGTCTAACCGGATTCCGCTGAATACCAGTATTTTACATGTAGCGACTGCCAGTTAATACTAGGTAATACGATACCCTTTGGTAAGACTGGTAGTCAGACTTTCAGGTCACTGACTACCTGTAACGACTGCGAAAGATCTATATATGGCAGCCTGGCCCAACAGCTTAACGTGTTTTCCGAGGCACGGAGGAAACTCGGTACGCAATGGGCGCGGTCACCCATCCACTCACCAACCTAGGTAAGTGCGGTTTAACCTTAAGATCGACCCGAGTGGCAGTTATAATTAGGCCACTACTACAGTAAAAATAAATGATAATTATGATAGGTATTAATTAAGTTACTCAGAAATTAGAGATTTGTGTTCGGTGTGAGTCTAAATAAAGATTTAGGTACCCAGTAGTAGCAAAGTTAGTAAACAGCGTAACGATAGTTTCGCTGATCTTGAGATCTTCTGGAGAAATAGGTTTGTCAAGGAACCCGATCGGGAATAGATGCATCAGATCGTCGGCGTGACATACACCTGAAATTTAGAAATAAGGTTTTACATAAAATAATTGCGGTAAACTTGCACGGTATGTTATCCTTTGATGTTCTTTGACTCATCGTCCCCTTAAGATTCGGTTGAGCGGGCTGTAGAGGCGGTTAGCTTGGAGTTCTGGTCTTGTGGTATATGGAGTATAGGTAACATGTTATTAATATTAAGATATAGTCATAGTCAACCTCTGTGTTAAATAAGTGTGTTTAGTTATAAGTTAAAGTATCGTGTGATTGTTGATAAACTACCAACAAGATGTTACATGTACCTAAATAAAAAAAATGTTAAGGGAGCTACATCTGCCAACAAACTGTTTTACAGTTTGGCAGAAGTAATAGGCTATGTAACACATTATGTAACTATGAATAAACGATTTTTAATTTTTTTTTTTAAACGGGTTCTACTATTTATTTAATAAAGTTGCTAACCTGGCTTATTTGTTAGCACTCCTATCTATGAGAGAATGGGCTGTTTCCCAACAGTGGGAACATTATTGGCTGCAGATTTATTATGTTATTCTATCAAATCCTCAACCAAATTCTGATTTTATATTAACGTGATTCTGTACAATTCAATTGACACTTGCTTACTACACATTACCATAAACTAAGAATACTTGATGCTGCTGATGGCTGATTATGATGATGATGATGATGTTGATGATGAAGTATACTTTACTGGTACTCACCGTAATTTCCTTCGGGATCACCGAATATTTGCGAGAAGCTGTTAGAGGCTCTGTAAGCCAGTTCATACAAATAAACTGGATTTCTCGTGTAGTTAAACACTAGTTCAATGGCTTCTAAGGCTGGGTATGCGAAATACGAGTCGGTGTAAATCTGCAAATTAATTTAAAATAGTTAGAATCTACCTATACTTATCTATACTATATACTTATATACTTAATATACTTATAATAATATTATAAAGAGGTAAAGTTTGTGTGTTTGTATATTTGTTAAATTGTAAGGGGTAATCTCGGGATCTACTGAACCGATTTTTAAAATTCTTTCACCAATAGAAAGCCACATTACTGCTGAGTGTCATAGGCTATCCCTGTATTCCCACGGGAACGGGATCTACGCGGATGAAACCGCGGGACGTCCGCTAGTTTAAAATATTTGTCACGATCAGATCTTGTTTGCGGGGTGAACATGGCCAGAGATTGCACAGGAAAGAGGTACTTCTATAAGGAGAAATGGGTACTTTTATCCAGTATTGGGATACTTACTAAATAAGTATATGGGTACGTCATTCAAAGATTTACCGTTGACAAGTATCAAGCAATAAGTGCGACAGTCATTTAGGTAATATATCTCCTTACTTTAATAATTATAATACAGCCAGCAGCCGTGGAAAATTGTATCAGTGAGTCTAGAGGTCGTTTTTAAGGTTATGTAACAAAGAAAACCTGACTAGGTTTTCTTTGTGACAAAATCACGTTCATGAAAGTTAACTTTAATCTGTATTAAAAAAATGTTTTTTTTTTTATATTTTGGTTCTGGTTCACTACACTACTTTAGTTTTATGCCGTACAGGCTGATGTTTTAAGAAAGAAAGGGTAGTATTTCGAAGTTTCGTAGGGAACCCGTTTTTTTAGTACTGTATGCTATGACATTTTTACATCAAAATTCGTCGTGCTAATACCATAATTGATTTCAACATCATTATGTGTCAGACAAAGTTTAGGTTTAGTACTAAAATACTTACATCGAGGATTCCTCGCTGTGTTGCCTCAAGGTCATTTTCTTTCAGGTATTTTTGCCGTATGCTCTCAGTAATTTCTTCAACGTACGGTGAATTCTCATAGTAAAATGTCACCGGCGCGATAGTATCAAAAGCTGATATAAATTCTTCATATCTAGACGTATTTGCTGTGATCCCTAAAAAAGACAAACTTATAGTAAGTAAATAACATTTATTTCCTATTCTTCAATAATTACAACTGAATTTATTAATGGATAACAACAGTCGTTTCGCTAAGTGGACATCTTTTTAAAACCAAAATGGCTGCCTCCCAAAGATGTGGGACTAGTTATTTTTTATGCATGCCCATGATGTGGCTATCAATAAAAGGGTTTGAAGGGTTTGAAGCGTCAAACCCTTCAAACCAAACAACCGTTGTTATCCATTAATAAATTCAGTTGTAATTATTTACCTAAACAAACATACAAACTTTGCAAGTTAAAACCTTGTAATAATAAAATAAAAATATTATTTACTAGCGGACGTCACGCGGTTTCACCCGCGTAGTTCCCGTTCCCGTGGAAATACATGGGGAAAACTAGCCTACGTCACCCGGGGATAGTGTAGCTTCCCAACGGTGAAATAATTTTTTTAAATCGGTCAAGTAGTTTTTAAGTTTATTCATTACAAACATACATACACACACACAAAAACAAATCTTTCCTCTTTATAATATTAGTGTGGATTAATGGTTTTCCGTAAACCGGATTTCTTATTTTAATTGTTACGTAATAATGGCTCAAATATCTCGAATATAAAAACAGTTATGCCATTACCACTTAAAAACATTGTTTTTCTCATTATAGTCGTGAGATGATACCTGTTACATAAAATAATGTAAAGATCGAGCTGGATTGCATGTTTCAAATGGCTTGTTCCATAATAACGAACCAGCTACAAAATACCATGTGGAATGTGTGCAGCCTTTGCTGGCTTTATCAGTATAATAAGAGTAAAAAGTCTTACAAACTGATTTCAAGCATCCCTCATCTTTGGTGAGGCCTGTCATCCATGGCACTGCTGGTACGTCAGGATTCTTTCGAGGACTTCTCTTCAAGAATGCTCCAGGGAGGTCTGGTTCAACAACCGCTTTGAATGGAGTCATTGGCTCATAGTCCCACTCCTAAAAATGCAAAAGGTCACATCATGCTAATTTTACATTATTTAAGACTTGATAGATGTGCTCTTAAAACAAAAACTATATTCACGATGATTAAAAACCACAGATGAAAAAGTATTACGGTATTGTTTAAAAGCGTAGGTATGTGTGCAGGTATAAAGTCAAAGTAGACGTACATAAAAACGAAACTCAGTGTTGATGATATCATAGCTGTCCTTGGTGCGTAGACATTTGATCATTTTTTCTGATGGCGACTGAGGGCAGTCCAAAAACTTAGCCAAGCGGAACGCGTTACGGAGAGCTTCACCAGGCGGCGCCTCTGCCCATGGCACTAGGGCAGTCCCCGACTCTGATATACCTTTGTGAAATAGTCCTGAAACCAAAGTGTATAATGTCTTATTAACCTAGGTATACTAAGGCTCTATTCCCGAAAAGAATCGAATCAAAACGTGTAGACGTTACGCGCTCAGTCATACCGCAAATCAAGCCGTATTACTTATACGTTCGTTTTGTGCGTTAATTATTTTATTGTTCATAAATCACACTAACACAACAAGTAGTCATTTCATTTGGTTCTTAGCAGTACACATACATAAGACACTACTCTAAGAGTAAACATTGTCCCCTCTTTAGCTATCACTTTCACACTTTCCACTCAGCCACAATAGTTGGAAGTTCTTTGAACTCCCACAATAGCGTCGATCCGGACGTAAATGTACGCGGCACCTTTTTAATAAACTAATCCAGTTGATTGATAGCACATAACTAAGATGTTATTAAAGCATATCAACCAGTCCGTCTATGTACTCTCACCACAATTACTGCTATTATTCTAGGAACCTCCATGAATTTTATTCTGATAGGTGAATTAAAATTGTTGAAAAATACAATAGTGTTTCGGAGGGCTAACCTCGGGTCCCTAGTACTTCTGGCTACAAAGCAACCACACTCCCTTGTCTTGTACAGTATCAAACTATATCTTAAAGTAGGTACTCATATTTTCACCGAACTGACTAGTGGCAGTGGAGTTCTCTTCAAGATCTACCCAACTACTACGGCTGAAGAGCGAAACCGAAATAAACGCGGGTTCGATTTTGCAAGACCACACAATTTTCGATTCAGGAATTAATGGATATCGTTCACGGTATTCGTTCAATGTATAATATAAATAAGGGTTTACCGGCACTAGTTTCCGATATCATGTGATAGTGCACACTGGCTCCACCAGCACTTTCCCCGAATATTGTGACGGAATTCTTGTCTCCACCAAAACTCTCTATGTTCTTCTGTATAAATCGAAGAGCTTCTTGCTGGTCCTTCAAACCGTTGTTGCCAGGACAGTGTTCATCTTGAGTAGACAGAAAACCTAATGGACCTGCAATAACAGCAAAATATTATTAATATTGCAGTTCAGAATCTTTGCAGATTCAAACTCTTTGAAAGGTTCGAACGAAATTTGGCATTAAAACGTAGTACAAAGTTTGAAATATTCACTAGTTACTAACCCAATCTGTAGTTGGTAGCTACTAATACCACATCTCTATCTAGTAGAAACTGAGGTCCATACATCTCCGTGGTGGCGTCCCCACACATCCATCCACCACCGTGCAAAAACACCATGACCGGTAAAAGTTTTTTGTCAACATCCTGCGCCAAACAAATAAAACATTACTTAATTGGCTTTACTACACATCAAACCAGGTTATTTCATAGTTTCAATTCATGTTTGTACAACTTGTATGACCAGAATCTGTGCGACCATCGTAAAAAATCTCAATGTTCGCGGCCTTTTAATTATGATCCGTTTTACTTGGTTGCCTTTGTCCTTCCCTCGTTTGGCAGACCATCACGAAGTTGAACAAATTATATAAGTATTGCAATACTCACATTTGTAGTAGTTGGTGTGTACACGTTCAGATACAAACAGTCTTCTTGTCCCACTATATCCTTTTGGCGAACGTAAGGGTTTTTCTGAACACATACAGGACTCACAGTGGTCGCATCTAACGTTTCTTGCCATGGTCCTATTGGAACAGGAGCCTGTAAAACAGTTTTATACATATGAACATGTACCTACTTTATTATCCTCCCGTCCGCTAATAAATCTCCAGGAGATTTATAACAATGGCTTTTTAATTGTTTAAATAATAAGGCGTATGAGCTCTTAAACTATACACGACTTAGGTCGTCCAAAACGCAGCAGCATATTTAGTTCTAGCATATACATTATTTCATTACCTACCGATGGCGACGCACTGCGAGGTTGCAATTGACGCAATTTGTTGCCTAATGTCCAGTTTCTTATCGACCTCCTCAAGGTGTGTGAACAAAAATATAAAAAAAAAACATTTAGTGATAAAGTCGCATCAACTAAAAAGCTTTAGATATTGCACATTTTCCGCGTGATTTTCAGCATTTTCCTCAAATAACTGCAACATCGCAGTTTTCCCTTGGGTATTTGAGCGGTTTTAAAAAAAAAACTGTAACACACTCACAGACGCATGCCTACGCATTTTTTATGTTACATTTCGGAATTCGCAAAGTATTGATAAACATAGTACTCGTAAATAAGAATAGCGATTATAGTTATTATTGTTGTTTGTTGTCGTTTTAAACGTATTTCTCTTCATTTATATAATGCCCAAACTGATGATTACGTGGGTTGATCTGTGTTTTTATTTGTAATTATTGCATTTTGTTTGGTGTTATTCAACTTCCTATTTACGTTTATCGTGATCGAGGGCGTCTTCTTTTGTAACTTGATCAAAAAGACAGCTGACAGGAGTACTTACCTGAGATATGTTTTTTTTTATAGTTTAAATTATTTGTTCCTAAGTAATCCCCTGATTTTCGTAGCGTAAAATTCTGACTGCGTAATTATAATATATTTATTTATTTCGATATGACCAAAGCCACAGTGCTACTAATAGTCCCTCTAGTTTGGCATGTCATTCTGATTTTATGGATAGTAAACGACGTTCGTTTATAACCTAACTTAGAAATTCAAAACTAAACGTTACTCTAAACACATGGAATATTACCTATGCTATTCATTCATCAAGCGAGACCATTTGGTGTAGCGGCCTTACATATCAACTATTTCAAAATAAAGAAACAATAGCAAAACAATAAATCAAACATAGTGTTTATCACGGGCACCTGTCGCGTCGTAGCAACTTATCTGATAATTTGATTAGAAACTAAATAATAAATGAATCAGGTAATCTCATTTCGCTGTGAAGTATATGAATTGTATGTACCTACCTTAAATCTTAGATCTCCAAGCGGCGGGACCGCGAACGGGATGGCGGTGAATGCTGATACTTGACGTCCTCCCCTGGTTTGCATATAGTACCCGGCTACTTCACCCAGCGGGGTCCGCACCACGGGCTGTTCCTCGCTGTTCACATCACTAGCATACGACGCCAATACTAAACTTATAGTTACGAAGGTCACTGTGGACCTCCACATATTTGTTAAGTCGTCAAATAAATGAAACCTGTTTGGCATGCGAGCATGCAGATGATCGTGCCGCTACGAAAGCAAACACGAAATGATAACAATCGCTGGTGTCTCAGGTTTTTATTATATAGCAATCCGTAGCTAATGAACTTACTTACACTGCTGTATCACGTTACGTTGTGGCCTGTGGCTTTTCCTATTCATTCTGAGACATTTCATTCTTAGGAAAACTCATGACTACGTACGTACCTAACGAACATTTTCCTTCCGATTAAATAAAACAGGTAAATCTTTGAAAACCCTACGATAGGTATTAAAATATTAATATTACGCAAGAACACCTTTGTTAAAGTGAGTTCAACATCTCGTGTAGACTAATAGAGTGGTCATGTAGGATATTTCCATAATAGCCAGGTACAGGTTGGAGCAGCGATAAATAACGATGGCTAACGATGGCATTAGCACACGTGGCCAATGACGGTTGTTATTACAATTAGTCTTCTACTGTGTTGTTTGTTTGTTTGTAGTAGCAGAGAGTAATTGGTGCTTGCCACCTACCTATTTCTGCCACCAAACAAAGTTGCTTTGTTCCAATACAGGAGAAACAGGGAGTTGTATTACACGCAAGTCGCACTTGATACATTTTGAAGAACTGTCTTTTGGATGGCACCACATCAACCTTGTGTCTGGTACCTATTGTAGATTCGCATCTGTTATAGACTTATAGTCGGCTATTCCGAAGCAAGCTCATAGTTCCTTTTATCGATTTTCATCCCGAAAAGCTTTACGATAAATAACAGTGATTAACACAAGAAGTCTTGATTTTATACATGGAGTCTTCTTTGTAAATCCAAGACTTATCTGATCTCTGTAAATGATAATGATATCTACAAGTTCAACAATCATGAACCTGCACAATAGATTAATCACTTATCAAAGAAGATCAAAAAGATATAATACATTACATCGACCAGCTGAAGGAAGCGAAAAACGGGTTGTTTGATCTAGAAGAAACCTAGTAGGTACCAGCTAGTAATAACTGGATAACTTAAATTCCTTAGTATTCTAACCTAAGTTGTGCATTGGATCAGCTAATAACGCTAATAACCCTAATAACCCATCTTCTTTTGGGTTTTTTCGCCGTGTAAGGTAAACAATTACCTAAGTATTTAATAATTTTAATCAAGCCAAAGATTAATCAGTTACCTTACACATTACGTGCACAGTACCTACAAACAACAATGCTATAAAAATAAGTAAAAGTGCTATTATCGGAGCAGCAGTCGGTTCTCACAATCGACAGCACAATACACTACGTTTTCAGTTGATGCCTAAGTAGGTATATTAACACCATCGATTTAATTATTGTTAGTTAACTCGGAAACCTCATAGCTGTGGAACGTTAGGAATTCATAAATCGACGGCTCCCACGCAAAAGGTCGGAACCCTATTTTTGACTAAAATCGTTTTTTTATGCCATTACAACCATCCTAAATAGTACTACGTATTACTAAAATCCAAATTTGAGATATTTAATGGATAATGGTTTTAACACTTAACCATGACTTAACGTCGCGCAAATAGTTCCGACGACGGTATGCTCCGGTCGATTGGACCGTGGCCAGCTAGAGCGCAGTTCCGACGGCGGAGTTTCGACGCATAACGTCAAAACGTTTATGTTACGACTATATGCGCTGTAATCAAAGGTTAACCGTGGTCAGTTACGACTTTATGCTACCCAACAATTGAATTCTAAGAGTCGTAACTTATACTTACGACCGTATGCGAGGTTTAAATATAACAATAAGTAAACGTATAAAGACGTATCACAGACATACGGCTTTATGTTCCGTAAAAAAAAGATACGATTTTTGCTTTTCAAATTATGGTTGAAAAATCATTAAAATTAACTTTATCCCTGCTTCGTTGGTCTAGCGACCGCGAGCATGACTGCCGGCCACGCGGTGTAGGGTTCAATTCCGGGATCGGGCAATGTTTTACTAGATTTTTCAATTTCGAAATTTTCATAACGTGACGTCTGGAATAGTGCCTAGTGTTTGGCAATAGGTATTACATTGGAACTAATAACTGGTTTAAAGTTTAAAGTAAGACGTTCGGGCAAACTTAAATACCAACAGTACAACCAGGTTCTTTTTTTTGGTGGGTGGGAAATCATCAAATGACTCCTCCCGCCGGGTAGAGCGGTAGGGAGTGTCAGACTTCTACTGACTAAAAACCATCAAGTTCCTTCTTAGCCCTTTGTGCCGAGGCCGCGGTAGTTCTTTCGAACAATCCGCAGCCCCGACAGGCGTCGGCCCTTGAGGGCCACTTCAAGGTTGTCTCCCTCTCACGTTCCGCTAAGTCCTTCGCAAGCATCACTGCATCGCAGAAGGAGGCGACGGCGTCCCATTCCCTCTTGCCCAGGACCATGGCTTGCACCAGGGCCGGATGCGAGAGGTCGCCGCCGCCGATTGCCGTTACGAGAACACGGCGGGGCTTCGCCCAAGCGGGGCAGACCTCCACGATGTGGCCCACCGTGTCCTCCGGCCGATCCTCGCAATGGTAGCATCCGGGCGTTTCCTCCCGCCGTCTGATTCGGTGCAGGTACCTCCTGAGCGTCCGGTGAGGACCTGCTTCAGACGGTAGGTGAGGGCGCCGTGGCACCTCTCCAGCCCTATGTTTTGTAGGGCTTTCATTTTCTATTGGGGATGAAGTTAGGGACAGGGAACATTGCAGCTGGATTATGTATTACTTAGGTAATACTTGGTATAAATAAAACTGTTTTCAATGCTTGTTGTACTATTGATTAAAGATTGCCCGAACATCGTCTTGTACCGATCCCACTGAATTTCAGCTTGAAATAGTTCCGGTGATTCTGAAAATACAAGTTTTCAATTACCTAGTTAAAAACTTTACGCAAGTAACAAATACTAATATATAGAGACTTAGAAAATAACATAAATTATGTAACATATAACATCACGGTTTTTATTTCCCAGAGTTTAGAGAGGTTAGAGATAGGATAACATTATAGTCCAGGTCCACCCACTTTAAGCCAGTAATTAGTTTCATTGTAATGCTTTTGTCACACAGTGGTACTGTTACTGAACAGAATAGTAGTGATTTCTCTGACTAATCATCAATTACTTTATACAAAATTATAAGAAGTTGATGATTTGTTATTTTGTCACAAATTTTCTAACTTCTATTATATTATGTTACGTACAAGAGTGTCCAATAGTTCATTATACTACACGTATTTTTTTATTAAGTTTAGAAGAACCACTGCACGTTTTAACTGTGTTTGTTTTTTTAAATAAAAGTTTATACTATCGTGAAGACTGAATAATGTTCCTATGATGAAAGTTATTGTAACTAGATTATGATGTGTTTTTACTCATCAAATACCTTATTACGACCCCCTTTTCAGAGAGATACAACGGTTTGCATGTCGCACGTGTTAAGATTGGTAGAATTTAATTATTACATTATTGTGTATTTTTTTTATTTACAATGTTGCCAACTATCAAAAATAAGTCATAGTAACTTTTGCGTATTAAAATTGTCATTAAAATCAATTAAAATGCTATTTAACCTGTTCGTTTTATCCATAAAAATAGTATTTAATTATCTACGAACATTTTTAATACTTTTAGTCTATACTTTATAGTTTGTTATTAGTTACAATCAATTCTCTGAACTATCGGTTGATATTCATACTTTATCCGATAGTCATAAAGATTACAAATAAAAACATAATATTATATTGCTAAATTAACTTAAGACGTTTTAAAATAGTTTCACTACATAGGATTTGCTAATTATTATTTATGTAATTAGTTATTTAGCTATAATGTATAACCATTTGCCATTGGTGTATTATGGCGGTAGTCGTTGAATTACTTTTTAAGATTGGACGGTTATAAAAGTAGAAGGACCGGCAATTCGGGTCAGTTACTCTGCAACTGTTAAAGGGTAAAGACAGACCCAAAGTAGTATATTGTGTATAGAAAGGCAAAAGGCAGAATTCGTACCACATACTTTTTTTGTTGTTTTGTGATAGAATTTGTACCACTTATTAAGTCAATTAATCCATTCATTTTCATGTAACATTAGTATTTTTAGAAGTCTGGATTCATTAATTATATCAATTAAAAGATTTAAGTAATTAAACGTAATATAATCTTAAACTAAACGTAGTTATGTTTTTAGAAGTTGCCATTTGTAAAATATCACGAGGTTCACAATGATAAATAATTATTTTAAATAGAAATAACAGTAAATATAATTAACCAATTACACATTATACCTTACAATGAATAATTATTGCATACAATCTTAATAATTAACTATTTAATGATAGGAATTATTTTCGACATCAATGTTTTTTTTATATTGGCAATTATTTTATTGACAGTATTTGACAGATTATGAAAATCACAGATTATTTAATGGGAAAATCTTTCCGAGTCTCTGTTCAGTTCTTTGCTGTTGTTTTGAATTCAAATTGTGGTTTGTAACTGCATCTGAGCAATTTAGCAAATTATCTGGCCATTTTTACGTTGAGTCCAGCTACTGCTCCTCCGTACTCTATCTAGTAATTTCGCGAAAGGACGCTTTATTAATTGTGCTGTGTGTGTACGTGCTTTTAATTAAAATGACGAGTTTGCAATGCATCAATTGCAACGTTCGCTTGTCCCGAATATGAAGGCACGCTTTATCGGATGAGAGTGAAGATCTCGTCAATACTATTCGGCTGTGGACATATCCTAGAGATGTAAGTAGTTTCAAACATAACATTTTGCGTACGAGTGTGCCAGTTACGAAGTGATAACTTTTACGTGTTAAAAAGTAGTTCTTACCATTTAAACTACACGATATCATACTAAAATAATATGTGTGTACAAAAACCAATCTAAACATTATTTGAAAAATATAACAAACACTATTGTGGTTGTTTACATATTTACAATTTGTCCTATATATTGTACAAACACATAAGTGATCGTTTTGCATGTATTGTTTACATGCCTAACACTTGGTTGCCTAACTTGGTTTGCCTAACACTGTTATAATAGTTATTACTCTGTTAGTATGACTGTTGAAGTGTCATAGTCATATAAAGCAATGTTGAGCCGTACACAAAATCACTTTTTTATTTCCAGATAACACCTGCTGACCATGTTTGCCATGCATGCTGGCAGCTAGCTAGTCATCCCCGTTTTCTGATAATATGCGAGGAGACGCACAGGCCATCAAAGTGTTTGTGTTGTATGTGGACGATCCATACTACGAATCAGTCAACGCAGGATTTTGATTGAAGGTGCAAATGAAGACGAACAAAGAATGGCTAACACAGTTACTACTTGGATCCAACCACGAGAGGTATAACAACACATACCTATTATAACTTTTATTGATTAGGTGTCTTGATTTGATGTGTGTTAAAACAATGTTAATTATTTCCCACTAATACCATGCATTTTTAAACGCAACTTTTTCTTTATTTATATTTTTTTATTTTAGCTTCGTTCTGAGGATGAAGCTTGTGTGCCGTGTTGGCTAAGAGCTAGAAGAACTAGGGTTGGTTCACCAAATGAAGATATTCAACCCATTGTACCTGATCATCTGGAGGGTGATCATTCTGATTTGATGTGTGCTGTATGTGGTCAGAGTCTATCCGACTCAACATCAGACCAAGAGTGGAATCCCGACAACACTGCTCGTTTGATGGAGCACCAGCAGGTATATGTATATGAAATATATTTATAGTAATTAGCTTATAATAATGTGTCATGCAAAGGGCAATTACTATTTTATGTTGCTAAATCTG
Organism: Diarsia dahlii; assembly: GCA_949775195.1. Taxonomy (NCBI): domain Eukaryota; kingdom Metazoa; phylum Arthropoda; class Insecta; order Lepidoptera; family Noctuidae; genus Diarsia; species Diarsia dahlii. The sequence goes on from OX459189.1 coordinate 14,238,447, forward strand.
GGACAATCATGATGGCTCTACTAACAACAAAAGGGTACTGGTTTTTCCATTGTCACATAGCCCTTCTCTCTATATTAACACAACATAGATATTTTTGGTAAAGATTTTCTGTAAGGTGAAAACCAAACATTTTATTTATTTATTTAAACTTCATGCACAAACGTGGTACATAGCGGACTTAATGCAACAAGGCATGGGTTTGGATTTTTATGTCAAGAACTATTCTGTAGCTTGGTCATGTTGGGCGCAATTTATGTCTGTCAGTGTTTAATTTGTGTTTCATCAATGTTATTTATTTACAGATGTCATCCATGCATGAAGTTTATGGAGTTTGCTGGGGCCAAGCTCGAGATTAATATTATTTATCCATGGAGGAATTAATATTATTTGCTTGTGGTATATAGGTACCAAATTCGCCAGGCTCATTCATATGTGGGTGAGCATTTTCGGTTTCATGGAGTATGAGTATCTATGTTAGAGATAACTCGAGAGAGAATACATGGCTTAGATGGAATAAACCCAATGTTGCTTCGTGCTAAAATAAAGTCCCACCATTCTTCTGCTAGAACTTATTTCGTTTTCATAGTTACAGAATCAAATATGAATGGTCGGGACGCAATCAAAAGTTATTGTTGTAATTGCATTGTAGGTTTAAGAAGTGGGATGCTGCTCACACGTTATGAGCATTATTTGGTACCTTAGTTACGCTCGCCATGAAGATATGACCCGACCTGCCCCTTGCTTAGATGAAGTAATATTAAGAAGTAATTAAGTAGGTAATATAAGAACAATAAAATAAATGTTAGATCCTACAAAAACAAAGTTGTTTTATTTAACCACACTCAAAACTCCATCAGCACTTCATCATTTATCATAATCATCATCAAACTATTGCAGACCGCTGCTGGACGCAGGTCTTTCCTAAAGCACCCTACTGAATTGGTACAATTCTAATGTCAATTTGCCAACTTAATGATAGGTAAGTAAAACACTACAAAGATAGCCAACTATCTAGAACATATTATTATCCCTTTTCACCAAAACAATGTTTATATGCCTACACGTAATACTTAATATTTATTGGGACATAACCTCAAAAATAAAACTGGTTATAACTTTTAGGTCCCAACTTCTAAAAATCTAAGAATTTTAAAAGGGCTTGCCTATTGTATTGACTACCAATTAAAACAAAAAATATCCCAAAACACGACATTTTATTAAGTGTACGAAACTCCCATACAACCCTGCCTTTCGCCTTTACATATTGTAACCTAGCTATGAAGATACCAAATGTATAAAAGCTGAAACCTATTGGTATTACAAAAAAGGATCCACAATGTTTATGTAAGTTAATCGATATTATGCTATGAATATTACTGATAACTATGTGTGAGAAATATGTACTATAATATGGTTTATATTGATTGTTGTTTATGTAAACTGATAACTTGCTGTAACTTGAGACAGTCCAAGACAATGTCAGGTTGTCTTTGCATAGGTAATACTTTAAAATATGTTCCCGTGGAGTTTCTTGTCCATTCTTCTCCACAAAGACTAGGGACCTAGCGAATGGAATCGAGTTTGATGTACATAGTTGACAAGACCAAAATAAATAAAATGAATAGTCTTGTCTTTTGTCCTTTTACTTCATAAAACCCCTGTTCCCAACACACCCTTTTAAAGAGACTTTCAAACACAGTAAATAACTAGTAATCATCCTGACACTCAAAGTTTATTAATTGGTGGATATTAATACATATACATATAGATTTACATTCAATTTCTAACATCAGAAGTGGGATAGTCTCTGGCTCTCTGATATAATTTCTAATGGTCTTCCTGTTTTATTTTCATGATCAATGCTGGAGCTGCTGCTGGTGTGATGATATAAGCTGTGACGATAGCTCACCGCCTCGACTAGGCTATGATCAGAACGTCGACAGCGCGTACTCCGACAGCGAGATTGAGAAGCTGCTGGAACCACTTGGAAGCCAGGCCATGGACTAAATCAAGCAGCATTACGAATTAGCTAATGTCGGTAAGGCCTTTAGAGGCTTTGCTTTATTTTTATTTAATTGTTCTCTAAAAACGTAGTAATAAAAATCCTGAGGGATATCAAGATCCTAGCAACTGTAAAAATAAAACTAGAATTGTTTAGGAAAATATTGATTCAAAGTTAAGCTTCTTTCATAAAGTTTTTGATGTACCAGACATCAAACACTTGTGATAAAAATATTTATAGATTTTTCGTAATGCAAAGCATTACCCTGGCTTGGTTAGTACCCCCAAATTCATGCAGAATGTTAGTTTTCATGAAACATCCAATAAGTACAAATACAAGAAAAAATAGTATCTCATCTTCAATTCAATTAATAAGATTATGGGATTGAAGATATTCAAATATCTAACGTTATTTTTTAACCTTGTCTTGTAAATAGTATTAATGACAATGTCAATATTTGTTCCCTTGATTATCCTAGTTCTCGCAAAATAAATATTGTGAATACAATGTAAAAACGTTACATAGTATGAAGTTTGAAACTACAATAAAATTCTAATACGATCTAAATAGATAAGATTGAGAATTTGTCTAATAAGTAGATAAGTTTAAAATTTTTTAGGTAAAAATACAAGTTACTACCTAATATTAAATAATATGTTTCCTGAGTTAAACAATTTAAAGATATGGGAGAAATATTATTATAGGCCATGAGAACTTGTTACATTTAGCAGGAAGAAAAGGAAATTCCCACAAATTGAGTAAAAATATTTGTTCGTGATTTTAAGCCCTATTTCCTGTGTACAAATTTAATAATCGTTTTTCAATTATTGCAATATTCTATTTAATCTGGAATCATGTACCATCAAAGAATAAAATTAAATAAGCTAGACGTTCAATGTGAAAAATAGGTGATGTTACTTGTTCTTCAATGCTTGTAATATTCATTACTTGTATTATTCTCATAAAAATCTTTTTTGACTATTTAATAAGCAAGTGTGACTATTTTATCACTTTGAAATACTCATTTATTTTTATTTTTCTAAAGTGTACTTCTGATCAAATAATTCAAATTGATATTTTTTTTTTGTAAACTTCTTACAACCCAAAAACCTTTCTTATCTGTAACGACAAGCAGTTTTAGTTTTATTATATACAGTTAAATGAAAATGTTATTTTGTTCTGTACAGAGATTAGTTTCGCAACATTCCTAAAGGACACAGATTATGGCCGAAGTTCCATACAAAAGGTTACCGTCTCCTTTCTAAACATAAAAAAATATATTATTACGTGATGTAATAAATAAAAACATCATAATTATTGTTTATAATTTAGAGTAACAAGGTAGAGGGTTACTGATAGTTCCCTTTATTTGGTTGCGCATTGGGTTGATAAGAAGATAACTCTTATGTTTAATCAATGCAAAAGACTTGTTGATTCATACGAAAACATGAAAAAAAATGTATTAAGAACTTTATTATACTTCAATGCTCAGGGGTTTCCTCATCAAGAATAAACAATAATTCACTTGCTGATAACTTAAATTAAACAAAAAAAAACATGTTTATGAAAACGCAGAAATTTACGTGTATAGACCTTTCGGAGATTACAAGGCGTGATGTTAATCTATCTTAAAAATTACGTTTGGCTTTGTTAGATTCTAGATAATAAGTAAGTATGTTAAAATAATAATAACAATCTGTATTTTTTATGGTTTAGTACAAAATGGTAAACTAGATTTGCAATGATATTGTCAGATTGACCGAGCGGTGACTGTTCGGTGATGTAAATGAGATTTGTATGATTCATTGGTTAGAGTATACTATTCATAACGACCTGGGTACATTTTACAAAATGGAAGTCAAAGAAACAGTACCTACACGATAAAGTCATAGATGAAAGGCAAAAAGTTGCTATTCTAGTGTGGTGAATAAATAGATACCTAGACGAAAACATTGCTGTTGAGAATTCTATGTGGACAGAAATTTTGATGTGTTATTCATAAGAAATATTAAATTGTACCTTTAGGAAACTTAAGTATTGGATGTCAAATGTGACAAATGGATTGAGAGAAAAATATTGAATGTCAGATGTGACAAATGGATTGAGAGAGAAATATTTGATTGGAACTGCTGAAGTCAATTACTTTGTTCTAGGCCGTCTCATGTGCAGCAGGTGAGAGGTTTAGATTGATGTCAAAGTGCTGACCGTTGTTGTTTTGTCCACTTGATGTGATAAGTTGGACTACAACAATGAATAATATGTATTAGCATTAAGTTTCCTTACAAAAGTGTATTTAGCAATAATTAGTATTAAGTTTAAGTATATTTAATGTAGTCCGAGAGCGAACTACAAGTCAGTATGGCCGTGTTAAGATTGGTAGAATTTAATTATTACATTATTGTGTATTTTTTTTATTTACAATGTTGCCAACTATCAAAAATAAGTCATAGTAACTTTTGCGTATTAAAATTGTCATTAAAATCAATTAAAATGCTATTTAACCTGTTCGTTTTATCCATAAAAATAGTATTTAATTATCTACGAACATTTTTAATGCTTTTAGTCTATACTTTATAGTTTGTTATTAGTTACAATCAATTCTCTGAACTATCGGTTGATATTCATACTTTATCCGATAGTCATAAAGATTACAAATAAAAACATAATATTATATTGCTAAATTAACTTAAGACGTTTTAAAATAGTTTCACTACATAGGATTTGCTAATTATTATTTATGTAATTAGTTATTTAGCTATAATGTATAACCATTTGCCATTGGTGTATTATGGCGGTAGTCGTTGAATTACTTTTTAAGATTGGACGGTTATAAAAGTAGAAGGACCGGCAATTCGGGTCAGTTACTCTGCAACTGTTAAAGGGTAAAGACAGACCCAAAGTAGTATATTGTGTATAGAAAGTTTACATATTGTAACCTAGCTATGAAGATACCAAATGTATAAAAGCTGAAACCTATTGGTATTACAAAAAAGGATCCACAATGTTTATGTAAGTTAATCGATATTATGCTATGAATATTACTGATAACTATGTGTGAGAAATATGTACTATAATATGGTTTATATTGATTGTTGTTTATGTAAACTGATAACTTGCTGTAACTTGAGACAGTCCAAGACAATGTCAGGTTGTCTTTGCATAGGTAATACTTTAAAATATGTTCCCGTGGAGTTTCTTGTCCATTCTTCTCCACAAAGACTAGGGACCTAGCGAATGGAATCGAGTTTGATGTACATAGTTGACAAGACCAAAATAAATAAAATGAATAGTCTTGTCTTTTGTCCTTTTACTTCATAAAACCCCTGTTCCCAACACACCCTTTTAAAGAGACTTTCAAACACAGTAAATAACTAGTAATCATCCTGACACTCAAAGTTTATTAATTGGTGGATATTAATACTTAGACATATAAATTTACATTCAATTTCTAACACACGTAATCGTAATTCAAACTTACGACTTTGTTCGTGTTGTTTAATAACAAGTTTATGAACGCACACGGTCGTAACAATAAGACCTTTTGTTATCAAGTAGGTATAAGGTCGTAAGTAAGTAAAATTATTTTTTTTCGGTAATTACAATTACTTATAATATCCAGCGTCTGAGGATACATTCTTTATCTAATAATTTACAGCATAGTGCAAAAATATCAGTTAAAAATATTTCACAATAAATTTTATCATTAACGTGTACAAAAACTGCTCTCCTGAAAATGTGTTTTGAGCCTTACGACTTTATGCGTAGAAGCCGTCGAAATATGCGTCGCAGGATATTTTAAGCAGTGGTCATAGACCGCCTAAACTCAATCCGTAGATAGTCGTCCTATTAATTCAAAGAGTCGTGGGATGGATATTTAAAAGCTAATCACATTCGGTAGTACGGTGGGACACGTCGACCACGGTCTTTTTTTACAATGATTTGATGTTCCTGGGTTCCGTAGACGAACGGGCGGACAGTCGTGGGGTTCCTTCATTATCAGCTCATGATGTTGTATGTCTCTAAATTTACCATTTTGCAAAACGCTCCATGAACTTCATATCCAGTTATGGGTGATATACCTATTGTCAGGGCAACAATAGTCTGGTATGGGGGAGAAAAAACTACTTAGGTACCTACTTACGAAAGAAATGATGGCATTTCATACAGGGCATACGTCATACGACCTAAGTATGGTATTTAGGTAGGTCCAACTCAGATAACGTGCAGGCCGCCGCGCCGGTTCGTAAATTGTAGTACAGTAGAATCCCGATTATCCGAACCTCGATTAACCAGATATTCGAATATTCGGCAAATTGTACACGGCACTAATTATCATTAGGGTTCCGTAGTCAACTAGGAACCCTTATAGTTTCGCCATGTCTATCTGTCCGTCTGTCCGTCCTCGCTTAGTCTCTGTGACCGTTAGCACTAGAAAGCTGTTTGGTACCAATATGTGTATCAATCACGCCGACAAAGTGGTAAAATAAAAATTGCTTAAATATGTTTTATTAGGGTGGGTAGCCCCCCCCCCTATATGTAAAGTGCGAAGTGTTTTTTTTTTTATTTTAACCCTAACGTGTGATATATTGTTGAAAAGGTATTTAAAAATGAATAGGGGTTTACTAAAATCATTTTTTGATAATGTCAATAATTTCGGAAATAATCGCTCCAAATGTAAAAAACAATGTCCCCCCCCCCTCTAACTTTTGAACCATAAGTTTAGAAAATATGAAAAAATCTGAAAAGTAGAACTTTATAAGGACTTTCTAGGAAAAATATTTTGAACTTGGATGGAAACAGTTTTTGTACAAAAAAGACAAGAAGTTGTACAAAATAATTTCTGGACTAAGTTTGTAGTATAATCGTATATGCAAGCATATTTTTTTAACTTCGTTTACATATTTTATTATCCTGAACATATCTTTTTTCAAACAAAAAAAGAATTATTACTACGGAACCCTACACTGAGCGTGGCCCGACACGCTCCTGGCCGGTTTTTTTTTATATTCTTTAAATCTTATATTGGCTAGTTTTAAAATATTTGTGGCAATCCAGGGAAGGTTTAGAATAAGTAGAATAGAATAGAATTTATTTATTTTCAGGTAACAAAGACCCATAGATAAATACTTTAACATATTATAAATAAACATGTATACTAATAGTACAGTTTTTATTAGTAAATAAAGTAGAACCTTTTTTTTTGACTCCTTCCGGGGATTTACCCCAATCCTCGGAAAGATTGGGGTAATCCTCGGAATAATGAACCAATTCAGCTACGTACAAACTTGCAAACAAATCCTATTTCTTTATAATATTATGTGTAGTGTGTATGTATAGGCTGTATAGAATCTACTGGTTAAATATTATAATAAGAGGCCACAAGACATGCCTGACATATTAATTCGTCAACAGATTCGAACATTTGGATAATAAAGCATTAATAACCCCGGCACCGCGCTAGTACCGCTTATATGCAAACAATAGTATTATTACATCGTTCTAGTAAGCAGGCAATACAATAACAATAGTTACTGATGAAAAAACACATAAGTTACGGCGGATATCCGTACAAGAAGACCTGTCACACGGCCTCATACAGTCGTTTTACAGTTATTATCTCTGGACAAAAGTCACCATTTAACACGTAAATAAAGACAGATATATGTGAACTCACAACCCACAGGTAACACTCAGCAGTCCATTGGTCCAAGCACTGAGGAGTACAGGCATCCAGGACCCATCAGGTTGCACTTTTAATGCCGGTTGTTTCAATCGCCGCGCGCCGTACACTTTGGTTTTGTTAAAAACCTTAGTAGGTAGTAGTAATTGACTATCTATCAATCTTCAAATCTAAAATCAGAATACACATTTGATTTAAGATTTGAAGATTGACGGTCTAATTACACAGTAGAACACACACACCCTTCCTGAAGGAACTAAATTAAATATTATTCGTTCATTCAAATTATGTCTTTCATTGGTCTAATAACCTAATAGGTATCTTTCATATTTACTTAAAATATTCATTCATTACACGTTTACACATAAAATTGAAGTAAGAGTGTCCATTTCCCGGGTTGTTCGAAAGAGATACCGCGGCTTCGACACAAAGGGCTAAGAAGGAACATGGGTGGTTTTTAGTCAGTACCAGTAGAAGTCTGACACTCCGGCCTCCGCTTCCCAAAAAAAAGTGTCCATTTGCTTAACAATGAATTTGCTTGACGGTGCATAATGACTAATGGCCTCATTCACTGAGCCTTTTGGATGCCCACTCTAAATGACAGCTGCGTAAAGTACAAAATAGGCCTGGTGTAAGGAGTGTTAAAGGCGGTAAGGAGATGTGGCTTTTTAAAAGCCAACATTCCAGTATGCAATAAATATCGATGGGTGAAACATGAAGCAAAACAATAACGAAAGATTATTTTTATTTTTGTATATTAAACCGCTCAGTTCAGATGTTATTTCCGTGGAGACTGAGTTCTGGCCATTTTTCGGTTTAAAATGTTAAATATTCTATGCAAAAGATATAACCGCCTCCGTGTCCTATATCTTACATTCTTTTCATTCATCGACAGTGGTGACTCTTCTTTCTTTTCAATCGAGTTCGTTAATTTAGGAATAAGGCTTAAGTTCCTTCTCCGGTACCTACTGGTTGAACTAAGGCTTTGCTTGTCGTTCTTTCTCTTCTTTTCAATCTCATCCATTTTCTGCAATATATTGTTATTTTGTTGTATAATGCGATCAGCTATAGTTTTTATGTGCGCCAAATCGCTGTTTAATTTGGGCAATTGAATTTTATTTACGAGTTCAAGCTTTTCGTTTATTGCATAAACAGCTTGCCACAGACTATGTTTTTCATCTTTACTCATGTCTGAACCGCTATTGCCTGTACTGACATAGTTGTGACAGAGCGAACATTTCCATTGATAACCCTTGTCTCCGCCATCGCGGGGGTCCTTCACAGAATCATTGACACATCTCGTATGGAAACATGAGTCACATACTCCACATTGGACACCTTCGTTATTTTTTAGTGACCGCTGACACCGTTTACATATCATTCTGAAATGTTAATTGTATATTTTAATTAAAACTAAGCGCTACAGGTGCTTAGTTACATGATACTCCAGCTGTTCCTCCTGACATAAGGATAAAGGTTCAAATTGCTTATTATGTTATCTGTCTGAACGCTATAATCGGTATGGTAACGCGTGGATCATAAAGCGCTCCCTCACCAGATGCATTCATCTGTGATGTTATAGTTCAGGTTTAAGCATTAAATCACTGAGTGAGAACCTATGCACACGGTGCGTTGAGGTGCCTGGCGGAGTCGTATGGCGTGTCATATACCATGGATTTTTGTACGCGAACGCCACGCCAGCCTGTGCTGCCTGAGAAAGGTGCTCTCAGAGTTAAAAATCGAAACTTGAATTGTTTCATTACAATTTACAAGCCTGCAAGTGATCCGGTGAGGGACTGCTTTTAGAAGTCATTTCGGTGTTAGGTACCTTTCAAGTATTTCCGAGCGCCTACTAAATAGAGACCACCACAGGACCACGGTCGCAAAATTGAAGATCTCCGAATTGCGAATTACTGCGAATACAATTTTTAAAACTAATCACATTTGGTTCAGTTTTTTTTGCATTTGGTTCAAAGCATACATAACAATTTGCAAAGAAGCACAAATTGTAGAGCATTATAAAATAAACTAAAAATAATAAAAATCTACAAAAAATACTTCAAAACATTGCAATTATGTCAATGTCATATTTGTTCTCAGACAGTATCACTGACATGATTGTGGGTAGAGACGCAATAGAGAAAAATGAGATCCAACCAAAAAGATTTTCATATAAAATGTTGAACAACAAGAACATGCGTAAAACGAGAACATGCGGATAGATAGAAGAATCTGGTTGATTTCAACGCCACCAAAACACAAGTGTGTCGGTTCACCACCAAAAGGAGTCCGTTCAATCTTTCCCCTACTTTCCGGAGTGCGTCTGTACAAGTTTACTGACAGACTCGAGCTTCTTAGCACGAAGTTGAGTGCGAATCCGAACTTCGGCGCCTACATTGAGTCGAAAGCTCAAACTGCGGCAAAAAAAGCTGGGTATCCTAAACAAGGTTGAGCGTTACTTCAGGCCTTTCAATCAATATTATATAAAGCTCAAGTCCGGTCCGGCATGGCGTATTGCTGTCACCTTTGGGATGGCTCAGCCAAATACCAACTTGACTCTGTTGAACCAGGAGGCTAATTGGTGACGATAAGCTGGTTGCCAGGCAGCATAACCTGGCCCACCGTCGCAAAGTTGCGTGTGTTGTCGGTCTTCTACAGACTGTACTTCGGAGAGTATGCGCAGGAGTTCCACGTGCTGTTTCCACGATCTCCCTTCTTCCGTCGAGAGACTAGACGGACTGCAGGTTATCACCCATACCTTGTCGATGTTCCACACATTCGAACTTTCCACACATTCGGACGAAGCGCTTTGCTAAATCTTATTGTGCCCACAGCTAAAGAGTGGAACTCCCTGCCCGTGTCGGTTTTCCCGGGTTCATAATATAACGCCCAATTTATTTAAGTCGCGAGTAAATAGGCTTCTTCTGAGTAAGCTAGTTTCATCGTCGACCTCATCTCTGCCCTTTTTTTTGCCCCTCCTGGTCCCCCATTCTAATCGGGGTCAGAGTACTAGGTGGTCTTTTTTTGTGCCTTACATATTTTATCTTAGAATTCACTTCTAATCCTTAATTTATTCATCTTTCATGCACTCATCAATATTTTCTTTGGTACGCCACCTTTTTCATAATAACACCTTCGTCTTATAATAATAATAATAACCCCACCGCCGTATCTCTACGTTGACGTCGTGGTGGGGCTTGTGCGCTCCAATGAGCCCTGGGTCTGTTCTGGTGGAGTTTACTTTGCTGAGATAGGTTGAGGGTGACCGGCCAGACCAAGAGAGATACAACACAATCCAAGCTAAGGTTGCACACGCTAGGGCACGCCACGGTAGTGGCGGTAAGTCCATTCTTTGAGGAGTGGCTGGAAAGGCGCCACGGCGCGGCGCGGCGGCGACGCCCTCACCTACCGTCTGACGCAGGTCCTCACCGGACACGGGTGTTTCGGGAGGTACCTGTACCGAATCAGGCGGGAGGAAACGCCCAGATGCTTCCACTGCGAGGATCGACCGGAGGACACGGTGGAGCACACTGTGGAGGCGTGCCCTGCTTGGGCAGAGCCCCGCCGTGTTCTCGTAGTGGCGATCGGCGGCGGCGACCTCTCGCGTCCGGCCCTGGTGCAAGCCATGGTCCGGGGCGAAGAGGAATGGGACGCCGTCGCCTCCTTCTGCGAAGCAGTGATGCTAGCGAAGGAGGTGGCGGAACGAGAGAGGGAGAGAACCTCTCAACGTCCCAGTCGGGGGTCACGCGATGACCTCCGGCCACCGTAGACGCGGGCCTGTGGACGGTGAGTAACGGGCTAGCTCGCCGTCCAGCCGTCGTCATGACAGCAACAGACCGTGTCGGCGGCGCGTACGTGTTCCAACTTCCACGCGCGCCTCAAAGGAAGTCAGCAATATGGAAGGGGCCCGCAAGGGCCGACGCCCGTCGGGGCTGTGGATTATCGAAAGGATAACGCGGCTCCGACACAAGGGCGAAGAAGGAACATGGGTTTGGTTTTTAGTCAGTAGAAGTCTGACACTCCCCTTCGCTCTGCCCAAGAGCAGGGGGGGTTATTTGATGATTTTCCACCGACCAAAAAAAAAAAAAAGGTTGCACACGCTGAGAGCTGCATGGCTAGGGGAGAGCCTAGTCGCTAGTGTACCAACTCTGGATAATAGGGGACCTCCAGTTTTATTTACCCTTGCTACAGTGAACGCAGGGCCATGCTGTGGTCGACTTTATAAGTCCCTAGCTACTCGTGGGATTAACATGAATACTAAATCTAAAACAAAAAAACAACTTCAGGCAAATCTGCTCCAGTTAGATGATGAAACATCACAAGCATCTTCGTCATCGACTTCATTTCTTTTTCCATCAATTCCTTCATCATCGCAATCTTTTCGCGTCACTCCGACGCCTTCTTTATCATCAATAAGCATACAGCCAGCGGATGTTGTACAGGAGACAAATTGTGTCGACGATACTGTACCCTCCGTTAAAGCTGCAACCAGTCGAAGGAAATGAAGCATTGAAATGAATAAATTCATCCTACGCACCTATCTTCATCTTACTAGTATGGAAACAGACAAAAATTCATACTAAGGTGTGCAAGCTGAAGAAGGCCATATATGGTCTGAAACAGGCAGCACGATGTTGGAACGTGAAGGTTCACGCTCACATAATTGAGATCGCGTTCACGAGGTCAAAATATGACCCATGCGTATACTTGAAGAAGGTCAAAAGCAAATTTCTCGCAATTGCCTTATACGTAGACGATTTCTACATTTTTGGGCATAACATTGATGAGATTCAGGCCGTGAAAGCGAAGATTGGGGACGCTTTCAAAATTAAAGACTTGGGATTGGCAAAGGATTGCCTGGGCATGGAGCTCACGCAAAGGAAAGGAGAAGTGGAGCTCAACCAAAAAAATTTCATAAAGAAGGTCCTCCAAAAGTATAAAATGGAAGATTGCAAAGTTGTCGCGACTCCCACAGAGACTAATCTCAGATTGGAGAAAGGCGATCCGACTGGAGATATGAGCTACCAGGAGATTGTGGGTTCACTCATGTACCTGTCCTGTGGCACACGACCTGACATCACATTCATAGTGAGCTAAATGAGTCAGTTTAATTCTTGTTGGAATTCCACTCACATGGCTGCACTCAAGAGAGTGCTGAGGTACCTAAAGGGTACAGTAGATCACAAATTGGTCTACAAGAAGACTGGCAATCCTCTGGTTGCATATGCCGATGCGGACTGGGGTGCCAACGCTGATGGACATTCGTTCACAGGGTATATTCTTGTCCTTGGCGGTGCTGCGGTTTCCTGGCAGACCCGTAAGCAACGTTGCGTCGCACTCAGTACGGCTGAAGCAGAATATGTTGCTATCTGCGAAGCAGCGAAAGAGATTGTTTGTGCCAAAGGTCTCTACCATGAACTGACAGGTCAGAATAATACGATTTATCTGTTCAGCGACAGCCAAAGCGCTATAAAATTAGTGTACGTGCCAACAGTCGGTAGGAGGTCTAAGCACATAAATATTAGGTATCATTATGTGAGGGAATTGGCCGAGGCAAATGAAATTTGTATCAAATATTGTAAGACTGATGAGATGCCCGCCGATATCTTCACAAAAGGACTTGCTAGAGTTAAGCAGGACTTCTTTAAAAAATGTATAGGCATACAGTGGGGGTGTTAGAGTTTGTATGCTGGATACATTTATTCTATGGTTACTTAGGTTGCTAAGTAACTCTTGTTGATATAAAAATATGTTCTGTCTTCATTGAGGTATAATTGAGGGTATAATGTACTACGCCTGTCTTCTGGAAATATTGGAAATAAAAAGTCTACCATCTTTTGAGTTTCACTAAACTGGCTCTATTTACAACTTAATTCAAAAAACATCACTACACAGTTACACACTAAGTTCTTAGAAAAATATCCGGCTATGCAAGTCACCCAACAAAGAATAGGTGACCAGCGCGGGGCCATAGTACAGAAGAAATTATTACCACAAGACACAATAGACCAGATTTGTGAAGAAGTCAGAGCCGAACTACAAATGATACACACTCAAATTCAGCAACACTCTACACAACCTAGTACACAATCTGACCAACGCATGAGATGGACGAATGAATACAATGAAACAATAATTAGAATATACTTTACTGCCACTTAGTTAGAAACAAATAAAACAGCCTCTATATGGCCTCTATAAAAAAAGTTACATGAGGAATTTATTAATAAATATCCAGAATTAGCTCTTATAACAGAGCAAAGATTGTCTGAACAAATCAGTGAAACAACGAAAAGAAAAATACATGGAAAAACTTAAATCTAAATCTTAATCTATTCTTTTATTTGAATTTTACTGATTCTCTGTAGATCTGTTTGCCAGTCGGCAAAGGCCTCCTCCAATCTTTTCCACTCATATCTTTCTTGAGCCACTCTATTCCATGTAACGCCTGCCACTTGTCTTATGTCATCGTCCCATCATTTTTCTGATCTACCTCTTTTCCTTTTACCTTCTCTAGGATACCAACGTTTCAGAATTTTGCTCCATGTGTCTTTTCCTCTTATCATGTGCCCTGCCCAATTTTGCACGTAATGTCTGTAACCTTTGTTTTGCTTCTTATCACACGGTTTCTCAGACGGTCTGACTTCTTAACATTTATCATGCTCCTTTCCATTGCGTATTGGCAGGTTGCAAGTTAACTAGTCGTGTATTGTGTTAGGGTCCATGTTTGGCTGCCGTACATGAGAACTGGTAGGATGCAACACCATCGTCTTACCATATCAGAGAAAGGATAAATGATGTCGTGACGTCTGACGAATCAGGATGGGACAAAGGCAGGAAGACGATAATGATTCCTCTACATCACATGACCATACCACGAAAAAGCTTCTCAGTGGCTGGCCGGCTTTCAAACTCCTAACAAGAAGAACTATGCAGGTTACATTTAAGTAACGATGGAGGTCTGCCCTGCTTGGGTGGAGCACCACCGTGTCCTCGTCATCCCCTGATCATCATCAGCCTATAATGTTCCCACCGCAGGGACGCAGGCCTCTTCTCTAGGAGACGGATGGGCTATAATCCACCACGCGGACCCAGTGCGGGTTGGTCCCCTGACAGTTAATATTAATCAAATGTTTTGAATTATGGTACGGCATTCCATTGACTAGTTAATCATTGCTACAAATTATTTAAAAGGCGTCTAAGATATCAAACAGACGACGATCTTGGAAAAATATTGATAAATAAGGTTGACGTGCGATGGGAGGGGCCTATGCTATCATCAGCGGCCTTTTCACCATGATAATATCATCAGCTTGCTGCAGTACCTAGTGGCCGGTTCACTCCTGGACGTAGGCGAATTCAATGGCACGCCGTTCAACAGATAACGAGGAGGATACATTCGTTGTAGACCTTAGCATATAGTCTTCAAACATTACAGCTAAGGGGACAAGAAGTCTTGAAGAAGTTTCCCAAGTCTTGCTGAACACTTCTTTGTTGAAATTGTATAGGTATGTTACAGACAAAACTGTTCATCGGTCAAAACTACTTTTGACTGGTATAAGGGATCTGACAAAAACCTAAGTTAGAACGCGTTTTCTCTATTAAAATATGTTAGCAATGCAATGGCACAAAGTTATCCAAAGACGCGGGCCTGTGGACGGTGAGTAATGGGCTAGCCCGCCGTCCGGCCGTCGTCATGACGGCAACAGACCGTGTCGGGGCGGCGCGTTCGTGTTCCACGCGCGCCTCAAAGAGATGTCAGCAAGGAGGGGCCCGCAAGGGCCGACGCCCGTCGGGGCCGCGGATTTTAGTACTAGATGACGTGGCCTCGGCACAAGGGCAAAGAAGGAACATGGGTTCGGTTTTTAGTCAGTAGAAGTCTGACACTCCCCTTCGCTCTGCCCAAGAGCGAGGGGGTCATTTGATGATTTTCCACCCACCAAAAAAAAAAAAAAAGGCTCTAAAAAACAACCTAATGCGCACGGGACCGATCAATGTGGCGACACTTAGGGGAGGCCTATGTCCAGCATTGGACGTCTTTCGGCTGAATTGATGATGATGAAGGTTCTAAGTAAATGTAAGTTATCATTTTAGTAGTTTTAACCGGTCAAAAGTAGTTTTGACTGATTAACAGTTTTGACTGTGACATGTACTAATACGAAATAGACAAACCAATTAATGTTGAGTAGGTAGGTAGTTAAAGGTGCGATACTTCGAAGTGGACTGGAGGATTGGTGAAATAGCGGGCATCTACTATAGTCTGTAAAGTACTCACTCAGTAAATAGGTATTAATAGGTAGGTACAAATACAAATAGGTACTTATATGATAGTTAGTTAACATATTCATTCATTACATGCAATAAATTTGACGACGTAATTTTGTACCATACCGTCTTGCGAAAAGTGTACTTATTACATATTTTTATGAGGTTCAATCATTAGTAACTAATTAATTAACCTAATTAAGGTACAATTAACCACAGTTGTAGTCTCATTTCAGTATCGCCCAGCCATTGATTTAGTGACGTTTCGGAATGACGTATTGCACTCGTAGTTTCGTTCTTCTTCCGTCCTTCTGACATTCAAAAGTGCCTGTAATGGCTTAATTGAATTAAAATGTTTGAGTTTCGTTAAAAAGCGTAAAATGGGCATTTTTTTTTTTTAAACGTTGCCCCACACTTGGGATTTCTCCTGTATCGTGGGTGCGTTCACAAACATTTAAACTACATTTAAACCCATATAAAGTATCCCTTTCATATTAAGTAGTAACTGCGTCTAGTACCATTTTACGAATTCTAACGCAATTGATATTTAATTAGTGGTCACAGACGCAGTTACTAATATGAAAGGTCCATTTGGTTTCTATTCCAGTGTGGAACCGTGACAAAACTATACAGGGTGTCTAGCGCCATCTCTTTTCCACACTGGATTAAGATTAAGTTAGTTCTGTTTTAAGACGTCATAGTAGAGCCCCTGTTCTAGACTCAAGTAGAGTCCATGAATAGTAGATTGTACACCAAGTGCATAAAACGGACCATTTTGCGCGAGACGATTATCCATCCAGCTTGCGAGCGAGGATGGATATAAAGTAGAGAGTGAAATGGGTTTTATGGACGAGTTTTACACTCTACTTTTCACTTCGATTGCGAGGAAATGAAACAGCAACTTGTAAATATTGTAAAAATAAAGGTTACCGCCAATAAACTTTTTTTTTTCAGTAGGTTTCTTGACTTATGTCGTTACTCATACTGCTCAGTTATAAAAACATTTTGAGCAAGCCTATTGCCATCAACCAATCTTATTAGGAGCAAGCCTATTGCCATCAACCGATGTAATTAGGAGCAAGCCTATTGCCATCAACCGATGTAATTAGGAGCAAGCCTATTGCCATCAACCGATGTAATTAGGAGCAAGAGTATTGCCATCAACCGATGTAATTAGGAGCAAGCCTATTGCCATCAACCGATCTAATTAGGAGCAAGCCTATTGCCATCAACCGATGTAATTAGGAGCAAGCCTATTGCCATCAACCGATGTAATTAGGAGCAAGCCTATTGCCATCAATCAATGTAATTAAGAGTAAGCCTATTCCCATCAAATGATGTAATTAGGAGCAAGCCTATTGCCATCAACCAACCTAATTAGGAGCAAGCCTATTGCCATCAACCAACCTAATTAAGAGCAAGCCTATTGCCATCAAGCGATTTAGGTAATTGGGGGAAGCCTATTCCCATCAACTTTCCTTGTATTCGTAATGAAAAGCAGTAATCCCTTGTTCTTAGAATACTAACGAAACGAATTAAATTAAAGTGGTTATTCTATGAAGTTGAAGTTGTTCGTGTGGCTGTTGGGCCGATTACCTGTGCCGATTACCTTGGTCTTCGACGAAGATTTTACTTTATGCTCTAGAGCATAAAACGCGACCTTATGTCGCCTACGCACGACATAAAGACGAATTTTAGAGCGAGAGAAGTGAAATAGTAGATTGTACACCAAGTGCATAAAACGCACTATTTTGCGCGAGACGTTTCTCGCAAGCTCGCAAGCTCGCATCGGATGGATATAAAGTAGAGAGTAAAATGGGTTCTATGGACGAGTTTTACACTCTACTTTTCACTTCGATTGCGAGGAAATGAAACAGCAACTTGTAATATTGTAAAAATAATTATGGTTCCCGCCAATTAACTTCTTTTTTTTAACCGACTTCGAAAAAGGAGGAGGTTATATGTTCGTGTGTATGTATTTTTTTTTTATGTATGTTACCTGATTTCTCCCCCATTTTTGGATAGTTTCCACCAACCCGTTTATAACTCGTATTCGGTTAGGCATTGGAATGGAAGCGATTATGCAGTTCGAGTTGAAAGCTTTCGGGATTTAGGATCTAGGCAGGATCAGGGCCTGATTTACCCACAGGCTAATAAGGCTAGAGGGCGCAAGGACGCAGGGGGCGGCGGACGCGGCGCTGAGCTGAGACTTATATTATTTTAATAATATTTGATAATTTTGGGAAAATACGTATGTTAAAAAATAAAATGAGTTCTTATCTGCGAGTGCCGTGGTCCCACACCCCAGCAGCACCACCCGCACCCGGACGGCATGCCACTCTCATTGTACAGCAAGTTTAAACCGGTTTTTTCGGCTATTTCTTATTTCTTTTTTTCATTTCGTTTGACACAGGTGAGAGTAGGTAGGATAGGTTGATTGAGTGAGAAAAAAGGAAGGTCCTCTGTAAAGGCAAAGCCTGGGTCCTGGCCTCGAGGCTCTTGGGCCCCGACTTCAGGGGTTGTTATGCGCGTGCTTGGAAAGAGGCCAGTTCCCGCTTCGTTGGAAGACGAGGAAGCTGATCCTCATTCAGAAGCCGGGGCGCCCTGCGGACTCGCCGTGCGCATACCGGCTGTATATATTGTGCTGCTCGACGAGGTGGGTAAGCTCTTAGAAAGGTAATTGCAAACCGCCTCACCGAGCACCTTGAGGGAATGGGTCCGGATCTTGCGGAACACCAGTTTAAGAGGCGCTCGACGGTGGATGCCATCATGCGCGTGAGTGCCCTCACGACGGGGGATGCGGTCTCTCGGGGTGGTGTGGTCTTCGCGGTGTCTCTCGCCATCGCCAACGCCTTCAGCACCATGCTCTGGAGCTGCATTAGGGAGGCACTCCGATATCACCGGGTGGCGGCCTACCTTCGTCGTGTAGTCGGGGACTATTTGACAGACAGAGCTGTCATCTACCCTGTTCAATACGGACAATGGAACCGGCGAGGGATGTCGTGCGGTGTTCCACAGGGATCGGTTCTGGGGCCGCCCCTGTGGAACATCGGTTAATTTAATACGACTGGGTTTGCGAGCCGACATCCCTAGCGGCGTCAGCGAAGTTTGCTACGCTAATGATACGCTTGTGCTGGCACAGGGGGGGTCGCATGATCCGGTGGCCGACAATATGACACGCGATAGTCGTGGAGAGGGCGACAGGCCGTGTGTCGACGGCGCGTTCGTGTTCAACGCGCATGGGCCGACGCCCCTCGGGTCTGCGGGTTGTTCGCAAGAGATACCACGGCCGCGACATAAAGGGCAAAGAAGAAACATGGGTGGTTTTTAGACAGTAGAAGTCTGACACTCCCTTTTGCTCTACTCAAGAGCGGGAGGGGTCATTTGATGATTTACCACCCACCAAAAAAAAAGGTTACGTAAGCTCTCTTCTGTACTTGTAATTTAATTAGTTGCACCTGTATGAAAAGGTAGGACAGGTCAGGCTGAAGGCACGTATTCATTGTTAGCCTAGGGCGGTCAGAACTCTAAATCAGGCTCTGGGCAGGATTAGGATGGAGCGTGGACTTCACCAGACGTGACCTCTCAAGCCTAACATCGATATTCAATGTACCTCTGATGCTACCGGTTTTCAACCTGCCGATCACTGAGACATCATTGAATATTTTGCTTCTTGGTCGTCATGATGAAGTCGATCTCATTTTTGATGGAACCATCAGGGCTTATCCAGGTTCACTTTTTAGTCGTGCGCTTCTAGAAAAAAGAGTTGATCGAGTAGAGTCCTTCCTTTTCCATGAAGTCAACCAGCCTCTGGCCCAAAGGGGATGAGTTGAGAGCTCATCGGGTTCCGGTGTCCATAACCATATTTCCCCACTCTCAACTCATCGCCATTCCGTGTACTTACCCTCCTTTGCATTGAAGTCCCCCATCACAATGATTTGGAGGTAAGTATGCATGGCTTTCGATATATCATTATACATAGCCTACACTTCATCGTCAGGGTATGTCCAGGTCGTCGTATATACCTGTATGACCTTCAGCGAATACCGATCGGTGATTCTGAGTATAAAGTATGTATGCTACCCTGCTCGACACACTATCGACCTTTTATCATCATCATCATCATTTCAGCCAAAAGACGTCCACTGCTGGACATAGGCCTCCCCCAGGCGTCGCCACATTGACCGGTCCCGTGCGTCTCTCATCCAGCGGGTTCCTGCAACCTATGCTATCGACCTTTACTACGTTGTTAACGAGGGGCTTACGGACGAGAAACCCAACACCACCCTGGGATTTTTGGTCTCCTTCCCGGGAGAAGAGCATGTTGCCGGAATCCAGGATTATCGTGTCCTGACCCTCTCGTCTTATTTCGCTCAATCCCAGTATGTCCTCAATTCCTCCTCCAGCTCGACAATCTTTTCGTCGGTCCGCAATTTGCGGATGTTGTGTGTTGCCACTTGCCAGGGCCAAAGTCCGTTGGGGGTGGTAGCGGGACATCTGCCGCCGGGGATGCTTAGCACCCCCCGCTCCACCGTTACCTAACCCCCACGCTTGGCAGGCGTCTTGGGGATCGCAGTGTAGCTATTAAGTAGGTACAAGGAAGCCGCTGCTGCCTCCCTTAGTCGCTTTCTCTCTTCTCTTCGGGATGAAATGGGTGGGTGCTATTCTTGCCTGGACACCTCACGGAATATAATAGTAGGTACCAACTCAAGTATTATGTAAATAATTAGGTAAGTAAGTACTTACCTACTTATTTATGTTGATGGCTGAAAGTGAATAAGTTCGACACTGTCCTTACGCTACGTATTAATGATAATAAAACACAATAAAACAAATATCTACCTACCTACTTAGTTAATGAATGCCAGCGAAGGCCAATTATATTTATTCGACATATTATTACCTATCTACCTAGTTATCTTTGTAAGTTATCTGTTAAGCATAATTTTATGTTGTCAATGAAAGATTGATGTACTTAAGTAAGTAAGGTCGTCTAAAGTACATACTAAACATACCTATTATACGTAGGTAGGTACCTACCTACCAGTAAAGAGTAAGCAGCTACCTAGGTAGTTTAGTGTGGTGTGTTCTCTATGCTAATTTTCATATGGGAATGGCATGCCCAAAAATAAGTTTTTATCTATCATTAAGTAGGTATGTATCTACCTACTACCTAGCTCGTCACTTAGGCAATTTAACTTTAATATATTCGTTAGAGGTTAAGCTGTTGGTCCCGGCTGTCATATACCTATAGATATTTGGCAGTCGTTACAGGTAGTCAGTGACCTGAAAGTCTGACAACCAGTCTTACCAAAGGGTATCAATCAGTATGAACTGAGTTGTGGAGGTCTGATAGGCAGTCGCTCCATGTTAAATACTGGTATTCAGCTGCATTCGGTTAGACTGGAAGCCGACCCCAACATAGTTGGGAAAAGGCTAGGCAGATGATGATATTCGTTAGAAGTATTTTTGCCAGAACTTACGGTTGATAGTTAAGTACCTAGGTAAATGAAGTGTTATTTCGTACATGACACGTAGGTCGCATCGAATTGGACAATACGTATTGTTTCAAAGCCGATTAACGAAAGTAGGTCCCTCACTGAGAAACACATTTTACGTTCCTACCTACTCTATTTTGATGTGACAGCAAGTCATATATCTAGGTTTTTAATAAGGTCGCTTATTCTACTAACATTACCTGTCTGCCGGCCCTATTGCGTGAGTAGGTGGGTAAGTAGGTACCTAATTACCTACCTACCTATTTATATCAAACTGCCAATGAAACCTATGTTCTATAAATAGGTAGGTACCGCATCACTGTGCAGTGTAGTATTTTATTGTCATGTTGCTGATAATAGTGCAATATTTTCATCGCAGTCCTAGCGTGAGTGATTTGTTAGTCAGTAGGTATAAGTTATTTATCAGGATCAACTGTAAACATTTGTTTATGGGCTCAGATTAAAGTACAACCTGTTCTTTAAAAATAAAAAATACTTGCGTAGGTAGGTATGTACCCATTGGTACCCATGTTACTGTTTCTAGATACAAAAAAAAAGCAAAAAGTAAATAATAACAAGTTAAAAACCACTGCAGGACAAATGGATCTTCTACTGACTAGGTATCAGCTGGAGCTGGATCTGTAATCTCTAGCAAGGCGTATTGGCGTGGCCGAGACACAAAGCTGAAGCCACTGGACCATCAGTAATCACACACAGGATTTTATTGGGATCGACTTTGAGCTTTGGTATACAGCTGTCTGTAAGATTTTAATGAATAATTAGCTGAGGCCGTGCACCACATAGTTTCATAATCATCAATTCGAAAGATAAACCAGTGATAAGATTGTCATTAGTAGGTATTACGGTATTACTATTGAGGGTCACGTGATATGAATATAGGTATGTGAATTTAGGATTTCAATAAAACAACATGACATTGTATTTAAAAAATGGTATATTTTAAATAACAATATAACCAGTACCTACAACAGTCAGTTTTATTTAGCAGTATCTTCAGTGTAAATCACCTTAAAATGGAATTGTGTATATTATGTACCATAATGCTCATATTTCATAAAGACCCAAGTTATACAAATAATCTTGTTGCTTAGTATCTAATATAAAATAGCACCCATTAGTTCCTTATTTACAAATTGGCATGATATTTCTTGAACGGAGCCAAACCAGCAGCAACCTTGCTACCTAGATCAGGATGAATCTGAGTGAAGATCTTGATGGCTCTCTCTTGAATAAAGGCTGCAGCATCTTTCAAGTGGCCCACAATGTTCGCGACAGCGCGCTGTTTTTCGGCATCAGAAAACACTCTCTTGTACAGTTCTGTAGCTTGAGAGAAGTTGTCCTCGGTCTGGCCACTGTCATACCTGTCGACATCACCGGTCAAGTTGTACCTGGGTTGCAGGCGCTGCGCACGCGGGCACTCTTGTGGCCCAGAGAACGAGTTAGGGAAGTAGTTAGGGGTGCCCTCCTGGTTGCTAATAGCTTGTGGTCCATCACGCTGGTAGTTAGTCACAGTGACGCGGTAGGGGCAGTTCACGGGGATTTGCAAATAGTTGGCACCCAGGCGGTGGCGGTGAGTGTCGCTGTATGAGAACAAACGACCCTGCAACATCTTGTCAGGAGATGGCTCAATGCCTGGCACCAAGTTAGCAGGACTAAACGCAAGCTGTTCAACTTCCGCAAAGTAGTTTTTGGGGTTCTTGTTCAAGACCATTTTGCCAACTTGGATCAGAGGGTACTCCGTATGGGGCCAAATCTTGGTCAAATCAAATGGATTGAATTTGCTGCTTTCTGCTTGAGCCATTGTCATGACTTGGATATACATTGTCCATGATGGGAAATCACCCTTGGCAATGGCATTGTAAAGGTCTCTAATAGAATAGTCAGGGTCTGTGGATGCCAGTTCACCAGCTTTATCAACAGCCAAGTTCTGAATTCCCTGGTTAGTCTTGTAGTGGAACTTCACCCAGTGTGCTACTCCTTGAGCATTGATAAGCTTGAAAGTGTGAGAACCATATCCATTCATATGTCTGTAACCATCAGGAATACCACGGTCACCAAACAAGTACAACACCTGGTGAGATGTCTCCGGCCTTAATGTGATAAAGTCCCAAAACATGTCAGGATCCTTAAGGTGAGTGGCCGGGTTCCTCTTCTGGGTATGAATAAAACTAGGGAACAAAGTGGGATCCCTGATGAAGAAAATAGGTGTGTTGTTACCTACAAGGTCCCAATTACCATCATCAGTGTAGAACTTGACAGCAAATCCTCTAGGATCACGGACTGTGTCAGCCGAGCCACTCTCTCCACCAACGGTGGAAAATCTCACAGCCATTGGGGTTACCTTTCCAACAGTTTCAAAGATCTTAGCAGCAGAATACTTAGTGATGTCATGAGTCACTTCAAAGTGTCCAAATGCTCCTGCTCCCTTGGCATGCACCACACGCTCTGGAATACGCTCCCTGTCAAATGAAGATATCTCATCGAGGAAGTTGACATCTTGCAGGAGAGCTGGTCCATTCTTTCCAACAGTTTGAATAGCTGTCTTAACTCCAACAGGTGCTCCAGTTTTTGTAGTGATGTAGCCAGGAGAGTCCTGAAACATTATAAATAAAACAATTAGTAAAATATTATAAGTTGGTGTAATCAACACCCTGCCATCTTAAAACTTTATTGGTAAATAAAAAGTCAGAAGTTGTCACACATGTTTACAGTGTTAAGTAATATGTTAATTCGCAATGCATTACAAGGTGAACACCAAGAGGTGTTTAATGATGTTAAAATAAACATGTTCTAGATGCAGTTGCTGGCAAAAATTCATTCATTAATAACTTAAAAGTAAGTGTTTCAACATTACAATGCCAGTAAAAGTTTTATCAAAGTGACAAACAAATCATTTACTTATTTTATATATCAAAGTTTAAAACAGTGTTTACACAAAACTCCTGATAATCAAACTGGAGGTACAAAGTTCAATGTAATAATGGAGGGGCATGAGTCTCACTAATATACACACAATGCTCAGCATTACACAGTATAAACATAATGCAAATAGCTAATGTCAAATTTAATATTCGTAGGTTAAAGTACATTCGTCGAATAGATAGCTCACAATTTATTAAGAGTAAACAAAGTCGACGTTAACGAAGCACTCGATTACAATATCGTTCACTGCCTATACTAACACTTTATTAATAAAACTAAACTTACTTTAAGAGTTTTCTTGAAGTTAACAAGCTGGTCGGTGGCAGGATCCCTTGAAGCCATTTTGGATTGGTTGTAAGCGTTCGTTGTTGAAGAGACGGAGCGGCGCACTGGACGCGTACCGTGAACACAAATACCGCTCGGGCTGCGTGCGTTCCACTTATATAGAGTTTCCAGCGATAAACCACTATCATGCCAAACAAGTGCGACTGGTGACCGATACGATATATGCGTTATATAGTTACGTATGTATACAGTCATACTTGGCGGTATTCCTGAGCAATTTTTCTTTCTAAAGGTACCCTTTTGCTAAACTAATCTAGACAGATTTTACAAATGAGTTAGTTGATCTTGTCTATCTCTAGCGGCTGAAAACCGTAATTATTTCTTAATAAAACCAACATACTTAATAAAAATATAAAATAAACTATATTACAAAATTAAATTAATATAACTTTTCAAAAAAGTTTTCACTGATACGACTTTATGACAGAAGAATAATTTGACTGTTGACAGGTGAGTCAGATGACGTTGTACATGACAAGACAATTTTTTTTTAAATCCTGTTGGTTTCGCAAAGAAGAACGAGAGCTAATCTTTTTAAGAGCTTAGTTGGCTTCTCTAGAACTACGGACAGTTTTCCGTGACAGAGAAATGGAAGGTGTTTTTGTTTGATACTCTAATTTGGTTTACATAACTCTATGCACTACATGGGTCCCCTACGTTGTTTCGAACGCCGCTGTTGCGAGTTTGCGACACACGCTATTGCAAATTGCCTCACAGGTTCGAAAGCTCATGGAGTCGAATGAAGTAGTCGCGAAAGACGCTGTTTCGAAAAACATTTTCACTGCCTCATACGCTCGAATGCTTGTGATTTCGATTTATTTAGTCATAAAGTGTACCTACAGAAAAATATTTAAGCCGTAATTAAATTAAATCAACAAATTCGGTGTCAACATCATCATTTAATATTATTATTAACAAAGTAATGAATCAAAAATATTAGTACCTCAACTGTACATTTTTCTAAGACTGATCTTTATAAAAAACGAGGGCCTTAGACCACCCTAATCCGGCCCTGTTACAAAATTAATTCATAGCAAACGTGTACTGACTTTAATCTACGTCTCTGCTAAAAATCTAGATTGTAGCACAAAAAATGAAGGAGTTTCATACAAACTTGCGAGGGCCCTAAGACCACCCTAATCCGTTCTTAGCGGACGTCTACTAACTATAAACTACCTCTCTGCCAAAAATCATCTTTATACGTCCAGCGGTTTTCGAGATTTCGTGATGAGTGAGTGAGTCAGTGACCTTTCGCTTTTATAGTTAAAGATTGTATAAAGTATCTAAGTGGTATAGGTAGTAAAGTCCCACAAACTACCAGGAGAACAGAAGTAGGAAGGAGGTATTGAAAACTGGATTGTTTTTTTTTAAATAGCTCATTTAGTAAAGTCCCACAAACTACCAGGAGAACAGAAGTAGGCAGGAGGTATTAGAATCTTTAAATCAAACCTATACCACAGTATAAATATTTGTGTAGAACTTGGACGAGGCTGGGTTAGGGGCTTTTTGGGCTTGCTGCTTCAGATAGCAGTAGGTACCTATTATACGGCTCCTACACACAATTCCTACAATTTAAATGCTCACCAAAAAAGATTTTAGACCCTAAAGTACAGTAAAGTACCAAATAAAATATTTTAACTTCAAATAAAATAAACCCACCCCATACCGAGGTGCCTAAAGAAAAACGTTTTTAAGTTCCAAAATAATTAGACACTCATCAGAGTAATTATTGTACGTTTTGTATATATTCTTATTGCCTACCAAAATGGATTAATGCTCACCAAATCTTGGACAAAAAGCGAGCGAAACGAGTTCGGGACCACTGACTAAATTGAAAGTCGTGAAACAATATTGGTGACATCTATTTAGCGATAATATAAAATATTATTTGGTCTGCAGTTAACTTTAAAGGCATTTATAAATCTAGGTATAGAATAAAAAGGAAAATAGGTTCATTCCTACAATACTTTAGGAAACACAATTTGGTGAGCATTAATCGATTTTGCCCGACATTTCGATTTTTTTTGGTAGTAAAATAGGTTCTTTTCTGGTAGGCGCTTAAACACAAGCCTTTTAAAACTTAGTTAGAAGCTAACATAGGTAGGTACAGGGTCCAGTCACCAATAATAGTCGAAATCAAGCGTAGTGTGGGACCCCCCTAGTTTTACGACCATAATAATGTGGCTGTGTCAAATTTATTATATAGGTAGGGAATTGCCCTAGTTATGTAGGTAATTAACCTACATAACTAATTGTGTTAACTTATTTGGAAACCGGAGGTCAGGGGTACCTATTGTAGCACAGCCTGGGCCTACCTATGTCCAGCGGTGGGCTGCGATAGGCTCCACGGAAAATAGTAGTATTCAGCACCTGGTTAAACCGGAAGCCTACCCTAAAATTTGGGAAAAGGCTAGGCTAAGATTGGCTAAGATGAAGAAATTAAAGTTATCACTAAACGCGGGATACCTACCTACGTTACAATGTCAACATGGTGGCAATTAGATAGATATAGACAAACAAGTTTTATTTTGTCCAATATATTAAGAGTAATAAAATTATCGTATTTGTGCTTCGTATTATCTGGGTTATCATTATTTTACTTAATTTCGTCTCATTTTATGGCTGACGTCAATGACAAAACCATTATTACATCATAATACTTCGTACCTATATAATAATACTGCAATCATTATCTACTTACTTAGTAGATGACTCTCGTTAAAAATACAATCATGTTTGTTTGCATTTGATACTAATCAAGGTTGCAACATTGAAATGCACTATAAAACATTAAGTTTTTATGGATTTGAATAAACCAAATCACATCATTGGTTCTTCGAGTATAGACTTACGAGCAGGGTGACCACATTTATTTTGTGCGAACATGTCCTTTCGGGTTATGTGTAATGTGTACAGGGTGTAAAGTAACCCATCACACAACCTGTGACACAACCGTCAACTTTTTTAATTTGGGGTCAAAAATCACATTTTACAGTAAAACTCTATGGCGCACTCTTAAAACATTGTGCTAGAGGATGCTTTGAATAGTAAATGGGTCATGGAGGTAATTTAAGTAAAGTTATAACCTGAAAAACTAGTAAGTAGGTATTTACAAAAACAGCTGTTAAAAATTTGGAACTTTGACCCCCAATATCTCCGAAACTAGCGGGTTCCGAGGTATGGTCTAGAACAAAAAAGTGATTGCCGTGGTGGGGAGAACAAGTGCCCTTCGTTTGCGTTAAGGGTACTTTT
This sequence comes from Diarsia dahlii, assembly GCA_949775195.1. Taxonomy (NCBI): domain Eukaryota; kingdom Metazoa; phylum Arthropoda; class Insecta; order Lepidoptera; family Noctuidae; genus Diarsia; species Diarsia dahlii. Next base: position 14,266,432 of record OX459189.1, read on the forward strand.
ACACCCTGTATTGATTGAATATTGAAAAAAAAAAATTTAAACTGTGTGCTGAAAAAAGAAAGAAAACAATCTCGGGACGTTATTGCAACAATTAATGATAATTGTCGGAATGTTCAAAGTAGTAGGTAGTCGTGCGTAGGATATGACAGAGTGTTATGTCATGGCTTGAGTTGTAACACTACCTACATCGCGATGAATCTGGGATGGAGCTCAACTCATCCACTACTCATAGAGGTGATAATAATGTTAAAAGGACGCCACCGTTTCATGACGTGTAAATCAGTTCGGTAGCTACTTATATTTGATATAAAAATTAAAGGTTGATTGTGAGTTTAACACGTCGAGACTTGAACGATGGGTGGACTCAGCTACTCTGTCAGGTACACTGTGTGTGACACAAGAACTCTGAAAAACGAAATTCGAGTGAAGACGTACCTAATCGATATCACATTAATTGGCCTTTCATGTACCTACTTATAAATAAATAACTCATAACTTTTACATCAGTAAATACTTCCACTCGTTATCTGTTGATATAATAAGTAGGTTGACACCTAGATAAATAATCTGAATTTCGTACCTACCTCAAATATTCTAATTTTTTTGTTGCTAATTGGAATTTTAATAATAATATATCTACTGTATTGTGTAAATATATATTAATACAATACAACGGCTAGACCAATAGGTCCTGTATACGATTAGGTAATATATTTTTTAGGGGTTTATTATGTATCTAACACCAGACAGTGTGGCAGGGAGCACCGAGACAATTGTTTTTTAAGTTTTAATCCCCCCCCCCAATATCATGAGAACAGCTCAGTGGCCCAGTGGTGGCGGCCCCGACTTATGAACAGTAGGTACAGACGGCTACACATCAAGCTATACATTTCCAGTATAAGCTGGTCTCGCATTGTATAGGATTTCCGTACAGTGCGAGATCAGCGTAAACTACGCGTGTAATTTACTTTGTGTAATTGGCCTGTGTCCCAGCAGTGGGAACGTTAATAGGCTGATGATGATGAAGACATTTTAATCCTGAGTAGGTAGGTACCCTTATATACTTATGATATTATTAACCATGCATAGTACCTATTACCTATATAGGTAGGTAAATATTTCATCAGATGGATTAAATGCCGCGTCATTCCAATACGAGATTAAAATAAGAATAAAGCGTACTTTGCATGCTGTCTTGACTTAATGTCCTATGTCCCCTAGATGGGGCAGAGGGCGTCCACAGATATTCTCCATCTCGATCGGTCTTGAGCTTCTCGCTTCACCTCGCTCCACGTCAATCCGATGCTCGCCGCTTCTGCCAGCACGGTGCGGCGCCAGGTTTGACGGGGACGGCCACGCTTTCTTTTCCCTTGGGGATTCCAGTCCAAAGCTTGTTTGGGTATGTGGTCGGGGTCCCTTCGGAGTGTGTGGCCAATCCATCTCCACTTGCGTCGCTTAATCTGATGGTCGATCGGGCTCTCGTGGCATTTCTCCAACAGCTCTACGTTGGAGATGGTCTCGGGCCAGTAAATTCCAAGAATGCGACGAAGACATCGGTTGACGAAAACTTGGATTTGGCGTGAGATGATCTTTGTGACCTTCCACGTTTCGCACCCGTAAAGCAGCACGGATTTCACATTGGACCCAAAAATCTTAAGTTTAATCCTTCGGGTCAGTTTCCGCGACTGCCAAACAGGTCTCAGCTGCGCGAAGGTAGCTCGGGCTTTGGCGATCCCCCCCAGTCTCCGCCACGACGCTCCCGAGGTAAGTGAATTTGTGGACACGCGCCACTGCCTCTGTGCCAATCAGCAACGGTGAATGATTCCTCACACCAGCTCTCATCTCCTGGGTCTTCCTGATGTTAATTTTGAGCCCCGTTTCTGCCGCTTGCATGCTGTGTGTAAAACTAATTAGTCACAAGAAATGGCGCAATAAAACTTGGTCGTTAGCATGTATCAAGTGTTTATTCGAACAAACAGACTTTACTGGATTTCGGGCACCCGATTCATATATCTACATCTACATTATAATTATTATGAAGAAGAAAGATTTGTATGTTTGAAACAATTAAGGCGAGGTTACCCTACTTTGTTTTTATGTACGCACGACCTCACCCCCCGCCCTGCCGCGCGAGCGATATAATGCCTAAATTTTGACTGTTTTTTCTCTCTTGGAGAAAAATGATAAAGAAATTATACATTATGTGACCCGAGATAATACACATTTTTTACGACCTTTATTATGATATAAGTTTTATTTTTCAAAGCCTAATATAACTCAAGTAAAACGATTATTTAGCCATCATTTGGACATGTCTTTGCGATTTAATTGGATGCAGTGAAGTGTAAGTAATCGTGTATCGCATGCCCGACATATCATGATCGAAGAGTCAACTATGTAATACATTTATTTCAAAATTTAAATCCGTTCCATGTACGAGTAAAACGCTATTGTTGACGACGTTTATCGGGGTAACCCCGCCTTAAACTCGAAAACTACTGAACCGATTTCAACAATTATTTCATTAATTAAAGGGCATTAAAAAATTCGTCCACATCGCTGTCAACTGGATAAGTGCCCAGAAGGATGACAGCCTTCCCACGTTGGATGGAAATGCTGATTATTTGCCCAAAAAGTAGGTCAACCCTCTGGTCAAGTGAAAGTCGACCAACCGTTTGGCAATTTCTTGAAATATTAAGTGGGCAATCGAACCCCATGGCCCCAATGTTTTAACGCTAATCGGCTCAAACACATTTAATAACCACCAATTAAGTTATCGTATTTGCGCCATTTGAGGTTTTCAGCACCTGCAGCAGCCGTCCCAGCATAGCTCACCGTGGAAGATGGGATGGCGCAAGGGTGTCGACTGTCGACACAAGTTGCATCCCGCACCAGAGGACTACCCAAATTCCAAAGCAGTATGGTCATACCTGGTCTCTTCCCATCGACGCGTGCCATCCCATTGGGTTCCAAAACAGCTGGCACACTGGAATAAAACTATTATCACACATTATCTTTAAATAACATAGGCTCAAATAGGCTGTAAGTATCATCATTGCGTAGTGCATAGATTTGATTATGAGATTCCTAATACCTCTTTCATGTTTCTTGCCTCCTGGTAGTTTGCGACACTTTACTATAATTGTTTCTCATCTCCTACTTGACACCTTTTTTTTTTTTTTTTTTTATTTAGCCTGTACTGTCCCACTGCAGGGCAAAGGCCTCCCCCAACCTTCCAAGAGCTCTTATCTTAGGAGAGTGAAACCTACCATATCACAATTCGGGTTATGATAGGAACGATAGGTACATCGGGTCAGGTTAGGAAGAGGGTTACGTGGGGAATTTTTTTTTTTTTTTTCAAACTAACCTAACCTATCCCGCGACCGGGTTAGAATTTCGGGTCAGGGTTCGGAATGAAGTCTAAAAAATAAATGTCCACTCTTGCGAACCCGTGACGTAAATTCCGAAACGATGTGAAGTTGATGTGATTAGAATAGTACATTATGGTACAAGTGTGTAACGTTGGTGATTACCGCTGAGGCCATTGAGACCCGAGCCGTCAGGTGAGGGTCTTAAGAAAGCCGAGGACGGTAATCATCAATACACATGTGTATCATACGACGTTTTTCAACACACTTGTGAAGAAAATAATACTAAAAAGTCATCTAAACAGTTAAAACGAGTTCTGATTTTTTTTCACAATAGCGGGAAAAATTAATCGGTTTTCCTATGCGCGCGCATCTACAGTTCTACCAACTTATCTGTGCATGCGGGAAAACACGGAACTAAAATAAATGTACTAAGTTTGACGTAGCGATGCATTTTTTCTTGACCAGTGGCGCCACCATGAAATTCATACTTAAAATGGTCATACTGTAACAATATGGCGATCGACCATAGACTAGAGTAGAGTAGAGTAGAGTAGGGACTCCGTTTTCCGCACTTAGACTCTTGATCGGTCCGTTGTGCGTAGGTGTCCTGGCTAAGATAGCCAGCCTAGCTCCGCCCAGAAGCACAGAAGTTTCCTGGGAGCTTCACAGGCTTCGCGGAGCGACCTCACCGTTCCGAGGATTTGTCTGCGTTGAGTAGCCACGACCTCGCATTCCAGGATGACGTGGGCGGCTGATTCTTCAGCATCAAAGCAGCCCCTGCAGAGTGGGCTGTCCGTGGCGCCTATGGTAAAAAGATGTTTATTTAGGGGGCAATGGCCCGTTATTGTCCCTATTATTATTCTAAGGTTATTTTTACTTAGGCTAAGCAGTCGTTTTGTTAGCCGCGGATGTAGACTTGGCATCGCCATTTTTGATTGTCTACAGTCTGTAGACCGTGACCATTTGCTGTTATGGAGTTCAGTTGATCTCTGGCGAACCCATGTACGGAACTGTGAGAAAGGTAAGGGAAGGAGTTGGTACGGGCCAAGCACTGCCATCTCGGACCCTCTCTTAGCAAGTTCGTCTGCGGCGTCATTTCCCAGGGATCCACTGTGCCCCTTAATCCACTGGAGGGTAATACTGTTGGACAGCGATATACTCTCCAGGGCGAGGTGACATTCAAATATTAATTTACTGTTAGTTTGTTTGTTTTCTAGGGCTTTAAGCACAGACAGGCTATCAGTTACAAATCTGATTGCGTGGCTGTGAATCCTCAGACGCTTTACGGCTGTTGCAGCTTGTGTTAGGGCGACACACTCGCATTGGAATATCGAGCTGTGTTCGCCTAGTGGTAGGTGAAAGTTAATGTTGAGGTCTAGGGAGTGTACGCCAGCCCCTGAGCCGTTTTGAGTTTTGTAGCCATCTGTGTAGATGCGTACTTCATTGACTCCTGACTGATCTCTTAATTCCTCTGTTGTTTGTATGCTGTAGCTCTTGTTGAACATAGGTTTGTTAGGTGTCCTATCACACGGGGCAGCGATGAGAGGTTGATACTCAATCACCCGGTCTAGGATGCCTGCGTGGGGACTTGTGTGATTCTTGCCCCATATGCCCAAGTGCATAAGCCTGATGGCTGCTAAAGCTGCCTCCTGCTGTATGTACAGCTCAAGTGGGGTTAGTTGAAGGGCTATCTCCATTGCTGCAGTTGGGGTTGTCCTCATGCAGCCTGTGATAGCGGAACATGCCAACCTTTGGAAACGTTGGAGCCTGGAGACTGTGGTCGAGAATTCAGTTCTCGTCCACCAAACCAGGGCGCCATAGGTCAGCATTGGTCTGATCACCGCTGTGTAAAGCCATCGCGTGATCTTTGGAGATAGCCCCCATGTTTTTCCTAGCATTTTTTTGCATTGGTATAGGGCGATTGTGCTTTTGTTAAGCTTGTAGTCAAGATGCCTGTTCCAGAGCAATTTGCTATCAAGAATCACTCCTAGGTACTTAACTTCTTCTTTGAGTGTTAGTTCGGCGACCATAGACTAAATGAATGAGCGCGATAGAGTTTTAGCCACGTATAAAATGAGGAAAAAGTTACCTTTATTACAGAAAAAATAAAAGTTATATTATTTGAGTGAAAGTTTCATTTAAGTAATAAAAACGTACAAGTTGAAATTATCTATTTAAATTCAAATTTGCATGAAATGAGCAAGCACTAAGTACCTACATTAATTTATTTTTACTATTGAACACGATCTTTTTTGTATTGAAACTTTTTTATGAACGTAGCAACTCTACCAACAAAAAAAAAACCTTATAACTCACTATTGAATAATAGCAATGAAAAAGTCACAGTTTGATTATAGGTGTCATTATGTGCCTAATTGCGGTGAAATTATAGCCACTTTATGAGCAAGTGTGTTGAAAAAGAGTTTACTAACAGAGAAGTAGGGATGAACAGAATGGTGCGGAGACCTCAAATAGATTGAGATAAAGGCTGGAGAACGATGATGATGAATATGAAGTTATTCTAAGTAATTATAACACAGGACAATGCAAGATTATTCAGACTATTCGTGTTTTAAGTTTTTAACACCCTGTATAACCACCATAATTAGAATTCCTACAATTCAACCTAGTTCGAAAAAATTGTAAACGTTTGTTGTATAACGTAGGTACGTTTTTTGTTTTAAACCTCATGTAGTAGTATTAGAGGACAAACCTATTGCGATTGGAAAAGCACAAACTAATCCGCAGTATACGGAGAGGACAGTTACCACGTGTTCAGCAGTAGGATCGTTACACAAACAACTCGGAGTTTTCGGATTCATTTTATGCGTAGGTACCTATTTATAATTATCACTTGCTCCGGTGAACGAAAACCAGAATGCTCGACATAATATTTTGCCAGAGCCAAGTCAGAGTCACATGGGCGGCATAAATACATAGGTATATATTATACGTCGACCAAATTAACATACATAATGCCTGTAATGCCCGAAGGATTAGGCAGCGATTTAAATCATGTAGGTAGATAGAGTAATTACAGACCTTTTGACAGAACTTATTGTATTTGTTCTGCCTATTATTGCCATCAATCGGGGTCAAATCTTAACCCAAAAAGTAGTTGCATTTGTTGATTTGTTTTGGCTGCCGTGATGCAGCCAAAGTGAACTCTGTGGTGCAAGATGAAACTGTTGAAATTTAGTGCCAAATGTGACAATGATATATTATATCGTACCGATACGAAGAAGAATAAGATGGGTAAGCGCAGACAGACAGCACATTGCTAAAAGACCTGCAACATACGTATACTGCGCTGTACTGGAGGATGTCTTCAAGGTTCTGGACTGGAGAGGACTAGGCAGCAACATCAATGGCGATTACATCACTCTCCTTCGATTTGCCGACGATATAGTGATCATTCTGAGACCATGGAGGACTTCAGTACAATGCTCGAAGACCTCAGTAGAGCTTCCGAAAGAGTGGGTCTTAAAATCAACATGGACAAAACCAAGGTCATGTTGAATGCCCATGTAACGCCCACTCCTATCAAGATCGGAGACTCGAAATTGTATAGACGATTATGTCTACCTATCTGGGACAAACAGTCCAGTTAGGTAGGTCCTATTTTGAGAAAGAGGTCAATCGTCGTATCTGATTCGGATGGGCAGCGTTTGGGAAGCTGAGTAGTATCTTCTCGTCCAACTTACCTCAGTGTCTCAAGACGAAAGTCTATGACCAGTGTGTTTTGCCAGTGATTACATATCAGAAGGCTTAAAGTTACCCAAAGGGCAATGGAGTTTCCTTGCGTGATCGAATCAGAAATGTAGACCGTACAGTATGAGAACCAAGGTTTCCGACGTAGCCCGAAGAATTGCCAGACTTAAGTGGCAATGGGCAGGCCACGAAAAGTTCTGGACGGCGACCGCGAACCGGAAGACGTTGCCTTGGAAGGCCGCTGGATGCGAGACGCACGGGACCGGTCAATGGGCCTACACAGCAGTGGACGTCTTTCAGCTGAAGTGATGATGATGATATTAAGTATTGTGTGGAGGCCTTCCAATTACCCTAATATTATACCTAAATGCGAAAGTTTGTGCGGATGAATGGATATAGGTACATATGCATATATGCTACTGAACGAATTTGATTAGAATATCTCCAATCTATAGGTACTGTTAGGTAAAATCAAAGTCATAATGTGCATAACTCAACTACATACCCAACACACTATTAAGATAATGGTAATGATTTTATGAACAAAGCCTGACCAGTTTACATTAAAAACATATAGGTATACTTTCATTAACTGCTTAGCCTTTTCCCAACTATGTTGGGGTCGGCTTACTTACTTTAAGGCCCGTAATCCACCAAAGCGGAGAGGAGCGGAGACGAGAGGAGATGTGCGGAAATCGGCCAATCTCATTAGTTAAAACTTACATCTGGTCTTTCGCCTTTCCTGTGATTGGTTGAATTTGGCACATCTCCTCTCCGCTCTGCTCGTCTCCGCTTTGGTGGATTACTGGCCTTACTTATGGAGCGACTGCCTATCTGACCTCCACAAACCACTACGGACTGGGTAATGCGATACCCCTTGGTAAGGCAGGTTGTCTGACTCACACTACGTACGGGCACAGCATAGATCAAAAGTAGGAGAGAGAAGGAAGAACGCTCGTAGTTTTTATTTGTCGCTTACGTAGTGTGAGGCCGTGCCGGATCCACTGCGAGGATCGACCGGAGGACACGGTCCAGAGCACACTGTGGAGGTGTGCCCTGCTTGGGCGGAGCCCCGCTGTGTTCTCGTAGCGGCAATCGGCGGCGGCGACCTCTCGCGTCCGGTCCTGGTGCAAGCCATGGTCCGGGGCGAGAAGGAAAGGGACGCCGTCGCCTCCTTCTGCGAAGCAGTGATGCTAGCGAAGGAGGTGGCGGAACGTGAGAGAGAGAGAACCTCTCGTACCAAACGCCGCGGGAGGCGCTCCGGGCGTCGGGGGCCACGTGATGGCTTCCGGCCACCGTAGACCCGGGAATATTAGAGTAAGTCTGACAACCTGTTTTACCAAGGGGTATCGCATTACCCAGTACGTAGTGGTTTGTGGAGGTCAAATAGGCAGTCGCTCAAGCACACGAATAGCACAATGCACATTCGTATTTACATCAAAGCTCATTTCTGACGTGCAATCTGATCGATTTGCAAAGTAGGTAGTGTGTCAAGTGTATGTATTTTTGTGTTTCTATGAGTGTATTCTGGATACCTCTACTTGCCCCCGGCTGTTAGTCACAGTTGTTTTAAATTCTGTCAACAAGCATTAAAAGTGTTGTTGTTTTTGTATCGTAAATTGTGAATGGTGTTGCAGTTGGTGCGTGTAAAAGGCAAACGTCTTTGTCATGGTCTTTGTCGATAAGATCAAGATGAATACTTTGATTGTGACTGGGGAAGCCGACCTGCTGTAGCACGCGGCAGAATGGACGATGTGCTCGGCAGCATGCTTTGTTCTGATTCCTTGGTGGAGCTGATGGATGTGGTGCCACCCTTACTTGTCTAAGAAACCATTTACAAACTATTAAGGTGAAATGCAATAGGTACATCATAATTATTAAGTTTGAGAAATTGAGATAGGTAGGTATAACACAACTAGTCTCTGTAAATATATTGTCAATTATAAAACGCAAAAACTTAATACAAGTCTTTCCAGTTCCACCATTTTTAAACGGTTTTTCCTTTTTTTAGTAATGTTGTTCTTTTAATATTATTTTTCACTTCTCTCGCTCTAAAATTCGTCTTTATGTCGTGCGTAGGCGACATAAAGTCGCGTTTTATGCTCTAGAGCATAAAGTAAAATCTTCGTCGAAGACCAAGGTAATCGGCACAGGTAATCGGCCCAACAGCCACACGAACAACTTCAACGTCATAGAATAACCTCTTTAATTCGTTTCGTTAGTATTCTAAGAACAAGGGATTACTGCTTTTCATTACGAATACAAGGAAAGTTGATGGGAATAGGCTTCCCCCAATTTCCTAAATCGCTTGATGGTAATAGGCTTGCTCTTAATTAGGTTGTTTGATGGCAATAGGCTTGCTCCTAATTACATCATTTGATGGGAATAGGCTTACTCTTAATTACATTGATTAATGGCAATAGGCTTGCTCTCAATTACCTAAATCAGTGGATGGCAATAGGCTTGCTCCTAATTACATCGTTTGATGGCAATAGGCTTGCTCCTAATAAGATTGGTTGATTGCAATAGGCTTTTCCAAATTACATCGGTTGATGGAAATAGGCTTGTCCCTAATTACATCAGTTGATGGCAATTGGCTTGCTCCTAATTACATTGGTTGATAGCAATAGGCTTGGTCCCAATTACATCAGTTGATGGCAATAGGCTTGCTCCTAATTACATTGGTTGATGGCAATAGGCTTGCTCCTAATTACATTGGTTGATGGCAATAGGCTTGCTCAAAATGTTTTTATAACTGAGCAGTAACGACATAAGTCTGGTGTTATGTCAAGTTTCCTACTGAAAAAAAAAGTTAATTAGCGGGAACCATAATTATTTTTACAATATTTACAAGTTGCTGTTGCATTTCCTCGCAATCGAAGTGAAAAGTAGAGTGTAAAACTCGTCCATAAAACACATTTTACTCTCTACTTTATATCCATCCTCGCTCGCAAGCTCGCATCGGATGGATAAACGTCTCGCGCAAAATGGTGTGTTTTATGCACTTGGTGTACAATCTACTATTATCCTCGAAACGACACACATCAATAGGTATAAAATAATCACGTAACTATTATAGTCATCAACCCTCTTAAGTGTGTTTTAAGTTTATTACCCGACTGCGGCGAAGCCCAAAAGGAGGGTTATGTGTTTGACTTGTATGTATGTACTTAAGTATGTATGTATGTATGCATGTCCGTTTCTTTGTTTTCCAATAAATTATAAGTTTTTTTTTCCAATACCATCGAGTAGGGTATCAAAATAAAGGGTTTTAATTCAAAGTGACAAATCCTATAAACAAGCATAAAAGTTAAATCATCTGCGAAGAATTTTACGCGACCAACGAAAGAACAAACACAAAAGTTGGAAAAAAAGAACTAAAAAGTTGAAAAAAACAAAAAAAGTAGTTAATAACTAAAAAACCCGACTGAAAAGACAAAATGAAAAAAATAGAATGGACTCCGCTAGCTTCCAAGTTTTGTTTAATTTAAAATGTGCTTGTTTTTTGCTTTTCAGTTTTTTCAGTCGGGTGTTTTAGTTTTTATTTTCTATCTCAGCTTCCTGCGCTTCCCGTCTAGCTTAAAAACTGGCGATACCCTTGGTACGGTCTACTGGGTAAAACAATACCCCTTTCTGACATGTAAATTAAAAAAAAAAACATAAATATTACCTACCGCAAGAGGTGTGTCCAGTCAACGGACCAAAAATAAGTTATTATAACTGCTAGCATAAACTTGGTTGGGTGTGTGGATATTGTGACCAAACCAGCTTTGCTTTTCTAATAAAGTCACTGACCTTAATATCGGTACGGGAACAGTTCACGACTAGACACGTGTGTGTTGTGATGTGCTATGTACCAGTATTTTATAAAATAATTAAAGTTACACGGTTTTAAACGATAAAAATCACTAGAGGGACGTCCTCTGGTAACATAATAACAGCTGAACAGGTCGATCTTCTACTGAGGTTATTCAATACTAAGGCCGTGGATGGTCACCTAACCTACCATCTATTTTATACCGAGTTCCCGTATCTCGGCAAGTTAAAAGTGATCGGTATCGGCTGCCAGGCTGCTTATTGTAGGTAGATCTTTCACAGTTGTTATACGACAGAAGTCTGACAATCAATGTTACCAAGGGGGGGTTATCATCATCAGCCTACAATGTTCCCACTGCAGGGACTCAGGCGTCCTCTCAAGGAGAGAGCTGGGCTATAATCCACCACGCGGTGCGGGTTGGTAGAGATGACACATGTCTTCGATTTATTTGATTCTAAGACATGCCGGTTTCCTCACGATAAGTAAAGGGGGGGTATTGTCTGGTAATTGGGTTGTGGATTTGTCAAACACTGGTATTCAGCAGCATCTATCCATATACTCTGGAAGCCGACCCATATATTGTTGAGAATAAGCTACTCGTAGGCAGTTGATGAATGTCAAAAGCGAAGGATGGTGATAAAAGAAGCAGGAGTTATAGGCAAATTAGCCTATTTTCGTGGTTATATAGGGAATGAACGGAAAAGCCTTGCTTTTTCCTGTAACAAAATGCAGCAGCCTCCACTACTAACTGAAGCTTAGATCAAATCAATAGAAACTTACAAAGGTAGGTACCGAGATACCTAATAACTATATAGTAATTGATATTATATTAGATAGTGCTGGACCTATGTATATTTACATGTAAATAAAATTCTAAGTTGGCTTCACTTGGCGTTAAACAGGTTTAACGAGTTTTGGTCGTATCTTACGTTCACCGACGTTTACGTCACGATTGATATTTTTGTAACAACAAGATACGTGTAGGTACGTAGGAGTAATCTAATTTAGCATTCATGTTCTCTATATGGTGTTGGACTGCCTTTATCTTCTTCTTTTTAGGGTTCCGTAGTCAACTAGGAACCCTTATAGTTTCGCCATGTCTGTCTGTCCGTCCATCCGTCCGTCCGTCCTCGCTTAATCTCTGTGACCGTTAGCACTAGAAATCTGAAATTTGGTACCAATATGTGTATCAATCACGCCGACAAAGTGGTAAAATAAAAATTGGAAAAGAATGTTTTATTAAGGTAGCCCCCCTATATGTAAAGTGGGAAGTGATTTTTTTTTAATTTCAACCTTAACGTGTGATATATTGTTGGAAAGGTATTTAAAAATGAATAGGGGTTTACTAAAATCATTTTTTGATAATGTCAATAATTTCGGAAATAATCGCTCCAAAAGTAAAAAACAATGTGTCCCTCCCCCTCTAACTTTTGAATCATAAGTTTAGAAAATATGAAAAAAATCTGAAAAGTAGAACTTCATAAGGACTTTCTAGGAAAATAATTTTGAAAGTGAAAAAAAATAAATTTAAAATTTATGTTTAAAAAAAAAATAAAAAACATAATGGATACCCACCTATAAACTCATAAGTGGGAACACTTATTGTGACGGACGGGAAACTACGGAACCCTACACTGAGCGTGGCCCGACACGCTCTTGGCCGGTTTTTTGTCTGGTTTATGATTTCCGGAAGACCGATGGGGCCGAAAAGTTCTGGAGGGGCGACCGCGAATTGTAAGACGTTGCTTTGGCAGGTCTCGAAGTAGGTGGACCGATGACCTGGTGAAGGTTGAGGGGACACGCTGAAGGCGTGCGAGACGCACAGGACGGAACGGAGAATGTGGCGACACTTGGTGGATGCCTATGTCTGGCAGTAGTCTTACGACTAAAATGATAATGATGATGATGATTTTCCTACTCCTCCACTATTTTATTCTGATTAATTTCGTTGCGGAATCCAAGACAGTTATTGTTTCTCTGGGACTTCGTCTATCTTCATTGTCTCAGCATTTTTCTGGTTCCCATTGTTGATTCTAGCTTTCAGAAGTGGTTTGGGTATAAAGTGGCGGGCTTGTCGTCCTTTGTTACACTATGGGTCTGTTACCATAAATGGTGAAATTAGGTTATACGAACGGGTACACCTCTGCTGAACCCTTCGGGGAAAACCTAGCCTCGGTGATGTTATTATTTATACGTATTCATACCCCGTATCGTATGTATTTCATTTAATTGCATCATGCAAGCTGCATCACATGTTGATAAAATGTGTATTTATTTATAAATCAATTAAAATACAATCCGTTTTCGGTGACACAGATTTTTATAAGTGAGTTCACGATCTCATGACTGGTTGTTCTTATTTATTTTATATTTGGCAGCTATCGTACGATCAAACGATGCGTTCATTGTCGTGCGAAGAAAACGAACATACGATGGCCCAACAGGGCCTGGCATGGCAGTCTCTACAGAGATAACGACAAAATCGCTAACTTTCGATTTCTAATTACCAACGAATAAATTCAGTTGCAATAATGATGCTTGCAAGTAAAGCAAGTCTCTACATCCAAGATGCGTTTCCGGCAGTCTCTACACTAATAACGACAACATCGCTAACTTTTGATTGCTAATTACCAACGAATAAATTCGGTTGCAATAATGATGCTTACGAGAAACGCATCTTGGATGTAGAGACTTGCTTTACTTGCAAGCATGCAACCGAATTTATTCGTTAGTAATTAAGGATTGAAAGTTAGCGATTTTGTCGTTTTATCTGTCGAGACTGCCGGCCCTGCCCCCGTAGCATGGCGATTCTCTCTATTCTACCAAGAATAGACAAAGATTTTTCCATACAATTTGACATGAAACCTTGCTACAATCTGTCATTTTGTCGATTCTTCCGTCGACAAAACCCGTTTCTTCGGTGGTCATGCTAAGCCGGCTGGTGTCCTAATAGGGGATCGGACAAAAAAAAACTAATTAGTCCGTCAGATAGATTTTCAAAAATTATTGGACACGTATTTTTTCTTTTTTCACGTAAACTTAAAATGAAGACGATACAGTGCTTCGAAAACTCGTGTGACGTCATATGATAGTACATTTTGACAACACAAGTGACGTTTCAAGCCCCACTCCAAGATCTTTGACGCGTTTTATCTTCGTCATTTTTTATTGATTTGATAAAACAAAAAACACGTATTCAATATTTTTCGATAATCTAACTTACGGACTAAACAGAATCATATTATTTTGACCCAGTCCGATCCCCTATTGGCAACGCACGATCGTACGACCAAACGATGCGTTCATCGAATTCACCGCAGCGGCGCCATTTTAACAATGGCTGTTTACAGAGACGCACAGTTTTTGCTATCGGGCAATATTGCTTTGAAAATTGCGAGTGACATTGAAGAAGATAACTTTTACAATTATTTGTCCATGACAAAAAAACTTTTTTTGCAAAAAAAAACCGACAACAAACCGACACAAAAAGTGAAAAAAAAACACAATCACAAAAAAGTGAAAAATAAACCTCATAAGAGAAAAATCAGCTTCTGTAGTCGGTGACCTTTTTTTGTTTGATTTTATTTTTTTTGTCACTGATTTCTCAGGGTTTTCCACCATCAGGTCCTGACTTGATGACAATGGGACCATTTGGGAAGTATACCCTTTCCAACAAAACAAGATTTTTTCAAATATGCCCGAACAAACATAAAAAAATATATAAACATCCGAATTGAGAACCTCATTCTTTTTTAAGAAGTCGGTTATGTATTATATTTTTATGTATAATCACCGATTACTCGAAGACGCCTAAGTTCCTGAACCGATATAGAAAATTCGTGACCAATCAGAAGAGATTTGTAGCTTTGATTGGACGAATCGCACGATCGCGCGATCGTTTTTAAGCATCGAACGCACGATCGCGCGGTCGTTATAAGCTCTAATAAGACACACTGCGACGAGAACGCATCGTTCGAAACTTCGAACGTACGATCGCGCGTCGATCGTTGTCAAATAGGACGCCGCCTAACTGTTGCCCGCGACCTTCATTCACGTGAAATTATTATTAAAGAAATACTACTTCCCGTTTTGAATCGGACTTTGTTAACAATCCGTTAAAACCCTAGTTAGTAAGGGTTCAAATATTTTGCACGGAACTCTAAATAATTTTCAAAAATAAAATTTGGCTAAGTTACTTCTTTTAACATCAGCTATCTGCCAGTCAAAGTCCCGTCAAAATTGGTCCAGTCGTTTTGAAGATTAACCGGAACAAACAGACACTTCAATGTTATACAGGGTGTTTGGTGCATCGTGTGCCAAGTGTCAAATTGAGATGGTCGACTGGAGGGGTCATCTGCTATCCTTTCAGACCTCTAAACACTTCTCATGTCCTGTGGATTTTTTCAAATTATACA
Organism: Diarsia dahlii; assembly: GCA_949775195.1. Classification (NCBI taxonomy): domain Eukaryota; kingdom Metazoa; phylum Arthropoda; class Insecta; order Lepidoptera; family Noctuidae; genus Diarsia; species Diarsia dahlii. The sequence goes on from OX459189.1 coordinate 14,281,746, forward strand.
GCTAATGTCACTAATTTTGAATTTAAAAGTACCTACTCTAATACAATCATCTAAATAAAATCCCACCAAAAACATTCTGTAAAAAACTAGCCAAGTCTCGATGGAGCTGCTTGTTTATCTTTAACATGTAATTAAATCTAGACAAAGTCGTGCCAAGTCTAAGGTTCCTTACTGCGATTTCTTTATTATTATAGTTAATGTTGTGTGACTTGGTCGTTTTTGTGTGAATTGCCTTACCCATACTTTTTTTTAGTATTTAAATGTAAAATTTCGGTATTTAAAAAAAAAAAAAAAAAACTCACAGGGCATGACAAGTGTCTGAAAGAATAGCAGATGACCCTCCAGTCGACCATGTCAATTTGGCACACGATGCACCAAACACCCTGTATATTATATTTGCATAGATGGAATACTATAATTAACACCAGCAGCTATTTACAACATTCCTCAGAAATTATACATTAGCTAATTAATCCAATCAGTAACGTGATCTGTAAAAAGTGCTGTATTTTCCACGGGAAGTAGGTAATGGCATCCGGTAGATATAATGTAAAACTTTACATATTATATTTTTATAGGTATGTGCCTAGTTAGTAACATTTTGTAATAACTCCTGAGGCTCTAGCTGCGCTTAGAGTGCTTGGTCTTGGTAGAAAGTAGTCGTCCTAGACTCGACGCGTTTTGTTTGTAGGTTCCACAAGAGCAATGACTTATCTTCGGCCTTCTACTTACGTAGGTATTTATTTATTTATTTATTTATAGCCTTAATTAAACAATCTTACATTAAGTTTCACTTTTTACAATTAATTTGACACCGGTAACTTAAGATTGTCTTGCTTTCCAGCATAGGCCTCCCCTAGAGCTTTCCACTGGATACGGTTATGCGCTTGTCTCATCCAAGTAGTACCCGCCGTTTTTATAACGTCGTCCTCCCATCTAAGACGCTGTCTTCCTTTCCTTCTTTTATGTTGTCGTGGACACCACTCTGTTACTTTCCTCGATCATTTCTCCTTTATACTCCGAACCATATGGCCTGCCCACCTCCACTTAAGTTTCTTAATGCAGTACGTAACATCAGTAATTTTAGTTTGGTTTCTTATAGTAACTAGTTTTACTTTATCTATTATTTTGATGTTAAGTATGCTACGTTCTATGCTATGTTGGCAGGTATCTAGTTGGCGTACATTAAGTTTAGTTAGGCTCCATGTTTGGCATCCATACGTCAGAACAGGTAAAATACACGAATCGAATATTTTCTTCTTAGCTTTAAGAGGTATAATGTTGATTTTTCATAATCTCCCTAAGAGACCAGTACCTCTTCCACGCAAGATTTATTCTGTTGGTAATTTCTTTGTTTGTTAGGTCTCTTGGAGATATGATTTGTCCGAGATACGTGTATTCTTCCACATATTCTATTGTTGTGCCGTTGACAGTTATTGGGGTATGATCAAGGTTTGTCATTAATTTAGTTTTTGCAGTATTCATCGATAGTCCCACTTTATTGCTTTCATACACTAGTTGTTCTAACATCTCTTGTAAGCTACTTGGATTTTCTGAAATAAGAATTAGATCATCTGCGAATCTTAAGTGGTTTAATTGAACTCCGTTTATCTTTAAACCATGCTTTTCCCACTCGAGTCGTATAGATATGTATTCCAGGACTGCTGAAAAAAGTTTGGGGGACAGGGGATCACCCTGCCTAACTCCTCTTTTTATTGGAAAATATTCCCCTTCTCTTTCAGTTCGTATCATTGCTTTCATGTTCTTGTATAGGTTGGTCATCAGGCGTATATTTTACTGTCGACACCTTGTGTTCTTAAAGCTTCTTATTTTTGCGTGTTTTAATGAGTCGAATGCCTTATTATAATCCACGAAAGCGAGATAGAAAGTAATGCCATACTCACTACATTTCTGAATGATCTGTTTTATAGTGTGATGTGGTCTATAGTCGAGAAATCGCTACGAAACCCTGCTTGTTCTTTAGGTTGGTTTTCATCCAGAATTTTTGTAAAACGATCTAACAGTACCTTTGCGAATACTTTGTAAACATTAGACATCAGGCTAATGGGCCTGTAGTTGGCTATGTCTTCCTTTTTTCCTTTTTTATGTAGTAAGATTATGGTTGAAGAAGTCCACTGGTGAGGTATGTATTCTGTGCGCAGAATTTCGTTGACCAGTTCCGTTATAGTGTTACACATACATGTTACTTCAGATGATCCTATAATAAGCAGTTCGTTTGATATGTTGTCACTTCCTGGCGTTTTTCCTCTCTTCTGAGATTTTATTGCCTTCTCGACCTCATCTCTCATCATACAAGGGGTCTCTTCTTCGTTCGTTTTATCAAAGAGAGCTAGCTGACCATGATCTTCTTCTTTTCCGTCGTCGTTGTACAACTCGCGGTAGTATTCTGTTGCTATTTGTAATATTTCAACTCTGTTTGTTCTATTCCTTTTATTTTATTTTTAGGGTGTTTCATAGTGTCAATCCAGGTTAGGTTCTCTCTTAGTTCCTTCCATGCTTTCTTCACTCCGCCAAAATTTTCTATGAAGTAGTTTAGAGTATCAGTTCTTGCTTTCTTATATGCAGATTCATTTCTTTACTAAGCTTCGTTATAATATGTTCGTTATTTTTCCTGCCTTCAAGCTTAGTTTTCCTTTGCATGATTAGCTGCCTCGCTGTCCTATTTTGTCTTTTCTCGTTGTATTTGTCCTAATTTTACTTTCGCTTTCTTTTAGTTCTTTTTCGAGGGTCTCGTATTTCTCTTGGACCCCTCCGAGATTGGCTGTTCTTACTGGATGATTTTTCTTGATTGTTTTGGTTGCGTTGAGTATAGTTGTCCACGAAGTAGTTTATGGTCTGTGTTGTAATTAAGTTGGTTGACAATATCTATATTTGTAAACAATCTAGCTTTGTTTGTAATAATGTAATCTATTTCGTTCCTTATCTTCCCATTAGGTGAGACCCATGTCCATTTCCTATTAAGTTTTTTATTAAAGTAACTGTTCATGATGTGTAGGTTATTTTCCAATGCAAGATTTACCAATCTTTGTCCATTGTCATTCCTTTTCCCTGTCGTATATGGTCCTAGTATTTTGTCTTCGTTTGTTCGCCTCGTTCCAACTTGGCCGTTGAAGTCTCCCATTATGATTATTGTTTTATTCAAGTTCGACATGGTTTTATTTAGTTTATCATCTTCGATTTTTTCATCTGCTCTTCGCACTTCGCTTAAGCCTATTATGTCCCATTTCACGGTTTCCACTGCATTTTCTAAATCTAGCAGAGATTCCTGGGATTTTAGTGTTCTTACGTTGAGTGTACCTATGTTTAGTCTGGTCCTGGGTATATTTATGTGGTTTTCAGAGTATTGATTTTTGATTAGTGGGTTCTTGGATGTATTCACTATGAGCTCTTGGGGGGTATGGTCTATCTCCCCGCGGTGACCAGCCGTATTGGGGATTTGTTTGTTTTTTCCTGGTTTAGTTTCTGTGGTGTTTGATTTCTTTAGGTTTCCGGTGTCTAATAATTCCTATGCGTTATTTTGTTGTGTGTACGTAGGTATTTATAACGTGATAAATAAATAAAAACTGGCCAAGTGCGAGTTGGACTCCCGCACCGAGGGTTCCGTTTTAAAAATATTTTTATTATAATTATGATGTAACTAAAAATTTACGATTTTCGCAATTTTTCTTTTATCTGTGCTATAGGACGTTGCTTCGTATCAAATTTAAAGATTCTGAGTTCAGTGAGTTTACGGGAAGTTTGCAGAAATAATTTATTTATGCGGCATAAACGGCTGTCTTTTGATTGCGTTGGCTTAGAAGTTTGACTTTTTCACAGCTGACTTGAGTATTTTATATAATATATAAATATTGCGTATTTGGTATTATAATTTCAGCTTGATACCTCCACGCGTTCCTAATAAAATGGGTCTTGACATACAGACAAACGGACGGACCTCGAAAGGAGATAACGGAACCCTTAGGCGGCGTCCTAATCTAATTGGCAACGATCGTACGATCGAACGATGCGTTTTCGTTGCACGACGAGATTAAACACACAATTTCTTTAGTGTGTCATAATAGATCTTACAAGTAATCGCACGAAAACAGTGTAATGTTTAAAAGCTATCGTATTTAAGCGAAAATATATATTTTAAATGGGAAATTAGTGGGTTTAATCTCGTCGTGCGACGAAAACGCATCGTTCGATCCTACGATCGTTGCCAATTAGGACGCCGCCTAAGGGTTCCGGTATCTCCTTTCGAGGTACGGAACCTTCATAATCAGAAAGAATGAGGTAGGGTTATAATATATATAAGGTATTCGATTTGTCGTCTGTTGTATGCAGGTGCCAATTTGTTTCCATAGCTACAACTGTTCTTTCTGTTCTGTGGCTACAGCTGGGACCAATTCACAACCCTTCTGTGTGAGGCTGAGTGTGGGCCACAATAGGTACCTACACCCAATGATATTATAAATAAAAAGAGGTAGATATCGCATTAGCACGCACAAATTGTTGAGGACAAACTACGGCAATTGGTGCAGTTTAGTAACTAGCTATCTCTTTTTATCTTAAACGTTCCGTATTATCTATCCCTGTCGTAGAACGCAACGATATCTGAACGCCATTCAGTATGAACATGGCGTATTGATCGAAGAATATCATTGACCTACACCACGCAAATCACTGCGCTCTGGTTTGCAAACAAAGCAAAGGACCTGTCTGAAATCAAACTCACGCAAGACCTAGGTACGCGAGACGTTACTTCATAACTTGTCCCGGTTACCACTTTAGTTAGGTACCTACCTACATCACATTGCGGTCTACCCATGCATGTCACAATCACAACATTTGCTGTCTCCAAATTCTTCTTTCGGTGATCGGTCTTGTTTCGGTGTTGGAAAAGAATGATGAACAGACAGAACATCAAGATGGCTATTATGATTTCCGAAATTACAATAAAAATGAATGATTGCGTCGTGTGATGACAATTATTGTTTATAGATAATAATACGATTAATTACCCTAATATCACGACGATAGCTCTTAATTACTGTGTTTTACATTCATTATGTGAGTTTACAATAACATTTATTATGATTTAGGACCAAAATCTTTAACCTAACATTGACATTGTTATCGAAACAAAATGAGTTAATTTTTATTCGTTTAACCATTGAACTGCGAACTTTATGGGTTGATAACAGTATCATGGCTATGCTATAAAAATTCAAAAATGCAAAAATTCCTTGTACGTAACCGTAGTTTCGTACAAAGACAAATATGTCCTCCATCGAAACCAGTTACGTACAAGGACTAATCATTCCTTCATCGAAACCAGTTACGAAACTACGGTTTCGTAGACGGCCGAAGCCAAGAAAACACCTATCCATGTCTAAAGTTGCACAACATTTATTTCGGAGACTGATCAATGATCCATGCTTCTTTATTTTGCGAAGCTAAGCGTAGATAATTATTCGCAAAGACGCCTTGGACCCTTGGAGGTCGAGAATTTGAGATAGTAAACGGAATGTCAAAAATTGATCCTGCTGTACCCGCCTAATCTGGACACCAAGTCGGATAACTACACATTAAAGCCGATAACTAAAATAATCGAATGATTGATAACATCGGTAGGTAGGTCTTACCGATAGGTACTTATCAATATTATTTATTTCTTTTTAATCAATGGTAGGTACCCTATCTATTAAATTATTGTATCGCAGTGATGTTACCTCACTTAGCGAAATATGTAGGTAGGTATTTACCTATCTATTCATGTGTAGTAATATCGTCGTGCCGAGTAAATTGGCAGTGACCTTCAACAAGGTTGACTCTGTTATTGTGTGCCAGCATACATTTTAATATTTTTACCTACTCACCGTCGGCGCTCGATATTTACCTACATACCTACCCATTGTGTCGAGAAAGCATAATATTGTGTATTGTAAAGATAGGTACAATTTTTCTTATATAGTATTCTGCTGTGGGGCAAAGCTGCTGATATTCAAAATATATTTGTTCTGCAGAAGCGAGGGGTTCGTGCAATTTATCAGCTGGGTGCCCGAGTTTCCCTTAGAGATTTTTTGAAGGAGATTGGTATTCTCACGGTTGCTTCTCAGTACATCTTTGCCAACATTTTATATATTAGACAAAATATCCACCTGTACACTAAAAACAGTGATATCCACAACTTTAACACTAGAAATAAACATAAACTACGCGCTCCTTTTCACCGGCTTCACAAAGTTCATAATTCATTCGTAGGGCTCGGGATAACATTTTATATTAAACTGCCATCAGCTTTTCTAGACTTACCATTTAATGCGTTTAAAGCCAAAGTTAAATCTAATCTTTGTTTAAAAGCTTACTATTCTATTAACGACTACATAAATGATAAGAATACTTGGTCGCTGAGTTGAACACAAGACAATGTTTGTTATTTATGTTCTTTCTCCAAAATTAGTTTACTGTTATGTTATGTATTTACTATTTTATTTTACATTGTTTGTTGTTAGATACTTTTGTTTATTACTGATTGTGTCTGTAGTAAATCTTAAATTTAACCGACACCTTGATATTGTATCGAGTCTGGTTCTTCTAACCAACTTAACAGACAGATGTGTGCTGGGAAGTTTGTTCCGCCACTTCTTCTTTCCAGCTAAACACTAGGAAGTGTCGATGGGTGGGCGTTTTGGGGGACTGTCTTATAAAAATGTAAATAGTAAAGTAAAGTAAATTTTTGACGTTCGAAAATTGCTGATTATCAGCCTAGTTTGAATAAATGAGTTTTGATTTTGATTTCTTATTGAGTTCATTCAAACCATAATGTTCGGAATTTTCCGGTAAATCCTGGAATTTGAGCCAAACGTCTCGAAGATATTGGGAAAAAAGTCGGGTCAGCAGAATTTGGTCATATCAACATCATGTTATTGTCTAAAGGTATTTTTAACACTCTCGCAGTCTCGCCCTACTAATCTCAAACGACTGCAACTTCTGAAATCCAGAACTAGGTAACAAAATCGGGCTTGAAGAAATCCTAGGAAACAATTTAATTGTCTTGGAGTAGTAAAAACATAATTTCCACTGGTCACATAATTATTTAATAATGAAAATAAGGTGACGCGCTGCTGCCTGTCCCACGGGAGCGCCGACATGCAAAACTAGAGCTGTACCTAAATGTACGAGCTACTTTTTGTAGAACATGTGCGTTTAACGCAATAAATTCTGTGTATTTTCGATACGAAACTCGTATAATCGGTTCTTACCGATTGACTAACAATTTGCTACGTCTAAATAAATTTTCACACGCTAATAAGTTTGGGCACACGGGGCCCCCTTTGCGCGGGACCCGTAAGTGTTTGCTACCCATTGCGTTTATATTAGCTTCAATACTTCTGCTTACCTATACACTTTACATGCTCTAAGTAGGCGGTCATAAGAACATTGAAGAACAGGATAACTAAACTAGTTTCGCCATGTCCGTCTGTCTGTCTTTACAATAGCTCAACTCAAAGACTAAGTAGGTAGGTACTAGAAAGCTGTAATTTGCATGAATATCTGATGAAGTTACACCGACCAAGTAGTAAAAAAACCCGACTGAAACAACTGAAAAGCAAAAAACAAGCATGCAAAACTTGGAAGCAGGCGGGGTGGGGTTCATCACTATCACTATCACTATCACTACATCCCTACATATTAAAAACCGACTTCAAAAAAAAAAAACACAAAAAAGTGAAAAATAAACTTTAGAAGAATCAGCTTCTGAAGTCGGTGACTTTTGTTTGTTTGATTTCATTTTTTTGCCACCGACTTCAGGAACTGTTTCTTCTAAAGTTTATTTTTCACTCTTTTGTGTTTTTTTTTGAAGTCGGTTTTATTTTTTGTTAAAAAGTTTTTATTTTTCACTTTTTAGTGGTTCACATGTAAGTTCACATGTTCATGGGTCATAATGTGGACAATGTAGTTTTTTTATGAGTTTTGTTGATTTTTCAAAAACCGCTTGTCCGATTTCGATAAAAAATATATGGGACCATTTGGGAAGTATACCCTTTCCAACAAAGAAATAATTTTTCAAATCGGTTAGCAAGTGACGGAGTTATGCCCGAACAAACATAAAAAAATATATATATAGGTATATATTATGTCGCAGGGATATGATAAAAACAGGGATTTAGACAAATGCCTAAGGGATTTGATCAAATCACGGAAGATGTTAAAATAACAACACGATTTTATCATTTCCCTAAGCAAATCTGGTGATTTGACAAATCCCTTTAGAGAGATCTAGTGATTTGAACAAATCCCAAAACTGATTAAGTGAAATGCAGACAAACATAACTTTTTTGTGGTATTTTATAGGTTTATTTTGTAAGATTATCTACGTATTTGTATAGCATTTACGGTGCATTACTCGGTGTTTTAATTTAATTTTAAGATTGCATGCTGAATGTAGTGAGCAAAATAATATGTGAAATCTTTTATTTTTAAGACCATATTGTACCATTTCATGCAAATAAAGAAGCTTCAATCTTGAATGCAATATTGACCTCAAAAATCACCACTCACCATCATAATTATTAAAAAAAAAAAAAAACTTAAAAACTGGTCAAGTGCATGTTGGACCACGCACAATGTAGGGTTCCGTAGTTGACCATTAAAATAATATGTGAACTTACTAAACTGATTAACCGCCCTGCCTATCTTTCTAGTACTAAAAGTCTTTGAGATATAGTGTTGACGGACGGGCAGACAGACTGACGGACATGGCGAAACTATAAGGGTTCCATGTTGACTATGGAACCCTAAAAATTAAAAAAAAAAAACATTTTAGTAACTTATGATATGTCTGTTTATAATATTCATATAATAAAACACGTAGCAGATTTGTGGCAACGTGAATTACACAGAACATTATTTTTCTTACAGGCTCATTTACGCAAACAGCAACTGGGCCATGTTTAATAAACATCAAGTCTACAATTTTGTAGATAACTGACATATTTTACTTTACAAGTGCTGTTTAATAAACCTTACAATTTGTAAAAATTCTACAAGTAAAAATTTTACAAATTGTACAATTGTAAATGCTGTTTAATAAACTTTTACAATTGTAAAAAAGCGCCTGTAGATTTTAATGACAGTTTTGTAGCTACAAATTTGTAATTGTAAGTTACAAATTTACATAAAGTGTAAGTTTTGTTGAAGAGGGTAATTTCATAAATTTTATACATTTAAAAATTTGGTTTTACTTCTTTTCTACTTGTTTGATTCATAATAAATTTGCTGAGTGGATGTAAGAGCTGCATTTCTCTTAAAATCGAATTCAAGATCATGTCGTATCTTCGTCATTATAAATATTCAAAGGTATTATTTTTTTTTCATTAAACGTAAAATTTGACGATTCAAAAGTAGGAAGTTAATTCTTTTACGAAAAAAAAATTCACCGTTGCCGTTCACTCATAATATTCATCATCATTCAGAACCATTTTTTAAAGAATAACAATAAAATTTCTTCACTTATTTAATTGAGGTACAATATTGTAAGTTTCTGACACACGGTGAGTCCACCTGTCGAATTTTTTCTACAATTTACATATTATGTAAACTTGTAGTTACAATTATGCTTTCAATAAAACAGTTTTCCCTACAAATTTGTAAATTGTCACCTGTAGAGAGAAATTGTTTATTAAACAAAAATATGTAGATTTGTAGCTACAAGTCTACAAATTTGTCAGTTTTCCACCATGGTAAAATTGTAAATTGTAAACAGAAACTTGTAGAATTGTAACTTGTAACCTACAATTACAATTTACAATTTGTAAGTTTTATTAAACAGGGCCCTGGACTTATTTTTTATCATTTCACTGAATCAATTTAGGGATTTGTTCAAATGCTAGATTTGTTTAGGGAAATGATAAAATCGTGTTTTTATTTTAACATCCTCCGTGATTTGATCAAATCCCTTAGGGAATTGACCAAATCCCTGTTTTTATCATATCCCTGCGACCTATATAAACATCCGAATTGAGAACCTCCTTCTTTTTTTAGAAGTCGGTTAATAAAACAAAGTCGCTTTCCGCTGTCTGTCCCTATGTATGCTTAGATCTTTAAAACTACGCAACGGATTTTGATGCGGGTTTTTTTTTAATAGATTGCAGAGTGATTCAAGAGGAAGGTTTATATACTAGCATATTCCATCCGTGCGAAGCGGGAGCGGGTCGCTAGTTTCAATATTAATTGATGAAAATAGTATAAACCCCGCCTAGTGCAAATTTTTATTCGACTCGATCCCCCCCCCCCCCCCCCCCCCTCCCGGGTCTTTTCACGTTGGTAGATTAAACAAGATTATTTATGACTTTATGAGTAATAAATAGTCGTACACATATTTTGATGGGCAACTACGGAACTCTACATTGCACGTGCTTCCGACATGCACTTGGCCGGTTTTTCATATCTAGGTACAACGCATGTTAAATTAATAGAAGTAACGTACTTTAGTAGTCGCCATTAATAAAAATACTTAGAAGTAATTTATTTAAAATCAAAGGAGAATAGTTATTTATCCAACATGTGAGGAAAGTTCGTTTTTCCTATGAGTTTTGATTTTGAGTCTTGAGCGAACGAAGGATTGAAAAAAATAGAATCACGAGCGCAGCGAGTGATTATAAATTTCAATCCTGAGTAAGCGAAAGACTCAACAAAACAAATAGCAAATGAACTTGCTCACATGTTGCATACAAAACTTTTCACCACTCCCAGCAAGAAAGTATTCAGTCATCATCTATACTTCTATACTAATATTATAAAGAGGTAAAGTTTGTGTGTTTGTATATTTGTTAAATTGGAAGGGGTAATCTCGGGATCTACTGAACCGATTTTAAAAATTCTTTCACCAATAGAAAGCCACATTATTGCTGAGTGTCATAGGCTACTTTTTATCCCTGTATTCCCACGGGAACGGGATCTACGCGGGTGAAACCGCGGGACGTCAGCTAGTAGGTAAATAAATTTGTAATAAGCATAGCAAAATAATCAAATCAGCGTCATTTGTAAAATTTTTCCAGAACTAGCAAAAGCCAAGCAAGTTATTTTAACCAGGGTGAGAAATAGTAGGAAATACAAAATATTACTTACTTTTAATCCGAGAAAAGTATCATCTGGGGCATAGTTTAAAAATTTCTCAACTTGATTTGCCGTAAAAACTTTTGATTTCTTGCTTTTGAACCCAGAAGACTGGATTTTAAGAAATGAGATCAGCGTATGATATTCTTTTATATTTATGTTATGTTTCGGTACCAATACTAATTTTATCATAGAACTAGTATTTGCGTGGCTGCGCGAGCTGCGCGCAGCTCGCGGGTCGTGAAGTGGGGCAGAGGGGGAGCTTTGAAAAATACCTACACCTACTAACACCTACCTACACCTACCTACTACCTACCTACACCTACCTACACCTACCTACTACCTACCTACACCTACCTACACCTACCTACACCTACCTACACCTACCTACACCTACCTACACCTACCTACACCTACCTACACCTACCTACACCTACCTACACCTACCTACACCTACCTACACCTACCTACACCTACCTACACCTACCTACACCTACCTACACCTACCTACACCTACCTATACCTACCTACACCTACCTACTACCTACCTACACCTACCTACTACCTACCTACACCTACCTACCTACACCTACCTACCACCTACCTACACCTACCTACACCTACCTACACCTACCTACACCTACCTACACATACCTACTACCTACCTACTACCTCCTACTACCACTAAAAAAACATAACCCTAAAGTTTGCTTGTCGTCGCCCCTGAGTTACGCTTCACCCACTCAACCTTCGTTACGCTAAGGAGGTCGCCGGCTCGCTTCGCTCGCCACCTCCCCCCTTCGCTCCACTCGGTCTCGCAGGTTCGCTCCACTCAGGACCTACCTACCACCGGAAAGCTATCATGACATTATCCCTACGCTACGGGGGTCGCCGGCTCGCTTCGCTCGCCCGCTCCCCCCTTCGCTTTACCGCTGTACCACCACCGGACAGGTTTCGACGCCTAGTATAATATTTGTTCAAACACCTAATGGCTAACTCTAACCGTTATGAAGTTACAGCCCTTTTAATTTTAGGGGAGGTTGGGGAGGGGAGGGTATACAAATTTCAACGCCCCTCAAATAGATTTAGGTATGAATCAAAAATTTTTTCAGGAGTAAAAAAAGAGATAAAGAGGGGGGGGGTGAAGGGGGGGAGAGGGGGGAGATTCTAAAAATGATTTCGACTAACGCAATGCCCCTCTATATGAATCTGAAAAAAAAATCGTTCCAAGTCTCTTAACTTTCGAGATCCGCCTAAATGGGGGGTGAAGGGGGGCAAGGGGTTCAAATTTAAAAAATGGGTTTTACTTCCCCGAGCCTCCCCTATATGAATCTGAAAACAAAATCGTTCCAAGTCTCTTAACTTTTGAGATCCGCCTAAAAGGGGGGAGAAGGGGGGCAAGGGGGGCCACTTTGAAAAATGATTTTTATTATACCGAGCCTCCTCTATACGAATCTGTAAAAAAATAATAATACGGGTCTCTTAGTTTCCGAGACACGATGGGGAGGGGGGAGAAGGGGGGCAAAAAGGGGGGGTTTGGCACTTTTCCCATACTCACGAGTGTTATTTGTTTACGAATCTGTCAAAATATACCCACCTCCCCATCCACCATCTGGGAGAACAATTATGTCAATCAGTCAGTGAGTCAGTCAGTGGTAATTTAGCTTTATATAGTATAACTAGTATTTGCGTGGCTGCGCGAGCTGCGCGCAGCTCGCGGGGCGTGAAGGGGGGGGGGAGGGGGCGCTTTGAAAAATAATTTCGACTAACGCATTGCCCCTTTCAATGAATCTGATATACCTACCTATATACATCTACCACCTACCTACTACCTACCTACACCTACCTACTACCAACCTACTACCTACCTACACCTACCTACTACCTACCTACACCTACCTACTACCAACCTACTACCTACCTACACCTACCTACTACCAACCACCTACCTACACCTACCTACTACCTACCTACACCTACCTGCACCTACCTACACCTACCTACTACCTACCAACACCTACCTACCACCTACCTACCACCTACCTACCACCTACCTACCACCTACCTACCACCTACCTACTACCCCTACACCTACTTACCTATCACCTACCTACTACCTTCCTACCTACTACCTCCTACTACCACTAAAAAAACATTACCCTAAAGTTTGCTTGTCGTCGCCCCTGAGTAACGCTTCACCCACTCAACCTTCGCTACGCTAAGGAGGTCGCCGGCTCGCTTCGCTCGCCACCTCCCCCCTTCGCTCCACTCGGTCTCGCGGGTTCGCTCCACTCAGGACCTACCTACCACCGGAAAACTATCATGACATTATCCCTACGCTACGGGGGTCGCCGGCTCGCTTCGCTCGCCCGCTCCCCCCTTCGCTTTACCGGCACCACCACAGGATAGGCTCCTTTCGATGAATCTGAAAAAAAAAATCTTCCAAGTCTCTTAACTTCCGAGATCTGCCAAAGGGGGGGTGAAGGGGGGCAAGGGGGTCAAATTTTAAGAATGGATTTTACTTTCCCGAGCCTCCTCTATACGAATCCGTAAACAAAACTGAAAAAAGGGGTGAAGAGGGGGGGGGTGAAGAGGGGGGGGTGAAGGGGGGGGGAGGGAAGCTTTGAAAAATGATTTCGATTAACTCATTGCCCCTTTCAATCAATGAATCTGAAAAAAAAAATGTTCCAAGTCTCTTAACTTCCGAGATCCGAAAGGGGGGGGTGAAGGGGGGCAAGGGGGTCAAATTTAAAAAATGGGTTTTACTTCCCCGAGCCTTCTCTATATGAATCTGAAAAAAAGATCGTTCCAAGTCTCTTAACTTTCGAGATCCGCCTAAAAGGGGGGAGAAGGGGGGCAAGGGGGGCCACTTTGAAAAATGATTTTTACTTTACCGAGCCTCCTCTATACGAATCCGTAAAAAAAAAAAAATACGGGTCTCTTAGTTTCCGAGATACGATGGGGAGGGGGGAGAAGGGGGGCAAAAAGGGGGGGTTTGGGACTTTTCCCATACTCACGAGAGTTACTTGCTTACGAATCTGTCAAAATATACCCACCTCCCCATCCACCATCTGGGAGAACAATTCTGTCAATAGATCAGTCAGTCAGTCAGTGGTAATTTAGCTTTATATAGTATAACTAGTATTTGCGTGGCTGCGCGAGCTGCGCGCAGCTCGCGGGGCGTGAAGGGGGGAGAGGGGGCGCTTTGAAAAATGATTTCGACTAACGCATTGCCCCTTTCAATGAATCTGATATACCTACCTATATACACCTACCTACTACCAACCTACTACCTACCTACACCTACCTACTACCTACCTACACCTACCTACTACCAACCTACTACCTACCTACACTACCTACCTACACCTACCTACTACCATCTACTACCTCCTACTACCTCCTACTACCACTAAAAAAACATTACCCTAAAGTTTGCTTGTCGTCGCCCCTGAGTTACGCTTCACCCACTCAACCTTCGTTACGCTAAGGAGGTCGCCGGCTCGCTTCGCTCGCCACCTCCCCCCTTCGCTCCACTCGGTCTCTTAGGTTCGCTCCACTCAGGACCTACCTACCACCGGAAAGCTATCATGACATTATCCCTACGCTATGGGGGTCGCCGGCTCGCTTCGCTCGCCCGCTCCCCCCTTCGCTTTACCGCTGTGCCACCACCGGACAGGTTTCGACGCCTACTATAATATTTGTTCATACACCTAATGGCTATCTCTAACCGTTACGAAGTTACAGCCCTTTTAATTTTAGGGGAGGTTGGGGAGGGGAGGGTATACAAATTTCAACGCCCCTCAAATAGATTTAGGTAAGAGTCAAAAATTTTTTCAGGAGTAAAAAAAGAGGTGAAGAGAGGGGGAGGTGAAGGGGGGGAGAGGGGGGAGTTTCTAAACAAGATTTCGACTAACGCAATGCCCCTCTATATGAATCTGAAAAAAAAATCGTTCCAAGTCTCTTTATTTCCGAGATCCGCCTAAAGGGGGGATGACGGGGGGCAAGGGGGTCAAATTTGAAAAATGGCTTTTGCTTCCCCAAGCCTCCTCTATACGAATCCCTAAAAAAACACACGTAATGTCTCTTTATTTCCGAGATCCGCCTAATGGGGGGGTGAAGGGGGGCAAGGGGGCCAAATTTGAAAAATGGTTTTTACTTCCCCGAGCCGCTTCTATACGAATCCGTAATAAAAAAAAAATACGGGTCTCTTAGTTTCCGAGATACGATAGGGAGGGGGAGGAGGGGGGGCGAAAAGGGGAGGTTTGGCACTTTTCCCATACTCACGAGAGTTACTTGTTTACAAATCTGTCAAAATATACCCACCTCCCCATCCACCATCTGGGAGAACAATTCTGTCAATAAGTCAGTCAGTCAGTCAGTGGTAATTTAGCTTTATATATTATAACTAGTATTTGCGTGGCTGCGCGAGCTGCGCGCAGCTCGCGGGGCGTGAAGTGGGGGAGAGGGGGAGCTTTGAAAAATGATTTCGACTAACGCATTGCACCTCTCAGTGAATCGGAAAAAAAAATGTTCCAATGCAGCTCGCGGTACTACCTACCTACACCTACCTACTACCTACCTACACCTACCTACTACCTACCTACACCTACCTACACCTACCTACACCTACCTACACCTACCTACACCTACCTACACCTACCTACTACCTACCTACACCTACCTACTACCTACCTACACCTACCTACTACCTACCTACACCTACCTACTACCTACCTACACCTACCTACTACCTACCTACACCTACCTACTACCTACCTACACCTTCCTACTACCTACCTACACCTACTTACTACCTACCCACACCTACCTACTACCTACCTACACCTACCTACTACCTACCTACACCTACCTACTACCTACCTACACCTACCTACTACCTATCTACACCTACCTACTACCTACCTACTACCTACCTACTACCTCCTACTACTACTAAAAAAACATTACCCTAAAGTTTGCTTGTCGTCGCCCCTGAGTTACGCTTCACCCACTCAACCTTCGTTACGATAAGGAGGTGCCCCTTTCAATGACTCTTAAAAAAAAAATGTTCCAAGTCTCTTAACTTCCGAGATCCGCCTAAAGGGGGGGGGGGTGAAGGGGGGCAAGGGGGTCAAATTTAAAAAATGGGTTTTACTTCCCCGAGCCTCCTCTATACGAATCCGTAAACAAACCAGAACACGAGTTTAAAAAAAAGGTGTGAAGAGGGAGGGGGGGGCAGTGAAGGGGGGGAGAGGGGTAGCTTTGAAAAATGATTTCGACTAACGCATTGCCCTTTTCAATGAATCTGAAAAAAAAAATGTTCCAAGTCTCTTAACTTCCGAGATCCGCCTAAAGGGGGGGGGGGGGGGTGAAGGGAGGCAAGGGGTTCAAATTTGAAAAACGGATTTTACTTCCCCGAGCCTCCTCTATATGAATCTCACGTATGACACCACCTACCTACACCTACCTACCACCTACCTACCACCTACCTACCACCTACCTACCACCTACCTACCACCTACCTACTACCTACCTACTACCTACCTATCACCTACCTACTACCTACCTACTACCTCCTACTACCACTAAAAAAACATTACCCTAAAGTTTGCTTGAAGTTACGCTTCACCCACTCAACCTTCGTTACACTAAGGAGGTCGCCGGCTCGCTTCGCTCGCCACCTCCCCCCTTCGCTCCACTCGGTCTCGCAGGTTCGCTCCACTCAGGACCTACCTACCACCGGAAAGCTATCATGACATTATCCCTACGCTACGGGGGTCGCCGGCTCGCTTCGCTCGCCCGCTCGCCCTTCGCTTTACCGCTGTACCACCACCGGACAGGTTTCGACGCCTACTATAATATTTGTTCAAACACCTAATGGCTATCTCTAACCGTTATGCAGTTACAGCCCTTTTAATTTTAGGGGAGGTTGGGGAGGGGAGGGGAGGGGAGGGTATACAAATTTCAACGCCCCTCAATAATTTTAGGTAAGAATCAAAAGTTTTTTCAGTACTAAAAAAAGAGGTGAAGAGCCCCGTCGAAGGGGGGGGGGAGGGGGAGTTTCAAAAAATGATTTCGACTAACGCAATGCCCCTATAAATGAATCTGAAAAAAAAATCGTTCCAAGTCTCTTAACTTTCGAGTGCGGCCTAAAAGGGGGGGTGAAGGGGGGCAAGGGGGTCAAATTTGAAAAATTGTTTACACTTCCCCAAGCCTCCTCTATACGAATCCCTAAAAAAAAACACGTAAATTCTCTTTATTTCCGAGATCCGCTTAAAGGGGGGGTTAAGGGGGGCAAGGGGGTCAAATTTGAAAAATGGTTTTTACTTCCCCGAGCCTACTCTATACGAATCCCTAAAAAAAAACACGTAAAATTTCTTTATTTCCGAGATCCGCCTAAAGGGGGGGAGAAGGGGGAAAAGGGGGGCCACTTTGAAAAATGATTTCTACTTTACCGAGCCCCCTCTATACGAATCCTAAAAAAAAAACACGAAAAGTCTCTTTGTTTCCGAGATACGATAGGGAGGGGGGAGAAGGGGGGGGGGAAAGGGGGAGTTTGGGACTTTTCCCATACTCACGAGAGTTGCTTGTTTACGAATCTGTCAAAATATACCCACCTCCCCATCCACCATCTGGGAGAACAATTCTGTCAATAGATCAGTCAGTGAGTCAGTGGTAATTTAGCTTTATATAGTATTGTTGGCTCAAAGTCACGCCATCAGCCAGTAGCCGTCCGGTTAGCGTACGGTCGACGTGCGGCAACCGACAGAAGTTCATAAAACGAGGCGAGCGGCGTTGCAACGGTCACTTTTTGCTTGGACGGCGCTCGGAAAGGACTTGCTACCCGACTATTATCGTGTGCTTCGCTATTTTTGGTTTATGTTTTTGCTCGTGTACTGATTATTCCAATTTGCTAGTGCTATTTCTATTTGATTATTGTTTAAAATGTTTGTCGTGATATTTTTGTAAAAGTGTGGTTTAAAAGATATTAAACATTGTTTATTTTGTTCACGTATTTCACTTCTGATTCCTAATATCAGAAGTGGGATAAATAATCTTTTCGCCCACAAGTTAAAAACTAGTTTTCAGGCTTTTAATTTTAGATAAAAGCGGGTAGTAGTTAGCAATGGATATATCGAGTTGTTTGCGTTCAAAAACTAGTGCCTCTCGCTCTAAGCGATCTTGTAGCCACCATAAGCGGAGTGGAAGGTCACGTACGTAGCAAGTTTCGGGATCCGATCGCCGTTCCAAGCGCGAACGAGATCGTCGTAGGAGCCGCGTGAGGACGCGAAGTCCTGTGTAACCGCTCTCGCGGTTGAGGCGACGCTCCGGACATGACTGTTGGTTTACTTTCGTTCCTGATACAAGTAAGATCGAACCATTTTAATATTTCGTTGGTTTAGTAGTCGCAAGCGCGACTACTGAGCATGAAGGTTCTGGGTTCGATTCCCGGGTCGGGCAAAGTGTTATTTTCTGGATTTGTGCCCTGTTGGTGACAATGGGCTCACCCCTATTACATGGTTAAGCTTATGTCTTAACATAACTGGCGAAATGTGGGTATACTGGGTACCTCTGCCTAACCCTTCGGGGATTACAGGCGTGATGTTATGTGTGTGTTTATAAGGTCACTGGGGTGATTGGCAATGCCTCGGTTGCATTGGTGGTTATTTACATGGTTAAGCTTATGTCTTAACATAACTGGCGAAATGTGGGTATACTGGGTACCTCTGCCTAACCCTTCGGGATTACAGGCGTGATGTTATGTGTGTGTTTATAAGGTCACTGGGGTGATTGGCAATGCCTCGGACGCATTGGTAGTTATTTACATGGTGGTGCTAATACGTCGCATAACGATTGGTTGACCAATAACAGCACGTGGACTCATTTTAAACACGAATTTCGGTCATTGTGTTCGCGTGAAGTCGATATGGTCAATAATGACGTTATGAATACAAGTATCTTTATGACCTACAGATAGTTTTTTTTTAAGTCGGGTACTTGTGTATGTTAGTTTAAATATTTGTGAAGGTACCCACGATACAGGAGAAATTCCTGGTGAGGGGCGACGTTGTGATTTGTGGTATATCTGATGCTCAAAAAAAAAAAAAAAACACAATTTATTATGAACAAAACAAAATACAGTCAAAAGTCTTGTTTTCCGTATATTTGAAACCCAAAAGTGCAGTTGTTGGCACATCAAACTCAAATAATCATGGTCTGCGTAAACGCAAACCCCTACGCCCGCGCCGTATGATCAGTTGACTTGTTTTTTCGTGTGAAGACGTAGGCCCGGGCCGTATACAGGTGCACTGTAAAGTCTGATAAGTTTTGATTTATTAAAGAAGTAAGTTGCCTAATACACATGATAGGCTAAGAAGGATGCCAATGAGTTACGTATCAGTTGATGCTTATAAGAATTTTGATGAAGTAAAGTTGTGGTTGCAAGCCAAGAGATTCTATCGGCTGTATTGTGTTAGACAGCACCAGTAATTATTGTGTAGTCGTAGTCCGATTAAAATTTAAGGTTTTTGAGGAAACTCGAGTAGACAGTGGGTGTGTTTGTTGTATTTTGTGCGTTTAGCTCTGGTTGAGGTCAGGGTGCGGAAAGACCGTAGTGTGAAGTCAAATGGTGATACACACGGGAGATCGACTTGTTTACTAGTCAGTTAGAGATCTGTGGTTTTACTCGATGATTTTTGTGAACCTGGCATTTTTTTGACGCAATCATGATTTTAAGATTGATTTAAACGACAATGGTACATGACCCAGGGTGGTTGATTGTTGTATTTTCGATAATTTCCAGTTTAGCCACGTTTGATTTTATCAACGAGAGTGGGACCTAATTGATGTTTGGTCAGGAGTGACCGAGTAGAACAAAATTCTGTCGTAGATTTGTCTCTTTGCAGAGTAACCATTACATAAGAACGTGTGGTTTGGTCAAGCGCGTGGCCTCAGCTGCGTGTGTGAAAGTCTGTGTGATACGCTAACAATGTGTCTATGTCAACAGCCACTGAGGGGTATGCAAACTTGGAGCCTATGCCTACAGTGTGTGTGGAAGTCGACATCTGAGGGGTATGCAAACTTGGAGCCTATGCCTACAGTGTGTGTGGAAGTCGACATCTGAGGGGTATGCAAACTTGGAGCCTATGCCTACAGTGTGTGTGGAAGTCGACATCTGAGGGGTATGCAAACTTGGAGCCTATGCCTACAGTGTGTGTGGAAGTCGACATCTGAGGGGTATGCAAACTTGGAGCCTATGCCTACAGTGTGTGTGGAAGTCGACATCTGAGGGGTATGCAAACTTGGAGCCTATGCCTACAGTGTGTGTGGAAGTCGACATCTGAGGGGTATGCAAACTTGGAGCCTATGCCTACAGTGTTGTGGAAGAAGTCTGTGTGATATGCTAACAATGTGCTTATACATCCCTATGTGCCTATTGGTATTCTTGTCTGACAAGTTTTGTTTGGTGGATGTTTCTTTGAATTTTATTCTCGACTTGAATGTTCCTAATGAATGAGATTACTCTCTTGTTGTACTACTCGGTTAGAGAGCCTTGGTGTTAAAGGTTTTACTCGATGATTTCAGCAGTTTTTGTTGCAATAGAATTTTTAAGGTTGGTGTGAACGACTATGGTATATGATGACTCAAGGTAGTTGAGTGTTGTATTTTCGATAATTTCCAGTACATTTGATTTAATTAATGAGAGTCGAATTTGGTGCCACCCAATGGAACTAAAGTTTGGTCAGGAGTGATCGAGCGGAACAAAATTCTGTTGTAATTGTAAATTTGTTTGTTTGCAGAGTACCTAACCATTACACAAGGATGTGTGGCGTGTGTTTGGACGCAACGCAACGCTGCTTGGCCTTAGCAGTGGTTACCAGGGCTTTGCCACAGTGATGCCGTGAACGTGCACGGCGCTGCAAGGTGACTGCGCGCCCTACTGGCGTTGCTGAGCGTCTCGCTGCAGGCCGAGCGCCTCGCTGCAGGCCGAGCGCCTCGCTGCAGGCCGAGCGCCTCGCTGTAGGCCGAGCGCGTCGCTGCAGGCCGACTGTGCGCCCTACTGGCGTGTACAGCGCGTGGCTCCAGGCTGCCAGCACGCTACTGGCGTGTACAGCGCGTGGCTCCAGGCTGCCAGCACGCTACTGGCGTGTACAGCGCGCCGCTCCGGGCTACCAGCGCGCTACTGACGTGTTAAGCGCGTCGCTCCAGGCTGCCAGCGCGCCCAACAGGCGCAGTTGTGCGTGGCACTCCACGGTGCCAGCGCGCCCTACAGGCGCAGTTGTGTGCGGCACTCCACGGTGCCAGCAGCGCCCTACAGGCGCAGTTGTGTGCGGCACTCCACGGTGCCAGCGCGCTCTACAGGCGCAGTTGTGTGCGGCACTCCACGGTGCCAGCGCGCCCTACAGGCGCAGTTGTGTGCGGCACTCCACGGTGCCAGCGCGCTCTACAGGCGCAGTTGTGTGCGGCACTCCACGGTGCCAGCGCGCCCTACAGGCGCAGTCGTGCGTGGCACTCCACGGTGCCAGCACGCCCCACTGGCGTTGTGAGACACGCTATCAAGGAGACAGCGAAGACTCAGCCGCCTTGTTGGAAGCTGACGAGGACGTCAGAGCGTCAGGAGAGGCCGTGTTGGCTCAAAGTCACGCCATCAGCCAGTAGCCGTCCGGTTAGCGTACGGTCGACGTGCGGCAACCGACAGAAGTTCATAAAACGAGGCGAGCGGCGTTGCAACGGTCACTTTTTGCTTGGACGGCGCTCGGAAAGGACTTGCTACCCGACTATTATCGTGTGCTTCGCTATTTTTGGTTTATGTTTTTGCTCGTGTACTGATTATTCCAATTTGCTAGTGCTATTTCTATTTGATTATTGTTTAAAATGTTTGTCGTGATATTTTTGTAAAAGTGTGGTTTAAAAGATATTAAACATTGTTTATTTTGTTCACGTATTTCACTTCTGATTCCTAATAGTATAATAAATACTCCACAATGTACTGGGTTGCTTCGTGTTTGAAATTTCCATGAAATAAGACAACAAAACCGTTTCGGAAAAAGTTTTCGCATTTGAAACAAGGTTTTTAACTCTTTTGAACTTAAATCTTCCTCACTAGAATCACTCATTTTTTTAGTTATCAAAATCGTAAACAAAACTTAGAATTTTCGCGCTAATTTGTTTTTTTTTTCTAATTTTTGTTTGAATGAATGAATGATTGAATGAATGTCCTTCTTTAGTTCTTTCACAGGCTTCTTTCTTTGAGTGCGTTCAAAAATTATAATCCTAAATTTTATTAAACTTTTTTAATGTTTCTGAACTTACTTACAATAATTTGATAAATTTTATAAAAAACATTAATCTTAATTTATAAATATTTCTATTCTAAGCATAAAATTATTTATTTCTTAAAATATCTTTAAAACTTAACATAAAAAAATCAGGCAAGGTTAGTTTCTGAACGGGATCATTACTTTCCTCACTGTTCAAACAGTGAGGAAAAACCAACTTTCCTCACTGTTTTCGTAGAGGAAAGACACTTCTGTCGTGCGGGAGTGGTGAAAAATATTTATTTTTAAACCTCTTCATCTTCCACCGTTTCATGCGTGACTTCCTTAATATGTATTGTTGACAATTCAATAAGTTTTCGACGTAATCACGCTTCCTACTTAGGCGCCAACATTATTCACAATTATTATATAGGTACTAGCTTTTGCCCGCGACTTCGTCCGCGTGGAATAATGACTTCCGGCAGAATTTGGGGTTTTCGCTTAGGTATCGCCTTTTCCATTGTCTATCGATTACGTGTGTAAACAAACATTTAAAAAATCAAATTGTCTCTCTTTGTAATAATTATTAGTACACATACCTACTGATTTAGAAAAGCTAGGTCAGACAATTTCTGCGGCAGATTTCTGTCCTGGCAAGTACGTGGTGGTATATGTATTTTCTAAGAGTATTTAGACATCACTGACAGGTGAAGATTCTCCCATGCGACGTATTCTTGCTGCCCGTGCTTGAGAACTATGTTTAGAAAGTTGAGACCTGGCTCTCTTAGGCATTTTCAAATGTTTAAGATAATGTTAATAGCGTGTAATATTCTAGCTCTGAAAATAACTGTTGTGTAGCCCTGAAAAGAACTGTTGTTTAGCCCTGAAAAGAACTGTTGGTTAGCCCTGAAAAGAACTGTTGCTCTGAGATGAACTTTTGCGTAGGTTTTTTTTTCCCTGCTCTTTGCCAGACTGAAACTCCCCTCCCGCACGCGCACCCCCCCCCCCCCCCCCCGTGAGGTGACGCTCACTTCGCAACGGGCCGTGCAGCAGAAATCATAATTTTATTTTCGCCATAACTTCAAAACCAAACGTCCAATTTTAATCATTGAAAGACCAAATATTATCTACATAAAGTGTACTTAGTGATGAAATAATTTATTTTGATAAGGATTAATAGCATGAGTAAAATAAATGCGTTTAAATGTAGTCCAAAAATATTCAAGATTTTTGGATAAAAATATGGTTGTTGTGCCTCACTCGACATAGATAGGTAGTGTTTCGCGGACTTTTTTGTAGATAATTTATAAGATCTACAATTAATTAGAACATTTTATGGTTCTATCTTTTATAGTTTTGGCAGCGTACGCAAAATAAGTGACTTTTCTGGTTGATTTTTTACACCTTGTGTCCGAAAAACCCAAATATCTTACGGAACCCTATTTTTTTCCAAAATAAAATTTAGCCTATGTTACTCGTGGATAATGTAGCTTTCGAATGGTGAAAGAATTTTTAAAAACGGTCAAGTAGTTTTTAAGCCTATTCATTACAAACAAACAAAGTTTTCCTCTTTATAATATTATTATTATTATTTAGGGAAAACATGTTCTGTTTCATAGCTCGTTGGCTAGTTTAAGCTACGTTAACGGGCCTTAGCCAAAGTCAGCGTAGCGTGTGTGTGTGTGTTGTGAAATATGTATTTCATTTTCGTCAATCTGCATGAACTTCCTCACTATTCTGCAGGTGTTCAAAATCGCGGCTTTTTAGAGTGTAATGTAAACTGAGTCTTTGAGGTCTATTAGTTTAAGGCTATGGTGGAGGTGGTTGGGTATAACACCCGTGGTGGAGAATACTATTGGTACCACGTACACTTTTTCTTGATTCCACATTCTAGTGACCTCTTCTTTCAAATCTGCATATTTACTAATTTTCTCACCTATTGTTTTTTGCAAGTTATGCGTGTTCGGGACTGCTATTTCTATGAGGTATGTGATTTTATTTACTTTGTCTTGATTATGTCCGGTCTGTTAGAGTGAACAGTCCTGTCGGATAATATGCCGCGATCGTAAAAGATTTTGTGAGTGGTATTTTCTATAAATGGCTTCGGTACATACTTGTAATAAGGAGTGTTTGAGTCTTCAATGAGCTTATGTTTGAGTGCCAGATTTTGATGGATGATATTTGCTACCTGATTGTGCCTGTGGGTATAATCTGTTTGTGTGAGTGTTGTGCAAGCTCCTGTGATATGTTGGATGGTCTCTGGTTGGCTGTGACATTTTCGGCATTTATCGTTAATTATCGTGGGGTCTTTTATGATGAATTTCCTATAATTTTTAGTATTTATGATCTGATCTTGTATAGCGATAATAAAACCCTCGGTTTCCGGAAACAAAGAACCAATTTTAAGCCATTTATTTGATGCTAGTGTGTCTACATGAGGTTGTTCAAGATCATGGGGATGTCGCCCATGCAAGACTTTCTTCTTCCAATCTTCTAACTTTTGTTTTTGTGGGTCTTCATTGTTAGTGTTTTGTGTAATATTATTATTATAGTATAGAAAAGCAAACAGGATGGCCCATAACAAGCAACAAATCAAGTTCATTGCTAACAAACATAATAATTGAACGGGAAAAATATCACCCACCATAACATTATAATGAAGTAAAGTAGCTACAGTTCTAGAAAAATACAGCACTTCAGTCTTCATGGATAATTGACGACTGTATTTCGTTACTCTGAAGTTCGAAATACCGAAGTACGGTATACAGAAAGTTCGTGAGTCCGAATTACGTTAGTCAGAATGTACGCTATGACGAAGTACGGTATTCAGAATGTTCGTTACTCCGATGTACGTTACTCCGAAAGTTTGCTACTACGAAGTACTGTACTCAGAATGTTCGTCACTCCGATGTACGTTACTTCGAAAGTTTGCTACTACGAAGTACTGTATGCAGAATGTACATTATCGCGAAGTACGGAACTCCGAAAGTTTGCTATGACCAATTACTCAATAATAATTGAGAATATTCCTCATTAGAGAGTATTTCGAATTAGTCAAGTATAAATGATGATTATTGTGCAAATAGGTTTTACAAGTCAGTAATTCTCAATTATTATTGAGTAATTGGTCATAGCAAACTTTCGGAGTTCCGTACTTCGCGATAGTGTACATTCTGAATACAGTACTTCGTAGTAGCAAACTTTCGAAGTAACGTACATCGCAGTGACGAACATTCTGAGTACAGTACTTCGAAGTAGCAAACTTTCGGAGTAACGTACATCGGAGTAACGAACATTCTGAATACCGTACTTCGTCATAGCGTACATTCTGACTAACGTAATTCGGACTCACGAACTTTCTGTATACCGTACTTCGGTATTTCGAACTTCGGAGTAACGAAATACAGTCTGACCTATTAAACCATGGAAGTTTTTGCCTACCGCGTATCATAATTACAAAACTACGGGACTGAAAACATGAATCGGCAAATGTAAGGTAGCCACAGCTACTTAGCCAAGGTACCGGAAATCAGAACAGATCGATGTGGGTGTTCCGGTCAAAGTTATGGTCACAGAACAGGAAAGTGCGCGCCAACTCGCTTGGTGCTACTTAATTTCAGGCTAACATTCTCCGGTCCATCACACCTCCAATCTGTTCTGGGCCTCCAGGCCACTATCAGAAACTAAAACACGTCGGCAATCACTAGGAACGTATTGAAAAATAAAGCTAACCACGTCCATCCATCCCTCAATAAGTTCCAAACATCCACTGGTTTACCGTCAGCTCCTAGCGCTTTACCATTCTCCGTTCCATTTACCTCACTCACTCACTCTCACTTCATATTTTCATAACTACAAACCTCTCTCACTAAACCCTCATTCACTGGTTTATTGTCCAACATACCATTCCAAACATTCTCCTCCTCATACATCAGTCTTCCAGTTACATAAGTACCCCTTCCCGCTACCCTTAATTTTCTCACCATCCGAAACAACCTTTCCACCTTCATCTTTTACGCATTTTATCATTATTAGTATAATTATATCAATGTAAGCATTTTATTGTGAAATAGTTAATACGTAAGTAGCTTCGATTCAATTTAATTAAAACACAATGCGTCTTTGATTGCAAACGTGCAACAAAGAGTTCCTCGAACTTAATTGAAAAGCGTTACAATTTGCGACACAAAACTGATGACAAAAGGCTGAGGCATGCTTTATGCAGTAAATTAAAATTATCGTTCTAATGGCTGGTTAATGTGACGGATCGCGTAGCCACGCTTCGACAACGGCCGTGGTGAACACACTTAATGAGTTTGTGGAACGTCATACAAGTAGGAGCACCTCTAATGATGCACGCAGTGGAAATGTTCATGATCACCGCAGTTACGCTGATGACGACCATTCTTGGATTAACACAAACTTGTCTTCAATACTGCACTTTGTAAGTTGAGTTTACATTTGGCACAATCGCCTAATTACTAAGTGGTTCTCACAAAATAATTATTACTTTTAATAACCATATCAAAATATTTAATCTTAGGAATTTCACAATAGAATATGGATGCTGCAGCACTTTCCTCTATTAAAGAAGGGTATCCCTGTATACTAAAACGATATTTAATTACTTCGCATAGATCTTGAAGTGTTATTTTGCGCACAGCCAAAAATTGGTAATAGTAAGTTTGGTCTATTATAATAGTAGTTTATGCGACTGTGCATAATGAAGGGCATTACAACTCAAAGCATCACGAGTGTTGTAATGCCTAATTATGTATAGTTGCATACACTACTTTATCTGTACCCAAATATCATAAGGGCTCTATGATGGGTTCAGAAACCATAGGGAAATGACCAGCATTGTTACCAGTGTAATGCAATAAAAAATGTAGATGTTCAGATGTCTTTTTGATGGTCTCAATGTAGATACTAGAATGGCACACTCACTTGAATTTGACACCTGTTCCAAATTTAAACTCATAACCTACTGTTTTCAGTAGGTTATGACTAGTTATGAGTTCATAACAGTTCCGTTTATTTCTGCTGGTTGGTAATGCTGGTCATTGCCTATGGTTTTGAACGCATTAGAGAGGGTTTATGATATTTGGGTAGATAAAATAATTCCGTTAAAATTTATATTACAGTTCACCAGAACATTCTGACACCCCTCCTGGATGCGACTGTTCTCTCTACACTTTACGGAAAACTCGTTCAACGACGACAAAACAAATCGCGGAGCCTCCAGAGATAAAAGATAGTGGAATTTATTACGATCGGGTGAAGCAGAATTATTCACAAACTACATTGTTTGATGAACAAACATTACTCATGTTAAGTTTAAATCCGATTTTTAAGACAAAACAAAACACATTTAGAAGTTCAAAAAAAGAAGCCCTAACTGCCTATACAGGTGAATCATTTGCAGAACAAGATAGCTATGATGAGAATAATAGCAAATCTACCAATAATTATAAAAGAGACACTTATTTTCCAAAGCTGGTTGATGAAACCAAAGAACTTCCATTTAATCTTTATTTGGATATCGACATTGCTCCGAAAAACGACAATAGGCCACAAATAGAAGAGGTAATAAATATGTTTGAAAACTTTCAGACAGCTGAAAAAGCCTTGTCAGAATGCATAAATCTTCATATTTATATATTTTCAAAATATATTGATACCATTAACAAAACAAATAACAATTGGGATCAAAAAGGTCAACATGATAACTTATCAGGTTTCCAACAGCTAACAGAGATTCAAAGTAAGTGTAATCAGCCTGCTAGCATAATAAAACAAAGCATTTGTCAAATAAAACCATTTACGTCACGGGAGGACACCTCTACAGAGATTACTCAGGATGAGCAAGAGACTATTGACACCGATTCTCACAATGAGATTGGTACACAAAACTCAAACGAATTTGGAAATTTAAATGTTACCAGTGATACCATGTATCCTCAAACTACTGTTAACAGTTTCATTGCTGAAACCGAAGCTGCTGACTTTATTGATGAAAAAATAAATGACGTACAATTTCATAAACACTATACGGAGTTTGACGATAATAATCTGTTTCACAATGACCTGCCACATATAAAGAACAATGACATTACTTCAACTTCTTCCTTTTACGAGGACTCCACAGAGTACAACAAAATAAATCTGAAGGCTACTACTGATCCAAATGATTATGGGTTCCTAAGAACAACAAGTGAAATGCACCGCACAATTATTATTAGTGAGGAAGATGTGAAAATACCACGAATTATAACCAAAGAACTTGAAAATGGTACCCTCTTGAGTGTAGTGGATGGGTATGAAGAAATTCCTAATTCTGACTTCATAACTAATAGCATTACGTCAACGCCATCAAACATCGAAACAAACACTAATCCTGATTTTCTGAAGACTAACATTGACAAAATAGCTCAATCTGATATCGCAACTATTCATGGAAACCTTTATTTTTCGTTTGGGGAAAAGCAGATACCAGCGCGTTTTATTCAACAGTCGGATGGGGAATTAGATGTGGCCATCGATGGCTTCTCAATGTGCGTTCATATGCTAGAACAGAACACGTCGAACTTTATGAACTCGTTATGTAAATGTATTATACATAAGAATTGCACCTAAATATGTTATTATTTCAAATTTTGTTTTTTCTTATGGTACCTAACAGCTGCGATTTTTACCTAAATTGGTATTTGTTTATTTGCTAAGAAATAATCATTAAGTATTTAACAAGGAAATCATAATATCGTGTACCAGTTCTACCAAACAAACAAGAAGCATGGTGTTATAAATAAATAATTGTGATTGTCTTTTATTCCTTAAATAAATAAATATTTTACATATTTACTTTTTTTAATTTGTAATTTTGAAAGGTTAACCCTCATCTATCAGCACGGAATTTTTCATCATCATCTGCCTAGCTTTTTCTTTGGCTTCCAGTTTAACCAGATGCAGCAGAATACCAGTATTTCACATAGAGCTACTGCCTGCCTGACCTCCATAAGTTCTACAACCCAGTTAGTACCTACTGGGAAACAAGATACCTCTATCGCATTTTGCTCTGCTGTCGCTCATAAGCATAACCACATAATCTGTGGCATAACCGTCATTTGCTAGAGCGAGAAACTGACCTTACTGCCGAGCGCATCGTCAAGAAGACTCAAGAGACGTCAATACAGCCTTCCACATACACCACCATCTACGGGATACTTACTTCAGTGCGACAAACTTATCATCGAATATCGTATCTTCGAAAATCTTTCATCGATATCACTTTACTGCGATGCTTCGTTAAATCGACGCCTTGTTACTGCGATGTTTCATTACATCGAAAAACTGTACTGCGAACGATTTTACTTCGTGGGTATCATACTGCGAAGCCTTGTTTAATCCAGGTCTTGTTACTAAGATGTTCTGTTACTTAGGAAAACTTACATTGATTGATACAAGTACATTTCTATTTTTTTCTTGTTATACGTTGCCCCACGCTTGGAATTTAGTTCACAAACATTTAAACTCACATACACAAATACCCAGACCCGGATCAACTATTTGTAGGTCATATAAATATTTGTTCCGTGCCACTGCACCAACCGTGTCATTGATTTTCTTTTCCAAAAAAATATCTACATTTTTAACATTTCTTTAGAAGCGCATGTACAAATTTTGTCAGCAATAGGGGATCGGACAAAAAAAAACTAATTAGTCCGTCAGATAGATTTCCAAAAATTATTGGACATGTATTTTTTCTTTTTTCACGTAAACTTAAAATGAAGACGATACAGTGATTTTTATATTTATATTTATATTTTTTTCGATTCAGTACAGTGCTTCGAAAACTCGTGTGACGTCATATGATAGTACATTTTGACGACACAAGTGACGTTTCAAGCCTCACTCCAAGATCTTTGACGCGTTTTATCTTCGTCATTTTTTATTTATTTGATAAAACAAAAAACACGTATTCAATATTTTTCGATAATCTAACTTAGGTACGGACTAAACAGAATCATATTATTTTGACCCAGTCCGATCCCCTATTGCTAGTTTTAACTGATATTTCAGATTCCTCCCGCTCTGAGCAGAGAAGAGAGAGTGTCAGACTTCTACTGACTAAAAACCACCCATGTTCCTTCTTAGCTAAACAAAAACAAAAATGTAGGTTTTGAAAAAAAAAAAACTGTGTAAGTACTTTTATCAATCAATCAACAGAACATCAGTAATAAGACCTGGATTAAACCAGGCTTCGCAATATGATATTCACGAAGTAAAGTCGTTCGCAGTACAATTTTTCGATGTAATGAAACATCGCAGTAACAAGGCGTCGATTTAACAAAGCATCGCAGTATAGTGATATCGATGAAAGGTTTTCGAAGAAACGATATTCGATGATACGTTTGTCACACTGAAGTAGGTATCCCACCATCTACATAGTACCAAAATAGTCTTTGACTAAAACCTAGTGGCAACTATTATTATTTATATTGAAAACGGGATATTTACCATGTTTACGAATTGTTTCGAGTTCCCGATATTTCGGCGCTGTTACAAGCACCATGATCACGGATAAACTGAAGTCATTGCGGGTGGATGTTTATGAGCAGACAAATCGGTCTACGCCTCTACCCTCTTTCTTTCTAGTGGCAACTACCGAGGCTAGGAAATTTAATTGGGTGCTAATTAAACCGGCTACTTTTTAATAGCATTATTTGCATCTAAAAATCTAACTTGCCTTCTAAATTACTAAGTCAGCCACAATTAACGAGCATCTAAATAATACTATCTTAGCCACAAGTTATCTTTTTTAAAGCCACTCTAAATACAACTCAGCATCGTGATTATTTTTTAGCATCTAAATTTATAACATGGATTCAAACAGTAAACTTCTAAAATATTAATATATGGCATCAAAAAAATATTCTATTAGCTTCTAATTTATTAACTTATTACGTTTAAATTGTAACTCATGCCACATTAAGGCGGGGTTGCAGTAATTTTAAGATTTTTGAACCTATAAAAATCGAACTAAATACGAGTTTTTTAATAAATAAAAACCATTACATAAAAATTGAACATACTCTCTAATAAATCGTAAAGATAGAAACGCGATTTAGAATGATCGGCTCGATACTTTTTTTATCAAACATGACTCTAAATCACAATTTCAAACGTGTACTGCTAAGACATTTCATCATGAATTTATATAAAAGTTATATCAATAGATAGAACTTTTTATTTTGAAGTAAATGTTGAAAACATATTGTATAATTTCTTTGTAGTTTTTCTCCAAGAAGCAAAAAACAGTCAAAATTTAGGCATTATATCGCTCGCGCAGCTGTGCGGGGGGCGAGGTCGTGCGTACATAAAAACAAAGTACTGCAACCTCGCCTTAACTGAGCATCAAAATTTAATTAAAATTGTCATCAAATGTTTATATTATAGCCACTAATAATACGTAGAAACTGCTGTCGTGTCATCGAAAGGCTTAAATATAGAAGTAGTTTGGTCACAGTTTTAACCTAACCTAACCTATTTCTCTCAGTCTACTATGACGAATCATACATTTTGCCTGTGACTAGTCAATTAGACAATGGTAACAACATTTCTGTAACTAGTAGGTATTTTTAACGTAAATATACTAATTTAAAGTGTATCCAAAGTTGACATTTTAAATACACGTGACTAACTCGTCAGTACATGAACCGAATGGCGCTCTCTGATTGGTGCAAATGGCCGGTCACTGTTGTCTCGCGCGCTCGCGCCAGTCTTGCTGTTGCTATTTTCACGATAAAAGAATGTGATGTATTATTTTAAATGCTAAGTTATAATAAATGATGTTGACTATGGTCGCTTCAATTATATTTTTTTGAGGGCCTTGTGTTGAAGCTTGAAGCTGTAAAATGTAAAATGGTGGTCAGATATAAATTCCGTGGCTGAGTTAGGTAGTAAATTAGGTGCCTATGTATAAATAACAAGGACAAGTTAACCTAGGTGGTTAGGTAGTTGATCTTCACTTGACGCTTTCTATAGAATATTTAGTGGGCGTTGTAAAAAAGACGAATTAGTATATTAGAGGCTGTTAGCGACGATATGTAAATATTAAGATTATTTCGATTAGAGTTAAATTTAGATGTTTTAAGTGTTTTATAAGTTAGCATTAGCTCTGTCTAAGCCCATCAGGCTTGATGTTATGTTTTCACATTCCTGCCGCCTGGCGGCGCTAGTGTAGCTTAAGTACCGCGTTACTTTACTTTAGTGAGAGCCGCTTCACAGCTCACCCCTTAGGAATTACAGAAGCGTAATCTTAAGTTGTGCATTCCTGCCGCCTGGCGGCGCTAGTGTTTATATTTATAGGTCATGAAGCTTAACTACTGTGATACTTGACTTTAACGAGAGCCGTTTCAGTTTTTTGTATTTTTTAAGTGTTAATTAAGGTTTTTTATATTGAATTTTGTTTTGTTTTCATAAAATAAGTTAGTACTAAGATTAGGAAAATAAGAAAAACTATGTAAGGGATGTTTTACCAGTAAAAAATGGCAAGGTTGGTTTTCCCGCGTTTCCTCTGGCAAAAGTGTTAATTTTTCGGCGCCAAAAATGTGCAAAACGCCTCCGCGCATGCGCACACGACGGGTCGTGATTGGTCAGAGCCTTAAGCAATTTGATATAAATATGGGAACATTTCGATGGTAAAACATTCCAAATCCGACTGCGACTAAGTAAGAAACTATGGTTTGAAGAATAAACCAAGAAGAAAGTACTCCTGAAGAAGTCTTGTTATTTACTCTGCCACTGCACCCTCTCCAACAGTCTCCAGTCGACATCCCGCCAGCAAACCTGCTCCACACAACATCACATCACACTCTAATACATGAGCGCAACATTTGGTCCTTCGAGAAGCCGGACTGGGTTCAAGAAAACTGGGAAGATGCCTACGAATACAAGATCAAAATCGGTGCAGTCGAAGACTACATCAGCTACGAGTGAAAGTAACGCCACTTCGGGTACTACGGGTACCGGTTCAACGGACTGGAGCATGAATACGCCGAGTGAAGCAAAGACGACTACCGACACGTCGAATTCCAATCGATCGACGCCGAGCAGCGTACAAGAACGTCAACAACCCGTACTTCATCCCAAGGACAGCGCCGGAGAGGAATCAACATCGGGGGAAGTGACTCATACCACCCCCCCGACCTGCACCAGTGAAGCGTCGATTCCCGTTCGCCAAGAAGAGAGTCATCCAACGCCGCAGATTCAAGAAAGAAGTGTCGCAGTGAAAATGCGTCTGAACGATGGAAGCATACCAACGTCCAGAGAAGAGAGTCTGCAGCGGCCTCACCCTAAGAAGACAACCCGCGATCTAGACACCCATTCTGTTCGCTCGTCGCATAGGAAGAGAGCAGAAGCGCAAGCAAAAATGACCGTGGCGCTAAGGGAATTGGAACTGGCCGAAGCACGATCAAGAGTTGCTCAAGCCGAACTAGAACTTCTGACCGCAGAATCAGAAGAGGAAGATGGTGCCAGAGAAGAGCTGTATGAACGAACTCAAGAGGTTGAACACTGGTTCATTACGACCGGGGACCGACCTAACAAGAATCAGAAGCCGACTGAGACAGAAGAAAAGAAGAGCGACATCCAGGAATTAGCTTCAGTCATACTCAAGCTATCTGAGAAGTCACGTGACACTGGTTCATCGAATCACGTCGAGCTCCCTCACTTCAGCGGGACCTGTGAAGAATGGTTAGCCTTCAAGAGATCATACGAAGATATGGCCGCTTCGTTCAGCAACAACCAGAACTTAGCGCGCCTTCGAATAGCAATTCAAGGAAAAGCTAGAGAAGCCGTCCAAAGCCTGCTGTTCACTGCCGAAGATCCACGTGAAGTAATCAAGGGACTTGAAGCAAGATTTGGAAGACCTGGAGCACTGGCTTTAGCAGAACTAGAGAAGATGAAGAACCTGTCAAAAGTCGGCGAAACCCCAACCGACATTTGCGTATTTGCAAGCAAAATAAAGAACGCCGTCGAGACAATCAAAGCATTGAAGAAACCACAATATCTCAGTTCTCCTGAAACACTGAGAATTATCGTCGAAAAAATGCCAACATCTATGAAGTTTCGTTGGTTCGCCTACCACAGAAGCAGAAGAGATGAAGACATTCAAGAGCTACTACTCGTCGAAGCGTTCTTAGAAACAGAAGCGGATATGTGTGGGGACTTTGCTCCACCTGAAGCGCCCTCGGAGCAAAAGAAGGGAATAAGAAGACCTGTACATTCGGTACAAGAAACATCTAAAGAAAACTACAAGAAGTCGTGTGCATTCTGCGAAGAAGAGCATTTTACACTAGAATGCAAGCAGTTTAAAGAAGCCAACCTAAATGAAAAATGGGATATGATCAAGAAAGCTAAAGTATGCTTCAAATGCCTTCGGTTCAAGCACTCAAGAATCAACTGTAAAGCTCCAGTCTGCAAGGTGTGCAAAAGATGGCATCATACCATCCTGCACTCTGACAAACCGCCAGTTCCAGTTGAAAAAGAAGCGAACAAAGAAGACAAGAAAAGCACGTCAGAAGAAAAGGTTGCCTCAATCCACAACGCAAGAGGAGAAGAAAAGGCATACCTGAAGATCATCCCAGTGGACCTTTTTGGTCCAAAAGGCCAAGTCCGAGTCCTAGCATTATTGGACGAGGGCTCTACAGTCACACTCTTAGACGCATCAGTCGCTGAGAAGATTGGAGTCAAAGGGAAGCAAGAAAAACTCACAATCGAAACAGTCGGCGGGAAAGTGCTAAGAAAAGATAGCTCTCAGAAGATCGAGTTCAAAATAAAAGGGGCTCACAAAAGGGAGAAGAGATCTATCATAGCAAGAACCATCGACGACCTGAAGCTGTCCGAGCAATGTATAAACAAGGACACCGTGAGGAACTGCGAGCATCTAAGAGCAATTGAAAGTCAACTCCTCTACGTCACCGAAAGACCCAAGCTGCTGATAGGTCAAGACAACTGGGGGCTGATAGTCACAAGAAGACTGAAGAAGGGCAAACCATCCGATCCTGTAGCCTCACTCACTAACCTAGGGTGGGTGTTACACGGATGCGAAACAGGGGCGACTGCCTTAGTAAACTTCACTCACTACGGCAGATCGACCACTGAAGAAGAAAGTATCGAAGAAATCGTCCGAGAACATTTTCAATTAGAATCTCTCGGTATTCAAGATCGGTTGCCAACCAATGACAGCGACAGAAGAGCATTAGAAGTCCTCGAGAAAACTACGAAGAAACTGTCAAGCGGTCAATATGAAACAGGACTTCTGTGGAAAAAAGAAGATGAAACTCTGCCCAACAACTATAACTTAGCAAATCGACGCCTGATCAACATTGAAAAGAAGTTAGATCGGGACCAAGAAGCTAAAGAAGACTACGAGAAGCAGATCCAGAGCCTTATTGAAAAGGGTTATGCAGAGAAAGCTACGAAAACATCAAACAAAGGAAGAACATTCTACTTACCCCACTTCGCCGTCGTGCATCCCATTAAGAAGAAGCTGAGAATAGTATTCGACGCTGCTGCCAAGTTTGAAGGAAAGAGCCTCAACGACGCCTTGCTCTCAGGCCCAGACCTATTGCAGTCACTATTTGGCGTACTGCTGCGCTTCAGAGAAGGGCCAGTGGCTGTCATGGCTGACATCCAAGATATGTTCCTTCGGGTCAAAGTAAGAGAAGATGACCGGGACAGCCTCAGGTTCCTGTGGCGTGGAAACAGAAGAACCGGCAAGCCTGAAGAGTACAGAATGTCGTCAATCATCTTCGGAGCAGCGTCATCACCAGCAACAGCTATATACGTGATGAACAAAAACGCAGAAGAGTTCAAGAACACTCATCCCGAAGCAGTAAAAGCGATAAATAGAAACCACTACATGGACGACTATCTACAGAGTTTCGAGTCTGCAGCTGAAGCAAAGAAGATTTCAAAAGAAGTCAAAGATATTCACGCAACAGCAAACTTCCATCTAAAGGGTTGGGCCAGTAACAATTCGGGGGTACTATCAGAAGTAGAAGACACAAATAAAGAAGATTCTCTGCAATTAACAAAAGAAGAGAAGACTCTGGGGCTAAGATGGCTGGTAAAAGAAGACACACTAGCCTTCAATGTTGGGCTGCGTAACACGTCAGAAGACCTGCAAAATGGTAGAAGAACTCCAACAAAAAGAGAAGTCACAAGCGCTGTGATGTCCACCTTCGATCCAATGGGCTTCGCAACACCGGTCTTGATACAAGGAAAGAAATTAATTCAAGACATTTGGCGAACGAAGATAGACTGGGACGAACCAATCAACGAACCACAAAGAGAAACCTGGTTGAACTACCTAGAAGAAGTATCAGCGTTGACAAAACTAAAGATTCCAAGATGCATCTCACCCCGCGGCAGAAGAGGCCAACTACATACGTTCACCGATGCGAGTGAAGAGGCCTACGCTGCAGTTGTATACTGGAGGACAGTCGAACCCAGCGGCAGAGTCCATGTCTCCATGATCGCCGGCAAAGCAAGAGTAACGCCGACGAAACCAGTCTCAATTCCGAGGTTAGAGCTACAAGCTGCCTTGCTCGGTAGCAGACTAGCCGCCACGGTTGAAGAAGAGTCTGAGCTGGAAATATCAAAGAAGACTTATTGGACGGACTCTAGCACAGTACTGCAATGGATAAAAGCAGAACCACGAAAATTCAAAACTTTCGTGGCCAATCGCCTAGCAGAAATCGAAGAAAAGACCAAGCCAGAAGAGTGGAGATGGGTACCGACGAAAGAAAATCCAGCAGACGACGCCACAAGGGGAACTCCAATAGAATTTGACCACAACGCCAGATGGTTCAAAGGTCCATCATTTCTCCGTCATCCA
Source organism: Diarsia dahlii (assembly GCA_949775195.1). Lineage (NCBI taxonomy): Eukaryota > Metazoa > Arthropoda > Insecta > Lepidoptera > Noctuidae > Diarsia > Diarsia dahlii. The sequence goes on from OX459189.1 coordinate 14,319,033, forward strand.
GAAGAAGAGTGGCCCTTTCACGACTTCAAACCAGAGAGTATCATGCCAGAAGAGAAAAACAAACAGAAGGTGATGGCGATCAAGGCTACAGAAGACAACCTTCTGGACCCAGAGAGGTTCTCAAGCTGGGAGCGTCTACTACGCACTACGGCCAGAGTGGTTACCTTCACATACCACTTACTAAAGAAGGTCCGTAGAGCGACCACCGCCGCCGCGCGACAGAAGGACGAGCCCTGGAAACCTCAAAGAAAAACCCAGAAGAAAAACACGCCGACCTCCAATCAACCCGCCACCCTTAACAAAAATAAGCGGCTGTACCTTCCCCTAGAAGAAGAAAACTTGAAAAAGGCTGAAGAATTACTCATGAAAATGAGTCAGAACGACAGTTTCGCGTCAGAGATAAAGAATCTGAAAGCGGAAAAACCCACTGAAAGCGCAAGTCGACTTAAGAAGATCGACGTTTACATTGGAGACGACGGAATCATCAAGTTAAGAAGCAGGACGTCAAAGTTCAATGGAAACAACGAAAGAAGAATGAATCCCATCATCCTAGATGGAAAACAGAAGATAACGCGTCTCATCATACAACATTATCACAAGAAGTTTCTTCACGGAAATACCGCTACAGTAATGAACGAGATTCGTCAAAAATATTGGATCTTGGGCCTAAGAGCGACTTTAAAGGCGGTCGCACACAGCTGTCAATGGTGCAAGACAAGAAAGAGTCTACCAGCAATACCCCCTACGGGAGACCTACCGAGCGAGAGACTACAGCATCATCAGTTTCCATTCTCTTGCGCAGCCGTAGACTACTTCGGCCCAATGCAAGTCACCGTCGGGAGAAGAACTGAGAAGCGCTGGGGGGCATTGTTTACCTGTCTCACCACCAGAGCCGTACATCTAGAGTTAGTGCCCTCTCTTAGCACAAGCTCAATGATTATGGCACTTCGAAGAATGGCAGCCAGAAGAGGAAACCCGAAGACCATATCCAGCGACAACGGAACAAACTTCGTCGGGGCAAACAGGGAGCTTGAAGAGGCCGCGCAAGAGAAAGGCATCAAGTGGAAGTTCATTCCCCCAGGAGCCCCGAACATGGGGGGCGCCTGGGAGAGACTTGTGCGAACAGTCAAGACGGCGCTGGCAGTGGTTCTCAATGAAAGAAGTCCACCCGAAGAAGTCCTCCATACACTAATGACTGAGGTCGAGCACATCGTCAACTCTAGACCCCTCACCTCAGTCAGCATGGACCCTGAAGATGAAGAAGGTCTGACCCCGAACCACTTCCTGCTGGGGAGATCCTGCGGAGCAATGGCGCCGGGAGAATTCGACGACACGGAGCTGATAGGGAAGGCAAATTGGAGAGCCTCTCAAAGACTCGCAGACCATTTCTGGAAGAGATGGGTCAAAGAGTACCTACCTCTCTTAATGCCAAGGAAGCTCGAAGGAAAGGAAACCAAAGATCCAAAAGAAGGCGATATCGTGCTAATAGTGGACGCTACGCTACCACGAAATTCATGGCCCCGTGGAGAAGTTATCAAGACGTATCCCGGACCAGACGGGAGAACCAGAGTGCTGGACGTGCGGACATCGGGAGGAGTACTTCGCCGCCCCACTCGACGGATCATCGTGCTGGTTCCTGCTGCATCGTCGCCTCCAGAGGATGATGTGCTACGCACCGTGGGGGAGAATGTTAGCGACGATATGTAAATATTAAGATTATTTCGATTAGAGTTAAATTTAGATGTTTTAAGTGTTTTATAAGTTAGCATTAGCTCTGTCTAAGCCCATCAGGCTTGATGTTATGTTTTCACATTCCTGCCGCCTGGCGGCGCTAGTGTAGCTTAAGTACCGCGTTACTTTACTTTAGTGAGAGCCGCTTCACAGCTCACCCCTTAGGAATTACAGAAGCGTAATCTTAAGTTGTGCATTCCTGCCGCCTGGCGGCGCTAGTGTTTATATTTATAGGTCATGAAGCTTAACTACTGTGATACTTGACTTTAACGAGAGCCGTTTCAGTTTTTTGTATTTTTTAAGTGTTAATTAAGGTTTTTTATATTGAATTTTGTTTTGTTTTCATAAAATAAGTTAGTCCTAAGATTAGGAAAATAAGAAAAACTATGTAAGGGATGTTTTACCAGTAAAAAATGGCAAGGTTGGTTTTCCCGCGTTTCCTCTGGCAAAAGTGTTAATTTTTCGGCGCCAAAAATGTGCAAAACGCCTCCGCGCATGCGCACACGACGGGTCGTGATTGGTCAGTGCCTTAAGCAATTTGATATAAATATGGGAACATTTCGATGGTAAAACATTCCAAATCCGACTGCGACTAAGTAAGAAACTATGGTTTGAAGAATAAACCAAGAAGAAAGTACTCCTGAAGAAGTCTTGTTATTTACTCTGCCACTGCACCCTCTCCAACAGTCTCCAGTCGACATCCCGCCAGCAAACCTGCTCCACACAACATCACATCACACTCTAATACATGAGCGCAACAGAGGCTATATAATTTTCCCGTGGCTTAGTCATAAAATTAGAAGTTTGATCACGTGGCCAATTAAAAAAACTGTGGCTCGATTTATTATTTCCCAATATATTTTACTTTAGGAACATACATACGTTTACCTTTTACAGTTCTGGGGCTGAAGAATGTTTACAGTATATATATAGGTACTCGTACTAACACTACCTACTCGTTCGACAGCACACAATTTGCTGATCTCTTTATATAAGTCAATAATAAGTACCTACCTACTGAATGCTGGTGACTGGTGAGTCTGGGATCCTGGCTCTACAAGTCATGGTAAAGCTAACTAGACGATCTTCGCCTCCTCAGAAATCTCATCTACCTATCTAATTCGTCGTCTTCCACCGATTGAATGTTCCAAAATCTGTTTCTTTATAACCCTCCGTTTACAGAAAAAACCTGACCGTTGGTTTATTTATGACGATAGTAGGTTACCCACACTAAATGGGATGTTGCGAGTTTTTTTTTCTGACTGGCATCTCGCATGTCAACCTGGCATGGCTGGCTTCTGCATGGCTGAACTGGACTGTCTTGTGCATGCTAGCTGGAAAACTAGGGTGTAAAACTTATAGACTAAATTACAGCGCGCAAAGGCACCCTCTTCAGGGTACGAGCCTCGCCTTAGTTCGTCCCTGGGGACGGCAGAAAGGATTCAGGGTGGATCTGAGCCATTATTTAGGGGCTGGTTTAAAACCAGGGACTGAAAGCGGTTACGGTTAAAGGTTAAGATACCTCAAAAATATACCGGTACCGGTTTAAAATAAAGGTTGAGCTATACCGGTACCTTTATAAATAAAGGTTGGGCTAAACCGTTATTTAACCCTTATACGATTTCGGTACCGAATTGCATGCTGCGGCGAGCGTGTGTGCGGTGGAAGACGTTAGAACTTGCGTATGTAGTTTATAATAATAATGTGCAACAATCAGCAAGTGAACGACAGACAGATTGGCGAGGCGGTGCGTCAAAGCAAACCCCTATTTATTAAGGTTTAGGTACCGCTACCGATACATTTATAACGGTTATGGTACTTCTACCGAAATATACCGGTAGGTATGCATTTCCAGCGTCAAAATTCCACTACCGGAAAAAATAACGGTACCGAAATATTTCGGTAACCCTTATTTAACGGTATGACGTCATACCGAAATTTAAAGGTACCGTAATTTTTGGGTAATTCAGTCCCTGTTTAAAACTACTGGCTCAGCGACGCGGACTGACTCGCAAGGGTTTGAAAGGGGTGTGAAAAGAACATGCAAGTAGGAATAAAGGAAGTTGGACTTTCCTACCCGACATTACCTCTTCCAGTGTTATACAATATTAATGAAATAATTACCTATAGCAAACACTTTTGTTGTTTTTCATTTTGAAATTCCTCTGTAATCTAGGTTTGTCCCCAGTTATTAGCAATAATACCTTGGTACCACCCGTTCACTCGTATTACGTGTGATTGCATACTCACGAAATGTAGTTGCTAACTCTTTGCCTACCCCTTAAAAGAATAACTGTCGTAACGACCTGTCGTGTTATACCTATCTAGGGACATCTGGTGACAGAAATATGAGTAATTTATTGAAATATTACGGATAGATGGCAGTAGTGCGACTAGTGCGTAAAGTTAGTCAAACGAAAATAAAAACTCATGCACAAGAGCACCTTAGAAAACACTACATTGTGGCGGTAGATGGCAGCAGTGAGTAGAGTTCATCAGATCAAAAATTAATAATGTAAGGCACTCTTACTAAAATGGTGCCCCATTCACTTAGGGCTACAATTTAAATGCTCACCAAAAAATATTTTTAGACCCTAGATTAAAGTACAGTAAAGTACTAAATAAAATATTTTAACTTCAAATAAAATAAACCCACCAATACCGAGGTGCCTAAAGAATAACGTTTTAAGTTCCAAAATAATTAGACACTCGTCAGAATAATTGTACGTGTTGTATTTATATTCTTTTTGCCTACCAAAATGGATTAATGCTCACCAAATCAATTAACCAAAAGTATAATACGATCGTCTCGCGACAGTATCCTATAAGGCGGCATGGGCACCGGGCCGTAGGCCGACGAAGGAGGCCGGCGGAGGCCCGGCACTTCGGGGACAGAAGATATTAGTGTTATTTAATATGCGAGCGAAGCGAGCGCGCGTCATGGAGATAAATTGAAAGTCGTGAAAATACAATATTGGTGACATCTATTTAGTGATAATATAAAATATTTGGTCTGCAGTTAACTTTAAAGGCGTTTATAAATCTTTATGGTATAGAATAAAAAGGAAAATAGGTTCATTCCTACAATACTTTAGGAAACACAATTTGGGGAGCATTAATCCATTTTGGCCGGCGTTTCGAATTTTTTTGGTAGGTTTTTTTTTTTTTTTTTTTTATTTAATAAGGGCTTACTCTTGACCTCAATCTTGCCCTAAGGGCAGAGATGAGGTCGACTATGGAACGAGCTAACCCAGAAGAAGCCTATTTACTCGCGACTTAAATAGATTGGGGTTTATGAACTCGGGAAAACCGACGCAGGCAGGGTGTTCCACTCCTTGGCTGTACGAATAATGAAAGTCTTAGCAAAACGCTTCGTACGAATGTGTGGAACATCGACAAGGTATGGGTGATAACCTGCAGTACGCCTAGTCTCTCGATGGAAGAAGGGAGATGGTGGAATAAGCTCGTGGAGCTCTTGCGCACACTCTCCGAAGTACAGTCTGTAGAAGACCAACTTTGCGGCGGTGGGCCAGGCTATGTAGCTTGGCAACCAGCTTGGCGTCACCAATCAGCCTCCTGGCTCTGCGTTCTACTGAGTCGAGTGTGGCAAGTTGGTATTTGGCTGAGTCATCCCAAAGGTGACAGCAGTACTCCATGCCGGACCGGACTTGAGCTTTATACAATATTGAAAGCTGTCCAGGCTTGAAGTACCGCTTGACCCTGTTTAGGATACCCAGCTTTTTTGCCGCAGTTTGAGCTTTCGACTCGATGTAGGCGCCGAAGTTCAGATTTGCACTCAACTTCGTGCCAAGAAGCTCGAGAGTGTCAGTAACTTGTACAGACGCACTCCGGAAAGTGGGGGCCAGATTGAACGGACTCTTTTTAGCAGTGAACAGACACACTTGCGTTTTGGTGGCGTTGAAATCAACCAGATTGTCGTCACCCCACTTGGAGACAAGACTTAAGGCTGAATTCGTTCGCTCTACCATCCCCTCTCTCAACGAACGTATTTCATCACCACCGGCTTTTGCGCTGGATGTGTAACTCTCCATGACAGTGCTGTCGTCTGCGTACCCAACAATACCAGGAACAAGGAGGTCGTTGATGTGCAGCAGGAAAAGTGTCGCGGAGAGAACTGACCCCTGAGGAACTCCGGCATCAATAGCTACAAGGTCAGAGGAGCAGCCATCAATGACCACTCGGATCGACCGTTCACTCAGGAAGTCAGATATCCAGCAGCAAAAGTCAGCGGGAATACCGTATGCCGGAAGTTTGCTCAACAGACTTGCGTGCCAAACCCTGTCGAATGCCTTCGAGATGTCCAGCGACACGGCAAGAGCCTCGCCGTGTTTCTCGATGGCTTCGCCCCAGCAGTGCGTAGCAAACACCAGAAGATCCCCAGTTGACCGTCCCCGGCGAAAGCCATACTGACGGTCACTGAGCAGGTCGTTCGCTTCAAGGTGCGCCAGCAACTTACCGTTAAGTACCTTTTCCATTACTTTACAAAGTATGGAGGTGATGGCGATTGGTCGATAGTTACTAGGGTCGGCACGACTACCCTTTTTGGGTACTGGTTGAACATTAGCGACCTTCCAGGAGTCCGGCACCGTTCTAGTTTTGAGAGAGAGGCGGTACAAGCGTGTCAACACAGGAGACAACTCAGGCGCACAGTTCTTTAAGACCCTTGCTGGTATACCGTCCGGACCGCTAGCCTTATTCACGTCTAGGCACTGAAGTACTTTACGAACCTCTTTCATGTGTATTGTGATCTCCGGCATCGAAGAATCACAGCGAGGAATCGTTGGTGGCTGTTTTGACCCAGTATCCAGACGCGAATTGCCCGCAAACAGAGATGCAAATAGATTTGCTTTCTCCGTAGCGGAGTGAGCCAGCGACCCATCTGGTTTTTGCAGGGGGGGTAGTGAGGACCGGCAGAAGTTGGATTCGACCGATTTGGATAGGGACCAAAACTGTTTACCGCCAGAAGGGCAGGACGCCAGTTTGGCCCCTATGCGACTGACATGGTCGAAGCGCGCCTTTCGGATCACCCGCTTGCAGGACTTTGCGGCAGAATTAAATGCTCTTTTCTTCGCGCGAACCCGACGCGCCCGAACTTTACGGTCACGAGCTTGCACCCAGGCTTGGTATGCAGATTGCTTTCGGGCCTCAGCGCGAGCGCAGTCCGCATTAAACCATGGACGGGCCTTGTGACCGAGCGGTATGTCAGAGAATGGAATATAGTATTCCATTCCCTGCCGGATCACGGCCGCAACCACTTCAGCTGAGCAAGCGAGATCGCGCGCTGAAAAGCATACTGAATGCCACGGGAAGGACGCGAAGAAGTGCCGCATCTCATCCCAGTCTGCTGACTCGTATCGCCAAACTCTCCTCTCGCCCTTAGGGCTATCATCAGGAGGGGAACCGATAGATACGGACTTCACCAGACAGTGGTCAGATGTTCCCAGTGGGGCTGATACCGACACTGAGTGCCTGTCTGGGTCAGTTGTCAGCAGCAAGTCCAAGCAATTGGGTGTGTGTCCGTCAACATCCGGCACCCGCGTAGCTTCATTCACCAGCTGGGTGAGATCTAGCGACAATGCAAATCTGCGCGCCTCTCTCCCAGCATGGTCAGTTTTCTGGAACGGGAACAACCACTTATCGTGGTGGGCATTAAAGTCCCCCAGAAAAAGAAGCTCCGCCGTTGGATACCGTTGCTGGGCACAATCCGCCTTTTCCAACAGGTGTTCGAAGAACCTGGTCGTCTCCTGGTCACCGCTGTGCGACCGGTAGACACCGACGTAGAGAGATTTCTCGACCCCGGTGTCCACCAGTATCCAAATTGTAGATAACCCCGAAACTTCAAAGCAACGGAGACGCCGAAAGCAAATGTCATCGCGGACGTACACACAGACCCCAGCCCGCTTTACGAACTTATGTTCAAGCGAGTAACCTGGGTAGTTGAGGTACGCCACGTCTGACGGGGTCTCAATCTGCGTCTCCGTTAAAAAGAATAGGTGCGGCTTCTCGGTCTCGAGGTGGTGGTGGACCGGATCGAGATTAGAGTGCAACCCCCTGATGTTGGTGAGGTGCACTTTATGTGGGAGGAAGTGCAGCCGCTTACTAACCGATTTCTTTTTAAACTTTTTCATTTCATTTAGGAGTAGTTTGGTGGGAAAATAGAGGGATGATCGAGATACGGCCCGGTTACCCAACGGGACTCTTCAGCTCATCCGACCTATGGGAGACTCATCTGGAGACTGCGGGGACGCCCGAGCCCCCCCGAAATGGCCACCGGGTCCTCCTAGGTAGTAAAATAGCTGTTCTTTTTTGGTAGGCGTTTAAACACAAGCCTTCACTTAGGCCCAACATAATAACTGATACCTGTGCTGATACTAAACGCGTTGCGTAGTGTGCGTAGCCCCCACGCAGCGCGCCGCAAATTGTTAATGTTTTCTGGGTAACAAATAGTAAAGAAGATAATAATTATAAACCACTGGATAGAGCTTTTCAAGAAGAACATTTGCCAGTTATACATTTTTTACGACCTTTATAAGTGTTACGATTTTACTGACACATAATAGCCATTATCTAAGATTTACACTTTCAGATTAGATTTATGCTTTTTAATTAGAGCTCCTATTGATAAATAATTCGTAGTCTGTTTGGAATTTTTAACCTTACATACTTAATGTATCTCATTGAGCATTGAGGATAAGATTTTCAGTGGACGGACCGTTCGGCTATTACCAACGACCATACAGCCACTAGACCACAGATTACAGATACTACACTCCATGTACTTACGCGCGCTAACTACCTACCGGGCGCCGGTCTATCGTAGCCCAATTGGCAGTGGGTTGTCAACAGCCGCGCGGCGCGTATACGCATAATTATTATAATATTTCGGTCGACTTGAGTTTTCAAATCTTAAGAAATGGCTACTTCTGGTGCATTGTGTGCAGTGGATGGATGTAGATCCAGCAAGAGAAGAGATAAAAAATTATCTTTTTTCGGTTTTCCTCGTGATACAGAAATGTAAGTTTTATTTTGTTACTAGTGACCCGCCCCGGCTTCGCACGGGTGCAAAAATGGTATTAAAACCTTCCTCTTGAATCACTTTATCTATTAAAAAATCATAATCCGTTGCGTAGTTTTAAAGATTTAAGCATACAAAGGGACATAGGGACAGAGAAAGCGACTTTGTTTTATACTATGAAGTGATAGTGATGAAAAAATTTACTTAGGTACCTACAATTGTTTAATTAAATGATAAATGTTGTTTATTTTATAAATAGGTTTAAATTACAAACACTTTTACTCACTTTTACAAGCCACTAAAAATTCGGTCGTTTATAAAATAGTTGTAGGTAGGTACTTACATTTTTTCATCGACGATGTTTCGTTTCGAATTCGATGTTTTTAAATATACCCACGAAACAGGAGAAATTCCTAGCGTAGGACAATGTTTTAAAAAAGACAATATTTTCTTTCTTTTTACAAGATTATATTTAATTTCACTTGTTCCGTTGTCTGTCTGTAGTAAAATCTTGCTAATTTTTAACTGCCCGGCTTCCGATTGAGCGGATGCAATCGTAAGAGTAGGTATATGAATATCGCGTGACAATGCATTATTATGATGACATGGAGCTCATCTAATGATGGTCATAGGAACAGTATGCTGTTAGAATAAAGTTCTAATCAGCTTGCATTACAAAGCGGTTGTTACGTCTTTCGCTGCGGCCGAATAGTGCGAAATTAGTGGTATTTTGCGATTACAAAAAAACTATTGATTAGACTAAAAAAGTAAAACATTATGATTTTAGTATGCTGCTTGTAGAATTAATTGACAAAAAAAAACAGAACGATGACATGTTTTTTATTATGGTTTTTACACGTTAAAAGATTTTTTTAGAGGTATCTTCGTGTTTTTTTTCTATCGAGCAAAGTTAGTTGTATTATGTTTTCACATCACAATGTTACTAGCATATATCCTGAAGAATATCATATATTTTTCTGATTTTGTTTACTGCAGTGAATCATATACTTTTACGCATTATAAAACTTGCGTTTTAATTACGTCTGTTAGCCGCTTAACAGAATTGCAATTCGTTTTTATTTATCGATGTCGTTTTACACTTATTTTTTAAACCAATTATAAATTCTGATACATTAAAAAACTTGTTTTATTTCATAAAGTATACTACAAATTCCTACTGACATCTTTGTCGACAGAGGCAGCCCTGGCAATTCACAATATCCACGCGGCGGCGCGCATCTACAAAGCAAAACTCACTGTTTGTAAGGTTAGCTGCATTTTCGTTCGCAGCGTCTATCGACTTGAAAGTGTAGGCTATTATAGCGGTAGGCATTGAACATTTTGTATTCAGTGTAGTATCTGGTAATCTGTGACTAGACGCCTAATACTTGATATAACGCACGAAACAAATTCTGTCAACTCGCTGAGGTGCGGGGGAACGGGGTACTGCATTCTGATTGGCCCTTTCAAGGTCATTGCCTTTCAGTAGGGATGAGACAGGTTTAAATCAAACAAGTACGTATCGATATTTTTTAATTGTATTTAATAAAATATGTATTTACATTTTACATACATAACTTGCATTTAAGTACCTTCTTTATTCTGAATATGATTGAATCATGTAAGTACATTCAAAAATCGCTTGGTTGCAATTGCCCATTTTTTTTTTAAATCTGGATCGTGTGGGTATCTAAAATTAATCGATAAAGTTTCACAATTTGTTAGCTGTATCCTGTTGTAATTTTTAATTACTAATAATATATTTTTTACTTAAATAGTTATAGGTTTATTTGCTTTATCGATAACAGGGGTGGTCATGCGATTTGGAGCATCACTAATTATTTTTACTTAAAACCGAGGAAAAGAGATGGCAAAAAAAATACTCTCAAAAGAAAGAGATGCAATCTTAAAAGACATCAACGCGCGCTCCAAGATTGTGCACTGCATACAAGTATGACCAGTATAAGATGAACTCCGAAAAATAATGTCAGAAAATTAATTTTATTTAGATTAAGGAACCATTAACTTACCGATGAAATGTGATACCGTCTTTCAGGAAACTTGAAGTCCGGCTTTCTTTATCACACCAACGTACTGTACACGGAGCCATACTATGTTTATTTTCTCGAATTTTCAAAGGTGTATTGCGGAAGTGTTTACGGCTCACAGGTGTGGTCGAAACTAATACGAACTTTGTGAGTGACGACGGCTATAAGATTTATAGCCCTAATGTGTTGACAGACATTGGTCGCCTGATAGTAGGCGTCTAGTGGCTGTATGGTCGTTGGCTATTACAGAAAACAAAGCAACGAGTTAGCATAGCATACGTCATTTTGCTCTCATTTTTTAACCGGGCGCAGGATTCAGATAAGAATGGACGTCAACCATAATTTTTTTAATTCTTTTAACTAGCTTGCTTGCTTGCTTTTTTTTTTTCTTGCTTCTAAGTAGCTCAACTATTTCGGGTCCATCGTTGTCAGAGTCCAAGTTCGGCATGGTGGAGGTATGAAATAATAGTCTCAACACTGATTACAACCGCCTATTTTATTCACTTCCGATAACAAATTAACAAAATCACCAAAAAGTCCCTCAAGTCCAAGGACGTTATATAGGGTAGACCGGGGACAATTGAAACAGGTCATGATTGCAAAAACTTCAATTTCTCGGAAACACCTACGCGTGTGACGCGTCGTTCGTTACATCGTTGGTCATGTTCGGTTTTGTGTTTAGCACGGCTCGAGCGAGCGAGCAATGTAGTCGCACACAGTACGCCTCGACGAATTTCACGCCAAAAAGTAAGTTCTCACCATTTTTTTTTTTTTGGTTTTTACCTATTTAAATCTTGTAGTTTGTCAGTTTTTCTTATTTCAGAGTATTGTTTGTCTATTTAAGTTAGTTTTTATTACTGTTATTTATTATTTAAGTCAATATATTACAAAATATTGAGTGTTGAAGTAGAAGATGTGACATGGGTACGTTTGAAACGACGTGGCTGTGGACGTTTGAAACGTTTCAAACGTCCCCGCATATTTCGCATTTTTATCCGACTGCACAGAAGAAGGTTGTGTTTTCTAAAATGAGTCTGCCGCAGGATTTGAAGCCGCTATCCCATCTTCTCCTAAGTACTTAGGGACTCCACAGCCAAATTCCATGGTCATACATGTGTTGGAAGTTCAGCATGACCTTACCAGCCCGATAACACTACAAGTTACAACACCCAACAGTCTACCGCAGGACTTGAAGCAGACCGTAAATAATAAACCATTGTTATGATTGAAACATTTTTATGATTGAAACATTGTTATGATTGAAACATTGTTACGATTGAAACAAGCTGTTTTGTATGAGACTGGATTATCTTTTTTTATCCCCCATGTAAGTGCAATTACAGCAAAATAGGGTAACAAGTATTTCAATCATGTGAAATAGTATTTAATAACACAAATTAAAGCTCGAAAATGATTAAAATAAGAGATATTTTACGTTGTTTATATTAAAGATGTTTTTGCTTTTATAATTTTCAAAATATTAACTTTACAGTGACACACTTGTCACGATCTCAATAAATAATTTAGTAGGAAGTTAAATTTTTAAGATTGAGTAAAAACCTTCAGTAGTTCCTGAAATATTTCAGTGTTTCAATTATCCCTACTTACCGTTTCAACCGTCCTTGGGGTGGGGTCAATAGAACCACTGTGCCCGGTCTTCTTTAATGTGTGATTGTAGGTTAACTATTCAAAATATATAGATTATATTTAATTTAGGAACTAGATAACGACCCTTTCAACTATATAAATTCGAGGGATGTAGGTACTATAGATACTTCACTGCACACGATTTAAGTCAAATTGTTTCAATTGTCCCCGGTCTCCCTTACTATCTGGACTGAGTACGTGCCGCTCAAAAGCGTTCCGAGCGAGATTACCTCGAAAGAGAATGTCATCTCTTTCTAATAGGGTGACCAAACATTTTGTACTTACATTTGGGACAGATATAATTATGTGGCTGGCCTGGCTTGGCATTTGTAATAATTAAAAAAACTGACAAAGACATTTATTCATATTTGCAAAAAGTTGTTCCAAAAAAATGGTGGCATACGAATATATACACACCTAACTTAAATATAGGTACTCTAAGGAAACTTACTATTTCGAAAGTCGGTGTCTTTTGTCTGTTTTATTTAGTTTAGAAAAAAAAGTTGCAAATAAGTCTTTTTATTTTTCCACTACAAATACAAATATTGACTATGCATTTAACATTCAACAGAAGAAACCTAACCCTTAAGGTGAATGCGACAAGGTAGCCCGCGAAATTCGAAATAGGATTCGCGATCGTAACAAATTGTAACTTTACTGAGTAATAATGATTAAAATCACCAATACAACCCTCTCAGTTCATAAAGGTTTCTTGAGTGACTATTTGATAAATAGAAGAGAATTACTTATTACCGCCAATAGTGGCCACTTTTATCTTTAATCAGTAATTCTCTTAATTTATCAAGTCTATAATCATGAAAAGTGATTTTAAAAATACTACAGGTTATTTACCAGCATGATATTGTTTTGGATATTTCAAATTTAATGTGATTTTAGAGTAAAACTAGTATTTGCGTGGCTGCGCGAGCTGCGCGCAGCTCGCGGGGCTTAAAGGTGGGGAGAGGGGGAGGTTTGAAAAATGATTTCAACTAACGCATTGCACCTCTCAATGAATCTGAAAAAAAAATGTTCCAATGCAGCTCGCGGTACTACCTACCTACACCTACCTACTACCTACCTACACCTACCTACTACATAGCTACACCTACCTACTACCTACCTACTACCTACCTACCTACACCTACCTACTACCTACCTACCTACACCTACCTACTACCTACCTACTACCTACCTACACCTACCTGCTACCTACCTACACCTACCTACTACCTACCTACACCTACCTACTACCTACCTACACATACCTACTACCTACCTACTACCTCCTACTACCACTAAAAAAACATAACTCTAAAGTTTGCTTGTCGTCGCCCCTGAGTTACGCTTCACCCACTCAACCTTCGTTACGCTAAGGAGGTCGCCGGCTCGCTTCGCTCGCCACCTCCCCCCTTCGCTCCACTCGGTCTCGCAGGTTCGCTCCACTCAGGACCTACCTACCACCGGAAAGCTATCATGACATTATCCCTACGCTACGGGGGTCGCCGGCTCGCTTCGCTCGCCCGCTCCCCCCTTCGCTTTACCGCTGTACCACCACCGGACAGGTTTCGACGCCTACTATAATATTTGTTCAAACACCTAATGGCTATCTCTAACCGTTATGAAGTTACAGCCCTTTTAATTTTAGGGGAGGTTGGGGAGGGGAGGGTATGCAAATTTCAACGCCCCTCAAATAGATTAGGGTAAGAATCAAAAAATTTTTCAGGAGTAAAAAAAGAGGTGAAGAGGGGGGGGGGTGAAGGGGGGGAGAGGGTGGAGTTTCTAAAAATGATTTCGACTAACGCAATGCCCCTCTATATGAGTCTGAAAAAAAATACGTTCCAAGTCTCTTAACTTTCGAGATCCGCCTAAAAGGGGGGAGAAGGGGGGCAAGGGGGTCAAATTTTAAAAATGGATTTTACTTCTCCGAGCCTCCTCCTTACGAATCCGTAAACAAAACAGAACACAAGTTAAAAAAAAGGGGTGAAGAAGGGGGGGGGGGCGTTAAAGGTGGGAGAGGGGGGAACTTTGAAAAACGATTTCGACTCACGCATTGCCCCTTTTAATGAATCTGAAAAAAAAAATGTGCCAAGTCTCTTAACTTCTGAGATCCGCCTAAAGGGGGGGTGAAGGGGGGCAAGGGGGTCAATTTTGAAAAATGTTTATTACTTCCCCGAGCCTTTTCTATACGAATCCTTAAAAAAAACACGTGAAATCTCTTTATTTCCGAGATCCGCCTAAAGGGGGGGTGAAGGGGGGCAAGGGGGTCAAATTTGAAAAATGGTTTTTACTTCCCCGAGCATTCTCTATACGAATCCCTAAAAAAAAACACGTAAAATGTCTTGATTTCCGAGATCCGCCTAAAGGGCCCCGAGAAGGGGGAAAAGGGGGGCCACTTTGAAAAATGATTTTTACTTTACCGAGCCCCCTCTATACGAATCCCAAAAAAAAAAAAATACGGGTCTCTTACTTTCCGAGATACGATAGGGAGGGGGGAGAAGGGGGGGGAAAAGGGGGGGTTTGGGACTTTTCCCATAGTCATGAGAGTTGATTGTTTACGAATCTGTCAAAATATACCCACCTCCCCATCCACCATCTGGGAGAACAATTCTGTCAGTCAGTCAGTCAGTCAGTGAGTGGTAATTTAGCTTTATATAGTATAACTAGTAATTGCGTGGCTGCGCGAGCTGCGCGCAGCTCGCGGGTCGTGAAGAGGGGCAGAGGGGGAGCTTTGAAAAATACCTACACCTACTAACACCTACCTACACCTACCTACTACCTACCTACTACCTACCTACTACCTACCTACCTACCTACCTACACCTACCTACACCTACCTACACCTACCTACACCTACCTACTACCTACCTACACCTACCTACACCTACCTACACCTACCTACACCTACCTACTACCTACCTACACCTACACCTACCTACACATACCTACTACCTACCAAATACCTACTACCTACCTACTACCTCCTACTACCACTAAAAAAACATTACCCTAATTACACTCGGTCTCGCAGGTTCGCTCCACTCTGGACCTACCTACCACCGGAAAGCTATCATGACATTATCCCTACGCTACGGGGGTCGCCGGCTCGCTTCGCTCGCCCGCTCCCCCCTTCGCTTTACCGCTGTACCACCACCGGACAGGTTTCGACGCCTACTATAATATTTGTTCAAACACCTAATGGCTATCTCTAACCGTTATGAAGTTACAGCCCTTTTAATTTTAGGGGAGGTTGGGGAGCGGAGGGTATACAAATTTCAACGCCCCTCAAATAGATTTAGGTAAGAATCAAAAAAAATTTCAGGAGTAAAAAAAGAGGGGAAGAGGGGGGGGGTGAAGGGGGGGAAATGGGGGAGTTTCTAAAAATGATTTCGACTAACGCAATGCCCCTCTATATGAATCTGAAAAAAAATTCGTTCCAAGTCTCTTTATTTCCGAGATCCGCCTAAAGGGGGGATGAAGGGGGGCAAGGGGGTCAAATTTGAAAAATGGTTTTTACTTCCCCGAGCCTCCTCTATACGAATCCCTAAAAAAACACACGTAATGTCTCTTTATTTCCGAGATCCGCCTAAAGGGGGGGAGAAGGGGGAAAAGGGGGGCCACTTTGAAAAATGATTTTTACTTTACCGAGCCCCCTCTATACGAATCCCTAAAAAAAAACACGTAAAGTCTCTTTGTTTCCGAGATACGATAGGAAGGGGGGAGAAGGGGGGGGGGAAAGGGGGGATTTGGGACTTTTTCCATACTCACGAGAGTTGGTTGTTTACGAATCTGTCAAAATATACCCACCTCCCCATCCACCATCTGGGAGAACAATTCTGTCAATAAGTCAGTCAGTCAGTCAGTGAGTGGTAATTTAGCTTTATATAGTATAACTAGTATTTGCGTGGCTGCGCGAGCTGCGCGCAGCTCGCGGGGCGTGAAGTGGGGGAGAGGGGGAGCTTTGAAAAATGATTTCGACTAACGCATTGCACCTCTCAATGAATCTGAAAAAAAAAATGTTCCAATGCAGCTCGCGGTACTACCTACCTACACCTACCTACTACCTACCTACACCTACCTACACCTACCTACACCTACCTACACCTACCTACACCTACCTACACCTACCTACACCTACCTACACCTACCTACACCTACCTACACCTACCTACACCTACCTACACCTACCTACACCTACCTACACCTACCTACACCTACCTACACCTACCTACACCTACTACACCTACCTACACCTACCTACTACCTACCTACTACCTACCTACACCTACCTACTACCTACCTAGACTACCTACACCTACCTACTACCTACCTACAGCTACCTACTACCTACCTACACCTACACCTACCTACACCTACCTACTACCTACCACCTACCTACTACCTACCTACTACCTCCTACTACCACTAAAAAAACATTACCCTAAAGTTTGCTTGTCGTCGCCCCTGAGTTACGCTTCACCCACTCAACCTTCGTTACGCTAAGGAGGTCGCCGGCTCGCTTCGCTCGCCACCTCCCCCCTTCGCTCCACTCGGTCTCGCAGGTTCGCTCCACTCAGGACCTACCTACCACCGGACAGCTATCATGACATTATCCCTACGCTACGGGGGTCGCCGGCTCGCTTCGCTCGCCCGCTCCCCCCTTCGCTTTACCGCTGTACCACCACCGGACAGGTTTCGACGCCTACTATAATATTTGTTCAAACACCTAATGGCTATCTCTAACCGTTATGAAGTTACAGCCCTTTTAATTTTAGGGGAGGTTGGGGAGGGGAGGGTATACAAATTTCAACGCCCCTCAAATAGATTTAGGTAAGAATCAAAAATTTTTTCAGGAGTAAAAAAAGAGGTGAAGAGGGGGGGGGGTGAAGAGGGGGGAGAGGGGGGAGTTTCTAAAAATGATTTCGACTAACGCAATGCCCCTCTATATGAATCTGAAAAAAAAATCGTTCCAAGTCTCTTAACTTACGAGATCCGCTTAAAGGGGGGGGGGGGGGGGTGAAGGGGGGCAAGGGGGTCAAATTTGAAAAATGGATTTTACTTCCTTCCGCCTTCTCTATACGAATCCGTAAACAAAACAGAACACGAGTTTTAAAAAAGGGGTGAAAAGGGGGGGGGGGGGGATGAAGGGAGGGAGAGGGGCGAGCTTTGAAAAATGATTTCGACTAACTCTATGCCCCTTTTAATGAATCTGAAAAAAAAAATGTTCCAAGTCTCTTAACTTCCGAGATCCGCCTAAAGGGGGCTGAAGGGGGGCAAGGGGGTCAAATATGAAAAATGGTTTTTACTTTTCCGAGCCTCCTCTATACAAATCCCTAAAAAAACACAAGTAATGTCTCTTTATTTCCGAGATCCGCCTAAAGGGGGGGTGAAGGGGGGCAAGGGGGTCAAATTTGAAAAATGGTTTTTACTTCCCCAAGCCTCCTCTATACGATTCCCTAAAAAAAAACACGTAAAATCTCTTTGTTTCCGAGATACGATAGGGAGGGGGGAGAAGGGGGGGGAAAAGGGGGGTTTTGGCAATTTTCCCATACTCACGAGAGTTGCTTGTTTACGAATCTGTCAAAATATACCCACCTCCCCATCCACCATCTGGGAGAACAATTCTGTCAATCAGTGAGTCAGTCAGTGGTAATTTAGCTTTGTATAGTATAATAACTAGTATTTGCGTGGCTGCGCGAGCTGCGCGCAGCTCGCGGGTCGTGAAGAGGGGGAGAGGGGGAGCTTTGAAAAATGATTTCGACTAACGCATTGCACCTCTCAATGAATCTGAAAAAAAAAATGTTCCAATGCAGCTCGCGGTACTACCTACCTACACCTACCTACTACCTACCTACACCTACCTACTACCTACCTACACCTACCTACCTACACCTACCTACTACCTACCTACACCTACCTACTACCTACCTACACCTACACCTACCTACACCTACACCTACCTACACATACCTACTACCTACCACCTACCTACTACCTAACTACTACCTCCTACTACCTCCTACTACCACTAAAAAAACATTACCCTCAAGTTTGCTTGTCGTCGCCCCTGAGTTACGCTTCACCCACTCAACCTTCGTTACGCTAAGGAGGTCGCCGGCTCGCTTCGCTCGCCACCTCCCCCCTTCGCTCCACTTGGTCTCGCAGGTTCGCTCCACTTGGTCTCGCAGGTTCGCTCCACTCAGGACCTACCTACCACCGAAAAGCTGTCATGACATTATCCCTACGCTACGGGGGTCGCCGGCTCGCTTCGCTCGCCCGCTACCCCCTTCGCTTTGCCGCTGTACCACCACCGGACAGGTTTCGACGCCTACTATAATATTTGTTCAAACACCTAATGGCTATCTCTAACCGGTATGAAGTTACAGCCCTTTTAATTTTAGGGGAGGTTGGGGGGGGAGGGTATACAAATTTCAACGCCCCTCACATAGATTTAGGTAAGAATCAAAAAATTTTTCAGGAGTAAAAAAGAGGGGAAGAGGGGGGGGGGTGAAGGGGAGGAGAGGGGGGAGTTTCTAAAAATGATTTCGACTAACGCAATGCCCCTCTATATGAATCTGAAAAAAAATTCGTTCCAAGTCTCTTAACTTTCGAGATCCGCCTAAAGGGGGGGAGAAGGGGGAAAAGGGGGGCCACTTTGAAAAATGATTTTTACTTTACCGAGCCCCCTCTATACGAATCCCTAAAAAAAAACACGTAAAGTCTCTTTGTTTCCGAGATACGATAGGGAGGGGGGAGAAGGGGGAAAAGGGGGGCCACTTTGAAAAATGATTTTTACTTTACCAAGCCTCCTCTATACGAATCTGTAAAAAAACAAAAATACGGGTCTCTTTGTTTCCGAGATACGATGGGGAGGGGGAAGAAGGGGGGGGAAAAGGGGGGGTTTGGCACTTTTCCCATACTCACGAGAGTTGCTTGTTTACGAATCTGTCAAAATATACCCACCTCCCCATCCACCATCTTGGAGAACAATTCTGTCAGTGAGTCAGTGAGTGAGTGAGTGGTAATCGAGCTTTATATAGTATAACTAGTATTTGCGTGGCTGCGCGAGCTGCGCGCAGCTCGCGGGGCGTGAAGCGGGGGAGGGGGGGAGCTTTGAAAAATGATTTCGACTAACGCATTGCACCTCTCAATGAATCTAAAAAAAAAATGTTCCAAGTCTCTTAACTTACGAGATCCGCCTAAAGGGGGGGGGGGTGAAGGGGGGCAAGGGGTTCAAATTTGAAAAACGGATTTTACTTCCCCGAGCCTCCTCTATTTGAATCTCAAAAATGCCACCACCTACCTACACCTACCTACCACCTACCTATACCTACCTACTACCTACCTACCTACACCTACCTACCTACCTACACCTACTTACCTACACCTACCTACCTACACCTACCTACTACCTACCTATCACCTAACTACCTCCTACTACCACTAAAAAAACATTACCCTAAAGATTGCTTGTCGTCGCCCCTGAGTTACGCTTCACCCACTCAACCTTCGTTACGCTAAGGAGGTCGCCGGCTCGCTTCGCTCGCCACCTCCCCCCTTCGCTCCACTCGGTCTCGCAGGTTCGCTCCACTCAGGACCTACCTACCACCGGAAAGCTATCATGACATTATCCCTATGCTATTGGGGTCGCCGGCTCGCTTCGCTCGCCCGCTCCCCCCTTCGCTTAACCGGTAGCACCATTTTACTCCCCCGAGCCTCCTCTATACGAATCCGTCAACAAAACAGAAAAAAGGGGTGAAGAGGGGGGGGGGTGAGAGGGGGGAGATATGAAAAATGATTTCGACTAACGCTATGCCCCTTTCAATGAATCTGAAAAAAAAAATGTTCCAAGTCTCTTAACTTCCGAGATCCGCCTAAAGGGGGGGTGAAGGGGGGCAAGGGGGTCAAATTTGAAAAGTGGTTTTTACTGTTCCGAGCCTCCTCTATACGAATCCCTAAAAAAAACACGTAAAGTCTCTTTATTTCCGAGATCCGCCGAAAGGGGGGGAAAAGGGGGAAAACGGGGGCCACTTTGAAAAATGATTTTTACTTTACCGAGCCCCTTCTATACGAATCCCAAAAAAAAAACACGTAAAATCTCTTTGTTTCTGAGATACGATAGGGAGGGGGGAGAAGGGGGGGGAAAAGGGGGGGGTTTGGGACTTTTCCCATACTCACGAGAGTTAGTTGTTTACGAACCTGTCAAAATATACCCACCTCCCCATCCACCATCTGGGAGAACAATTATGTCAGTGAGTGAGTCAGTCAGTGGTAATTTAGCTTTATATAGTATAATAAATAAGATGTGGGTGGCGCTAGTTTCGGTGCTTTTAGTGCCTTAACATACAACCTGACACTGACAAGCAAATAGGGGATCGGACTGGGTCAAAATAATATGATTCTGTTTAGTCCGTAAGTTAGATTATCGAAAAATATTGAATACGTGTTTTTTGTTTTATCAAATCAATAAAAAATGACGAAGATAAAACGCGTCAAAGATCTTGGAGTGGGGCTTGAAACGTCACTAGTGTCGTCAAAATGTACTATCATATGACGTCACACGAGTTTTCAAAGCACTGTAACGTCTTCATTTTAAGTTTACGTGAAAAAAGAAAAAATACGTTTCCATTAATTTTTGGAAATCTATCTGACGGACTAATTAGTTTTTTTTTGTCCGATCCCCTATTGCAGAAAACGTAAGAAAATTCGAATTTCGCGGGATACCTTGTCGCATTAACCTTATGCGCCTACCACACGCTCACACTTCCCCACAGTCTTGCCTGCGCGATTACACGGTGCACACAGTACATCGCGCGTGTGGTTTGTAATGGTAATACAGTTTTACCAACCATACGCGCGATGTACTGTGAAGTGTGAACGAAAAGTGTGGTGAAGCTTGAGCGTGTAGTAGGCCCATTAACCTTCAATCAAGATTCCCTTATTATTGCTTTCAAATCCTAATCATTGAAGAGTAGTACCTACATTCCATAATCAGCTCACCTAAATAACCTGAAAGAATACAACCAATATACCTACGTCCTCATAATATTTATTTAAACTCCTAACTCCTCTAACTCCTAACCGCTACGGAATCCATCATCAGCTCATGGATTGGATACGTTGGATTTGATTAAAGACCAAAATGGAAAAGTTTCAAAAAGTAAATAAAGAATTCAAATGTTTGTTTTGGTTATGTTTGAGATTAAGATGAGATATGAGATTTTATACCGATATTGATTATAGAAAAGGGAAATTCTTTACGATAAGGCCACACAAGCACACACACAAGGCCACAATGTTCACTTAATCACAAAACAATACGTGAAATGAATCTATACAAAGGTAGGAAAACATTATATTCCCCGAAGGGTTAGACAGAGGTGTACCCATTAATACACTTCACCAACTAAAGAACTAAAGAATATTACAGATTGTCTCAAAAAACCATCATTGTAAAAACAAAATCCAAATTAAGAAAAGACAGGTTTCTTTATAGTACATAGTATTCACACAATATGAGCTATGCAATTATATCAAGGAATATAATAATATATATTAAGGAGATTGAGTTTAGATAATGCAAATATAGTTATAAAATCTTTAGTAGCTCCAACAATACGGAACATAGAGAAAATAGTACCAGTATCAACCGTCATATCATCACAAAAACACTACCCTTGAGCAGCGTCTTTCATGAAAGTCACTTTAAACTCTGTGATACACAATGTAATGTCAAATAAGCATAAACAATCGCAATTTTAAAAATATCGATACAGAAACTTCTGTCAAAATGAGTTTAAGTGACCATCAACGACAATGGTCTCCGATGACGTCATACGCGTTGTACAACAGGGTCATAGCCGATACCAAAATAACCTTTTGACAGATAATGAAAGCACACAGAGCGAAAGTGATAATCAAAACATGTGGCTCTGGTCCGCTGGACAAAACTTCAAAACTGCTCGCATTTACAATAGGGCAATAGGGCACTTTATGTGACGGCTAAACACCCTTATTTCAGAATAGGTGACGCTACAGAATCTTAGATAATCGATCGAAAGCGTGTCCAGCCAGCTTGAAAAACCACTTTTCGCTGGTCTCTCAATCTCGGTAACGGAAGTGATTTTGACGACTTTTTGCATATCAACGGGCGTCACATAAATATGTGACAGGCATCAAGCTAAAAGTTTTGTGATACGTACAGTAGTTTAGTAGAAAAATGCAAAAAACTGTGTCCAGCCATCTTGAATTTACGTAAAAAACTTTTGGCTGGCACTTCCGAATCCCACATAACGGGAGCGTTTTCGAATATGGTTCCTTTACTAATACTTGGTGACGCAATGTGTGACAGTAATAACGTTTGATTTATGGCGTCACATGTAAGGGTTTACGAGATATCAATGAAAACTTAATGTATACTTGTGTCCAGCCATCTTGAACTCAGGCTGGCTGGACACATGTATCTCCGCTGCCTGATGATCTACGACCTTCAAAATGTTATCAAAATGTTGTGACGGGGACGATAATGATAACCTGAATTTGTGACGGAGAAACTTTGGGAAGTTTCAAAGATATTGATCATTTAAATTTTCCCATACAAACACTGTAGTAGGGTTACCAATATTGTAGGTTTTATGTAGGACAAAGTATATTTTAAGGTGTTTTCTTTAATGGACGAAAATCCGCGTATTGGTGATACTAATACGAACAACTGTAGATATTTAAATCAATAGAAGACAAAAGTGTAGAAGGGGGGGGGGGGTGCTTTAATGTTATTGATTATTTACGTGCAGATACCTATCTACTCTTTTTAGTAGATAATTATTGGTGTTTTTTTATGATAAGTACGTATGTAGATATTGTGCCAGGATAACAGACTAATGCTCTAAGGTATTTAAATGAAAAAATAATGTAATTCACGTTACTTACCAAGGACCTCGTTAAATGACAACGCGCTTAGCAAATATTGCACGTATTCCTTACAAATCGACGGAAGGCTCTAAATACCATTATGTATACTTTACTCTAAACGATTAAACGAAAACGGTTTACGCTGTCACAGCACTCACAGCCTCTGTGTACAAAACAAACTCAGTATCAGTGCATCAGTGTTGCCAACAAGACCGATATAGAATCTGCTAAAATTATGCCAATTGCTTTATAGAAATGCTAAAAAATCAATAAACTTAAACGCAAATATGAAAGGGAACTTTTAGCAAACTCTGTTACTAATAATAAAATTCTTTGGAAAAATATAAAAAACATCACTTATTCTAACAAATCGAACAACAACAACACTGAACTCCTAAATATTAAGTCATCTCCTCTTGAATCGGTTAACTTCATAAACGAACATTTCGCTAACGTTGGTAAACAGTTGGCTCTGAACATTACATCTAATAATAATCACCCTATAATTCAGCATACCACACAAAATTCACAATGTAATAGTTTTGTCCTACTAGATACTGACCCCAACGAAATTGATAGAATACTGCTGGGCCTAAAGTCCGATAGTGCCCCTGGTTGGGACAATATTCCGACTAAACTTTTAAAGCATGTACGACAGGAGGTAGTACCTATAATATCTCATCTCGCAAACCTTTGCTTCCAAACCGGTATCTTCCCGAACCTACTGAAGCAATCAATTATTACTCCTATTTATAAGGGTGGGGACAGAGATGACGTGAACAACTATAGACCTATATCTGTTCTACCTGCCATTTCAAAAATTCTGGAAAAATTAATTAACATTAGATTAACCAATTACATTACAAAATTTAATTTACTCTCCAACTCGCAGTTTGGGTTTAGACAGGGTTTATCCACTGAAGATGCAGTCACGGCACTGAGTTCTCTAGTAACTGAACAGCTTGACTCTGGTTATAAATGCCTGACTGTTTTCCTAGACCTAAAAAAGGCGTTTGACACCGTCTCTGTCCCTGTCCTTATTAGTAAACTTGAAAAAGCTGGAATAAGAGATACTCCACTAAAATTACTCAAAGATTATCTCACATCTAGGAAGCAAAGGGTTAAGGTGGGAGAACTGATTAGTGGAGATGCTGAGGTCACGTACGGTGTTTCCCAGGGCAGCGTACTCGGACCGACATTATTTCTCGTTTATTTAAATGATCTTTGCAACATGCACATTAATAACGCTAACATTTTCTCCTACGCTGATGACACCGCTATCGTTTTCTCTGGGAGCTCTTGGCAGGATGTTAAACTCAAATCTGAGGTGGGAATGGCGCAAGTAGCTAACTGGCTAAATAATAACCTACTATCGTTAAACACATCCAAAACAAACTACATATGTTTTAGCATTAGCAAAAGTAGTCAACCTAGTGAGGATCTAAATTTAAAAATACACACATGTGGAGATGCAAAAAACAAAAACTGTATTTGCTCAAGCATTAAAAAAGAGACTCACACCAAGTATCTTGGCGTAATTGTTGACCAGCGGCTATCGTGGTTTCAGCATCTTGAACAAGTTGCCAACAGAGTTAGGAGATTGAGTTGGATTTTTAAAACACTTCGGCATATTGTGCCAAAAAAATTTACCAATAATCGAGACCCCCCAAGAAATGTTCTTACCGAGATTTACAGTGCGCTGATTCAGTCAGTCTTGCTATACTGCATCTCTATTTGGGGAGGTGCAGTAAAAACAAATTTTATATATGTCGAGCGAGCCCAACGAGCTCTGATAAAAATCATGCTTTTTAAAACGAAAAGATACCCCACCGAGAACTTGTATAAGATTAGTGATCTTCTTTCCGTTAGAAAGCTGTATATTGTCCATGCAGTCATAAAAAAACATAAAACCCTACCCTTTGATCCAGTATTATTGCAGAAAAGAAGGGCTGATATTGTTGCACAAATCCCACAAACAAAAACTATATTTGCCACCAGGCAATTTAATAAAAGGTCAGCGAAACTTTATAATAAATTAAATAAAAAAATTGAGCTATTCAATAAAACAACTTTTGAATGTAAAAAGATCTTAACCAATTATATTAAGACACTTACCTATGATGACACGGAGGCACTTCTAGAGCATATACACTAGCAAATACAATACGCCACACACAACACCATACACACTCTCACTCACACACGCGCATACACACCCTCACCTATACTCCCACATCCACCCTCACACACACGCACACGCACACACACGCACACGCTACAATTCCTACTCGAGAATACTCTCAACATTCCATAAATTATTTTTTAGATTTTTTTAGTTTTAAGTATTTGAATTGTAATCAATTCTAGCATTACTAAGTGTAATTATTGCTATGTTATGGAAGAGCGGAGTCTCCTAACACAGGCATTATTTGCTTAAAAGGAGGCTCCAAACACTAAACTCAATTATGTACACAGAAGCATTAATAAACTATTATTATTATCATAATAATAATTAGAGATGATGACAAAACAAACAATTCTTAATTATTTTTTCTACAGAAACTTTCTGACTAATCTGTTTTGAGCGGATATTGAATATTGACGTATTCATTACTTAATTGATAGTCCGTAGTACATAATGATAAAGAATTTCTGTACGAAATTTAATCCTCTTCGAATTAAACTGACACAACCTATAATCAAAAAAAAAAAAAAAAAAAAAAAAAAAAAAAAAAAAAAAAAAATCTGCTAACATTTTTCAGTGTTAAATGAAACGTAACATAGTTTTAACTTTTTTTATTATTTAACAAAATATACATACTGTTTTAATCGACTAAGTTCTCAAATACTCTTTCCATTATCATCAGCATTAGCATCAGGAGCGCCAACAATATTATACTTAGTAAAGGGTTTTTTTTTTCTAAATGGAAATAATTGC
Organism: Diarsia dahlii; assembly: GCA_949775195.1. Taxonomy (NCBI): domain Eukaryota; kingdom Metazoa; phylum Arthropoda; class Insecta; order Lepidoptera; family Noctuidae; genus Diarsia; species Diarsia dahlii. The sequence continues at coordinate 14,345,341 of OX459189.1, forward strand.
TTACTATTGCTTTTATTAATGTATTTTAATTTAAAATAATTTTATATGCTATATGCTAAACAACTAATAAGTTTGCTAAACAACATGAAAAAATGCTATTCTTATTATTCTTATTCTTTATTGCACACATAAAATAACAAATATAAACACAAATTACAATAATAAAGTTTATGCTAAATTGGCATCACTGAGTGCAATGCACTTTGTTTTTTTTTGTTAGTGTTTTTAATTATTATTTAGAATAAACACATACTTCCCCTTTTTCTGCAGGAAAACCTTTTATTCCCACGGAGAAATCAAATACAAAGCTGTCGTGGCTTGGCTGCTACCGGCCGATTAGTCGATTCAAAAGAAATCCTATAATTATGTAAAAAATATGGTCACCTCACAATATTAATGGATGTTTGTATGGGAAAATGTAAATGATCAATATCTTTGAAACTACCCAAAGTTTCTCCGTCACTAATTCAGGTTATCATTATCGTCCCCGTCACAACATTTTGATAACATTTTGAAGGTCGTAGATCATCAGGCAGCGGAGATACACGTGTCCAGCCAGCCTGAGTTCAAGATGGCTGGACACAAGTATACATTAAGTTTTCATTGATATCTCGTAAACCCTTACATGTGACGCCATAAATCAAACGTTATTACTGTCACACATTGCGTCACCAAGTATTAGTAAAGGAACCATAATCGAAAACGCTCCCGTTAAGTGGGATTCGGAAGTGCCAGCCAAAAGTTTTTTACGTAAATTCAAGGTGGCTGGACACAGTTTTTTGCATTTACCTACTAAACCACTGTACGTATCACAAAACTTTTAGCTTGATGCCTGTCACATATTTATGTGACGCCCGTTGATATGCAAAAAGTCGTCAAAATCACTTCCGTTACCGAGATTGAGAGACCAGCGAAAAGTGGTTTTTCAAGCTGGCTGGACACGCTTTCGATCGATTATCTATGATTCTGTAGCGTCACCTATTCTGAAATAAGGGTGTTTAGCCGTCACATAAAGTGCCCTATTGTCCTATTGTAAATACGAGCAGTTTTGAAGTTTTGTCCAGCGGACCAGAGCCACATATCAAAACAACTGTCAACAGAGATAGCCAATAGCCCTGCAGGATACCCCTCACTTTCACAACCCTTCAGACAACACCATTTCACCATATTTGAAGACAAATATTTCGCTAATACAATTAAAAACACTTGAAAAAGGAAAATTATTATTTCAACACGAAAATGTGTCCGCCATATTTTTTACGTTTTTTTTTATATGGCTATACAGTTTTTATGAATTTTGGCTCTAACAAATTTTAATTCGCAAGTATTTATTATTGAAAATGAAGTATTTGAATATTAAATTAATACTGTTAAATTTTATGGGCTAGTTTAGCTATATAGGTGATTTTCGATTACTATACATTTTCCTGTTTTTTTAACTGGCAATTGCAAGACAAGAACAGACAAACCCTTGAATTTTGTCTCGCTCTTACGTTTTGCTCGCTCTTCGAAAAATCGTAGGGAAAGTAAAGTAATACAAACTCTATTTGTTTGACATAAAGTTTATTTTTAAACGGCATTTTCAGCCAAGGTCACCCTTCGTTGCACCCGCCTGGCCCTATCAGAATACCAGCGCTGTGACATTTGTCATAGATAAATGTCACAGCAACATGCTGAGATAGTGGCCCTTTGGCTTCGCACGGGACTTTAAACATAAATTGTATGTACCTACATACACTATGTCCTAATTTTAAGTGTTTGTCATATTGTTTACGCTTTAATTTTTGTCAATTTGTTTTGTCCTGTTGGGAAGCCAATAAACACTTTTTCTTTCTTTCTTCTTTCTTTCAAATAAGTATCACAGTGGACGAAGAAGAAATAGAATATGTCAATTCCTATATATATTTGGGACAACTTATTGCATTCGCAACCAAATGGACTCAGAAATAGAAAGACGGATAGCCAATGCCTGGAAGAGATTTTGGTCGCTCAAAGAGGTACTAAAAGGTAATCAATATCATATTGCAATAAAACGGAAAGTATACAACACATGCTTATTACCAATTCTAACCTATGGGTGCCAGACCTGGGCAAATACACACAAGCAAAACCAAAAACTTATAACATGCCAAAGAGCAATGGAGAGGAGTATACAGGGGGCGTATTACAAACTCTTAATTCCAGTCTGTTTAGCCCGTATAGTAAACTGCCCTGCGTTTCCGTATTACGATCTCTTATTGCTTGCCTGTCAGCCGTCACGTGACGCTTAACTGACTTCTGCCTTGTACATTGGCTGGTAAATTTCGTATTATAACATTCAAACTGACATTTGTTGACTTGATTATCTGTCATTCTATGTCATTCAGTTTGCGCCAGTTTATATTAACTTTTTGTGAATTGTTTTGACATAGTTTTCTATTTTAAGCTAATTAATCAATAATTTAAGTTATTCTATGACCCAATAATTATTATCGTTCAGTGAACATAAACATGTGTGACGAATTGGTTATCTTCGAATTTCTCGAAAATGATGCTTCAGCATCTAACAACGAAGCAAAACTTCAACGAAGACGCCTTCGAGATCTTAGCGACCCGTTTGATGTTAATGAAATACAGTTTATAAAGCGTTATAGATTAAGCAAACAGTTAGTCCACAATTTGTGCGAGGAAGTGAGACCACATCATTTGGCTGGGTCTGCAAGGGCGTCAGACATATCACTTGAGAGAAAGGTAGGTGTTTATCAATCCACCAACTAAATTATCACTCTCTGTAAAATAAGGTTAACCCAATTGATACCTATTTTGGTTAATGTGCCTTCATGTGTAAATATTTAGATATAAAATTAAGTCATTCTTGCAGGTCCTAGTAGCATTATCTTTCTATGCAACGGGTTCTTACCAACGCCCCGTTGGTGATATATCAGCACACTCTGTAGCTCAACCTACAGTGTCTGTGATCATAAAGCAGATTACAAAATTATTAAACTTGCCCCACATGCAAGCTAAATATATAAAGTTTCCGAGAACACCTGAGGAAAGAGGTGATAATAAAATAAGGTGAGTACATTCTTAACCTAGGATTTTTTGAGCAGCCTCTACAGCCTATGATGTTGAGGTAACGTTTTAAAACTACAAAAACATTGAATTTATATTGTCGCACATATTCTGCAAACTTTATAAGAAATACTAATTTAGACCAGTAATCACCATTATCAGTAATTTGATGCATGCTGCTGGGCCATAAATTTATTTTAGGTAAATAAGATAAAAACTAAAAAGATTATTATTATTTTTAGGTTCTTCAGTAAATTTCAAATGCCAGGAGTTTTAGGGTGTATTGATTGTACACATGTAGCAATTGTACGCCCAGTTGAAAATGAGGAGAGGTATTACTGTAGAAAACAGTATCACTCATTAAATGTCCAGTTGGTAAGAATTTTTTTATTTACAACATTGGATTATAATTCAAATATCAAACACTTAAATTTAATATCTATTTCAATAATCAAATGATAACAAAATAGTCAGGAACTAAAATAGTTTTATGTATTTGACTCAAGTCTGTTTTTCTTATTAAAATAAAAGATTTATTAGTACCTGACTTTATTTTTAAAATTAAACAATACAATAGAAATATACAAAGATTGTACTCATTATGTGAGGTAAAATATACTTGAGTTCATGAAAACAAAATAACATTTGTAAATAATGATTTAAAAGTAAAATATATAGGTAGTTCTTCTTCAGTCGAAATTTCCTTGGAGTTAATCTGAAACAATTTAATTTTAGATTTGTAATGCGGATATGCAAATTATGAGTGTGGATGCTAGTTTTGGTGGAAGTACTCATGATTCTTTTATCTGGTCATATCATCCCATAAAGGAACACATGGAACTAATCAGCAGAAATGAGGCAATATGGTTACTTGGTAAGAAATGTGTTCTCTATAATTATTACTTATTTATACAATATACACATTACAACGATACAATGGATATTTTATAGATATTTTGATTATTTCTAGGTGATTCTGGGTACCCTTTAAGAAGATACATGATGACACCAATTAATGATGCCAGTCCGGACACTCCAGAAGCATACTACACTTATCTGCATGTCCGGACAAGAAATGTGATTGAGAGGACAATTGGTGTCTTGAAAGCTAGATTCAGGTGTTTACTTGTACATAGGGTGCTACATTATTCTCCTCCTGTAGCGGCATCTATTGTAAATGCTTGTGTAATATTACACAACATTTGCAATAGAGCGAATATCCATGTACAAGGACTCACAGATGAAGAAGCTTTGCTAGAAACATCTAGACAGGTCCAGTCTGACACTCACCAACATCCACATGCTTCAACCTCCAGCAGTAACCGAGAGCTCAGTGAAGGTTTAAGTGTCAGGAGCTCACTCGTCTCTCGTCTGTGGACCTCTCGAAGTTCCCGAACCCATGTTCCTAGAAATTCAGATATTTGATTAAATTAGTTATTCCATTTTTTTATTTATTACATAAGAATTATATTTAATTTAGTTGATAGACTGCCTCGTTGGTCTAGTGGTCGCAAGCGCGACTGCTGAGCATGAGGTCCTGGGTTCGATTCCCGGGCCGGGCAAAGTGTCATTGGCTTTTTCCGTAAGGAATTTATCAGTAACAGCCACAGAGTCTGGATTTGTGCCCGGTTGATGGCAATAGGCTCGCCCCCTATTACATGGGACTTAAACATAACTGGCGAAATGTGGGTGTACTATTAGGTACGCCTCTGCCTAACCCTTCGGGGATTACAGGCGTCATGTTATGTATGTATGTAGTTGAAATACATTGGTTTGTTTAATATAAATTCTATTATGACACTGTATTTCACTGGAGATAGATATTAAATGTATTATAGCTTTTGTAGTATTACTTTGAGTTTGTCACAAAATGTAATTTGTGTAGGTATAATTAAATGTATTTTTATGGTGATAAAGTGTTTGTTTCCTGTAGTATTACCATTTTTCTAGATTAATGGTCCGTATGATCTATCTTTTTTTAAAGAAATCTATTTTAAATCTAATAATTCTAGTAATAGATTATAAAATAAAAAAGGAATGTATTTTAAATTTGGAGTACTATACATATTTTACTTACCTATCAATAACTGATGCTATTGCATTTAATGTCACTAACATTTCTTGCAAGTTTTGGGTATTTCTTTGAAGAGTCTCTGCTATTCGGGTTAGAGACACAGAATTTTGTTGCTCTACTAACAACCGATCCCGAGAAATGTTAACCAACATTTCTCTGGCCATTTGTTGGCTCAAAGCAACTTGTCGTCTGGTGCGTCCACGTTGCACCCGCCGCGAAGTTTCCTCACTTGCTTGTGGTTGAGGTGCCCCTTCTGGTTGTACCGGTTGCTCCACATCATTATTCTCAACAACCAACCCCTCTATTAGAAGGACTTCCTCAATGGGTGGGCACTCCTGGTCTAGAGCAGCTAGCACATGTGCAGAGTTTGAAGTTCCAGCTTCAAGTGTAGCAGGTTCAGTCTGTGTTAGCTACAAAAATATGCACAATTAATTCTCAGATTAAACAAAGTTAATTTCAAAAGATAGGTACCTAAAATACTTACAATTGGGAATGGATCTACTTGGGTATTAGGTAACCCACTTCCAAAGTCTTCCCCAAGTAAACTTAAAAACTTTTTTTCCACGTCATTCAAGGGGATGGCTTCAGAAGGGCCACCTCCCGTGCGATTTTGGGCAGTGCGAATGGATGATGCTTTCCTCTTCAATTTCGCTTTGTAATCTACCCAATACTAGAAAAAAAAATTACATTAAGTACATGTAACTTAGGTGAACAAAATTGTGTTTAATAAATTTTACTATACTCACAGTAGACCATTCCTTCCAGTCCTTCGTGGCTCCCTCTCCCATGGAGTTCAATCTCTCAGACACAGAAGTCCACATCCGTTTTGCATACTCTCTTGCCTGGGCTGATTTGTTGTAACCAACAGCCACATCCCTGTGGGAATTTAAAAACTCCCACAAAGATTCTAGCTGATTGAATGATACTCGGCGACCGTGGCGACGCGAAATTTCATGCTGTGAACTAAACCATAAAAGGTTACAGCATTTTTTGCTAAATCAAAATACAAAAATATTAATACAAGTATTACTCACGTCATTATTTATAAAATTCCTTAAAGCTTGAGCAGAACCACTTTCTTGCACCAATGCAACGCAACAAATAACACAATAAGTTACTCTCTGACCAATTTCTCAGATTTCTCTCACACAAATCTTTCAACATCTTAAAGTACTTCCCTTAATGTTTTAAGTTTAGTTTCAAGTGGTCCTCTCTCTACTCAGCTTCAGCTTATCAGACTATCAGCTGTTTGTATAATGCGGGCTCAGCGAAACACAAGTAGAAAAAACACGTTTAGAAATCAGATGCGTGAGACACCAAGCAACTCCATTACTATATATTATAATATTAATAACGAAAACTATTAATTAATTTCAATTGTATTTATTTATTTTATTTTATCACTATAATCACACTATTTAACCGTGTAAGGATGGTTTTTACACATAAATTTGTAAAACCGATACTTACCGGTAACTTTAAAGTCGATTTCCGAACGTCATATTCAAACCAGTGCAAATCAGCCATAGACAATCATGCCAGGAAGATTTCAGTCTGTATAACGTACGTCGTAATACGAAAAAGAACAAGGCAGTTTAATGCCATAAATTGAATGGCCGGGAAACAAGCTGGTTTACTTAGAGGTCGTAATACGCCCCCTGGGCTACACTAAAAGAGACAGAAAGAGAGCTGTAGATCTAAGGAAAATCACCAGAATCGAAGATGTTGTTATAAAAACTAAAAGACTCAAATGGAGGTGGGTAGGCCACATGATGAGAGAGCAGAGAAATAGATGGACAAAAGCTATAACAGATTGGACCCCTAAATATCAAACAAAGAGGAAACGTGGAAGGCAAAGAAAACGTTGGTCTGATGAAATAAAAAGGCATGCGGGTCCATTATGGCCAAGATTAACTCAAATAAGAGCAAAGTGGAAAGAGCTGGAGAGCTGTGTCGCAAAGACACGCCGACGCCCAATCTAATGATGACATTTAATGATAATAATTGCAATTGTAATACAAATTAATTTAATGTGAATGCTAATTTAAAATCTAATGAGGTTAAAATTTCCGTTAAGAACCGCCGCTTTCAAGAGGGAGGGGTGGGGGGGGGGAGGGGGGGCTACCCCCCAGTACAACTTCCATTCCTCGGAGCCCCATGGTTTCCGAGATATCCATGGTCCAAGTTTTGAGGTTAGAATAGCGCTAAAACGCGAAACGGGTACAAATTTTGTGTCGTTTGACAGGGGAAGGGTGAGGGGGTGGTGCCCACTGTGCCCTGGCACCACTCCCATGTAAAGGCGACGCACCATTCTTGAGAAAATCAATTTTTTGGAACCTAAATGACGTTGCCTCTAGCATCGTTCGAACTGACAACACCGCGCGCCATTTTCTCGTTCTCTCTGTCAACGCATGTACTCCATGACGCGCGCTCGCTTCGCTCGCATATTAAATAACACTAATATCTTCTGTCCCCGAAGTGCCGGGCCTCCGCCGGCCTCCTTCGTCGGCCTACGGCCCGGTGCCCATGCCGCCCATAAAGATGACTGACGCTGACAGGTAAACAGACGCTATACAACAAAATGGCGGCGCTACGTTACGTTGCACAAAGTGTAAACTTAAATTCGTTATGTTTAGTGTAAAAATGGCAATGCAATAGGGGATCGGACAAAAAAAAACTAATTAGTCCGTCAGATAGATTTCCAAAAATTATTGGACACGTATTTTTTCTTTTTTCACGTAAACTTAAAATGAAGACGATACAGTGCTTCGAAAACTCGTGTGACGTCATTATGATAGTACATTTTGACGACACAAGTGACGTTTCAAGCCCCACTCCAAGATCTTTGACGCGTTTTATCTTCGTCATTTTTTATTGATTTGATAAAACAAAAAACACGTATTCAATATTTTTCGATAATCTAACTTACGGACTAAACAGAATCATATTCTTTTGACCCAGTCCGATCCCCTATTGCATTATACAGCAACAATTATTATTGACACTCATAGTACATCCGAAAATATTTAAATATTTAAAAATAAATTATATTTTATTCAAAAACACGACAAAAAAGTTACTAAAATTCACTTTTATCAATAACGAAACGTGAAATGTCAACTTTGACGTCTACCATGTCAATTTATCCAACCTCAAAATTTACAAATGGCGTGATAATGACCAATTTTAATGGAACTTTAAACAATTATATCTCGTAAACCGTGAATATCTGGAACTTGGCAATTTGCAAAAAGCCCTCTATTAATGAGTACTATCTACAAAAAAAATATGAACTTCCTAAGCGGCGGTTCGTATCTGAAATACTATCCTCTAATGAATCTAATTGTATTTAATTGTGATTGAATCTGTAATTTAATTTAATAATGATAATGAATTGAATGATAATGTAAATGAAATGTCGCATGCTATGTAAATCAAATCAATTTAATTTATTTGCATGTGAAATATGAAATATTTTAAAATAACCAATCACTAGCCGAAGTTACGTAATATTCGCTTCATCACTTTTACGCCAGTAAAACATTGAATGGTAAGACAGAGACAAAGCAAATAAAAACCGTTGATGTCTTAGGTAAATTGTGTTGGCAATAAAGGCTTAATAATAATAGTTGCTAATTCCACATACATTTTGATGACACATTACTTAAACACATAATATTAAATTCACACAAATAAATCTCACTGTTGTTAATGTTGTCATCCATCAGTCTATGAGGCCGAACTTGCACACTGCTTCATTGTTGATTAGGTTTTGCTGTTATGGTTCCAACAATTGTACATAGTACATACTTATACAAGTGTTGGAACATAAACAACAAAACATATTGTTTTTTTTTAGCAAATCAGCGGTCCGAATGCTGGAAGAAGAAGGATGACAAAAAGATTACATGTAGTGAAGATGATAATGTTGAGGTGGCCCATCACCACGTGTACCGGAGCGTGGAGTCCTCACGCCATCTTGTCCATCGTCTCCTTGAGCTGGGCCAGCAGGTGCGGGCGGCATTTATGACTTTAGAGAAGTAAACACGGCCATTGCCACTCTCTGAAGTTATACACGCCGCCGCACCAGCCGCACCGTTGAAGTACTGGCGGTTTGTTGATATCCACGGGTTCTCATCCTCCATTGATATGATCTGGTGAAATTATAATCGCGTGTTAAACAGGCAAGAGTAACTTCGTTCAGGTTGCACTACGGTGGGACAGAAATCACGGCAGCTTGACTTGAGCTTGAGTGGACTGCATTATAAGACTCCATAATCTAAGCTAACATAAAAGGATGTCTAAAAGTGGTGCTGATGACTCAATAGTTGTGTTAAGGGCTTGTAATTTGTAATGCAGACAAAAGCGGAAAATGTTGTGAGAAAAGTTATAAGTATGAATGTGTAGAGGAATAAGTGTAGAGGAAGACCAAAGAAAGGATGGATGGCAACTAATGGAGGAGGCCTTTGCCAGAAGGCACACTGAGTCAAGAGACATCCTTTAGCCAAACAAAGCAAAGGATATGCAGCCATAGAGATCAAATCTCTCACCCAGAATAATGAGCTAAATAAATTAAAATGAATGCCACCACAATGACAGCAGTAACCATCTCATCTTCAAAACTGCAAGTGTCAGCAGAATACTTCTCCACTCACTTGAAGCACTGACTGACTGATTGTGGGTCATCTTAAGAGGCGGTTGGGAATGTATAAGTATAAAACACATGTTTTGGTAACATTAGTCTGCAAAGGTGACCACAACTGTTTGAGATGGTTTCCACACAGGAGTCAGTGCTGTTTATAATATTGAGATGCCTTGCTTTGATGGCTTTACCGCATCCAGTGAGGACAGATATATTTTCCACAATTTCCTTTTGAGACCATTCCATAGCTTTACCGCATCCAGTGGGGACAGATATATTTTCCACAATTTCCTTTTGAGACCATTCCATGGGTATGTCTTTATTAGTACCAATGCGACACACATTAGTTGATGTAACAAATGCCTTCAATTTCTCTTTGGTCAAACTTCGGTCATTTTTAAATGAGTTTGCATCAATATTTATAATATCATTGGTTTGCATGCACGTAACGGGACAAGCTTAGTGTTAAGTGTTGAACCGTTGCATGAAATTAACTAATCTAATGAATATCTACATATATTTACGCAACTTATGTCAAACCTCAAGTATTTTTTATTTAATAATTATAAGAAAAATCACGTTCGCCAAAATCTAATCTTTATTTCGTAAAAAAAACGTAGGTTATGTATTGTACCTAGTTTCCTTTTTGACATTTAATTGAAGTTAAAAAATGATGTTTACAAAGCAAGCTTGTTACAATTCTTCAGAGTTAAGTAATCCGTGTATTTTTTTATCCAAATGGCTTCTCGCTGGTACCTATTGACCTGCAGAAGCCATTTGGGTAAAAAAAGATGGGCTGGCTTCTGCTTAACCGGGCATGCCCTGTGGGCTACCGGCCTCTGCTAAGGGCGTCCATGGGGAGGACGAGGACAACAAAGAGATATCGCGGGCTGGCACGAGAGAGCACACACGAAACAGGACCGCGGCCATCACAGAACATATACTCTAGCGGCCATGCAATACAATCACTACTTTTTTTTTATCCGATGGGCGGTCAATCGATATTCATTTGTGTGTCTATGGAATAAACACAAATGAGTAAATGAAATGGACTATAGTCTCTCCATCTCTATGGCCAATCTATGGTAAGCAAGCGTACGTAAGTTCGCTTCCACAAGAAGTGCCTTGTGTACCGTGGGTGGCTCATGTGCGACCGCGACGCCAGGTTTCATTTCCAAGGATAATTCGTCAACTTTTCATCATCATCAACAGCCTCTTAATGTTCCCACTGCTGGGACACAGAATGGGCCATAATCTACCACGCGGGTCCAGTGCGGATTGGTAGATGTCACATGTCTTCGAATTTTTTGGCTCGATTTTGTGGTTTCCTAACGATGTTTTCCTTCACCGTTTTAAGAGCAGCGGTGATAAAATAAATTACACAAAGTAATGTGCCTGCCTGGATTCGAAGCCACGACCTATTGTTCGTGAGGCCGCGAGCACTCGATGCGTTACGGCGGCGGTGCGGTGCGATTTCGACCAATCGGCGGGCACACGACCAGTGAAATTGAAGGCCGATTCGTCGGAATCGCGCCGCACCGCCGCCGCAACGCATCGTGTTCCCGCGGCCTAAGTCGGGGCTGCTACCACTGGGCCACCGCTGCTCTGTCACTGTTCATACTTACTTCTTTTGACTTTGTCTTTATGTCGACAACTCTACACCTAAATGTAACATATCCAAGTTAGGTTAAAATTATCAAGTTCGCTTCGTTTCCCTTACCTTCTGTTCTTAAAAATGCCTCCCTTAGTCGATTAAGTAACAGTATTTCTCTTTTTTTGGACAATCGTGTAAAAATTAACAATTTAAATGAACAACTCTTATCGGTACCTTAATTAAATTGAAAAGCTATTCAAACATTTTTCTTTACAAACATTTTATTTCTCCTCTTTCGACACTACACAGTCATTATAACTTATCTGTGATTTTCTCGGAATGTGGTTCTTTTTTCTACTGGCAATAATGAGAATTAGGTACTACTTACTGGTTAGTGCTGTACTAATATTTTAAATAATATATCGACAAAAACTTACAAATTCGGATTAATATTGCATACCTTCATATTATTTAAAATGACAAAAATACTAATAAGTTAATTATTTATTATTAAATGAAATGTCTTTATTATCTTTTTAGCTATCTATACTTACCAAAAAAAGAATTAAACATGTAGGTATAGCCGAACTAGGAAAAATCTATATTTTGGCTCTAGGCGTCAATCTGTATCTATATAAATTTAAGAAATTATTTAATTTAATTTATTTTTAAGTTTACCGGCTTTCATATCCTCGGTCCACGGCACTGAGAAGTTAATCAGGAATATCCTGGCTTCCACACTGATTGATTTTGATGTGCCGACTGAAGTACCCGACCATCCATTTTCCCAGAGACGGTGGGATGAGCCGCTTTGCAGGGTAGTTCAGAACAATTTAGTGAACACGTCTGCTACTACTGCTGAGCGTGCTCGCCTGCTGGCTGTGGGTGGATGGGAGTCGGGTCTTAGGCTTCACACACTGCCGTCGTCGAGCATAGGCACTTTGTTTGACGACACGACCTTCCGCCTAGCTGCTTCTTTGCGCCTTGGTGTCGCCTGCTGTTCTCCTCATCGCTGTCATTGTGGTGAAGCTGTCAACAGCCTCGGTCACCACGGCCTGTCATGCAGCCATAGTGCTGGTCGTTTTGCGCGGCACGCGAACTTAAACGACATCATCCGACGTGCTCTTGTCGCCGTCGGCGTGCCAGCTGTTTTAGAACCCCATGTCTTGGCACGCGACGATGGCAAAAGACCGGACGGCATGTCTTTGTTTCCTTGGAAGATGGGTAGGCCTTTAGTGTGGGACGCAACATGTGTCGTGTCGATACTCTTGCGCCTTCACATCTTCCAAGTTCATCGTGCTGCGCCGGTGGAGCCGCTGCGGCTGCAGAGAACCTCAAGCGGCGTAAATATAGTAACCTTTGCGGAAACTATATTTTCGAGCCGTTTGGGATTGAAACCCTGGGGCCGTGGGGTCCGAGTGATCATAGACTGTTTAAGGAAATTTCCAAACGCTTAGTTGACGCTTCTCGTGACCCAAGGGCTGGCTTCTATCTTGGCCAGAGGCTAAGTGTTGCCATACAACGAGGCAATGCCGCCAGTCTTTTGGGTACATTACCGGCTGACAGCGTTGAGGGGCAGTATTTCGATGCCTTTTTATAGTTTATTGTTAGTTAAGTTTATTTTATAGTTTTTAATTAATGTAATATGTATTCCTTATAAATAAATCTTTTCTATATAAATAAAAAGCGAAGTCCTGACTGACTCATCAACGCCCAGCCCAAACCCTTGGACCTAGAAAGCTGAAATTTTGCACAGAGGTTTCCTTTATAATGTAGACAAGGAATACGGAAGAATTTTTCGAAATTCAACTCCTAAGGGAGTTATATAGGGGATGAAAGTTTGTATGGAAAATTGTAATTTTCACGCGGTTGAAGCCGCTGGCAAAAGCTAGTCAATAAAAAGAGTAAGCTAGGAAGCAGAAATATCAACATTTAGTGGGATTAGTGCTATACCTACGTAATATAATAAGGCAGATGTGGCAATACCGGGAAGGGAAGCCCTGGAAAGACATACACTGATCTTATTGGTGACGTTCTTCAGAAAGGACAGGTCCGTAGTTCTCGTACTCTTGGACACTAAATGATAGCCACTGACATTAAAAGATACGCACTAGCCCTGCAGATATATGAATGTGGACGAGGCAAAAGAAGTATATAATGATCATAGCAGGTGGCGTTCTGTGGTTTCTGCCTACCCCCATGGGAAAAGGGCGTCTATTAATTCAAATACTAAACCCATAAACTTATGTAAACTTTAATAAAATCAATCCGTCACAATATATTCGGGTGTCCAGTACTCTCCGTTAGCTAGACGAGAACACAGTCAGTCAGTAATTGCTGAACGATAATCCTGGCTACAAGGTTGTGTCTATTGTAGCCAGGATAATCCATCAGCAACTTGCTCTAAAATACAGTCTTGTGGAATCGGAACTCGGAACTGCTATACAATAGGTTTATGCCCGACTCAGTTCTTAAAAATGGCTTTATCAATTTTACTGAGATCAATCCATCATAAGTGACAGGCCCAAACTGTATGAAGTAGAATCGATGCGAAAAGAGTGACAGGACTATAGTAGCCTACAAGGCTGATTTAGGGCCTTATCATACCTACTAGCGGTTTGGAAGCGGCTGCGGGGCGGAGCGGACGCGCAGCGAATGCGTCGCGAACACGCCGCGGCTGCGCAGCGAAGACGTCGCGGACGCATGGCAAATACGTTACGTTTTCGTCGCGTGTTTGTAGCAAATTATCGCCGTACGTATTATAATACACTCAGTAACAAAATGGATTCTGGTGAGGAAACACGTTGGCTTTATTACTTCGAAGACGCCGGAGCCGAAAACGAAAGCGTCGACGAAATTGGGAAGATCAATTACACAGGTCTACAAAAATAAATATTTTTGTGTTGTCTTCGATATTTTTGCGAAATCTTTTTATTTATACACATCTGTTATGGATAAAGTCATTAGTGTACTGAATCAGCTCTAGTTTTTTAGTTATTAGGGTATGTGTAGGTAAACTTGGGTCTGTTTCCACAAGAATTCACCATACATCGAGTCAAGTGAAGTGGTACTAAAATAGTTTTAAATTGCTTATACTAACACAAAATAATGTTATAAGCATGTTTATTTAGGTTTAGGTTATCTATGGGTCCTTATTACCTAAAAATAAATGATTCTATTCTAAATAGACAGGCTAAGTGTAAAAATGAAACTAAGAAGAGGTCAATTATTGGCTCCCAATTGATGTAAAACATAAAATCACGGGTTTAATATATTTTTGTTGTACCAGTTTTTTTATGATTTTTAAAATAACTAAGCGAAAAAATCAAATTTAATAAAATAATTTTTTTGCTCCTCCTTATATTGTTCTATTTCATACAAACTATAAACCGCAATAAATAAAAAAACTAGAGCTAATTTCCAAAAACTGTTAATATTACGTTATTGCTGGGTACAAGGCCAATCTAAAACCACTCTCATATCAAGAGCAACAAATTCACTGTTGACTAGTGTTATCAGTTGCGCGTCCGCAACGATTTCGCTGCGCATGCGTGGCATGTTCGTTGTGTGTCCGTAACGAATTCGTTGCGCACCCGCTCCGCTTTGAAGACGTTCGCAATCCGCTAGTATGATAAGGCCCTTAGAGGTGTTGGAACGATCAGGCGGCGCGCAATGATTGTTGATATAACAGACCCACATGGTGAGAACCAAGCCAGATGCCAATGACCAAGCGAGAGCCAAGAAAGATAAACAAATTAAGTCACAACAACTTCGAGACCCAAGTCAAGATGACTTGGCTCTGGAGGTTCTCAACATAATATTGTGGGTTTGTGGATTCAGCGATAATTGTGCCAATAGTCGTGTCAGCCAATGGTTTAATATTGCCAAGAGCCTCGATAAATATCTATGGATGGTCTCGTTAGGCAGCTGAATCAAGAGTTTGATACACAAAGCGTTATTTCTGGTTATGGATTGTATTGACTGACATAATTATACCGAAATAATTAACCGAATAGGTACCGTTTTTATCAATTTATTTTTAGAATAGTGTACCATAGTCTACAAATTACAGCCTGTCTATAAAGTCATGAAAATAAATGAGGGCGCTGCGGTCGTGAAGACTCGTGCACATAGCAACCCTGTATAGTGTGACTAAACTGGTTTTGATACTAGCACATTATTTTGTATTATAAGCAAACCTGGTTTTAATTAAAATCTGTTATCTTATTTAAAAAAAATACAGAAACCATAAACAAAGATGCGACCTTCATTATAAATGATAATACCAGCCTATTACTGTCCCACTGCTGGGCAAAGGCCTCTTCTCAACAGAGACGGGCACGAGCACTGATCACCACGCATGCTCAAGACGGGTTGGCGATTTCAGACTTATAATAATTATAAGTCCAGATTTCCTCACGATGTTTTCCTTCCGACCTTCATTGAAATAAAAATGAGTAAATAAAAGAAAAATGTTCGTACATATTTTTAATTATAGTACATTACTGCAGCGGCCAGCAACAGAGGCATTGATGGACGAACGTGTAAATGTGGGCCGAGGCGAAGCCGAGACACACATACGTAAGTCCATCAATGCCTAGTTGTGGCCAAGGCTTGTATAGTACTTTTCTCAAATAATGCGAGGAAATTAAATACAATTTACTTTTCAAAATCACATACAACAATAATTTTTCACGCGTTGAAGAGTTCAGCCAATTCGAAATTTAAATAAAACCTTTAATAAGTCACCTCCTTGGTTGCTATGGTTCAGAGTAAAAGATCGTTCCATTTTTAAATAACACGACAGATGAGTTTAGTATGTAATTTATTTGGCCGCTAAACACGACAGATATGGATTTTCATACAACTTTTGCCGGCCGCTGGACGCATGTATCTGGCCAGTACAGCAATTTCGATTTATCTCGAAGAAGGTTGTCAAAATAATGCTCAAATTTCCAAGCATGTTTGAGAAAATGTTATATTTTAACTTTTGTACCACTGTATGCCCATTTTCTCTTGCCCGTTTTGCTGCAATATGTTGTTCGATTAGAGCCTTTCTGTTATTTTGATCTTCTTGTAAGAAAATCCAATCGATTTCAAAATTTTACGCAGGACTTCTAGGCTACATTTAAAATCTAGATCTGTTTTAGCGAAATTTTATGTTGAAGTCATCCATTTCTTTCTTAGGACGGCCTGATCTGTGTTTGCCTTCATCTGCAATACAGGCCTCACTGTACTCTCAGATTTTCCTGAAAGAAAGATTTTAAAAAAGATGTAATATCTAACAGAAAATACATAGCACTGTTTTTATTTCAAACATGTTAAAACTTATTCATATTTAAAATCACCGGTAAATTTGATTACCCAAAAGTATCAAAAGTTAACGTCGCACTATAATACGAGCTACTTACATTTGCAATCTAACCTATAAATGCGCAATGTAAACAATGCTTATTTTAGTCTTAAAATCGTATATTTAGTAAATTTGTGACTTCTGGTAGATAAAAAACAAACAATAACACGATTACATACCTGTTATAGCTGCTGTTCGAGTATAAATATCATCCAAATTTGATAAAATTTGGTCAGCTTGGTGTTCTAACAAACATCGCTGATATACTTTGAAATAATTTCTCGAGCTCCACTCCTATTTGTTTTCCTCGTATTTAACACGTTTTTTCGAAGTTTTGTCGACGTAGATTTGAAAAACATAAAAAAATGCAAAAGATATCAAGATAAATAAAACGTTGATGACAGCCGATGACATTTGATGTACCATGATTTAGTGTTGCCTTACTTTTGAATAATGTTAGTTCCTCAAACATTAATTTCATGACTTTATAGACAAGCTGTATTAGTTAAAACAAAGTGCTATGATGGTCAAAATTATTTGTCTACATATTATTAGTTAAATAATTTTGACCATCATGGCACTTTGTTTTATAACACCAAATTAATGTTGGTTTTTATAAGAATATTGCGATGTAACATGTTTCCGAGAAATTAGGCCGTTTTACTTGTGTATAATTAAATCATTGAACTTATTTTGTCAAAAAATCTGATGAAAATTACATAAACAAATAATTGTTATCATAAGATATAAGATAGAAATATTTAATATGCTTCTACTGTACAGTAGAAACAAGCAATAATAATGAAATATTTTTAATTAAGAAAATCTTAAATAAATCTATTTTTTTTCCTTCAATATATTTTATCGATGTTTTCGATAAAATCTGCCAGACGTGTCGTCGCACTAACCACACTTAAAGTCTTCAACAGATAGTCAATTGTAACGACGACTAAGACCGGTGAACATCGAGGAGAGGTCGTGGAGGAATTTACCATCTAGCCACCATCGCCGTTCGCCAAATTACACCATGGCTGATACCGAAAAGGCGCCGCAGCCGCAGCCCCAACAGCAGCAGCAGCAACAAGAGCAACAAACCCCACAGCAACCGCAACAACCTAAAGCGGCTAAACAAAAGCAGGTCATTGGTAAGTGCCGCTACGCCATCTTAGTTTTTGTGTCCCGGCATCAAATTTATCAAAAGCACATGTTCAATAAATTGCAAAATCTTATGATTTTTTGACGTATTATCTATGCGATGTGTTAAAAATATTGGATCGTCGTGTTAAAATACAGGCAATCCATTAGAAATATGGTTTTTTGAAGTGGGCGTTATAGTCGGCGGCGTTATTGATCGTGTGTTGACCCCACCGTAGAACTATAGCTACATATTGTACGAGCAGCGAGGAATGAATCAATAATATCACCGCCGTAATGGAGGGCGGCGACAGCGGCGTGGCGTCCCCGGTCGAACGTATAAAATCACTATAATCAACGCTTTTTTTTCTTATTAGAATGTTGTAGTTGTGTTTGTTGCTTGGCCATGATATTTTATATGTTGCGATTGTACGTTAAGACTATGGTGTTTCTATTCTATCTTTATAAATAATATTATATGTATAGATATTGACATCATCTCTGTCCATTTTATTCGAGGACGTGTGGGCTGTTGGTGTCATTATTTACCAATTACGTGTCATACGTTAATCGATGGCAGCGCCCAACGCCTAAACGCCATTCATCCTAAACATAACGCACATTTTTAAAGCATACTTTTGGTCTACAGTATAGTTCCAAGTTGAGCTGTGCATTCTGAAGTCAGTTTTAAATGTAGCTTGGGTACTGATTGAGAGACTGATGCCAGATGCATTAGGTATATTTCTGAATTTTATTTTACATTCGATCTGATAGCATGGTATATAATGCCATGTGCTTAAGTTATAGTCAATGCTGTATGCATTAGTTAATGGTATTGCATCTACTTATACATATTTTAGTAATTCAATATTTGTTTAAATCAATAGATAATTAAATAACATTTTAAAAGAAACTTCATTTAATTAAGATGAATACTTGAATGTTCGGTTACAGGAGCAACTTTTAATTATTTGCAGTTTTTGTTACTCAAGTATCCAAATTAAAATGTTCATATTTAAACTTCATTCTACAGTTGACAAATATTGAACGATGGCAAAATCTGCCGTTGCCATTAGTTTTGTCAACTTTCTTCATTGTGCGAATAGTGCCTAACTTTGTATCGAAAATTCTTAAGCCGCCCTTGGGTCTGATTTAATATGTATAACTACTAATAGGCTTTACAATGCCTCCGAGAATATCTCTCAGGCATGCTCCTTCACTAAAGCAAGTGATAATAAAAGAACACACACATGAATCTGTAAAATGAGACATGTCTTGAGACCTATGTCACTTGTCAATCCAAAGGTTGTTACTATATTCACTGTTTTTTCAGTTTTTTGTCTACTTAATAAGTCAAACTCTAAACTCACTATATGAAAAGTTACAGAAAAACAGAACCATACAACAAGGTTAAAATAAAAAGTTAAGTAAAACTCTAACGCCCAAATACTCAAACATCACTCAATTATAAGTAACCCTCAAAAGTCCTGCTATCTCTGTCACTCTACGTTAAAGTATCAAAGACGGCACGAGATTTAAGTGCAACATTAAATTGAGTGACGTTTGGGTATTTGGGCGTAAACCTACTGTTTGAAAAGATAAAGAAAAACAGATTAAAGGATAATGATAAATTTTTGGCTAGACATGATTGTTGTAACATAACGTCATGCCTGTATTGCCTGAGCATTATATTTTGGGATTTTTTGTTTGGGTTTGGAATGATGTAATTGGTATGGTAACTGTTCTTCTGCTTTCCCTTCCACTCAGGAAACTAAGTTGGAAAAACAAATCAACTTCATTCTTGAACTTATTTTAATGTCCATGTGTTTCTTTTTCAGCTGAGAAAGTTTCGGGAACCGTCAAATGGTTTAACGTGAAGAGTGGATATGGTTTCATCAACAGGTAAAGTACTGGCCATTATTTGGTGTCTGTCACTAATGATGTATCTATTTTAAGAAAAGTAATAATATACTGTAAGTAATACAATCTCTCTATCCCTAAAAGGAATGACACCAAGGAGGATGTGTTTGTGCATCAAACTGCAATCGCCCGGAACAACCCTCGCAAGGCTGTGCGCTCGGTCGGCGACGGGGAGGCGGTGGAGTTTGCCGTGGTTGCCGGGGAGAAAGGCTATGAAGCAGCCGGAGTGACTGGTCCCGGCGGTGAGCCGGTAAAGGGCTCGCCCTACGCAGCTGATAAACGCCGCGGCTTCCATCGCCAGTAAGTGATAATTGAGTTGGAACGTTAAAAATCTGGTTCTATCTATGCTCCTGTGTTTAATGAATACAAATTTTCAGGTATTATCCCCGTCAAGGTGGCGGACGTGGCGGGGAGGGCACTCCACGTAGAGGTGGAATGGGACGTCGTGGGCCCCCGCCCAACCAGGGGGGTGCACAGGGGGATGAAGGTCAGGAGGCAGGCGGAGCTCCACAACAGCGCAGGTAAGGGTCGGGATGTGAGAATAGTGAGCTGTGCGTGAAAAAAGAAAAAAAATCATTCTGATATATTTCAATTTTCAGCTACTTCCGCCGCAACTTCCGTGGTGGACGTGGCCGTGGTGGTGGCCCAGGACCCATGAACCGTGGCGGTTACCGTCGCGTGCGCCCACGTAACTTCATACAGGGACAAGGTCAGGGCCAGCCCCCAGCTGGTGGACAGCCCATCCAAGCACCACGTCAGAATGGTCAGGAGGCAGAGGCCCCAGCCACAGCTGCATCACCAACTCAACAGCAACAGGCCAAGCCAAAACCCACCACCAAGCCTGCTGGTACCACCATCGAGACCACTACCAATGAGAGCCAGGCCTAACACCCGGCAGCACAGTGTGGCACACCCTTCGTAGTGCATGTTAATTCTAGCTGTGCCACATATCCATCACAACTTTTGTCTTGTCTGTACAACTGAAGAGTGTTTTGTTTTAATTGTTGTTGCAGAAGCCATTACATCTAAGAAAGTCTGCACTATTATCAACTTCATTGGAATGTAATGTTTAGGGGAAGGTTTGATTGGAACTGCATAGTAACATAGATCAAAAATGTGATATTTTAATTATTCTAAATTATGCATTGTTTTATGATTTTATTAGTTGTTCCTACAACATGATTGTCTATTGTATTTCTTTAAACTAATTACTTACACATTTTGAATATTCATGTTTTATTAAACTGTGCAATTTTAATGTTTAGGAAATGATATGCAGGTTCCTACGCCCCAATTGATTGTGTATTTATAAAAAGAATGATGATTATTTTATTATAAATTTATATGGATGTATGTTTTAACAAGTCTTATTTGTAATAAAATTATTAGTTCTGTAAACAACACTCTCAGAAATAAAAACTTCTTTTTACCTGTGTGAAAATAATTTTATTTTAATTGTTTTTAAACCTTGCCCCTCCCATAAATATATACAACAAACCCTGGCAGTGGTCGTCCTGCCCGGACAGCAGCGCCACCTACCGGGTCCAATTGTAAATCTAATTCTAAACCATTCTCGAATCCACTTGACACTTTGAATAATTGTAATGGGGACTGTCACACATATTCATCATCATCATCAGCCTATAATTGTTCCCACTGCAGGGACTCGGGCCTCCTCTCTAGGAGAGGGATGGGCTATAATCCACCACGCGGGCCCAGTGCGGATTGGTAGATGTTGCATATCTTCGAATTTTTGGTTCTAAGACATGCCGGTTTTCTCACGATGTTTTCCTTCACCGTTTTGAGAGCAGTGGTGATGAAATAAATTACACAAAGTAATGCGCCTGCCTGGGTTCGAACCCACGACCAACTGTTCGAAAGTCGGGGCCGCCACCACTGGGCCACCACTGCTCTCACACATATTAAGCGAATAAAAATAATTTACTTAGAAGGACATCGCTAGCTTTCCTTCTTTAAACTCACTGTCTTTTTAGAGAGGGTTTTCCGTAGTCAACTAGGAACCCTTATAGTTTCGCCATGTCCGTCCGTCCGTCCGTCCTCGCTTAATCTCTGTGACCGTTAGCACTAGAAAGCTGAAATTTGGTACCAATATGTCATAATATGTGTATCAATCACGCCGACAAGTGGTAAAAAAAAAATGTTTTATTAGGGTAGCCCCCCTATAAAAGGTCCCATTAAAATAGGTGGACAAAATTTCAGAAATCATTCAGACCATCAAAATAAGAACGATGGTAAAGAAAAACGCGTAGAAACGGTTTATACCTTTATGTAAAGTGGGAAGTGATTTTTTTTTTTAAAGATAACCCTAATGTGTGATAGAGGTATAGTTGGAAAGGTATTTAAAAATGATTAGGGGTTTACTAAAATCATTCAACTTTTGAACCATAAGTTTAGAAAATGTGAAAAAAATGTGAAAAGTTTAGAACTAGGACTTTCTAGGAAAATCATTTTGAACTTGGATGGAAACAGTTTTTGTACACACGGCTACACATCAAGCTATACAAAACCAGTTAATCTTGGCCTCACTTTACTAGATCTTTTCGCACAATGAACGATCAGATTATACTGGTTTTGTATAGCTTGATGTGTAGCCGTGTGTACCTACAAAAAAGACAAAAAGTTGTACAAAATAATTTCTGGACTATAAGTTTGTAGTATAATCGGTAGCAAGCATTTTTTTTAACTTCGTTTACTTATTTTATTATCCTGAACATATCTTTTTTCAAACAAAAAAATAATTATTACTACGAAACCCTACACTGAGAAAGAAAGAAAGAAAGAAAAATATTTATTTGGGACAAGCACAGAACTACAAAAAATAGTAAAATAACAAAAAAGAGTAAAAAGCTAAATAATAAAAGAGAAGTCCTGTGCGAGGCCAAAAAGGCTCCTATCTCAGCATGATGCTGCGGCCCGACACGCTCTTGGCCGGTTTTTTATAAACCTAAAGTAATGAATTTTCTACGTAAAAAGTAGCTAAGTAAGTAATAAGAGTTAATGTCGAACTAATCGCATAACTAGGTTTTGCTTTTTTTAAGTGCGTAATAAACGGAACAAATTAAGTACCTATTATGCATATTTCGATAGAACAATATTATTAATATAGATCTAATTATTTAATGTAGGTATTCGTTTAAACGCAGGGCATGGTCAATCGCCAGGTACAGATGTTTAGTTTAGGAGTTCAGTGACAAACACTTAGACAGTAGAATTATATATTATATACTAGCTGTTGCCCGCGACTTCGTTCGTACGACGTAGACGACTACAATCCGTAACAACGGTACCTAAACTTACGACGAGTAACGTATCCAATTCAAACGAGTGATATTTGAATTCGGCCTGGAAAGGGGTCTGTCTCCACCGATCCTGGGATCCGATTTGATGTAACACGGATCCCGGCGATTTGTCTCCACGGATCCCAGGATCCGTTTCTACAAAAAATTAATTAAATTTTGTCTCCACGGATCCCGGGATCCGTGGCTACAAGAAATAAAAACGTAGAAACGGATCCCGCGTACAGAGCTAAGAAGTTAAGCATAATATTTTTCGAAACTAGTTTTCTTTTTTCTACTTTTCAAACGAAAAGAGTACGACGACTAAGCAACTACATGTAGTTTCCGGTTGTCTATTCTAATATTATAAAGCTGAAGAGTTTGTTTGTTTGTTTGAACGCGGTAAACTCAGGAACTACTGGTTGGAATTTTAAAATTCTGTTTGTGTTAGATAGTACATTTATCGAGGAAGGCTTTAAGCTATATAACATCACGCTATGGCTAATAGGAGCGGAGCATAAATGAAAAATGTTACAAGAACGGGAAAAGGTATTTCCTTTTTGAGAGCTTCCGCTGCGTGCGCTGCGAAAACGGTTAAAGTTACGTAAATATCATGTATAGGAATTGTTTCTCCTTAAAAGTTCTAAAAAAAAGTCCGCGACAGCATATGTCTATCTGTTAAGATTGTCTCACTGTAACCCTTTTTTACTATTAAAATGTTAGGTTAAAATGAATTATTTTTTGCGAAGCTTATTTAACCCGGTATTAATCTATATCTAAATAAATGTGTTTGTAAGAACGGAAATTTAATATAGAATATTTTTGCCCTTTACTCTATTTATACAGTTTAAATAAATATCTTAGAAGATATCGCAATGTAAAAATATCCGCGCGGCAAAATAATTCGCGCGTCGCAATGTAGGTACGGGGGATCTGGCTGGCCTACGGGAAATTCAAATTCATAGTACATTGTTACCATAAGGGTGAAAGTAACGACTTATTTAGTCCCTCGAACTATTAGCGCCCTCGCTGCGCTCAGGCGCCAAACCCCGTCTCGGGGACTAAATAAGTCTTTAACCCGAGGTAAACACTGTGCTTTTCATTACGAATACAAGGAAAGTTGATGGGAATAGGCTTGCGCCCAATTACCTAAATCGAAAGAAAGAAGAAAGAAAAAACAAATTGACAAAAAAAAATTAAAAAGTAAACATAAGAGAAACACTTAAAATCGGTTAAATCTAATCGGTGGATGGCAATAGGCTTGCTCCTAATTACATCGGTTGATGGCAATAGGATTGCTCCTAATTAGATTGGTTGATGGCAATAGTCTTGCTCCTAATTACATCGGTTGGAGGCAATAGGCTTGCCTCCAGTTACATCAATTGATGGCAATAGGCTTGCTCCTAATTACATTGGTTGATGACAATAGGCTTGCTCCCAATAACCCAAATCGGTGGATGACAATAGGCTTGCTCCTAATTAAATCGGTTGATGGCAATAGGCTTGTTCCTAATTAGATTGGTTGATGGCAATAAGCGCGCTCCTAATTACATCGGTTGATGGCAATAGGCTTGCTCCTAATTAGATTGGTTGATGGCAATAGGCTTGCCCCCAATTACTTCGGTTGATGGCAATAGGCTTGCTCCTAATTACATTGGTTGATGGCAATAGGCTTGCCCCCAATTACTTCGGTTGATGGCAATAGGCTTGCCCCCAATTACTTCGGTTGATGGCAATAGGCTTGCTTCCAATTACATAAATCGGTGGATAGCAATAGGCTTGCTCCTAATTAGATTATAATAATAATAATATAATAATAATATTCCACAACTATCACACAACGCCATCTAGTCCCAAGCTAAGCAGAGCTTGTGTTATGGGTACTAGACAACTGATAAACATACTTATATATTTCTAAATACATACATATTATAGATAAATTACACCCAGACACAGAACAAATGATCGTGCTCATCACACAAACATTTGTCCTGGGTGGGAATCGAACCCACGACCTCCGGCATAGCAGTTAGGGTCACTAACCACTAGACCAACAGGCCAGTCGATAGATTGGTTGATGCCAATAGGCTTGCTCCTAATTACATTTATTGATGGCAATAGGCTTGCACCTAATCACATCAGTTGGTGGCAATAGGCTTGCTCCCAATTACATCAAATAATTTGACAGCTGTCAGTAGAAAGCGATTCTCCCTAGGGCTGAAAAGTAGTACTTTCAACCCGCTCCGCAGGCATGTCATGACCTACTTTCAGAGTATGAGTAATGAAATAGTACATTGTTACCTTAGGGTTGAAAGTAACTTATTTAGTCCCCGAGACGGGGTTTGGCGCCTGAGC
Organism: Diarsia dahlii; assembly: GCA_949775195.1. NCBI lineage: Eukaryota > Metazoa > Arthropoda > Insecta > Lepidoptera > Noctuidae > Diarsia > Diarsia dahlii. Next base: position 14,370,763 of record OX459189.1, read on the forward strand.
GCAGCGAGGGCGCCAATAGTTCGAGGGACTAAATAAGTCTTTAACCCGAGGTAAACACTGTGCTTTTCATTACAAATACAAGGAAAGTTGATGGGAATAGGCTTGCGCCCAATTACCTAAATCGAAAGAGAAAAAACAAATTGACAAAAAAATAAAAAGTAAACATAAGAGAAACACTTAAAATCGGTTAAATCTAATCGGTGGATGGCAATAGGCTTGCTCCTAATTACATCGGTTGGGGGCAATAGGCTTGCTCCCAATTACATCAATTGATGGCAATAGGCTCGCTCCTAATTACATTGGTTGATGGCAATAGGCTTGCTCCTAATTAAATCGGTTGATGGCAATAGGCTTGCTCCTAATTAGATTGGTTGATGGCAATAGGCGCGCTCCTAATTACATCGGTTGATGGCAATAGGCTTGCTCCTAATTGAATTGGTTGATGGCAATAGGCTCGCCCCCAATTACCTCGGTTGATGGCAATAGGCTTGCTCCTAATTAGATTGGTTGATGCCAATAGGCTTGCTCCTAATTACCTTCTGTGATGGCAATAGGCTTGCACCTAATCACATCAGTTAGTGGCAATAGGCTTGCTCCTAATTACATTGGTTGATGGCAATAGCCTTGCTCTCAATTACATCAAATAATTTGACAGCTGTCAGTAGAAAGCGATTCTCCCTAGGGCTGAAAAGTAGTACTTTCAACCCGCTCCGCAGGCATGTCATGACCTACTTTCAGAGTATGAGTAATGAAAAAATATTTACTGCATCATAATGTTTACAAGTACAGGGTGTTATCGTATATTTAACAGTAAGAGATACCTATTAGTAATATTATAAAAAGGAAAGATAAGATTTTTTGCTTGTTACGATTTAGCTTAATTTCTGTTGGATAGTCGATTTATAGAGGAAAGATAAGATTTTTTGTTTGTTACGATTTAGCTTAATTTCTGTTGGATAGTCGATTTATCGAGAAAGGTTTTATGCTATATTTATGTGACGCAGACGTAGTTGCGTGGGTCAGCTAGTTATTTGAATAAAAATGACACCTTAGCCTTAATCACTGGCATGAACGCCGTATGTAACTCGATTGCATGCGCATATACATATAATATATACTGGTTATTTGGAAACAATTTTCTTACGAGAAGTCAAGAGGTCATTTGACTCGGTTGCCAAGTAATGGAACTATTCTTGTCACTCGTTAAACAAAACAGAGAAGCCATTGTTTTTTGAAAACTGTGGCATTAATTGTCTGAAATAAGTGGCCAGCCCTATAGTCCAAGATCCCAGGGCCGCCAGACGTCACGTATTTTCTGACGAAGGAAATGTGGACGATTGGATAAAAGCAGTGGACTGTAATTTGCAATGTTATAATCCAAAATAGGTACAATAAAATGGTTGGTAAACAAAGAAATATGCGCGCCAGTGTTGCCAACGAAGTATCTAGCTCCCCACCAGAATCGACCTCTAAAACCACCAGAAATCCACTAATAAAAATCGCACCATCTTAAAATTCGCTAAATTTTCCACTAACTGTTTATTTCTGGCAGATTTGTGGTCTTTGCTACAGAAAAAAGTAATTTTTAAAAACGTTTATTAAAGCAGTTTAGCAGTAACATTAAAATTACATAAATTATGGAACAAAATACTTAATTTCAACTCTCTACTAATTAATGGCTTTTGTGGTGGCAGAACAAAATACTTAAAAAACATCTATTTTTTTAAAGATGTTAATCAAATTATATTATTAAGTTATCTTCAGAAGTTCAGATGAGTCGTTCCCGTCCGTATCATCGTTAATCTCCGGTTGATACGACTCTTTGGTACCAATTAATTCCACTAGATAAATCCACTAGCCACTAAAACCGATATTTGTCCGCTAAAAGGTAAGTCAAAACCACCAGATTTAGTGGAGAATCCACTAAGTTGGCAACACTGATGCGCGCGCGTCGTCTAGGGAGATCGGTAGCGAAGTGGGCCGGGGGGCCCGCGTCCCGCACGTCGCGCGCCGCACCTCTCTCCGCCACCCGCCGTCGCCCGCCGCCATCCGACAGCAGCCGAAGACTGCCGAGTGGTCGAAGGTGCCCGAACAAGGTACACAAAAACATTACTAAAAGCGGCTACACACGGCCCTAAAATCAGAGGCAATATCGGGAGAGTGGTGGGGAGCACCCTAGATCGCTCCCTTGATCGCCTCGTGAGTAGGCAAATCGTAATCATTATTATTATTATTACCCCTAACTCGAAATTGGTTCGGGCGAGCTTACAATTTAGGGACGATTATCGTCTAGGGAGCGTTGGCCGGTGCGTGTGTAGCGAAATCGGAACCGATTCCACCGCAGTGCGCGTGCGACTGTAGTGGCAACAAGACGTGTTTTTGTAAATAAAATTTTATTTCGTGCGGAGATATTATGGCGAAGGAGCGAGAGGGCTGGACGAAAACAACTGATCTTTTCAAGGATTTGTCGTATTTATGGGATAAAAAACATAAAGAGTATTTTAACCGCGACATGAGGCAGGAGGCCTATAAAATGCTATTACAACTGTACAATGAAAAGGTCGTCGGTAAAGATAATACGACGACGGCCGACTTTAAGAAAATTATTTATTTAGCCCATTTTTTTATTTTTCGAGAGTATAGGCGACATATTGGATAGACGAGCGCTTTGCTGCACGGTGGGTTACGAACTAAGTGGCAGGGACGTGTGTAGAGTAGGGGCCGATTTCATCCCCACCACCACTCTCCCGATATTGCCTCTGATTTTAGGGCCGTGTGTAGGCGCTTTAACTTCACGTATTTTCTACTAGCTGATTTTTACGTACATAAATTGTAGGCAATATCCTTAAAAATAAGTTGCCAATACTCGCAGACACTTCCTAGCGGCCGTTTTGCTTATGATGCGCTTGCGTTTCCGGTATAGATTTATTTAGTTACAAATCAAATTATTAGATGGCGCTGCCTGTCGGTTGCACCAAGGCGCCATCAATTTACGACATATAATAATGCCTGAGACCCTGAGTACCTATAATGCAAAGATATTCAGCTTCTACAATAACTTCACATCATAATCGATTTATTTGCTTCTAAGGTTGTGGAGCAGGACCAGCATTGAGCCAAGCATTTTTATTGATGTAATCCCCCAACTTATAGTACCTATGCTTGCCTACATAGTGTGCGTTTTACACAAGTTTTAAATTTAAGTAGTCTCACTCAGTTGAAGAATGTGAGGGGGTATTTTATTGTAAGTTGTAACATTTTAAACAGTACCCCATGAAAGATGAGTCTACTTTAGCTAGCCTGAAACCTGGCTGAACTAGTTATTCCCTATTTCTCGTATTATAGTGGTGTCTATCACCTCTTTTGCTAAATAAATGCAGATTTATCCTAACGTACATGATGTTTTCATATATGTATTGACAAGGTACTGTCATGATGTTAATTTCCTTAAACAGCTCCCTTTGAGAACCGCGCCTTCGTAGACCAATGACCATATATGGCTCTAATGGCTCTTTTCTGCAGAATAAATATAGACTCGATGTCTGCAGCCCGTCCCCGTAGTAAAATACCGTATGACATAACACTATGAAAATAGCTAAAATAGGCTAGTCTCGCGGTATCTACGTCAGAATGTGTTTATTATTTATCTAGGTATTCATTTCTTGGGTCCAGTGGCGGCCAAGAAAACCGTGCTGTGTCTTCTTTATAATCTCTAAGCTGGTGGTTTTTTATTTCTACGTTTACGCTTATTTATAGTAGTTTATTCCCACAAAACGGCACGGAAGTGACAAACATGCAATGCATTGCATTGCATTTCAATAGTAGGTATTCTAGCAAGTACCTATGCTTTGTCTAGACAGGAGCACACTGTAATACCTATTTAGTTAGACTTTGAGTGACAGGTGATCGCTCTCAGAAACTCGTATGTAATCGTATGTCCACCACCGTATCAGGCTGTCACTACATACCTACTTACAAATATCTTAAGCTGCTACACGTAACACGAGCCGAGTACAAACTGAGCACGAGCCGAACACAATTCTTGGACCGACTTACAAGCTTCGAACGAGCGCGCTGCGAGCATTTCGTTCGTACTCGGCTGTGAAAGGTTTGCAAGGATTTGACTACGTTCGAGGACAGTGATCATTGTAGGATTGTTGTGCGTCCACACTACGCCGCGAACGACGAAGCCGAGAACGGCTCCGCTCGTGCTCGGCTACTGCTCGGCTCACCTAGCGTAGACGCAGCTTTAGAGATAAGTATTTCATAAGATATTTCATTACTTATCTAAATACACTTCATATTATTATCTGAAAAAGATGATCTCAACCTACACATTTCCTGACTTAGCGGATATGTCACTTTTATTGTTCTTTTTTAGGGTTCCGTACCTAAAGGATATAAATGGGACCCTATTACTAAGACTTCGCTGACCGTCCGCGTCCCTCTGTCTGTCACCAGGCTGTATCTGAAGAACACACACACACAAACACACTTGAAATTTTCACAAATTATGTAGGTATTTCTGTTGCCGCTATAACAACAAATACTAAAAACAAAATAAAATAAATATTAAAGGGGGCTCCCATACAACGTAATTTTTATTACGGAACCCTACGTCCGCGAGTCCGACTCGTGCTTGACCGGATTTTCGATTGGTTTCACAACTGTACTTTGATATAGATAACTACCATAAAATATTCTAAATATACTGCAATCATAGGCGAATATAATATCATCATGGTTATGCCATCATCATCATTTTTCAGGGCTATTGCGTATCTTATAATGACAGTGGATAACATTTAATGTCTATCAACAAATAACTGTCAAATGGTGAGATTTTAAGAAAAAAATGTACCAAACCATAACCAATTTACAGTTAATCTATGGACACTTATGATAGCCACTGACTTTAAAAAGACACGCAATAGCCCTACGACATTCTCGGAGAAGCAACAGTATCGTCTGCCAGTCGCCACCGAACGTCCAACACTTCTCATTCCATTCCTTGGACGCCGCTCTGTCACAGTTTTACTCCACCTGCCATTACTGCGTCTTGCAGAATCGCGAGAAATGGAGGGAGGTCTTTGCCTAGTAGTGGACTAGCAATAATAAAGGGTGTAAAATTACCCTTACCGCAAACGAAAGGCACTTGTTATCCCCACCGCTGCGATCACTTTTTTGTTTTAGACTATACCTGGGAACCCCCTAGTTTCGGAGATATTGGGGGTCAAAGTTCCAAATTTTTAACAGCTGTTTTTGTAAATACTAGTTTTTCAGGGGTTTTCTTGAAATCGAAAGCAAGCGAGCGGTTATACATCCTCCATGACCCACTACTATTCAAAGCATCCACTAGCACAATGTTTTAAGAGTGCTACAATCTACATTGAGTTTTACCGTAAAATGTGATTTTTGACCCCAAAAAAAAAGTCATTTTCCAGCAAACATTTTTGCGTAGGTACCTACTTTTGATGTACAGAATGCTTGGTTGACGGTTGTGTGATGGGTTACTTTACACCCTGTATAATAATAAGGTGCCTATGCTATAATGCGTAGGAACAATATGTACGTAGGTACGGTCAGCATCAGAAGTAGCTGAACATTTCGGAATTTTAATTCTTTTATGTACAGGACTCTAGCTATTATTTTTAATGTTTTAGAAGATTATTCGTTAGAATAGTCCTTGTACTCCAATAACATGTAGTAACGAGTAATATCTAACAAGTTTTTATTAAAACAAGTTTAAAAATCTAAAACTTGACTACGAATAAAATATTGGTTTGTTATTTACATAATACGAGTAATTAGTACAGACTAGACCGCGAGAACTGTTTGACCGTAATCTAAACGTATATAAAAGGTCCCATTAAAATGGGTGGACAAATTTTAACACAGCGTTCGGCAGGTCTAACCAAAGGTAAGTAAACAAAAAAAAAACATTAAATAAAGTGTTTTTTTTTTCTTCAAATAATAAATTGCCAGTTCTCTAGAACAAACGCATCCTTTATGAGTAGGTACTTAAATGCGTTTTTCTTATTTTTTTTTTTACCATCATCCTTATTTTGGTGGTCTGAATGATTACTGAAATTTTGTCCACCTATTTTAATGGGACCTTATATTATATTGACTAAAACTATAATATGATAAATATACATATTTGTAATGTGCTCGCCAAAACATGTTATGATTATCTCAATTTAATATTTTTTGAGGTAAGTTTTTGACATTTAAAATCCGTCATAATTAGAATTTATAAAAGGGGATAGAACCGATGTGGCATATCAACCTGTCCGCCATTTTGATTTTTTTTCGAAATCGCGGCCCACGATGAAAGTGGTATGTATGGATAGAGGACATATAGACGAACAAAAAATGTCCAGTAACATGGTACCCAAAGTGTCACGTTACCGAGATATTTGAAGTTAAAGATCGACAAATGAGTACAACGACATTCATTAAATATTTTTTTAAATAGCCTTTTTACGTGTTTGGGCGTTAAATTATATCCAAATATAATAGTTCCCGGGTTGATTATTATTATACGCACATTAAAATCGCTTCGCATCGCAATGAAATGCTATGTAATGTCAAAAAATAGTTTTCTCGTGCTCCTAGTAGTATGTAATGTACCTACTCTCTTTCAATAACCAGTAATAATAATAATCAACGCCTATAGACACGTAAAAGGTATAATTTTTATGTGTTCATTGTACTCATATGTCCATCTTTACCTTCAAATATCTCGGTAACGTGACACTTTGGGTACCGTGTTGCACATTTTTTGTTCGTCTATATGTCCTCTATCCATACATACCACTTTCATCGTGGGCCGCGATTTCGAAAAAAAATCAAAATGGCGGTGGGTCGATATGCCAGCTCCCAAACAAAAAAGTTCAAACCCCTTTATATAGCCTATGTCACCCGGGCTATTCTTACAAATCTATTGACACCTCAGTAATTAAAATCCGTTCAGTGGTTTAGGCGCTACGGTGGAACATACATACATACAAACATACATACAAACATACATACAAACATACATACAAACATACATACAAACATACATACAAACATAAATACAAACATACATACATACATAGACTGCCAAAATCAGTACCTTTCCTTTTGGCTTTGCCGTAGTCGGGTAAAAACAGCTTCGAAACTTTGAGTAATGTTAATATACTTCTGATGCTGACCGTACCTTCCTCAATAATATAATGTGTGTGTAAATAATATAGTGTACCTACCTATAAATCTATCGTGCTGGGCCGAATTTGAAAAAAAAAACACATAGGTACAGTCGAACAAGCTAATAAGTGTACAGCCAGCTAACTTGTTTTTTGCTTGTAAGACTATACAGATCATACATTTAGAGAGTGATGTCAAACGCTGTATCGCATTATGCGACACACTATAAAAAACAAAATTGCTATCAATATTTTCAGTGTTCTAGAATAATAAAGATCTCTACCCTGTATACTTATTAGCTTGTTCGACTGTACCTACTAATATTACGTAGGTTCCTACTTCCTGCACTGCTTACGATTACGAGTACTAACCTACTATAATTTAATCTAGGTACCCCACTTATTCGTTCGAGCGCCTCGTTGGTCTAGTAGTCGCAATCGCGACTGCTAAGCATAAGGTAGGAGGGTTCGATTTCCGGGACGGGAAAATTGTTATAGGGTTTGTAATGTACACCTCTGCCTAATCCCTAGCCGCCTTATTAATAAAAATAGTTAAACCTGGTTTAACTTACGCTTGGTTTATCTCGCATGCCGTCACTTTCTTTTGAATATTTTTGAAGTGAGACAACATGCGAGATAAACCAAGCGTAAGTTAAATCAGGTTTAACTAGTTTTATTATTATGGCGGTAGGGGATTAAAGGTATTATTATGTTTTATACTTAGATATTCGTCCTTTCTTCAAACAGAAGCCGCCTTATTACAAAAGGTATTTAAACCTGGTTTAACTTAGACCTGGTTTATCTCGCATGCTGTCTCTTTCTTTTGAATATTATTGAAGTGAGACGTCATGCGAGATAAACCAAGTCTAAGTTAAACCAGGTTTAACTACGTTTTGTAATAAGGCGGAAGGGGTCCCTAAATGATAAACGATACAAACAGCAACAGGTATGTTACATAGTTAAGCAGTAGTTGGACAGAAGTACCTAAATACTTGCCTACGGCTTCTATGAAGTGATTTAATAATTATTTAAATTTGGTGATCCCGTTAAAATAGGTACTTAGTCGGAATTCGGAAGCATGTTCCAGTCTAAATGAAACCTGAAGCAGACACACAGGAGTATAGTACAGAATGGGATAACTACTGAATTACAGGTACCTATACTTAATTTAACATTTTTTTTTGTACATAATATGTAGTTATAAGTACCTACGTAATCTATCTATCTTTTATATATTATATCTTTATATCTATCTTCTTCTTCTATCTTCTTCTTCTATCTTTCTTCTATCTTCTATCTTCTTCTTCTATCTTCTATCTTCTATATATATAAAAATGTTATGTTGGTTTGTGTACGCTTCAAAAACTCAAAAAGTTCTACACCGATCGAGCTGAAATTTTAGAATGATATATAATCCGCATCAAGGATTGTTTTTATGTAGTAGGTAGTAGGTAGGTAGTAGGTAGGTAGTAGGTAGGTAGTAGGTAGGTAGTAGGTAGGTAGTAGGTAGGTAGTAGGTAGGTAGTAGGTAGGTAGTAGGTAGGTAGTAGGTAGGTAGTAGGTAGGTAGTAGGTAGGTAGTAGGTAGGTAGTAGGTAGGTAGTAGGTAGGTAGTAGGTAGGTAGTAGGTAGGTAGTAGGTAGGTAGTAGGTAGGTAGTAGGTAGGTAGTAGGTAGGTAGTAGGTAGGTAGTAGGTAGGTAGTAGGTAGGTAGTAGGTAGGTAGTAGGTAGGTAGTAGGTAGGTAGTAGGTAGGTAGTAGGTAGGTAGTAGGTAGGTAGTAGGTAGGTAGTAGGTAGGTAGTAGGTAGGTAGTAGGTAGGTAGTAGGTAGGTAGTAGGTAGGTAGTAGGTAGGTAGTAGGTAGGTAGTAGGTAGGTAGTAGGTAGGTAGTAGGTAGGTAGTAGGTAGGTAGTAGGTAGGTAGTAGGTAGGTAGTAGGTAGGTAGTAGGTAGGTAGTAGGTAGGTAGTAGGTAGGTAGTAGGTAGGTAGTAGGTAGGTAGTAGGTAGGTAGTAGGTAGGTAGTAGGTAGGTAGTAGGTAGGTAGTAGGTAGGTAGTAGGTAGGTAGTAGGTAGGTAGTAGGTAGGTAGTAGGTAGGTAGTAGGTAGGTAGTAGGTAGGTAGTAGGTAGGTAGTAGGTAGGTAGTAGGTAGGTAGTAGGTAGGTAGTAGGTAGGTAGTAGGTAGGTAGTAGGTAGGTAGTAGGTAGGTAGTAGGTAGGTAGTAGGTAGGTAGTAGGTAGGTAGTAGGTAGGTAGTAGGTAGGTAGTAGGTAGGTAGTAGGTAGGTAGTAGGTAGGTAGTAGGTAGGTAGTAGGTAGGTAGTAGGTAGGTAGTAGGTAGGTAGTAGGTAGGTAGTAGGTAGGTAGTAGGTAGGTAGTAGGTAGGTAGTAGGTAGGTAGTAGGTAGGTAGTAGGTAGGTAGTAGGTAGGTAGTAGGTAGGTAGTAGGTAGGTAGTAGGTAGGTAGTAGGTAGGTAGTAGGTAGGTAGTAGGTAGGTAGTAGGTAGGTAGTAGGTAGGTAGTAGGTAGGTAGTAGGTAGGTAGTAGGTAGGTAGTAGGTAGGTAGTAGGTAGGTAGTAGGTAGGTAGTAGGTAGGTAGTAGGTAGGTAGTAGGTAGGTAGTAGGTAGGTAGTAGGTAGGTAGTAGGTAGGTAGTAGGTAGGTAGTAGGTAGGTAGTAGGTAGGTAGTAGGTAGGTAGTAGGTAGGTAGTAGGTAGGTAGTAGGTAGGTAGTAGGTAGGTAGTAGGTAGGTAGTAGGTAGGTAGTAGGTAGGTAGTAGGTAGGTAGTAGGTAGGTAGTAGGTAGGTAGTAGGTAGGTAGTAGGTAGGTAGTAGGTAGGTAGTAGGTAGGTAGTAGGTAGGTAGTAGGTAGGTAGTAGGTAGGTAGTAGGTAGGTAGTAGGTAGGTAGTAGGTAGGTAGTAGGTAGGTAGTAGGTAGGTAGTAGGTAGGTAGTAGGTAGGTAGTAGGTAGGTAGTAGGTAGGTAGTAGGTAGGTAGTAGGTAGGTAGTAGGTAGGTAGTAGGTAGGTAGTAGGTAGGTAGTAGGTAGGTAGTAGGTAGGTAGTAGGTAGGTAGTAGGTAGGTAGTAGGTAGGTAGTAGGTAGGTAGTAGGTAGGTAGTAGGTAGGTAGTAGGTAGGTAGTAGGTAGGTAGTAGGTAGGTAGTAGGTAGGTAGTAGGTAGGTAGTAGGTAGGTAGTAGGTAGGTAGTAGGTAGGTAGTAGGTAGGTAGTAGGTAGGTAGTAGGTAGGTAGTAGGTAGGTAGTAGGTAGGTAGTAGGTAGGTAGTAGGTAGGTAGTAGGTAGGTAGTAGGTAGGTAGTAGGTAGGTAGTAGGTAGGTAGTAGGTAGGTAGTAGGTAGGTAGTAGGTAGGTAGTAGGTAGGTAGTAGGTAGGTAGTAGGTAGGTAGTAGGTAGGTAGTAGGTAGGTAGTAGGTAGGTAGTAGGTAGGTAGTAGGTAGGTAGTAGGTAGGTAGTAGGTAGGTAGTAGGTAGGTAGTAGGTAGGTAGTAGGTAGGTAGTAGGTAGGTAGTAGGTAGGTAGTAGGTAGGTAGTAGGTAGGTAGTAGGTAGGTAGTAGGTAGGTAGTAGGTAGGTAGTAGGTAGGTAGTAGGTAGGTAGTAGGTAGGTAGTAGGTAGGTAGTAGGTAGGTAGTAGGTAGGTAGTAGGTAGGTAGTAGGTAGGTAGTAGGTAGGTAGTAGGTAGGTAGTAGGTAGGTAGTAGGTAGGTAGTAGGTAGGTAGTAGGTAGGTAGTAGGTAGGTAGTAGGTAGGTAGTAGGTAGGTAGTAGGTAGGTAGTAGGTAGGTAGTAGGTAGGTAGTAGGTAGGTAGTAGGTAGGTAGTAGGTAGGTAGTAGGTAGGTAGTAGGTAGGTAGTAGGTAGGTAGTAGGTAGGTAGTAGGTAGGTAGTAGGTAGGTAGTAGGTAGGTAGTAGGTAGGTAGTAGGTAGGTAGTAGGTAGGTAGTAGGTAGGTAGTAGGTAGGTAGTAGGTAGGTAGTAGGTAGGTAGTAGGTAGGTAGTAGGTAGGTAGTAGGTAGGTAGTAGGTAGGTAGTAGGTAGGTAGTAGGTAGGTAGTAGGTAGGTAGTAGGTAGGTAGTAGGTAGGTAGTAGGTAGGTAGTAGGTAGGTAGTAGGTAGGTAGTAGGTAGGTAGTAGGTAGGTAGTAGGTAGGTAGTAGGTAGGTAGTAGGTAGGTAGTAGGTAGGTAGTAGGTAGGTAGTAGGTAGGTAGTAGGTAGGTAGTAGGTAGGTAGTAGGTAGGTAGTAGGTAGGTAGTAGGTAGGTAGTAGGTAGGTAGTAGGTAGGTAGTAGGTAGGTAGTAGGTAGGTAGTAGGTAGGTAGTAGGTAGGTAGTAGGTAGGTAGTAGGTAGGTAGTAGGTAGGTAGTAGGTAGGTAGTAGGTAGGTAGTAGGTAGGTAGTAGGTAGGTAGTAGGTAGGTAGTAGGTAGGTAGTAGGTAGGTAGTAGGTAGGTAGGTAGTAGGTAGTAGGTAGTAGGTAGGTAGGTAGTAGGTAGGTAGGTAGTAGGTAGGTAGTAGGTAGGTAGTAGGCAGGTAGTAGGTAGGTAGTAGGTAGATATATAACTCATCATGAGTTAAACAACTTCAACTAATAGAGTGAGATCCCAGGGCTGCCAGACGTCACGTTCACGTCACGTTAAGCAATACGACCGACGGAAAGTGTCTGGGAGTATTTGCGATTTATTTTTAAGGATATTGCCTAAAATATACGTAAAAATCAGCTTGGAGAAAATACGTGAAGTAAGTAATTTTTGTATGTACCTTGATGACCTGATACCTGAAAATTGGCCGTCCAAGCAAGCTAGCTGGTAGTAGTGTGTTCTTAGTTCATACTAACACTACTCAATCGCCCACATTTCCTTCGTTAGAAAATACGTGACGTCTGGCGGCCCTGGGAACTTGGACTTTAAGTATATAGCGACTATTAGCGACACACTACAACGATCAAAAGTCAGGGTTTACTATTATTGATCGAAGGGGTTTATCAACTGAATATAATGAACTACCTGTTGATTAGATTAGATCAGTAAAGGAAACTAGAAACTATCTTTTAAAAATGATCAGCTCCTAAGAAAATTAAATGGGTAGATTTCTTGGAACTAATAACTAACCTGTTAGGTATGTCAGAAAAACAACAACAACACAAGTTTTAGTAAGTATGCCATCACCGCGTTCGGACTAGGAATAATAATTAATCTTAGGCTCGATTCTCGAATACTTAAATTAGCAGAAAAATTATGTTAAGGCCTAGGCGAACCGGTAGCAGGCAAGTATATGATGTTATGTATACCTAGTAGATAAAGTCTTTGCCCCTCACAAGATCATGCTCACAATCAATATTATCTTAATGTCAAGAACACGTCTTGTCGGTGTTCGGTCGCTGATTTATTTCGTATTTGTAGAAGAGAAACTACCTTTGACTTATAAGATTGATAAAAGTCACATCAAGGTGTGATTTCTGTCATTTTAATCGTTGTGTAACTGCTGATAAGTTTCCCTTTGAGATGTTAAAAAATAAAAAATAATTCAGCGACCGAAAAATTTCTACGCAAAGGAATGATGTTCGTGGCCAGATACGCGTAAAAAATATTTGAGGTCAGATACACAATAACATAACTCCGTTAAGATGGGTCGAAGTACGTAGTCGTACCGGTGCCTCTCACCAGACTGCAGCGAGTGGCGGCTTGTGCCTTGACACAATAGTGGTGGTAACTGGCAAGCTATTCGTGCTACGACTGCGGATGCAAACTCAGTGTAGTGTCAACAACTAGCGAGTGTTGCAGGTCACCTCGCTGCCGGTCGCAAAAGCCTGGGATATTCGTCAAACGTCGGTTGTGAATTACCATTCAAGTGAGTCTTTTCAATTTATATTTCTTCAAACAAATACGCGGACATGGTTAACTTTTATTGTTTCCTGCTTTGCGCCAATGCTGCTCTGCACATGTACCTTCTTGCGATTAATTTAGCTCCAAATAAAAGTACCTAGTTATTAACAATAATTAATTCATTTTTTTTAGGTTTCGACGCTTGGATGGTTGATTTTGAGTTTATATGATTCGGTGTTAAAATTCATGGTTTTCTACTTTCATAAAAATGACTTATTATAACCGGCCAAGTGCAAGTCGGACCACGCACAATGTGGGGTTCTGTAGTTGCCCATTAAAAAAGGTCGACGTACTAAACTGATTAACCTCCCTGCCTACCTGCATCCGAACTGCGATTTAAAAACTTTTTTGCAAAAAAAACAACCGACTTCAAAAACACTTCAGAAAGTGTAAAATAAACTTCAGAAGAAAAATCAGCTTCTGAAGTCGGTGACATTTGTTTGTTTGATTTTTTTTGCCACCGACTTCAGAAGCTGATTTTTCTTCTGAAGTTTATTTTTCACTTTTTGGTGTTTTTGAAGTCGGTGGTTTTTTTTGCAAAAATGTTTTTTTATTTTTTCATTTTTAGTTTAATATCATAGTTATACAAATATTTACTATGCATTTAACATTCAACCAAGAAACCTTACCCTTAACCTTCAAGATTCTCTTATTTTTGCTTTCAATTCTTAAGCGTTGAGGAGTAGGTAGTACCTTCCATTATCAGCTCATCAACATAAAACGATGACTGCTAGATGCGAATACTTGAATAGCTTCAGAAAAAGCACGAAACACCTAATACGTGCCTATGAAATTTGAGGGTTGCCCTCGACTTTTCTGGGACCCCATCACAAGGTCCAGGTTTCCATATCATGGTACTACCCTTGAAATAAATATCTCCTTTCCAATAAAAAAAGAATCATCAAAATTGGTTCATAAACGACGAAGTTCTTCGCGAACACACATAATACGTAAAATGTTAATAAAAAAAAGTGGGGACCAATGGCAACTATTCCGCATCAAATTAAAAAATAATCACGTAAATTGGATCATAAATCTCGGCGTAATCGGTGTAAGTACATACATTAAAAAAAAACATACCAATCGAATTGAGAACCTCCTCCTTTTTGGGAAGTCGGTTAAAAATAAACTTAGGCACATTTGCAGTTTTAAAACCTGTGCTCCCATACATTATGTTCATGAAAATATTTCATAAGTACTAAATAATATTTACTCGTAAACTTGTAAAGCTAAGCATGCCTACTAATCTGTGATAGTTTTCCGACCATCCAACGATGTCCCACTTAACGGATCCCGAGAAAAAAAAAAACTTCCCCACTTTTCTGGAAATAATCTAAATAAAAAAAAACAGATCTTATTTTACCACTTGGTCGGCGTAACTTTTCGGTACCTATAGGTACACATGCCAAATTACAGCTTTCTGGTACTAACTCAGTACTAAATATTAACATTGTCTTTGAGCTATAGTGCGGATACACAGGCAGACGGACATGGCGAAAGCATATTAGGTGCGGGCCACACATAAAAGACGTCGTCGGGCGAAGACATCGCGGAGCGGCATTCATATTTTATACCAAAGTGCATAGAAATAAAGCGCAATTTAGGATACGCGGGCGCCGAAATCACGCGTCTTATCCACGCCCGAGCCCGAGCCACGTCATTCCGCGTATCTTAAATTGCGCTTTATTATTTCTATGCCCGACGTCTTTTAAGTCATTGTGTGGCCCGGGCCCGCACCTTATGGTAGGTTCCTTAATAAAATAGTAGGTAGTTAATTGCGTTAAATGTAATACTTATTGCTTGAGTTTACCAACGAGTATGTTCCTTGAACGAAACTCGTTATGTTTTCATAATATTATAATAACTGCGTTGAATATTTTTATTAAAATGTAGGTAGGTAGTGTAGGAAGTAGGAACCTATGACTGATTTACTAGTGTTTACCTACTTAGTTGACGAAAGCTTGTTTAGGAGGAGCTCGTGGCTTAATAAGAACTGCCACTCGGGTCGATCTTTAGGTAAAGCTGTGCTTGCCTAGGTCGGTCTGTGGATGGGTGACCGCCCGACATACCGGGCCCGGGTTTCCTCCGTGCCTCGGATAGCACGTTAAGCTGTTGGTCCCGGCTGCCATATATAGATCTTTGGCAGTCGTTACAGGTAGCCAGTGAGTTCAGTGACCTAAAATTCTGACATCCAGTCTTACCAAAGAGTATCGTATTACCTAGTATTAACTGGGTTGT
Organism: Diarsia dahlii; assembly: GCA_949775195.1. Taxonomy (NCBI): domain Eukaryota; kingdom Metazoa; phylum Arthropoda; class Insecta; order Lepidoptera; family Noctuidae; genus Diarsia; species Diarsia dahlii. The sequence continues at coordinate 14,386,071 of OX459189.1, forward strand.
GGAGGTCTGATAGGCAGTCGCTCCATGTAAAATACTGGTATTCAGATGCATCCGGTTAGACTGGAAGCCGACCCCAACCTAGTTGGGAAAAGGCTAGGCAGATGATGATGGATGACCCTAGTTTACGAATATGTTTACACATTTAATATTATACTTACGTATTTCAGTATTACTTAGATTCCTACATGACATGACCGGTAAAAAAATAATATATGTATGTTTTCGTACAACTTAATTTCAAGAATATTTTTTAGTAAAAACTTTTTTTTAACAAAAAACTTAAACCGACTTTGAAAACACAAAAAAGTGATACATAAATAAACTTCAGAAGAACAATCAGATTCCGAAGTCTTTCTTTGTTTGATTTAGTTTTTCTGCCACCGACTTTGATTTCTGTAATATCCACAAATATTTGCTTTGAAACTGTTTATTAAGTGGTTTTCCCAAACAATTTTTAGTTTTTGTTGATTGTTTTTTAACCGATCGACCGATTGCGATAAAATTTGGGACCTCCTGCAAAGTAAATCCTTTAAGAAAAAATTACAAATCGTTCAGGTTCAGGCGTCTTTGAGTATTCGGTGAACCTTTTTACCCGACTGCGGCGAAGCCCAAAAGGAGGATTATGTGTTTGACGTGTATGTATGTATGTATGTCCGTTTCTTTGTTCCCTCATAACTCCTAAACGGATGAAGGGATTTGAATGAAATATACGTCGTTATATTCGTCTTGATGGCGCGAGTGTTATAGGCAACATTTAAATTAAATAACTAAGAAAAATTGTGGATTTTGGGGGCATAATCGCTGAGTTAAAAAAAATATCCAATACCATCGAGTAGGGTATCAAACTAAAGGGTTTTACAAGGAGATTACAAAAATATTTATCACTTATATGTTTAAAAGAAATTCAAAGTGACAAATCCTATAAACAAGCACAAAAGTTAAATCATCTGCGAAGAATTTTACGCGACCAACGAAAGAACAAACACAAAAGAACTAAAAAGTTGTAAATAAAAAAAGTAGTTAAAAAACTAAAAACATTCCAACGATAAACCTTATTTTTTAAAGTCGGTTAATGTGATTTGCCTTCTATCATCAGGCTAATAGCCTGAAAGAATACAACTACCGATCCATAAGTACGTATAAACTGGAAAGAATTTCTTATCAACTCCTAACCGTTGAGGAGTTGTACCTTCCATCATCAGCGCCTCCACATGAGATTATGATTATCAGACGCAGATAATTGAACAGCTTTAAAAAAAATATGAAAATCGTAATAGGTATTTAAAACCAGGCCTTTAAAATTGGGGGGTTGCCCTCGATTTCCCTGGGATCCCATCATCAGATCCCTGACTTGGTGACAAAGGGACCACCTTGAGACTATATTCTTTCGAATACAAAAGTGAACTTACATAAAAAATACATACAGTACACGAATAGACAACCTTTGTGGAACAACCAATTTTGTTGATTACATTGATCAATCAATTATTTTGTTAGTGTTGAACAGGATGAATCCTGGAAAGGAGTCATCACACCAAATGGTTCACCCCTAGGGTCCAAAAATATCGACCGTTTCATACATTTTGACCGTGTTAGTACTTAGTACTGCTCTTTTCTTCTATGATATTTTAGCTATTGGGGCCTATGATAAATAATAGTATGATGAATTCATGATGATAACGCATAGTGTGCGCGTCGATGTTCATTGGTACACAGTACACACACCATATTGATGAATTCCGTACTTACAAAGCGTAACGTTATGTTACGATTTACAGCATTTATATCGGTTGTAATTTTCATGCAAGTACTAATCGTAATTAGCTTTGTTTGATTTTAGTTGCCATAAGCGTAACTAGAACTATAGGTATGTACTTATTGTGCTCCATGGTATGACGGTACTACCGAATTCGCTGACGGTCGACCACTTTTCAACCTTATAACTTGGAGCATTAGATTGAAATTTGGCAGACCGTCAATGATTTTGGTAATACCTAAGTAAGTACGTGTCGTCTCCTCATGATGATCTATGAAATGAAGTATAAACCAAGGTCGTACAGAGTGAATGTGACCACAACATAACATCATAATCTTATCTCATTTAACTACCTAGCTGCCGATATCTAACGAAACCAGTGTAAAAAGACCCTTGAAGCTGAAAGGCACTCTATTCGGATCGTTCCCCCTAGTCCTACTGCAGTCCTACGATTGAACTAGTGGGTTTTTTAGGGACAAAAAGTCCCACTAGTTCTATCGTAGGACTGACCGACTGATCCCTTTGTTCTCCCGGTCATCGCCATTGCGACCTTTTTTTTTGTTTTCAGCATTGTGGGTACCTACACCTCTGCATAACCTTTCGGGCATTACCGGCTCGATGTTATGTTATGTTACTTACTACGTAGGTAATTCACTTGTAATACTTCGTTTGCCCTACGTAGATAACGTAGAATGGTGGTTTGAACAAAAATGAAACATTTAAAAAAAAAAAGGTAGCACTCCGGGAGTGCCGGCAGAAGTGAAAACTTCAATATTAACTTTCAAACTCGCGTCAGGGTCACGTGATGCTGATCGAAAAATCGTAAGATTTTTCGATCAGCATCACGTGACCCTGACGCACCCTGCCGCACGTTTACCCATACAAAAAAAAGTGCTCAGCGCCGCTAAAGAAGTTTTCACTTCAAAATCTGCCTTGAGTATAGAATGTAGTATGTATACCTAGTTCCGTAAACCTTGTAATATTGTGCTTGTAGCGCTCGCGCTAGCAATTACTTTACGTACTATACGTCATTGGTACTATAGGTAGTTGCTGCCAGTTAAGAAGAGGCGGTCATTGACCCACCTAGGTACATTTATCTGCTCTTAACTTCCTTCCTTATCCTTATAAATAGTATAAAACAAAGTCGCTATTTTTGTCTGTTTGTCTGTGTGCTTAAATCTTTAAAACTACGCAACGGATTTTGATGCGGTTTTTTTTAATAGATAGAGTGATTCAAGAGGAAGGTTTTAGTATATAATTTGAACGACATCCACGCGGGTGAAGCCGCGGGCATCAGCTAGTTGAAATATAAAAATAAGGCTGTTCTTGTCTTGAATCGTCATCCATCGTGATCTTTAACATTTTTTCTAATGAAAAACGATACTTGGTTCGTACGAAGAGATATTAGGGAGAGGGTAATGCCCGCTATTGCGATCACTACAGCAACACATCTATATATATATAGATGTGTTGGTATTTATATTATATATCTTCTTCTATATCTATATATATATATTTAGAAAAGAAAGTCGTGTTAGTTACTCCATTTATAACTCAAGAACGGCTGGACGGATTTAGCTGAAAATTGGTAGGGAGGTAGCTAAGAACCAGGAGAAGGACATAGGATACTTTTTTTTTTTTTTTTTTTTAGGTAGGGTAGTAGGTAGGTTGGTAGGGTAGTAGGTAGGGTACTAGGTAGGGTAGTAAGTAGGATAGTAGGTAGGGTAGTAGGTAGGGTAGTAGGTAGGGTAGTAGGTAGGCTATTAGGTAGGCTATTAGGTAGGGTAGTAGGTAGGGTAGTAGGTAGGGTGGTAGGTAGGGTAGTAGGTAGGGTAGTAGGTAGGGTAGTAGGTAGGGTAGTAGGTAGGGTAGTAGGTAGGGTAGTAGGTAGGTTGGTAGGGTAGTAGGTAGGGTAGTAGGTAGGGTAGTAGGTAGGGTAGTAGGTAGGGTAGTAGGTAGGGTAGTAGGTAGGGTAGTAGGTAGGGTAGTAGGTAGGGTAGTAGGTAGGGTAGTAGGTAGGGTAGTAGGTAGGGTAGTAGGTAGGGTAGTAGGTAGGGTAGTAGGTAGGGTAGTAGGTAGGGTAGTAGGTAGGGTAGTAGGTAGGGTAGTAGGTAGGGTAGTAGGTAGGGTAGTAGGTAGGGTAGTAGGTAGGGTAGTAGGTAGGGTAGTAGGTAGGGTAGTAGGTAGGGTAGTAGGTAGGGTAGTAGGTAGGGTAGTAGGTAGGGTAGTAGGTAGGGTAGTAGGTAGGGTAGTAGGTAGGGTAGTAGGTAGGGTAGTAGGTAGGGTAGTAGGTAGGGTAGTAGGTAGGGTAGTAGGTAGGGTAGTAGGTAGGGTAGTAGGTAGGGTAGAAGGTAGGGTGGTAGGTAGGGTAGTAGATAGGGTAGTAGGTAGGGTAGTAGATAGGGTAGTAGGTAGGGTAGTAGGTAGGGTAGTAGGTAGGGTAGTAGGTAGGGTAGTAGGTAGGGTAGTAGGTAGGGTAGTAGGTAGGGTAGTAGGTAGGGTAGTAGGTAGGGTAGTAGGTAGGGTAGTAGGTAGGGTAGTAGGTAGGGTAGTAGGTAGGGTAGTAGGTAGGGTAGTAGGTAGGGTAGTAGGTAGGGTAGTAGGTAGGGTAGTAGGTAGGGTAGTAGGTAGGGTAGTAGGTAGGGTAGTAGGTAGGGTAGTAGGTAGGGTAGTAGGTAGGGTAGTAGGTAGGGTAGTAGGTAGGGTAGTAGGTAGGGTAGTAGGTAGGGTAGTAGGTAGGGTAGTAGGTAGGGTAGTAGGTAGGGTAGTAGGTAGGGTAGTAGGTAGGGTAGTAGGTAGGGTAGTAGGTAGGGTAGTAGGTAGGGTAGAAGGTAGGGTGGTAGGTAGGGTAGTAGATAGGTAGGTAGGAAAAACGCATTGCAACGCATGCGCGGGTTCAGCTACTTCTATAATATACCTAATATCTCTGGAACTATCAGTCGGATTTGAAGAAATAAAAATACCTATATTTAATTGGTGGTCCAGACGTCCAGATGAACTACTAATTTTCTTACAGCATTTAAATGTTATCCTTCTAATTGAGTCAATATCCAACCTATGCACTATCGACATCATATTTTTTTATCCTGGTATTTTACCTTCACTTTCAAACTAGTTTTTTTAATGGATAAAATCATGATAAAGTGCTTTGTTTGTGTTTTGACATGCTTACTTCTTAAACCTAGTGGTCGCATTGCATCGCAACCGCGACTGCTGAGTGCTGAGCATGAGGTCTTGGCTTCGAATCCCGGGTCTGGCAAAGTGTTATTGAGTTGTTCCATCAGGAACATCTCGGTAGCAGCCACGGAGTCTGGATTTGTGCCAGTTCATGGCAATAGGCTCGCCCCCCATTACATCAGAATTAAATATAACTGGCGAAATGTGGGTGCTATAGTTTCACCTCTGCCACTCTAAACCTTTGCCGCCTTATTACAAAACGTAGTTAAACCAGGTTTAACTACCTTTTGTAATAAGGCGGCTTGGGATTACAGTCGCGCCGTTATGTTATGTTTATTATTATTATCAACCGAAGAGATTTATGTACCACATGTTTACTTATGTACAGGCGGAACGTCGCGCGGCGCGTGCTGCGTTTTTAATTCAAAACACATGGCGATGTATGAAAAAGTTAACGATTTCAATCGTCGATTTTACGAGAAGCTATTTTCGCACGTTAGTTTAAAACAAGCGTTTGTTGCGGTGGACCCGTCTCTCAGTAAATTTATAAAAAAGCACGAGACGAGCCATCTGCAGGCGCCGCGCGACGCCCCGCGTCTCCGTAAACGAGCCCTAAGTGCATGTTTACGTACAGGCGGGGCGTCGCGTTGTATCTCCATAAACGAGCCATAAGGGCTCGTTTTCGGAGACGCGTGGCGTTGCGCGGCCCGTGCAGAATGCTCTTTTCGTGCTTTTTATTAATTGACTGAGAGACGAGTCCACCACAACAAACGCTGCATTTTAAACAAACGAGTGAAAAATTGCTTCTCGTAAAATCAAGTTTTGAAATCGATAACTTTTTCATACATTGCCGTGTGTTTGAAATAAAACGCAGCACGCGCCGCGCGACGCCCCGCCCGTACGTAAACATGCACTAAGACTTCGCTGTCCGCCCCTCTGTCTGTCACCAGGCTGTATCTGAAGTACCGCGATAGTTAGACAGTTAAAATTTTAATAAAATAAATATTTAAGGGGGGGCTCCCATACAACAAACGCGATTTTTTTGGCGTTTTGGTACGGAACCCTTCATGTGCGAGTCCGACTCGCATTTGGGCTGTTTTTAAAACTGTATGTGTCGTACCTGACTCCTCTGAGCAAAAACATCTGAAACAAACGTAGGTAGAGGTCTCTTTTAAAGTCCAGACAATATTATAAAATCAAAATCAAAACATTTACCTATTTCAAGTAGGCCAGTTACAAGCACTTTTGAATAGTCGAAAAAAAACTAACTGCGGCACTCATATCTAACGATCACTCAAGCCGCCACCCAGCCAGCAAAGGCCTGACAAACTTTTGTATGACAAAACTGCCAAAACCTTTACCAAGCGACAGCCCAAGCAACCACTGAAGCTCTCCGAGTGCGGCAGTAAACTACTAAACAAATGAAGCTAAATAAACTAAGCTACGGTCCCAGTCACAAGGCATAATAACTCGTGAGTGTACTGTAGTTGCCCATTCCAAAGCGTTGGTCTCATGAGAAGAATGGCAAGAAACTCCATGGACACTCTTTTAAATCATATTGTTACAAAACTTTGGTTACATCATTCATGTTGTGATGGTATATTATGTGAGAACTATGTAGCAAGATGTGTACGATAAGTGTCCACAGTAAAGTAAAAAACGACGATTCAAAAATAAATTAATAATTCAAACAAGCGGTGGCAGCTAACAGGTGACCAGTCACAACTGACAGCACCCGTTCACGAGCATGACGCATGGATCAGCACCATTCCACTCAACCATGTTGAAGGGAACGAAATGATCCGACACGCCCACCACCATCATCGCGACATTTAAGTGAGCATGACACACTCTCAATCGCCACGGGCATCGGCATATCCAAATCTATATCTATACTTATAATAAATCTGTAGAGAGGTCAATTCTGTACATGATATATATTTTCAAAATAACTATCAGGGGGTAATAAGTGATCGATACTGATGCCAAAAATGCAATCAGTAAAATTTTTGTCTGTCTGTCTGTCTGTCTGTCTGTCTGTCTGTCTGTATGTTCCTTATAGAAACAAAAACTACTCGACGGATTTTAACGAAACTTGGTACGATTATTTTTCATACTCTTTGGGAGGTTATAGTATACTTTTCATCACGCTACAATCAATAGGAGCAGAGCAGTGAAGGGAAATGTTGGGAAAACGGGAGAAGTTGCTCCATTTTTTAAGCTTCCGTCGCGTGTGCAGCCTTAATGGTTAAAGCTACATAGAAATCATTTATGACGGAAATGTTCTACATAAAATTATCTAAAAAAATATCCCACAACAGCATATGTCTATCTTTTATGGTTGACTCACAATAGCACGTGTAACTCCCGATAGCTTAGCAGTTCGGAGCTTTCTGATTATATTTGTTTACTCTTACGTTTTTATTACTCTCACTCATCCCTAATTAAAAGTTAATATTATTAACTATTCAATAAAAAAAGAATCATAGTAATCGGTATAGAAACAACAGACTTATACATGAAATACGCTAATAAGCCATCGCGCCGTCGTCGCCGTCGCGCGTGAATACTGAATCATGCCATAAGGATTATTTTTGTGTAACGGTTGCCGCGCTCGACGCGGGTCGTGGCTGTTGATGCGTTCAGAGCGTTCGACCTTATTGACAGACAATAATTGATTTTAACAAACAATGCTTATCAGCGCGACTTTTAGTCTTTAAATAGTTTATTTGAATTTCTTTTGTTGTTATTTTATAAAATAGGTATTAGTTGTTTTAGTAGTGTTTAAATATTCGTCCTTCAAATTACAAATTATTAATAGTTTGCATTTTATTTCCTTGGTGAAGTAGTAGTAGAAGTAGAAGTAGTACACACGGCTACACATCAAGCTGTACATTTCCAGTTTACGCTGATCTCGCACTGTACGGAAATCCTATACAATGCGAGACCAGCTTATACTGGAAATGTATAGCTTGACGTGTAGCCGTGTGTACCTACGCATGGTTTTTTAGATACCGATAGGTAAGTTTTGGCTAATTTATGTTCAATTTTATTTTTGTATTATGTAGGTAAAAGCGTAGATACTTTTATTAATTATAGTAGTTAAAGGTATTTATTTGTAAGTAAAGTAGGTATAGGTAGATGGTATTGCACAGGCGTTTCAGCTTTATTTTCATTTCTTTTTTTGTTGTAAGTTGTACATATTTCTGGGTATAATTCTATTAGAATATTTTAGTTTAAATAGGCACTTAGATTTTAAGTGTAAGGTAGCTATAGTTAGGACCTCTATCGTAGGTTATTTTGTTAGGTAACTGACAGCTATTTCGTTACCGTCGATTAAAAATAAAATACACAATGCCACCTAAAAAACGCCACTGAACCGTGAGGAAGGACATATGGTAAGAACTTTTTTACGAAAAACGACGGAAACGCGGACGAAGTCGCGGGCAAAAGCTAGTAAATAATAAAAAATACAAAATAAATTAAGTAGGTTTCCAGAGAATGATAGCTTTCTAGTTACATAGTAATACTCACACAATATGTCATATGCGACTATATAATAATATATAAGTACATATACACTCGAGAGCAATGAATCCGGGTCACTTAAAGAATGTTAAAAATCTCGGAAACTAAAAATGATAGGTTAATGCAATAAATTGTATTTAATAGACAATGTAATACTCCTTATATGAAGGTATTAAAACTTCTTAATTATTGTAAAGTTATATCATAAAAAAATCAAATTTGAAAAAGGGCCACTTTCGATGATGGAACTACGTAATTACAGCATTTGGTTTTGCTTTTGTTTGTAATCTGTCATTTATGTGGGTACATAAACCATGTTGATAGTGCTCTATATTCATTAGTCAAGCTGAAATTATGTCGCTTACGCCTGAAGAATGCACCAGAATACTTACAATGCTGGAAACCGGCCGGAGTCAGCGCGATACAGCCAGGACTGTCGGTGTGTCGCTGTCAACAGTACAAAGAGTTCTCCGACGTTACGAAGAAACTGGTTCTAACCTACGCAGACCAGGAACGGGCAGAACCAGGTGTACCACAGCACGAGAAGACCGATACTTGGTGAACACCATGCTTCGAAATCGCTTTCTCACAGGAACTGAACTCACAAATCAGTTTCGACGCCTCGGAGGAAGTAACCCAAGTGCATGGACAGTAAGACGTCGGCTTGCTGAATCTAACTTAAAACCCCTTAGACCTGCAAACGGCCCTAAACTGGAGCGTGGGCATCGTATTTCAAGACTAAGATATGCCCAGAGCCACGTAAATTGGAGTATTGAAGATTGGTCAAAAGTTATGTTCTCCGACGAATCAAAATGTATGCTCTACAAGCACGATGGAAGACACAGAGTGTATCGAAGACCAGGGGAAAGATTCAAGCAAGCATGCATCGAAGAAAAAGTAGCCTACGGTGGTGGGTCTGTACTTGTGTGGGCCGGAATTTCTTCTGAAAGTCGCACAGAGCTGGTGATCATAGGAAACGGCTCTTTAACTAGCGAAAGATATGTGGAAGAAATCCTCAATGATCACGTAGGTCCATTTATGGTCAATTTAGGTGAGGATGCTATATGTATGCATGACAATGCCCGACCTCATACAGGTAGGATTGTGAATGACTACCTTCAAGAGATGAACATTACTCGTATGGAGTGGCCAGCGCGCAGCCCGGATATCAACCCGATCGAGCATGCTTGGGACGAGCTAGGCAGATGCGTAAAACAACGAAACCCTCCCCCAATCACGCTTTGTGAGCTCAAAATTGCTCTCACAGAGGAATGGGAGAATATTCCCCAAAATCGTATAAGGAACTTGGTGTACAGCATGCCAAACCGCGTAACCGCAGTAATGGAAACACGAGGAGGCAATACGAAGTATTAAAATTCAAGAAAATCGTAATAAAGTTAAAAAATTTCATGTTTCCTATTTTTGTTTTAAGGAGAGATCAGCAGTTTTTTTCTTTATGTAATTTTGTGTTAATAAAATGTATGGTGACTCATATTTTTTTTACTTTCATTTAAGGAGTATTACATTGTCTATTAAATACAATTTATTGCATTAACCTATCATTTTTAGTTTCCGAGATTTTTAACATTCTTTAAGTGACCCGGATTCATTGCTCTCGAGTGTATAATACTAAAGAGATTGAATTTATACATTGCAAAGATAGTTGTACAATCTTCTTCTTCCTATTTGATGCTATCAATTTAAGCGTTTTAGTCTAAGTCTTTTGTCCTTGTGGAGCAGGACGGAGCAGCAGCCAAACATTTTTATCAGCGATATAATCGTCCAACTTGTAATATGCGTGCTTGCATAGTGTGCGTTTGATGCATGTTTTAAATTTCGTCTCATTCAGTTCAAGAATGCTTTGTGGAATTTTGTTATAGCATCTCAAACAGTACCCCATCAAAGATGAGTCTACTTTAGCGAGTCTGAAGCCTGGCTGAACTAACTGGTCCCTATTCCTAGTAATATAATTATGTCTGTCACCTCTTTTACTAAAAAGATGCAGATTTTTTCTCACGTACATTATGTTTTCGTAGATGTATTGACAATGCACCGTCATGATGCAATTCTCTCAGAGAATCGCGCCTACGAAGACCATATAATGCTCTGATGGCCTGGTCTTACCTTTGGTAAGACAGGCTATCAGACTTGTCAGGTTGATCATATTACCCAGTATTAACTAGGTTGTGGAAGTCAGATAGGCAGTCGCTTCATGTAAACTACTGGTATTCAACTGCATCCGGTAAGACTAAAAGCCGACCCAAACCTCTTTTAAATTATTTTTATTTTTATACTAGCTTTTGCCCGCGACTTCGTCCGCGTTTCCGTCGTTTTTCGTAAAAAAGTACCATAATATGTCCTACCTCACGGTTCAGTGGCGTTTTTTAGGTGGCATAGTGTATTTTATTTTTAATTGACGGTAACGGAAAGGCTGTCAGTTACCTAGGTAACAAAATAACCTACGATAGAGGTCCTAACTATAGCTACCTTACACTTAAAATCTAAGTGCCTATTTAAACTAAAATATTCTAATAAAATTAAGTAGGATACCCAGAAATATGTACAACTTACAACAAAAAAAGAAATGAAAATAAAGCTGAAACACCTGTGCAATACATCTACCTATACCTACTTCACTTACAAATAAATACCTATAACTACTATAATTAATAAAAGTATCTACGCTTTTACCGACATAATAAAATAAAATTAAATAAAATTGAACATAAATTAGCCAAAACTTACCTAATATTTTGTATTCTGTGCTATCGGTATCTAAAAAACTATGCGTACTACTTCTACTACTACGTCACCTAAAAGGAAATAAAATGCGAACTATTAATAAGTTGTAATTTGAACGAATATTTAAACACTACCAAAACACTAATACCTATTTTATAAAATAACAACAAAATAAATTCAAATACTTAAACTATTTAAAAACTAAAAGTCGCGCTGATAAGCATTGTTTGTTAAAATCAATTATTGTCTGTCAATAAGGTCGAACGCTCTGAACACATCAACAGCCACGTTACACAAAAATAATCCATAAGCATGGCATGATTCACGCGCGACGCGGTGGCTTATTTGCGTATTTCATGTATAAGTTTTGTGTTTCTATACCGATTACTATGATTATTTTTTTATTGAATAGGTAATAATATTAACTTCTTTTAATTAGGGATGAGTGAGAATATTATAAACGTAAGAGTAAACAAATATAATCAGAAAGCTCCGAACTGCTAAGCTATCGGGAGTTATACGTGTTATTGTGAGTCAACCATAAAAGATAGACATATGCTGTAGTGGGATATTTTTTAGATAATTTTATGTAAAACATTTCCGTCATAAATGATTTCTATGTAGCTTTAACCATTAAGGCTGCACACGCGACGGAAGCTTAAAAAATCGAGCAACTTCTCCCGTTTTCCCAACATTTCCCTTCACTGCTCTGCTCCTATTGATTGTAGCGTGATGAAAAGTATACTAAAACCTCCCCAGGAGTATGAAGAATAATCGTACCAAGTTTCGTTAAAATCCGTCGAGTAGTTTTTGTTTCTATAAGGAACATACAGACAGACAGACAGACAGACAGACAAAAATTTTACTGATTGCATTTTTGGCATCAGTATCGATCACTAATTACCCCCTGATAGTTATTTTGAAAATATATATCATGTACAGAATTGAGCTCTCTACAGATTTATTATAAGTATAGATTTGTGTTATTCATGGATGGGAGCCATGTAGGTATGTTAGTAGGTATTTCCTTGTCATATTATTATGGGTTGCGTTCCTAACAGCCTCCAATAACAATGACTTAGTCGTTCATATTTAATTCAGCTATTTCATTCTCAGTATAATAATCTAGACCCAATAGCTCGGTGAGTGATTGACATAGTCCATTCCTTTGTTAATTACCTACCACTAAACGTTACGGTTATCAATAAATTTTTAGGGTTCCGTACCTCTTTTTAGGGTTCCGTAGTCAACTAGGAACCCTTATAGTTTCGCCATGTCTGTCTGTCCGTCTGTCCGTCCTCGCTTAATCTCTGTGACCGTTAGCACTAGAAAGCTGAAATTTGGTACCAATATGTTGTATCAATCACGCCGACAAAGTGGTAAAATAAAAATTGGAAAAAAAATGTTTTTTTAGGGTGGCCCCTATATGTAAAGTGGGAAGTGATTTTTTTTTAAATTTCAATCCTAACGTGTGATATATTGTTGGGAAGGTATTTAAAAATGAATAGGAGTTTACTAAAATAATTTTTTAATAATGTCAATAATTTCGGAAGTAATCGCTCCAAAAGTAAAAAACAATGTGTGTGTCCCCTCTAACTTTTGAACCATAAGTTTAGAAAATATGAAAAAAATCTGAAAACTAGAACTTTATAAGGACTTTCTAAGAAAATCATTTTGAACTTGGATGGAAACAGTTTTTGTACAAAAAAGACAAAAAGTTGTACAAAATAATTTCTGGACTAAGTTTGTAGTATAATCGTATAAGCAAGCATTTTTTTTTAACTTCGTTTACATATTTTATTTTCCTGAACGTCTTTTTTCAAACAAAAAAAGAATTATCACTACGGAACCCTACACTGAGCGTGGCCCGACACGCTCTTGGCCGGTTTTTTTACCTTTACAAACGGTGATCTTTTTTTCCTTTTCTTTATGATCTTTTAAGTTAAAAGATCACTCTTGTCCGTCTGTCCGTCCGTCTGTCTACCCATGTGTCACCCCCGAAATTTTTCAGAAACGGGTAGACCTAGCAAGTTGAAATTTATACCAGATATTGAGGTTTAAAAGGCCCTATTAGGTGTATACAAATCAAGATCCTGAGTCAACACGATAAAAAGATATGGGCAGATTAAGATTTTCGCGAAAACTTGTGAGTCTTGTACCAAAAAAACTTTTTTTTTTTCGGAATTTTCCTTTTACTTGTGAGTTGAGCTCTAAGAGCATGCTTTTAACCAAAATTGACAATAATTGTTGGTCAACCAGAAGCACCCTATAGGTTTTGGGTCGAAAACTTGTATGCTAGGTCCCGTTGACCTAGAATCACGAAATTTGGCAAAAAGCAAGGTCTTACAGCACAAATAAAGGAAACCTTTAAAAAAAATGATAGTGTAATGTACAGAACCCTCGGTGCACGAGTTCATCTCGCACTTGACCGGTTTTTTTTTTTCTTGGTATACGCGTGAGAAATTGTTTTAACGTCGAACGTTGTCATTGTCAGGCAGTTCATCAATAGGTGTGTGCAATATATTAACACCTTCGTCATTATTCTCACAACTGTGTCCTTTGAAGCCATTTATGCAGTTTTTATTTTAGTCACTATCCTGTAAGGTTTAGCTCCAATGCAACCGTCTCAGTTCATAAAGGTCTCTTGAGTGACTATTTGATGAAAACGGGTTTCTTGAGACCATTATGTTTTTTTTTTAAATAAAATAAATAATTAATGAGTAACATTCCGGTCATTCCGGTTTGAGCTTTTGGAGATTGTGTGACTATTTATTTTTTTCTACTGCTGCCCCACTCAGCGACTGGCCTAGCAAGTAGCAACCATTAGTTGGCCCTTTCTAAGTTTCTAATTTTCTCAACGACTATTTCGTTGGCGTATTGGATTTGTGAGTTTTTTTTTACCTCAAAAACATCTTTTAAACGACGAAATAAGGGGGAAGTTCTCAATTCGATATGTTAAGGTAATTTTTTGTAAGTAATTAATATCGTTATCCACTCTTGAATTATTGCCCATTTTTGATGGGTTGTTCGTTTTTCTTGACCATACTATACATAATTATTATTATGTACCTAGTAACAATAAAGTTAATAACAAATAATCTTTGCAGATTGCGGTTATGCTTAATTTATTGCTGCTTTATTTCTTTACCCATATTTTTTTATTATTGTTTACGTTACAAACTATATATATTAGTGGATCTCTCTGAAGTTCGATTATTTTATCTTACGTAAGTATAGGTACTTCTTTACAATAGATAATAATATAAGGCAGTAGCGGCGTCTTTTCCACTTTTATGCAGAAATATTGTTTTGAATGATCATTTCACATTTATTTATTTAAATCTAAAACAACCGGGGGAATACTTACACAAACAAAAATAAAAATTACTTAAGTACTAGTGTGTTGTTTTGAAGCTAAGCAAGCATCCATCCGCCATATTTTCTTATTTCTTGTGTTATCTTACAGCCATGTGATACCGGTTTAATAATTTCCATTTTTAGTGTAATTAAATTAATTATTGTAAACTAAAAATCAAAATGCAGTTATCATTTAAATGGTCGTATTAATTTTGTAAAAACAGCAAGCAAAAAAATGCACCTAAGTAAACGGTCATGTTTTCTAATGAGATTAAACATAAAAAAAAAACAAAATTTATTTAAAAACATACTCATAACTATCATTCACATTACATCAATTAGGTTTTAGACTGGATCAATCAAATAATATTGCCCTTAACTCAAGAAATTCATTTAAGAAATTGACAAAGTGATTAGTAATAACATAAACGGCCATTACTACTTGCTAGCTCGACGTCAATAAACTGTCACAAATGAAAATGTGGAAAGCATTTTTTTTTTCATAGTTTTATGGAAGCTTATAAAAATTGTGAACAAAAATCTGATTACAGCTATAAAGTGAGTACATAATTTTTATTATGCGGGTAAATTAAGCTATGGATTCTCGTTTTCCACATGCTTAACGCCGCCAGTTAGAGATGCGCGTAGCATTTTTCCTCGCTCAGCCACAGAACGAAACGTTTCTTGCAGTTTTGCAGTCATTGATTTCATAGTAGACTTGCGTTTCACACCCGGCTGTGTGTCCTGAAATTAAAACACGATAACTGATGATAAGGCTTCGTCCACATCTTATCCTACTACTTTTGCAGCAATGCGATATTATATGTGGTTCCATAATAATTTTTTTTTTTAACTTTTTACCATTTTCAAAGGCTTCAGCCCTAGTCTCACAGGAACATAATACATATAAATACAAATGGATATCCTTTAGTCTGACGCAGGTGCTCGAACTCTCAAACATTCTCGTACCTACTGCTTTAAACTTTTTGTTTTTAATGTCTTACAAACAAAGGTTTCGTCTACTCGTTTACATAAATATTTCCTTTTTTATAAATTCCGCTAACACCAAGTTTTTGAAGTCTTACAAACAACTCCTTGTTATATTGTCGTTGTTTCAAATTCAACTGAAATCAGTATACGTAAGACAATCACATTCACGGTCTATTACTAGGGTAGGTATAAGGTAGGTACTTAATTAATGGACCGTTTTTGCTCAAATAATTATATTTCAATTTTACCATAGCTGAGCTGATATACAAGATAAGTTACGCTTTGCTACGACTTCCCCGGCTGAGGACTGGTGCCTCTAACTAATGATCATTCAAAGAAACCTTGTCTTGACAAAAACACCAAAAAGAGAAAAATAAACTTAAGAAGAAAAATCTGCTTCTGAAGTCGGTGACTTTTGTTTGTTTGACTTCATGTTTTTGCCACCGACTCCAGAAGCTGATTTTTCTTCTTAAGTTTATTTTTCTCTTTTTGGTGTTTTAGAAGTCGGTTTTTTTTTTGCAAAAAGTTTTTTTTATTTTTTCATTTTTAGTAGTAATAAGTACCTATATATATATATATATCCTATGCAAATATTTACTATGCATTTAACATTCAACCAAGAAACCTAACCCTTAACCTTCAAGATTCAACTATTTTTGCTTTCAACTCTTAACCGTTGAGGAGTGGTACTACTCCTCAACGGTTAAGAGCATGAAGACAAGTGATGACTGCTAGATGCGAATACTTGAATAGCGTCAGAAAAAGCACGAAACACGAATACGTGTCTATGTAATTCATATATAACAACTACAAAAATGTGTATTTGTACACATCTGCATACCCCCTCAGAGCATACAGGCGTGATGTTACGTCATGATAATGTATATTCAATAAACATCCAAGCGATTCCAGCAATTATGTCAGATTTGCCGTCTATTTTTGAAGAGTTCCATTGTATATCTCCGAAGATCAGCACCAGATCTTCACCAAATTAAAATGGGACCACTTCAGGAGTATATTCTTTCAAAAAAAAAAAAGAATTTTGTGAATCGGTCCACAAATGGGGGAGAAATCAGGTAACATACATAAAAAAAAAAACATACACACGAACATATAACCTCCTCCGTTTTCGAAGTCGGTTAAAAATTATGAACACGACAAAAGAAACAGCCAAATCAAGTGACACTCCGTCATGCATGTGGCAATACCAGCAATGGCTCAGATTTTAAATTATGAATAATATATAAAATCAGAAAGTGTCATTATCGTACGATAATTAGTGACCGATTTTTTGTAGGAGAAAAATATATATAAGTATAGTCCTCCTTACCGATTTCGGTAACGGCGACCCTTACCTACAAGCTATTTCCTAGCGTGTGCCCCTATGTGGCTGGCCAGCCAGACCGAATTATAGAAAAAAAGAAAAATAGAACACACTGGTAGCAATAGAGCAACTGACACGTCCTACAAAAAGTTGGTCAGAAATAACGAACAAATTTAAATCGGCCCGATTGTCTGTCCTGCAAAAAGTCCGATTATCGATGACTGATTTTTTGTAGGAGATCAATAGAGCACACTGATAGCGCACACGTCCTACAAAAAGTTGGTTAGAAATAACGAACTTTAAATCGGCCCGATTATCTGTCCTACAAAAAGTCTGACTTGGGCGGGCAGGCTAAAAGAGGCTCACGTTAGCAGATAGGCTTGAAGAAGGCACGTCTTGTTCAAGTACTTTAGCAGCAACCTCATCAAGTTCCACGATTGTCGTTGGTTCGCTGGAGGATGAACTGGACACCTGCGATGTTATTAAGAGTTACTATGGATGTACACCATAACCATATTATGTACCATATCGTTACGAGATATTCTTTCTACTTTTAAGTAGAAAGAATTGTATTTTGTATTTTTTTTTTTTTTTTTTTTTTGTATTTTTCTCAATTGTATTTTGTTCCTCATGACTTATAAACTTGCCTTATTACCACTCCAAAATCATTGCTAGAAGGGGTTGTAAGGTGTGATTAAAATAAACCAACCGGAATAATCGATCTCCTCTTAGTTCTATCCATTTCGAATGGTATATATGCAGGAGCTTTGAACACGGGGTCGATGCAGAATCTGTTGTCCTCATTTGCATTGAATATGAAGAATGAGTTAGCTAAAGGCGGGAGGCATCGCAAGAGTACGTGTCCGGCGGCCAGCACGCAACCCGCGATTGCTGCTACCACTGCGATGACAGGAGCAATGGTCAGATATTCTATAGGTAAACCACACTGGGACTTCCGCTCATCAAACCTAAAAAGATTAATCAAAAATCATACCCATATCTATTAGTATTTATTTGTAAACATCACTTAGTAAAGGTTTTGACAGTTTTGTCAAATCCTTACTGTGACGGCTTAAGTAATCATTAAATATCTCTGAGTACCGCAGTTTGATCAAATCAAGGCCAAGATGCAAGCTTACATCAAGTAGGCTGTATTTACGGAAGGCACATCGTAACGGATATAACATTTTAAAAACGTCGAATCAGGAAGTACATGGATGAATCGATGCTTTGTTTATGATTGTACCTATATCTATCTATTAGTCCGTTACCTTATCTATCACACTTTGTAGTCTAGTCAACAAGTATTTTTTTGATTAAATTTTTTCATCTGTCTCCGAAAATTATGATTGAGGTGTCATTAGATTCGGAAAGGCACCCAGATGTTTTTCGAAAAAAAATGAAGTTCCGCTTGCAAAAATTGCAAAAGTTATTAACAATTAACTTAAAAAAATAAAAACGGGTTTAGTTTTTTGCGACTATCTCAAAATCGAATTAAATTTTTTTCAAATTTGAAAATAGATTCAAAAAGCGGAGAAAAATTCTTAAAGAATGTTCTAGCTCCCGGAATTGTAACACCAATAATCAATATAGATAACTTTCCCATCCGGTTGAAAATACGCCCGAAAACGCGTACTCATTCTTGCGCAAGCTACGCTCCATTCGGACCTTTCCCGCCTTATTACAAAAGGTACTTAAACCTGGTTTAACTTAGACCTGGTTTATCTCGCATGCTCTCACTTTCTTTTGAATATTATTGAAGTGAGACGTCATGCGAGATAAACCAAGTCTAAGTTAAACCAGGTTTAACTACGTTTTGTAATAAGGCGGAAATATTATTTAAACTTATAATAATAATACTTTTATTTATTCAGATAACATAATGATCCATAATGGTTAGTAACAATAATGCAACTTATAAACTATATTAGTACTTAGTAGGCTAATAATCCTTACATAGTATAAAACAAAGTCGCTATTTTTGTCTGTTTGTTTGTCTGTATGCTTAAATCTTTAAAACTACGCAACGGATTTTGATGCGGTTTTTTTTAATAGATAGAGTGATTCAAGAGGAAGGTTCTAGTATATAATTTGAACGACATCCACGCGGGTGAATTCGCGGGCATCAGCTAGTAATATTATAATTTATAATTTAATTAAATTAAATTTTTAAAATTATTTTTTATAATTTAGAAACAAGGCTGACATAAGACAACAAGACAAGACAGCGTTAGTAACAATGTTCTTACAAACTATGTTAGTAATACACTTTCACTTGTGATATTATCACTGCTGCAAGGTGACAGGCCCAGCCGAAACCTTGCAGCAGTGGTTCACAAACACACAATCTAGTCTGGTGGCTATCATCATGGCTAAAGGATGCTGTTGGGGCTACTCCGCACCCTACGGACCAAGGACGCGCATCGCTTACGCATTACGGCGTAGAAACAATCTACGTGAGCTTCAGCAAACATCCCTGATGCGCTGCAGTATCGGGGCAACCCCATCAGCACCCTAAATGCGTTATTGTATTGGACGCGAAGAGCGCTGTATGATTTTTGAGTAAAATGAGCCCACAGACTGCAAGTGTAAAAAGACGTGCAGTAAGCACTAAAAATAGTACACTTTACCTCTTTAGAGGCACGCCTGAATCTGCAGGCAATCATGTTAGCTCTCATACACAGCGCCCTCCGCTCCCTATCGATGTCCTCATCGTCCTTGAGCCCAGTGGTCAATAAGTGACCCAGATATTTAAATCGGTCTACCCTTACAAGGGGTATACCGTTCAACCTAACTGAAGGTACAGCTTCTGGGTATTACCCCTGGCACCAAAGACCATGATGTTTTAGAGAAAATAATTGTTAATCAACAAATGCGTTTTTAAGCAATAAATTTTTGTTTTTAAGAAACGATTTTTTTTAAAAGAATCGTAGTTATCATCAAAGATCATGTTATTGAAAAAAATATTAAATTGTCTCATAAACAACGCATTTGTTTATAAAAACTGTTTAAACAATAGGAGATAAAACATATTAAAAATCATTTTTAAGTAGCTTCTGATCATAAGAAAACGGTTTAATAATAATAGGTCTTTACCTATGTAATTGGAGATTCTATATGCGGCATTTTCAGATTTAATTATCTGTGGATTGGCGCGTAATTCGAAATTCAAGTAAATTTTATTCGAAAGACGTGTTATTTTAATTTCAAATTCAGTCATTTGTTTTTTGATAGTTTTTTGTTTTTGTGACATTGTGGTAGTTTTTGGCGCCATGGATAAACTGCTAATTCGTACAATTTTCGAACATGAGTTCATACGTAGAAATACCGCTGCGCAACGCAAACAACACGAAACATTAACGACGTGTACGGGCTTAACACTGCTTGCGTAAACACGGTCCATTACTGGTTCAATCGTTTTCAATCTGGAAATTTTGAGTCGAAGAACGAGCCTCGCGGTTGGCCGGTAAACATTGTCGACAACGACGAATTGAAGGCGATAGTGGAAGCAGATCCAACTCAATCTAAGGCTGAGCGTACTGCAGGCCTTGGAGTTAGTGTCAAAACACCATTGAGGCACTTGCGCCAAATTGGAAAGATAAAAAATCGATAAGTGCGTGCCACGCGAACTAAGCGACCAACAGCGAGATTTACGCGTCGAAGCATGCATAGCACAGATAGCACCAGGCGCGGATCCACCGTTGTGGGCACTGTGGGCATGCCCACAACCCTAATAGACTTGTGACGTCACATTTTACGGTCTCACGGGTCATAACCCCACCAAGATCATCAAAAAATTGCATTTTTTAGGAAATTTGATAAATTTCCAAAAATAAATCTGCACAACAGACACAACCATTCCAAGGCGGCAACCAAATACCTATTGTAAGCTCGCTTCGCTCGCTATTGCATTTTGCCCTTTTTTATTAAGGTCATAATTTGACATATTACTCTTGTTGTCATCTCTGTATGAATAAACAAAAAGAACCCAATATATGGAGGTGGGGTGGGATGCTTAAATTTTGAAGCTCTTTTTTCCTCGCTCCTGCATTTTGTTATTATCAAAAGCGGTTTCAAAGGCTTCCGCCTTAAAACCTAATACTTTCGAGAGCCGGCTTGCTCCACTCGCTCTTGTGTGTCTTAATCTTGACAAATTCTAACTCATCTCGGGGAACCTCCTCACCTTCCCTCGAAATCGAAGCGATCAACCTATCCGAGGCAGAACGCAACAAAATCTCGCTTGCTGCGCTCGCGAATACATCCTATCTCGTTTCTACAAACATTGCCAGAGTACTTTCTATTCTCAATCCCGTATGAAGGAAAAGAATCTATTTATTCCGAGGACGTGAAAAATTTTCGAGCTCGCTCCGCTCGCTCTACCAATTTTTTAACGTTGGCTGTTTTAGTTACTCCTGACAAGACACAACTTCAGACAGTAAGAAAACCTCTTAAATTCAAACTAGGTACTAACTTTTAGGAGCTCATTACGCTTATTTTTGTAACTTGCCTTTAGAGCTCTTTTCGGGAAACTAAAGATGCACATCCCGCCCTCCCTCACCCAAATAAACCTGTCGGCGCCCATGCACGTTTTGATTCAGAAAACTATCGATTTAGTTCCTAATAGTGTCACTATATCGATCATGAGCGAGTTCATACTCCAACTCGCACTTGGTCGATTTTCGGGTGACTGTGCCCACAACCTTTTTTGAGGGCTGGATCCGCGCCTGGATAGCACTACTGAATCGGCATAGAAACGATGACATTCTTAATCAAATTGTTACCTGCGATGAAAAGTGGATCCTGTACGACAACCGTAAGCGTTCATCTCAGTGGGTGGACCCGGGTACATCACCTAATCAGTGCGCTACAAAAAAGATTACTCATAGGAAGATGATGGTGACTGTCTGGTGGCCCAGTGCCGGACTTGTACACCACAGCTTCTTACCGAATGGCACAACAGTGACGGCAGATGTCTATTGCCAAGAATTGCAAACAATGATGGAGAAGCTCGCAATTCAACAACCAAGACTAGTCAATCGTTCTTCCCCATTGCTTCTCCACGACAATTAACGAGCGAGCTCACACTTCACGAAAGACCATCGCAAAGCTACAAGAGTTACAGCTGGAAGCTCTCCGTCACCCACCGTACTCACCGGACGTTGCCCCAACAGATTTCTACTTTTTTCAAAATTTAGTAATTTTTTTAAGTGGTAAAAAATTCGACTCCCGAGAGGCAGTACAAAACGCTTTCGCTGACTTCATCGCCTCCCATCCGGCAGCCTTCTACAGTAAAGGGATAAACAAACTGCCATCAAAATGGCAAAATTGTATAGATCATTTGGGCCAGTACTTTGATTAGCTGAAATAAAAAAATTACCAAAATTTTTATATTTTAAAATTCTCATACAAATCTCCAATTTCATAGGTAAAGACCTAATCCTTACATAGTATAAAACAAAGTCGCTATTTTTGTCTGTTTGTTTGTCTGTATGCTTAAATCTTTAAAACTACGCAACGGATTTTGATGCGGTTTTTTTTAATAGAGAGAGTTATTCAAGAGGAAGGTTTTAGTATATAATTTGAACGACATCCACGCAGGTGAAGCCGCGGGCATCAGCTAGTAATATTATAAAAAAAGGATTTTTGAATGTCTAATGAAGCTTTGTAATTTTTCACCTCAGTAAATTGTTAATAAAAAATTGAAAATTAACATTTTTTTAAATTTTTCCAACGAAAATCTATCTTTGAAAAATAGCTCCACGAAAGGAAAAAAATCTCAGATTAATAGTATAACAATTATCGCATTTGCAATGTTAATGTTCGTGCTACAAAAAAACTGTTAATTAACTAATAGATAAGATAGAATGAAGACTTTTGGACCACCGATTATTGTTTATTGATCTATCCTGCAGGCGCCTGAATTTTATCAATTTTTAATTTTCATATTTAATAAGTTTAAAAGATATTTAGTCATGAAAGGGCCGAATGGAGCGTAGCTTTCGCAAACCGGAGTACGCGTTTTCGGGCGTATTTTCAACCGGATGGGAAAGTTATTTATATTGGTCCTACAAATCCGGGAGTTAAAACATTCTTTAAGAAATTTTCTCCGCTTTTTGAATCTTTTTTCAAAACTAAACCCGTTTTTAATTTTTTAGTTCATTTATAATACTTAACTTAAATTTGCAATTTTTGCAAGCGGAACTTCATTTTTATTCGAAAATCATCTGGATGCCATTCCGAATCGAATGACACCTCAATCATAATTTTCGGAGACTGCTGAAAAAAGTTCATCAAAAAGGCACTTGTTGCCAGTTGTTGCCTAGACTATTTGAGGGTTAAACGGATTTCGGGTAGGATATATAGATATACTGAGTCCTGACATGTAGTACGTTCCAGTGGATAATATCCGAAATCGTGAGCAAAAGCTAGATAAATTATTTTATCCTTTGTAGTCGTTTCATTTCAGAATTTAAGATGTGTACCTACAAACTCGTATAAACTTGTATTTTGACATCTTAAAATTTTTCTCAAAACCCACCTACGGTAGGGTCCGCGTATATTAAAATCTAAGGCCAAGCAAAGGTCACAAAAGTCGTTTTTTAGGAAATATCTCGTTTCCTATGGGTTTCTCGCTGTTTGTATTCGTGATCAATATTGTAGAAAATTAAATTCCTAACAACTTTTGATTAAAAAAAATTTCAACTTTTGTTTGTAGCTGGGTACCTACTACTTCAAATTCCTATTTCAAATTCCGAGATTCTTACCTCATTTGACTGGATGGTCCTATTCCTATTTGGATATGTTCCACAAGACTAAACCGAGTGCTACTTACTGGTGTAGACGTTTGTGGCACTACACGCATACACGTGCGTGACGACTACGCGGGTATGCGAGTATGCGCGCTACGCAACCTAGTCGTAATGTCCTACTCCTACGTGACGTATCCTCGCCTTAGCTACGATTCCTCTAAGCGGGCGCTGTGCAACTACGCCAAATTGTAGAGCTACGCCAACTTCTTTTCTACGTGGCTGCTACGACAACGCGCTCGTTTAGTCGAGGCCGGAAAAGCCGGAACGGGTCGCATTGTGACTATTTGTGACAACAGATTATTATTACTGCTCTTGTCACGTGGATAACGAATTACTAATAGTTTTCTATTGATGATCGTCACCACGTGCGTTTTACTAAATACATAATAGCGTTGACCCAGCTCATGATTGAAAGATAGTCCAATTGTCATGCATCATAGTACTCGACCTAAATGCAAACATGGCTACAGAATAGTTACGGATGTTGCGGAGTTGCGGACAAGCCCATTTATATACAACACAAGACATATTAATAATATGACCGTGTTGGAGTTATGATTCTAGACTTCAACAAAAATCTTAGCAGGATTATCAAACTCGAATATACCTAATTTACCTATTTAAAAAAACAATATATCTATAGGCATATGTATGTAGGTATACGAATTGGTGTATCAATGTCAAGACTCTTTAGGCGGTGTCCTATTTGGCAACGATCGACGCCTGATCGTACGATCGAACGATGCGTTCTCCTTGCATGACGAGATTAAACACACTATAGTTTCTTCAGTGTGTCCTAAACTCCTAATAGAGTAAATAGAGCTTAAAACGATCGCGCGGTCGTGCGATCGTCCAATCAAAGCTATAAATCTCTTCGGATTGGTCACGAATTTTCTATAACGGTTCAGGAACTTCAGGCGTCTTCAAGTAATCGGTGATTATACATCAAAATATAATAACCGACTTCTAAAAAAAGAAGGAGGTTCTCAATTCGGATGTTTATATATTTTTTATGTTTGTTCGGGCATAACTCCGCCCCTTACCAACTGATTTGAAAAAATCTTCTTTTGTTGGAAAAGGTATACTTTCCCAATGGTCCCATTGTCATTAAATCAGGATCTGGTGATGGAAACCCTGTAAAATCGAGGGCAACTCTCGAATTTTATAGGCACACATTACGTTTTTCATACATTTTCTAAAGCTGTTCAAGTATTATATTTGCGTCTGATAATTATAATCTCATGTGGCTACGCTGATGGTGGAAGGTACAACTCCTCAACGGCCTAACCGTTGAGGAGTTGTACCTAGTTGAAAGAAAATTCAACCCATGTGGGTTCGATTCCCACCCAGGACAAATGTTTGTGTGATGAGCACGATCATTTGTTCTGTGTCTGGGTGTAATTTATCTATAATATGTATGTATTTAGAAATATATAAGTATGTTTATCAGTTGTCTAGTACCCATAACACAAGCTCTGCTTAGCTTGGGACTAGATGGCGTTGTGTGATAGTTGTGGAATATTATTATTATTATTTATTATTAATTCCTTCAAAATTATACGTAATTATGGATCGATAGTTGTAATCTTTCAGGTTATTAGGGTGACCTGATGACAGACGGTAAATCTCATTATCCTACTTTAAAAAAAGGAGGTTGTCAATTCGTCGGAATCTTTTTTATGTATAATCACCGATTACTCGAAGACGCCTGAACCGTTAAAGAAAATTCTTTTTTTGTTGGAAAGGGGATATTCCAAGGGTGGCACCACGATAAGGTTATCAGGATTTGATGATGGCATCCCAGAGAAACCGAGGGCAACCTCCTTTTATAGGCACTTATAACGTGTTTTGTGCTTTTTCTAAAGTTTTTTAAGTATTACCATCTAGTAGTCATCATTCCATGTTGATGAGCTGATGATGGAAGGTAAAACTCCTCAACGGTTAGGAGTTGGAGGATAATTCTTGAATAAAATATTATGGGGACGTATCGTTGTATTCTTTCAGGTTATCTAGGTGAGCTGATTATGGAAGGTACTACTCCTCAACGGTTAGGAGTTTAAAGCAATAATAAGGGAATCTTGAAGGTTAAGGGTTAGGTTTCTTGATTTAATGTTAAATGCATAGTAAATATTTATAATTATGTGATACCCATTTAACCCATTACAACTAAAAATGGAAAAATAAAAAAAAAACTATTTTTCCTAAAACAAACCGACTTCAAAAAAAAAATCAAACAAAAAAAGGTCACCGACTTCAGAAGCTGATTTTTCTTCTGAGGTTTATTTTTCACTTTTTTGTGTTTTTGAAGTACATCAAAGTAAATATTGGAAAACTCGCCTCGCTGACTTCTGGATCTATGAAGTATATTAAGTTCTCTACGTTTTCTTTCTTCAATGTCACTTGCAATTTTCAAAGCAATATTCCCCGATAGCAAAAACTGTGCGTCTCTGTAAACAGCCATTGTTAAAATGGCGCCGCTGCGGTGAATTCGATGAACGCATCGTTTGGTCGTACGATCGTGCGTTTCCAATTAGGAATTTAGGACACCAGTTGGGCCATCGTACGATCGTTTTCATCGCACGACGATGAACGCATCGTTCGATCGTGCGATCGCTGCCAAATAGGACGCCGCCTTAAACTGAAAACTTCCGCCTATATTGCATGTGCTCAAGAAAAATATTGTATTTTTATATGTTCTTCTGCCCGCAGAAGACTTTAAAGTTAGTCCAATGTACTAGCCAAAATGGCATTTTGTTTACCTTGTGCGATAACACCGCCCATTGTATACTTGTTTTTCTGTGGGTTGAACCCTCTGTTCCATGTACAATAAAGTAAAATATTTCTTAAATCTTGTTACTTGATTGAATTATGAAACAAATGATGAAGATTCTGTTCATGGCCCAGATAAGAACAATATGTATTTAGGGTACGATGTGACTGTCATACAGTCATACATACGCATTGCGGTAATAAAAGTAAAGTAAAGATCAGCTAAAAAGTCAACTTACCAATCAGAGACACCGCAGTTTTTGATGCCATCGCAGACAACGAAACTGGTAAAACAGAAATCCTTTTGATCTATCGAACAAAGTGTCTCGTTCTTCCTGTTGCATTTGGTTGGAGGCTGCAGCCGGGCAGTGGTTACAGTCACTTGATACAAGTTCGCCTGCAACCACGTTTACAAAGATGATATTCTCAATAATATTACGTTGCTTTAGGGAAATGCAAAATATGTTTTAATGATGACCTAGGTTGGCACTTAGTAAAGGTTTTGACAACTTTTTCATACAAAAGTACCTATGTCAAAATCTTTGGTTTACCCAACGTTTCGTCAAAAATCACTCCGACTAATTTTACTTACAATAGTCATTTCGTATAATTATTCATTTGACCGAATAATTAATTGGTAGATTTTTATTTTGCATAGGTACTTATTTAGTTTTTTGAAATAAAACTTGACCGAATTTTCAAATGCACTAATTTTATTTAAACTCATGTTTCACTAGACTAATAATGATTTAGTCGAAAGACCGTATCGAATATTCAGTTCAATAAATAATTCGTTTCCGTCAGTAGGTCGACGGAGCCCCGCTTCGCGGGGCCCTATTTCTGTCTGCAGGGTTAGGGACCTAACTAACCGAACCTCGGGGTGCCCCTGACGTCGACCGTCTAGGGTTAGGATTTCTGTCAGCATCTGTGTTGTGTGACTAATAATGATTTAGTCGAAAGATCGTATTGAATACCTATTCAGTTCAGTAATAATTCGTTTCCTTTCATTGTCTATAAACTAACGTTGTTCCTTCAAAATAAACCCTGCAGACAGAAATAGGAGCCCCGCAGCGGGGCTCCGTCGACCTGTTGACGAAATCGCTAACCCTTAACGGTCGACGTCAGGGGCACCCCGAAATTCGGTTAGTTAGGTCCCTTTAAACCCTACAAACAGAAATACCTGCTGACGGAAACGCCAATTGAATATTCGATAAAATACATGTTCAGTTATACCACCTGAACATTACATCAAATGAACATTATACCTTTTGATCAATAGGTAGCGCAAATGTTGTTACCGCAAATAAATATTCGATGAAATGAAAATTATGTTAATCATTAATATACAAAATGATTATTTTCTGAAACGTTGTTCGAATAAGTAACATTACATCAAAAGTTGTTCGGCGAAACAAGGGTGAACCAAAATCTTTATTATGTAAATATCTCTGTGTACCGCAGTTAGACTTGCAAGTCTTGCAACCCAAACAACTGGGAAACCAACCCAACTGGGAATAATTTGATTAAAAGTGATTCAGTGTCAAAACATATCTTATTTATTAACAAGTCATAATGTCTATTTATATAACAAACCGGTATATCATTTCGGTATGAGGCACTTTATGCGACGAATTGAAAAAAAGAATGTACCTTTATGTAAGAAAGGGTACCTACCTATTATGTGAGTCGTGAAACTACTTGTAATAGATTCAAAAAACAGCGTATGTATGTATGTATAAATATCAATACGGTCTACTAATTCAAGTATGAAATCTAATTGAACTAAATGTTTATTGGTAGTTTTAAAAGTAATACGAGTATGCAAATCAGATTTAATAAACCAGTGTTGCTGTGTCTGTGTCCTCATATTAATTTATTTTTAGTACAAACAGAGATTCTGACTCTAAAACTATATCTACCAGCTAACGGCTGATTGCAAGTGTGTTAAAATGTTTTACATATCTTAACATCAGGTCTGTACTCCGTAGGGTTAGGCAGAGATGTACCCGCAGGAGTGTACCACATTTTGCAGGGCAGGTTGTAAGATGTGGTGAGCCTATGTCATCAACTAGTCAAAAAACCAATTTCCCAGTTTTTATTGAGAAATAACCCATTGCAACAAATATCACTTTGTTTAGCCCTGGAATCGAACCTAGGACCTCATGCTCAGTAGTTGTACTGCGCTGTGTATGAAGTTAAAATAGAATACCTACATCCAGTTCTAAGTACAGAATCTAAGGCAGGAATTAGAATTTCTACGTAGGAAGTAACGTTTGCTCTATTATCCGATTTAGAAATAACTGGCGAAATGTGAATGTAGGTACTAGGTACATGGGTACCTAACGGACATGGACAACTAAAATAACATAGTTTTACCTTGTAGTATGGACTACAAGGTAAACCTTTGTTATTTTAGTTGTCACTTTTTGTTGTAGGTAAATCGTGACTAAATATAACACCACTACACCAGCCGCCCGGGTCCATCTTCAAGGTTAAACCGCGTTTGCCAAGGTAGTTCTGTGGACGCATGACCATCCAGTATTTACCACGTTTCCTCGGGAAGCTCGTCAAGACGCTATCATTAAAATTTGTAGATCTTTGGCAGTCGTTCATCGCAGGTAGTCAGTGACACAACGAGTCTGACCAAAGGGCATCGTACATTCATACGTTACTCAGTTAGGTACTGAGTTGTGGAGCTCAGATAGTCATTCGTATTTGTGTTGTTAGATGTGGTTCGGGAAAGGCTAGGCAGATGACATACTTTCGTAGTCAGAGATATTTAATGATTACTTAAGCCGTCACTTAGTGAAGGTTTGAAATACTTTTGTATGACAGAACTGTCAAAACCTTTACTAAGTAATGACCTAAGTAATCATTAAAGCTCTCTGAGTGCGGCAGTTAGTATTGTTAAAACTGGCATTAGTTGTCACAAAATTAGTTGGCTTACGCGGACTTACGCCCATATCAGAGTTGATACTGCTATTGCTCAGAAATTTAAATCGCACTTTTCCTTTGACCGTCATGGTGAAGTACATTGATTCCATCTTTGTAGATCTAACCAAATCACATAGACGGTAGCATTTGTTTTTATTTAACAAGTTGAACGCATCTCCGTTCGCATGGCAGTTCCTGGAAATAATTGTGGGAAACTTTATGACCACCACTAGGAAGACGTTATTGTTGCGCTGTGTTGCTATTTCAATGCTGCATGCGTAGTCCTGCTCCTTTAGTGTACGAAATACCTGTAAACAAAATGATTTATTGCAAATTACATTATGTGACCTGACACACGTTGACGTGTAGGTACGCATACAAGATGCAATACATTTGTTGGGGGATCGTTTTGTGAATAAGTATACAAACAGCTGTTGAAATGTGAAACATAAACAGAATCTCAATTAACAAAAAAATTAAGATTACGAAAAACAAAACCAAAGCAAAGATAAACTCAGTTAGAGGTGTTTTAAATGTCGCGAGTGTAGGTACAGTTGACACGTGTTTCGCAAATTTTCTGTATTAGCTCACAGTATCAACTAGTTCCTCAAAATACTCTTCGCATTCCTACGAATATTATATATGTTAGAATATTAAACACTATTTATATATCAACATGACATACACATTTTTATATTATTACTTGGATTTTATATGTTATGTGATATAAGGCAAAATAAAAGCTTCATATACAATATTTACAAACTAGAATTTACAGAGCTAAAATTATAATATTAAATAAAATATATACAAGTATCAAAAAGGGAAAAATTAGAAGGCGTCAAAAAAATTCGTCGCTTTCAACAAGAAAAGTGCCCAGAAGGCTGGCAGCGTGGTATAGTGTATAATATATATTTTTTTCTGTTTTATTGTCTTGATTCATGGTTGAGATGTTTGTACGGCGTCGTTTTATTCAGACCGGTGTTTGCGTTTTTATAGAATTTATTTTAGAAAAAACACCGTTCAATTCTTCTTGAATTTCCTGATTTTTACCCGACTACGGCGAAGCCAAAAGGAAGGGTAATGATTTTGGCAGTCTATGTATGTATGTTCCACCGTAGCGCCTAATCTACTGAACGGATTTTAATAAATTAGGTGTCAATAGATTCATAAGAATAGCCCGGGTGACATAGGCTATATAAATTTTATAAATTCTTTTTATAACAGAATTTAAATGTCAAAAACTTACCTCAAAAAATATTAAATTGAGGTAATCATAGCAAATTTGGTATCAAATGAAAGGTCTTGGCGAGCACATTACAAATATGTATTATATTATAGTTTAAGTACACACAAAAATAAAATTCAAATAAAAAAATTTAGTTCAAAAATCTAAAACCCGACTACTAACAAAATCGCGGTCTTAAAAGTAGAAAACAAGAAAATAATTCTTGTCTGATATTCTTCGTAGTCGCATGCCACCTTGCTAATGGCAATTAGCAGCTGACTTCTGTATCAATGAGAACGCCATGAAGGAGCATCGGGTATCAGTGGCATGCGACTACGAAGAATAGCAGACAAGAATTATTTTCTTGTTTTCTACTTTTAAGACCGCGATTTTGTTAGTAGTCGGGTTTTAGATTTTTGAACTTAATTTTTTTATTTTCGTCAATCTTTGCCATTTCACCATAAAATATGTTTTCCAATAATAATAGGAATGACGAGTTACAATTCGTAAAATGGTGACAAAGCGACAATACATAATAATAAACTGCTTCTGCCCCCATTTTCCAAAATCATTCATATTATTATCTTTTCTTTTATCTTCTTCTTTATATAATTATATATATTCTACTGTACGTGTGTATGTCATCGAACCCCCCCTAAACGGCTGGACCGATTTGGATGAAATTTATTAGAACAAAAAGAGAAGCCGCAGTCACACTTTATAGGTACCACCCTAAACACTTTAATAACGTGTGACTGCGGCTTTTCTTTTTGTTCTGTTCTTGTTTTTCCAGTTAAAATACCTTGTTTATTTCAGCATCATGAATATCTGGTTTCATACTTTTTCAGCGTCGTTTTTCTTAATGTTCATTTTGGCATGACGCTGGTCCGTATTACAAAAGTATTTGCGACTGATAAAAAAAAACTGATAATGAATTATCGTGGTGTGTCTGGTCGCAGGGCGTGTGTGAACAATCTCCTCTTTAGGGGACAGCTGATAATATAGTACATTACTGCAGAATCCAGTAAGTAAGCCTTCCTGGCCAAGTATGAGTTAACCGGACCGAACCGCAGGTGAGGTCTGGTTATATACGAGGCCAGGATGGCTTTCTTACTGGTTGAGGTTTGTATAATGCTTTTCTCAAAAATTAAAGAAAGTTTAACAACAAATTCGTTTAATTAATATTGAAGGTTACATTCAAGTGAAAAACACAATAGCACTTTTTGGCCGACCCGGGAATCGAACCCGACATACCATTTTTGAGAAAAATAGTTTTACCAGTGCGGAGTTCCTTGTTAGTCCCATAGAAAGAGTTCTTCAACATTGTGGTTGATCAGAAAAGTGTGGCCATATTTCTAATGCACGCAGTATTATATCGCTCAGCATCAGCATACCTTTTAAGTGGACCTGCCTGTACATGTGTACATACAATGCTATGCTACGTGTATATAAAATGAACGCGGACCGATTGTTGCGCTATATACTTATTATTTGCTATAGGTTAGATTTTCATTATATTAGATCGTGGACTGAAATGCCCATAAAAGGCATTCCAGTAAGGAAATAGGTTATCTGTCTCAAGAGTTATGTACCCGCGTACCTACGTGATTCCATAATTTGATAGTAAGTAATTAGATTTGAATTTAAATGCCTTCGTGGTTGAGTGGTTTAGGCGTTTGCTTTGTGACCCGGTGGTCGTGGGTTCGATTCCTACGGGAAGCATACACATACTATGTAAAGATGTATCCAGTTTGGTTAGGACATTGCAGGCTTGAAACACCTTTCATTTATTGTCTGATAAAAAATTGGTTCCGTGCTTCGGAAGACACGTATTTAATAAGCCGGTGGTCCCGGCCGCCAAATGGCGGTCGTCAAACCATGTCAAAGGCCCTTGCGGCGGTTTAGAAACTCTGACACTAGGTAGGTGTGTAGGGTCGTTAGACTTTACTGTCCACACGATAAGAAGAAGTAGATTTGAGAGTGTTAGGTTTGACATACCAAGGTAATTGTGTCTGCCATGCCCATGCCGAACGATAGGTCGTAACGCAGATGTTCAGAGAACGCGCACTCGTTGCTGATGTCAATCGGATGGTCGAGTATTAAGACACCGTCCTCATCTCCACAAGCGACCGGGAATAAACATATTGCAACGATTATTAAATATTGCTGCGACATTTTGAGTAAGGTGTCAAGAAATCTAGATGGCTTAATATTTGTTGAATGCACGTAACAATCAATCATCAACAATCACTGTATGAACGAGAAGCGCGATGTGGTCATCATATACTGGTGTATTTTGATATTGTGGGGAAACTTTGTTATAGAGAAGCTCATATTTTAGGAGCTCTAGCAAAAATTAACACGTTTTTCAAACCAAACATTTTAATATGAAAAATAGAAAATTCAAGGTAAACTCACCAGTAACTGGCCACTTAAGCTCATCGGCCAGTTCATGTCAGTGTAAAATCATAATGACTAAATATATTATTATTATTTTAATACCTTTGGTTAGAGAGCATCTATTTGAGAATCGAAATTGATGTGCAAAAAATTAAATAAAACAGATTTACGTAGAAATAGTTTAATCAAAAGAGAAAGTAGTAATTTTAACTAGTAATTGGCCATAAAATTTTAGAAAGTAGCCACCAAAATACTAATAACTGGCCATCCAAAAATTATCATCAAAAACAATAAAAATACAAAAATAACAGCAAATTAAAACATTTAAAGAAAAAAAAAAGAACATTTTATTTTTTTCTTAAACTATACTAATATTATAAAGCTGAAGAGTTTATTTGTTTGAACGCGCTAATCTCAGGAACTATTGGTTGGAATTGAAAAAATGTTTGTGTTGGATAGTCCATTTATCGAGAAAGGTTATAAGCTATATAACATCACGCTACGACCAATAGGAGCGAAGCATAAATAAAAAATGTTACAAAAACGGGATTATTCCCTAAACCACTCTCTCTCTTAGGTGACGCACACGAAGTTGCGCGGGTCAGCTAGTTCGATTATAAAATCAACATCTTAGCTTAATAGAGATCATTTTACCACAGTTTGTTTGTCTAGTAAGCAACAAGAAACATTCCGTGAGGAACTGGCCATGCAAATATCACTTACTAGCCACCCATGCCAGTTACTAATAAATGTGTGTATTGTTACTAGATATTTTTTATACAATAGTGCTCTAATAGTGATATTTTTTATATTTTTTAAACGGCTTCTAAATACGTTTGATTTTTCATAAAATTCCAATATTAGGTTAAAACCTAGTACCTGGCATGGGTGGCCAATAATTGAAAATGTGCAAAATTTTCGTTCAGATACTAGCCACCTACAAATCTCGGTTAACAGTAGATGCTGACAGAATAAAACTATTGAGAAGGGTCGCTTACTATCTATACAACACATCAAAGACGATCCACGCACGATTACTTCACAAAATACCTCAAAATTAAATTTTTACTTAGTATTACGTTAACAATTTTGTAATGATTTACCATACATGTGTCAGATCGCAAACACCGACTGTCACAAAATGGTCAATATTAGTGTCATAGTGGAAAAAATATGTTACTGTAATGAAAGCTACTTAAATAAGTAGTATGAATAATAAATCATAAATTGCGTACTGTGTGAAAAACTCTTAATTTATGCAGTTGAAATGGATAGTGGCCAATTAATGAAAGTGGCCAGTTACTGGTGAGTTTAAACATAAATACGTGTTAACTTGCTCATAAAAGTTTTATTTTGTCATGTTTCCTTCTGATATTCTAATTTAATAATAAACACGATTACAATATTTAAAAATAAATATATAAGCCGTAGGATTGTAGGATGCATAAATATATATCTTTGTTGAGCTAAAAAAAAAACAATCAGTGCCAATTAAAGGAATTTACTTACTGATGAGCTCTGTGGAAATTATTATTTCTGCGAAATTTTTATTTGATGTAATTTAAATGAAAAATAAACACGAATGTAAAATACTTCACATTGTCATGTTGAAGTTAATCTGAGTGAGAGTCAATTGTCGAAAAAGTGCAAAAACCCTTACAATCTACAAGGGTATTCTTTTCACTCTCGCGATATGCGAAAATCTATTTTAACTAGGTTTTATTTCTGTTTAAATATTGCCAAGTTCAAATCATCTAACAGTAATTTATTAACAGTGTAGGTAAAATCGATTGTGTTAGGAAGGTGTTAGGTAAGCCCTAGAGATGCGAAATGTAAATAAATGAGGATTTAAACCCTGTTCTGTTAAGCAACAAAGAACAAGTCTCAATTATCTCTTTAATGACATAAATTCTCGTCTTATCTTTTCTTTTGTCTGGAGTTAGTATATGCAAATATAAATGCGATCTTCTATAAAAAATTACTTTTGCTTCAGATGTCGGGTGAAAAAACCATGGCAGTTGCCGATGGAGAACATAATATCGGTGACGAGTACACATACAAGAAAGATTTCCGGACTGCTTTACCGCAGTTTTTGGCTGTCAGCGCAAAAAATCTGCTTCTTTTAGGTGAGTACACCTTCTTCTATACATTTATTGCAATCTTGACTGTTTCGGGGTTATGATTAGAAGGCTCTGAGGATCTTGGAGGTTACACTCTCATAGTGCCAGATTTTCCTACACTGGTCCAGTTGAATGAATCACCGACATAAGTACAGTCGGATTTATTACTTTTTGAGGGCAGGTCTATTCTGGGTATCTATGAAGGCTATAGTGCTCGTCATCTTCTATGCTTTATCTATGGCACGATCTTAGAAAGTTGTAACTGTTTATTGTGCAACCAACTTTGTCTCATAATAATTACAGCACAACCTAGTAGCAGCATGTCTTTCAGGGATTTCTTCAATAATAAACAGCAAAGTTTGAATTTCTATTAATTTGACAAATGACAATGTAGGTGTGTACAGTCGAACAAGCTAATAAGTATACAGGGTAGAGATCTTTATAATTCTATAACACTGAAAGTATTAATTATAATTTTGTTTTATCAAGTGTTTCGCATTAAGCGACTGATGTCAAACACTGTATCCTAAACCGCTGTATGCTAAATCTATATATCTATATCTATAAAAGCGAAAGGTCACTCACTCATTCTCTCACTCACTGATTCATCACGAAATCTCGAAAACCGCTGGACGTACAAAGATGATTTTTGGCAGGGAGGTAGTTTATGGTTAGTAGACGTCCGCTAAGAACGGATTTTGCGACAGGGCCGGATTAGGGTGGTCTAAGGGCCCTCACAAGTTTGTATGAAAGTCCTTAATTTTTCGTGCTATAATCTTGATTTTTGGCAGAGACGTAGTTTATAGTCAGTAGGCATCCGCTATAAATTAGTTTTGCGACAGGGCCGGATTAGGGTGGTCTAAGGGCCCTCGCAAGTTTGTTTGAAAATCCTTCATTTTTTGTGCTACAATCTTGATTTTTGGCAGAGACGTAGTTAATAGGCAGTAGACGTCTGCTTAGAACCGATTTTGTGACAGGGCCGGATTAGGGAGGTCTAAGGGCTCTCGCCAGTTTGTATGAAAGTCTTTCATTTTTTGTGCCACAATCTTCATTTTTGGCAGGGACGTAGTTTAAAGTTAGTAGACGTCTGCTTAGAACAGATTTTGAGGCAGGGCCGGATTAGGGAGGTCTAAGGGCTCTCGCCAGTTTGTATGAAAGTCCTTCATTTTTTGAGCTACAAAGTTGATTTTTGAGACGGACGTAGTTTATAGTTAGTAGACGTCTGGTAAGAACAGATTTTGTGACAGGGCCGGATTAGGGAGGTCTAAGGGTTCTTGCAAGTTCGTAAGAAAATCCTTAATTTTTTGTGCTACAAACTTGATTTTTGGCAGGCACGTAGTTTATAGTTAGAAGAACTCTGCTAAGTACAGGTTTTGTGGCAGGGCCGGATTAGAGAGGTTTAAGGGCGCTCGCAAGTTTGTTTAAAAGTCCATCATTTTGTGTGCTACTAACTTGAATTTTGGCAGGGACGTAGTAGGTGAGTAGAAGTTTGCTAAGAACCGATTTTGCGACAGGGCCGGACTAGGGAGGTCTAAGGGCTCACGCGAGGTTGTATGACAGTCCTTCCTTTTTTGTGCTACAATTTTGGCAGGAAGGTACTTTATAGTTAGTAGACGTTGACTAAGAACGGATTTAGCGAGTTTAGCAACATGGCCAGAATAAGGAGGTCTGAGGGCTTTCACATGTTTGTAAAAATATACTGTTTTTTTTTTGTACTAACAACCTGAAATTTAATAAGTCTAGAGTTTAGGAGTAGGAGATCTAAGCTAAGTTTGTAAGGAAGACTTGGACTAAGGGCTCCCGTAAGTCCATATGAAATCCTTGGCTTTTTGTATCTGAAAATTGGCAGAGAGATAGAATATAGTTAAGACATTTCAGGTAGGAATAGATTTTACGACAGGGCTGGTTTAAGGGAAATATAATCGCTTCGATTGGCATTTGGCATTCGATTTGACATAGTACCATCCACAGGCAGTCCAGACAAGAGAGTCAAAATTTCTACGCGAACGAAGTCGCGGGCAACTGCTAGTATATCTATAAAAGCGAAAGGTCACTCACTCACTCACTGACTCATCACGAAATCTCAAAATCCGCTGGACGTACAATGATGATTTTTGGCAGGGAGGTAGTTTATGGTTAGTAAACGTCCGCTAAGACCGGATTTTGCGACAGGGCCGGATTAGGGTGGTCTAAGGGCCCTCACAAGTTTGTATGTAAGTCCTTCATTTTTCGTGCTACAATCTTGATTTTTGGCAGAGATGTAGTTTATAGTCAGTAAACATCTGCTATGAATTAGTTTTGCGACAGGGCCGGATTAGGGTGGTCTAAAGGCCCTCAAAACTTTGTCTGAAAGTCCTTCATTTTTCGTGCTACAATCTTGATTTTTGGCAGATATGTAAGTAGTTTATAGCCAGTAGACATCTGCTATGAATTAACTTTACGACAGGGCCAGATTAGGGTGGTCTAAGGGCCCTCGCAAGTTTGTATGAATGTCCTCCATTTTTGTGAAACAGTCTTGAATTTTGGCGGGGAAGTAGTTTATGGTGAGTAGAAGTTTGCTAAGAACAGATTTTGGTTCAGGGTCGGATTGGGGAGCTCTAAAGGCTCTCGCGAGTTTGTATGTAAGTTTGATTTTTGTACTACCTACTACCGGCCTGAAATTTAGCAAGTCTATTAGCTAAATGTGTAGAGAGATAGAATATAGTTCAGACGTAATATGTATGTGTGGGAAAAGGAATATACCTAATCGCTTCGATTGGCATTTGTCATTCGTTTTGGCATAGTACATCCAGAGGCAGGCTACTATGGTTAGTAGACGTTGGTTAAGAACAGATTTAGCGACATGGCCGGAATAAGGAGGTCTGATGGCTTTTACATGTTTGTATGAAAGTATTGTTTTATTTTTATACTAACGACCTGATAGCAAGTCTAGAGTTTATGAGTAGGAGACATAAGCTAAGATTTTTTTTAGGACTCCCTGGACTCATATGAAATCCTTGGCTTTTTGTAAATTGGCAGAGACATAGAATATAGTTAAGACATTTCCGGTAGGAGCAGATTTTACGACAGGGCGGGTTTAAGGGAATATAATCACTTCGATTGGCAATTGGCATTCGATTTGACACAGTACATCCAGAGGCAGTCTACTAGATTCCAGACCAGTGAGTCAAAATTTCTACGCGAACGAAGTCGCGGGCAACTGCTAGTGTATGTATAATCTTAATAGTAAATTCAAGTTAGCTGGCTGTATACTTATTAGCTAGTTCGACTGTACATGTAGCGTCAAATCTTAATATGAAATTAATTTCTGAAGGGTGCTAACTAAACCGGCTTCTTTTTAATAGCATTATTTGCATCTAAAAATCTACATTGCCTTCTAAATTACTAAGTCAGCCACAATTAACGAGCATCTAAATAATACTATCTTGCCCACAAGTTATCTTTTCTGAAGCCACTCTAAATACAACTCAGCATCGTGGTTGTTTTTTAGCACCTAAATTTGTAACATGGATTCAAACAGTAGGTAAACTTCTAAAATATTAATATTATTTAAGGCATCAAAAAATATTCTATTAGCTTCTAATTTATTAACTCAGTACGTTTAAATTGTAACTCATGCCGCATTAACTGAGCATCAAAATTTAACTAAAATTGTCATCAAATATTATATTATAGCCACTAATAGTATTACGTAGAAACTACTGTCGTGTTATCGAAAGGCTTAAATATAGAAGTTCGGAGTATTTAGTGATATAAATATCGAAGTTCAGAGTATCGAATGTCCTAAAGATCGATATTTATTTAGATGTTGTGCTACAAAAGTTATCGACAGAAAATTATTGTGAAAACATTTCTGCAAGCAACTCGGAAGCTATTTCCCTCAGTTTACAATGACGAATCATACAATCTGCATGTGACTAGTCAATTATACAATGGTAAAAACATTTCTGTAACTAGTAGGTATTTTTTATGTACCTAAATATAATACCTAATCTAAAGTGTATTAAAAGTTGACATTTTAAACACACCTGACTAACTCGTCAGTAACTCAAACTCAAAACTCAAACTCAAAGCATTTATATCAATTAAGCCATTACAGGCACTTTTGAAAGTCAGAAAAAAAAAACGAACGAAACTACGAGTGCAATACGTCATTCCGAAAGCCACCACGCCGAACCACACGCCACCGAATGCCCCCAACAACGAACACTGCTAGCACGAAAGCACGCAGCGACGCATACCGCAACACTGGCGAACGACAATAATTAACGACATTCGTAGCGTCGTTATTAGTGTAGGCACTGCAGTCTCTACACTAATAACGACGCTACGAATGTC
Source organism: Diarsia dahlii (assembly GCA_949775195.1). NCBI lineage: Eukaryota > Metazoa > Arthropoda > Insecta > Lepidoptera > Noctuidae > Diarsia > Diarsia dahlii. The sequence goes on from OX459189.1 coordinate 14,425,543, forward strand.
GTTAAGTCGAGAAATCGTAAACTTTCTGTAAAAGATTTTCAGCTTTATTTCAACAGCATAAGGTTGAAAATGTATTAGAGAAAGTTTACGATTTTACGAGTTAGCGACATTCGTAGCGTCGTTATTAGTGTAGAGACTGCAGGCCCAGGGCCAGGCCCTGCAGTCTTTACACTAATAACGACGCTACGAATGTCGTTAAGCCGAGAAATCGTAAACTTTCTGTAATAGATTTTCAGCTTTATTTCAACAGCATAAAGTTCAAAATCTATTACAGAAAGTTTACGATTTTACGAGTTAGCGGCATTCGTAGCGTCGTTGTTAGTGTAGAGACTGGGCCTGCAGTCTCTACACTAAATAACGATAAAAATCTGTCGCTAAGTCGTAAAATCGTAAACTTTCTGTAATAGATTTTCAGCTTTATTTCAACAGCATAAAGTTCAAAATCTATTACAGAAAGTTTACGATTTTACGAGTAAGCGACATTCGTAGCGTCGTTATTAGTGTAGAGACTGCAGGGCCTGCAGTCTCTACACAAATAACGACGCTACGAATGTCGCTAAGTCGAAAAATCGTAAACTTTCTTTAATAGATTTACAGCTTTATTTCAACAGCATAAGATTGAAAATCTATTAAGGAAAGTTTACGATTTTACGAGTTAGCGACATTCGTAGCGTCGTTATTAGTGTAGAGACTGCAGCCCCAGGGCCTGCAGTCTCTACACTAATAACAGCGCTACGAATGTCTCTACGTCGTATCGATGTCAAATTTCTTTAATAGATTTTCAGCTTTACTTCAACAGCATAAGGTTGAAAATCGATTAAAGAAAGTTTTCGATTTTTCGACTTAACGACATTCGTAGCGCTGTTATTAGTGTAGAGACTGCAGGCCCAGGCCCAGGGCCAGGAGTACATGATTCGAATGGCACTCTCTGATTGGTGCAAATGGCCGGTCGCTGTCATCTCACGCGCTCGCGCCAAATCTTACTGTTGCTATTTTCACGATAAAAGAAAGTGATGTATTATTATTATTATTTTACATGCTAAGTATAAATGATGTTGTCTATGGTCGCTTCAATTATATTTTTTGAGGGCCTTGTGTTGAAGCTGAAAAAAGTAAAATGGTGCTGAGATATAAATTCCGTGGCTGAGTTAGTAAATTAGGTGCCTATGTATAAATAACAAGGACAAATTGTTGATCTACACTTGACGCTTTTTATAGAATATTTAGTGGGCGTTGTAAAGAAGGCGAATTACTATAAGAGGCCATATCATTTTCCCGTGGCTTAGCTAAAAAATTAGAAGTTTGATCACGTGGTCAATTAAAAAAACTGTGGCTCGGTTTATTATTTCTCATTTCTAAATCTCAGTATATGTTTCAGGATATGGAATGACACTTGGGTTCTCTACTATTCTTATGCCAGCGGTTCAAAACCCAACAGGTGACGAAATACTACATCTAAACAAGTCAGAGATTTCATGGATCAGTAAGTACGGTTTTTTTTTGTTATACTACCTTTATATTAACATAATGAATAGTTGAATACCCTACACTAATACCCGTGCAAGAACATTGACATCATTCTCCTATTCACGATATTTTATTGTAGCGTTATGTTTGTCATGCCAAGGCTTTTATTTTTTAATACGTTTTCTGTAGTACCTACTTAATCTATTTTTGAATGTATGAGTAACCGCAAAAGCAGGCATAAATAAAGTAGTAGTAGTGCCATAAAGATCTAAATTAAATATTTGTAGGTACTATTGGACCGAGTTTTGATTATATTTAATTGTTAACGTTTCATTTCAAAGACACCTAACAATATCGTCCTCCATCCGGTTATTATTTGACCTCTCAGTTTATAACCTTGCCAGTCCGTGATATAGTAAAACTGGCTGTTTTAATTACTTAGTACCTACACAGTATCAAAATACTTAAGCCCACCTTCCACTGCGAGCGGAGCGGACTCCGTACGGACTCCGTTTAACTCGCAACGGCGCGGCGTTTTTCATAGAAGTGCTTCCACTGTGAATGAGCGGACTACTAATTACTCCGGTCCGCTCAGAACATCAGCTTAGCTTCCGCTCTTAGCTTCCGCCCTTTTTTACTGGAAGGCGCATTAGACGTAAGAAAAAAGAAAAAAAAAAAAAACTTCAAACGCGAATTTGTCGTGAAATAACGATTGCAACTTTGAGATATGATAATATATGTACTACCTACCTACTCATGAGAATATGGGTCATCATAACACAGAACAGCAGGGCTATTGCGTATCTTTTAATGACAGTGGATAACTTATAATGTCTATCAAATAACTGTTGACAGTTATTTGATAGACATTATAAGTTATCCACTGTCATTAAAAGATACACAATAGCCCTGCAGGTCATAATATGGGTCTAAAATATGGTTGAAAATGAAATCAAAGTTGTAAGCGAAAATTGATCAGTGTGGGTGCATAATTACTGCTAACTGTACACTACACTACACTACACTACATGACACTATACCTTCGGTCTAAAGAAATGAGAAGTGGTTCCTTGTACGAAATAACTACTTACTTCGGAGCGTCACGCGTCATCGCGTCATAATAACAACTTACAACGTGACCATTATGTATGGGTATTGGGTATACAAGCGAAAGTAACCTCACAATATACATAGCCTATAGGTAGGTGCCTACGTTCTTATAATTGAAAATACACTCTTTTTTTTGGGCAGTCCTGTAAAAACGTACTATCGTATAAGTAAACCTAAACGTGACAAAAGCGTATCAAAGAATTTAAAATAGTTTTAATCTTATAATAAACACATTGATGCCAAAATCTCATAGAATCACAATTCATCATTATCGTGATTTTCTTACCCTTCATTATATCTGCCTAGTCTTTTCCCAAGCCCAACCATGTTGGATCGGCTTCTAGTTTTATCGGGTTTAGCTATTCAGCTGTATACCAGTATTTTACAAGAAACGACTGCTTAACTGACCTCCACAACTCAGTTAGTACTTGATAATGCTATACCATTTTCACCCTTATCCCCTTAGAATAATAATACGTTTGTTTTTCATTTTTCCATTGCAGGTTCAATTAACCTGATAATAGTGCCTGTAGGATGTGCCCTATCAGGGGTAGTGACATCTCCTATAGGCCGTCGGAGGGCAATGCAGATGGTTAACGTGCCATTCTTCATAGCCTGGCTGATGTTCCACTTTTCGACAAGTACGGGGCACTTGTACGGAGCCCTGTTCTTAACCGGATTAGCTGGAGGATTACTAGAAGCACCTGTGAGTGAACGTAAAATTTTTCGTGTGTTACTTTTTTCCTGCCAGTATCAACCAATTCAAGATCATTTGGAAATTTACTGTAAAACTATGGAAGTGAATAGATATGTTGACTGAAAGCTATTCCGACCGGAGTTCATTAGCAACTTTTGCATAAAATTTTAAATCTCTAAAGATTTTCTAACCCACTTAATAGTACTGTTGCGTTTTGTTAAACAACAGCAACAACACGATTGAACACGATGCATTTTATTTTTACCAGTAGGTACGTTGGAAGTTGTGTTTATTATTGATACATTGTTTATGACATATTATAAAACAATATTATTTTAACTAGGCCACATTCTTGTACAATTATCTTAAGTGTGTCGCTAACTAAATTAATGAGCTTGGTATATTTTATTATTACTTACTTATTGTGAATAAATTAATGCACTTTATAATTTTACATAATAATAAATATTGTTAAGTATGTACGTACTTACGTAGCTATATAACATACCCATCTATAGATATCATCAACATTCTCCTGCTCTTGCCCCAATTTAAACTGCGATATATAAGGTCCCATTAAAATAGGTGGACAAAATTTCAGAAATCATTCAGACCACCAAATGAACGATGGTAAAAAAATTGTAAGAAAAACGCATTTAAGTACCGTCCTACTCTTATAGGATGAGTTTATTCTAGAGTGCCAGCAATTTATTACCTATTTAAAGTTAAAAAAAATCGCTTTATTTAATGTTTTTTTTTTGTTTAGATATCTTTGGTTAGACCTACTGAACGCTGTGTTAAAATTTGTCCACCTATTTTAATGGGACCTTTTAAATAACCAGAGGTGAGAGGTATGAACGTGAGGAAGCGAATGGAAGGTAAGGATCGTAGCAGGTTGCGTTTTGTGGTGTCGGCCTACATGGGAACAATGTGTGAGTTTACGTATGAATGTGTACTGAATTTCTGCCTGCTCGTTCCAGGTGCTGACGTACGTGGCAGAGATCACGCAGCCGCATCTCCGAGGAGCTCTCACTGCCACCAGTTCTCTCTGTATCATACTGGGAGTGTTCACGCAGTTCCTGTTCGGTATATTCATGTATTGGAGGACTGTGGCGTTAGTCAACATCGCATTTACGGTTTGTTTAAAGAATTTACTGTTGTTTAAGCAGTGGTTACAGGTAGTCAGTGACCTAAAAGTCTGACAACCAGTCTCACCAAAGAGTATCGTATTACCCAGTATTAACTGGGTTGTGGAGGTCAGATAGGCAGTCGCTTCATGTAAAATACTGGTACTCAGCTGCATCCGGTTAGACTGGAAGCCGACCCCAACATAGTTGGGAATAAGAGGCTAGGCAGATGATGATGACCGTTGTATTAAGTGAGGTTACTTATTTTTTAATTCATGCTTCGTCATCACAGCTTTGTAATGTATCTGCCGGAGCTGAGGGTTATTCGAAACACATAGGGCTAAGAAGGAACATGAGTGGTTTTTAAGTCAGTAGAAGTCTGACACTCCCTTCCGGCCCGCTTAGAAGTTTCAACAGATAATTAAAATACGTCATTGAATCAACAGTAGTACGAGTATTAGTTGAATAGCCGAATCACAACCCTGACCTCGATGCTAATTGCCTTGGTGTTGAGGCCGCACGCATAAGCGGGAAACAGTGGCGAAAATACATGCAGGGCATTCAGAAGAGTGTTTATGAACATCCTCGTATCTAAATTTTACATCGGTAATGAGGCTGGCATACGTACTGGGAGCTTGGCACAAGCAAAGAGTGGGATTAGTGTGGAGGGCTTGTCCCATAAATAAAAAAGGTAACGAATGGCCTATACCCAGCAGTGGATGAAGGGCTGTGTGGATGATGAATAAAAAACCGGCCAAGAGCGTGTCGGGCCACGCTCAGTGTAGGGTTCCATAGTTTCCCGTCCGTCAGAATATGTGTTCCCACTTACGAGTTTAAAGGTGGGTATCCATTATGTTCGCGCTCCAGCAGCGCTCCATTTTTTGAATTTCTTTTAATTTGATTTCAAAATATGTGGCGCAAATGAACGGATCGGATTGTACCTATAGGGCGAGTTTTTTTTTTTTTTTTCAAATTCAAAATTATTTTCCTAGAAAGTCCTTATAAAGTTCTACTTTTCAGATTTTTCATATTTTCTAAACTTATGGTTCAAAAGTTAGAGGGACACATTGTTTTTTACTTTTGGAGCGATTGTTTCCCAAATTATTGACATTATCAAAAAAATATTTTTGTAAACCCCTATTCATTTTTAAATACCTTTCCAACAATATATCACACGTTAGGGTTGAAATTAAAAAAAAACACTTCCCACTTTACATAAACGGTACCCTAATTTAAAAAAAATCTAATTTTTATTTTTCCACTTTGTCGACGTGATTGATACACATATTGGTACCAAATTTCAGTTTTCTATTGCTAACGGTCACAGAGATTAAGCGAGGACGGACAGACGGAGAGACAGACATGGCGAAACTTTATGGGTTCCTAGTTGACTACGGAACCCTAAAAAAACACCTAATCCATACATGTGTTCAGAATGATGGACATTGTATAAGACTGAATTCATACGTGATTATAACTGTTTGTGCATGAAGTTCCTTTCAACCTTTTATAGGTCCTACCTCTACTAGCTGACCCACCCAACTTCTTCTGCGTCGCTTAGTTTATTTTTTAACTCAACCATGAAAGTAAATAAAATAAATAAAAATGAAATGTAAATAAAATCTAAGCAGTAAGCGAAAATGGCTTCTAAAAATTGATAAGTGTGGGTGCATATTACTAATTTACTACCTTACATACTATTATGTATTCTGTGCTTACATTAAAAATGCAACCGCAGAGTTTTTTTTTTACTTTTTAAGACGAATAAGGCCGTCACATTATTGTTACGTAACTACGGTCAGTGCACGAAACGGCTATTGCAGGTTTGAATCACCTGATTGTCTGAAAAAAGATGATTCCGCGGTTCGGAAGGTACGTATAAAACCGGTGGTCCCGGCCGGCCGCCAAATGGCGGTCGTCAAACCATGTCAAAGGCTCTTTTTTTGGGGTGTTATAAGACTGAATTCATACGTGATTATAACTGTTTGTGCATGAAGTTCCTTTCAACCTTTTATAGGTCCTACCTCTACTAGCTGACCCACCCAACTTCTTCTGCGTCGCTTAGTTTATTTTTTAACTCAACCATGAAAGTAAATAAAATAAATAAAAATGAAATGTAAATAAAATCTAAGCAGTAAGCGAAAATGGCTTCTAAAAATTGATAAGTGTGGGTGCATATTACTAATTTACTACCTTACATACTATTATGTATTCTGTGCTTACATTAAAAATGCAACCGCAGAGTTTTTTTTTTACTTTTTAAGACGAATAAGGCCGTCACATTATTGTTACGTAACTACGGTCAGTGCACGAAACGGCTATTGCAGGTTTGAATCACCTGATTGTCTGAAAAAAGATGATTCCGCGGTTCGGAAGGTACGTATAAAACCGGTGGTCCCGGCCGGCCGCCAAATGGCGGTCGTCAAACCATGTCAAAGGCTCTTTTTTTGGGGTGTTGGGAACCCAGAGCGGGAGGGGTTATTGATGAGGAGTGTCAGACTTCTACTGACTAAAAACCACCCATGGTCCTTCTTAGCCCTTGCGCCGAGGCCGCGGCATCTCTTTCGAACAATCGGCAGCCCCGAAGGGATGTCAGAGGCTCTTGAGGCGGCTTAGAAACTCTGACACAAGGGCGTGTGGGGTCGTTAGACCTTCCTGCCCACACGTTAAGAAGAAGAAGAAGCTTTATAATATTAGTACAGAACTACAGAGATAATATTATATTGTTATGTGCTGTGTAAAACCGTTAGCGGCCATGTCTCCAGGGACATGGTGTCCATTATATTATCTGAGTGCCACCAATGCTTTGGTAAACAGTTTCGGGAATATTATTTCCGCAACCACATCCATAACCTTTTCTTTTTTTTTGAAGATACTAGCTGTAATTGCACTGTGCTTCGTGCCCGAGTCCCCACATTGGCTGGTGTCCAAGAAACGCCACGATGATGCTAGGAAGGTAGGTATTTTAAATGATACTTTCCTAAAACTAGTCTGATATGTTTTACTAAATGCATGTAACCATACTAATCACGTACCTAGTCTGCGAGAAGGTTCTATTCCCAGGTCGGACATAGTGTTATTGAGTTTTTAGATCAGGTATTTTTCAGTATAGCAGCCACGTTGTCTGGGACTTAAGAGGCGAAATATGGGTGTACTGCCTGCCCTTACGGGGATTACAGGCGTGATGTTGTTTTTATGTTTCCGCAATAGGTAGATAATATCATAAGAAGTTCAGAAAAAATCTGACCTTACTACTTACAGGTACTTGGGGGTACCCAAGTACAGACGCTTTGTTAATTTTATTTCTTTAGCTCAGTCAATAATTGTTCTTTAGTCAAACAAAAAATCCACGAATTGTTTGTTTGCAAGGATGGGTAGTGCAGGTAGTTCTAAACACCGAAGAACTAGGTACCTGTGCGGATGTTATCATTTAGCCACCAGCTCGTCCTTTTCGAGTTCGTGTACTAACTATCCTCCAGGATGACCTATCATTTTTATTTCCAGAGTTTGCAATGGTTGCGCGGTTGGACAACCCCTGGTGCCGTGGAAAATGAACTCCGAGACATACAATCCCTATATATAAGGGAGAAGAAAGGTTATAATAATTGACCTGTTATTCCCACATATGTACTATAATTTGTCTTACTTATGCAATGAGATTAAAGTTACGTTATTGTTTCAGATCTAGTTGAAGTTGATGAGACATTGGCCGAAAGAATGTCGTTATACATGAGAAAAAGTTTTATGTTGCCATTCTTTCTGGTTACTTTCAGTTTCTTCGTGGGAAACTTTAGTGGCATGACAACCTTACAGGTAAGATACATGTGTACTGGAACACCACCTTAACAAGTCATGTTCGACCGTACTCCCATATAGAGTAAGATCCCAGGGCTGCCAGACGTCACGTATTTTCTGACGAAGGAAATGTGGGCGATTGAGTAGTGTTAGTATGAACTAAGAACACACTACTACCAGCTAGCTTGCTTGGACGGCCAATTTTCAGGTCTCAGGTCATCAAGGTACACAAAAAAATTACATATTTCACGTATTTTCTCCAAGCTGATTTTTACGTACATTGTAGGCAATATCCTTAAAAATAAGTTGCCAATACTCCCAGACACTTCCTAGCGGCCGTTTTGCTTAACAGACGCTTTAAAGTTCCCAAAAAGTTTAGACTTAAACGTATTGTGGCTGTTTACCCGAGATCGCATGGCATCGCTCGTGTGGCTGACATACAGACCTCCACTGGACTCATTTGGTGGGCATTCAACAGGATCTGTCCATTGCCTGTGTCTTCAAAATTTTGTTGAAAACGTTGCTTTCAACGCTCGGATGCATTTTGGAGCGCCTGCCCAATATAGCATGGCAATATCCCGATCAATTAACTTTGAGTATAAATCATAAGGAGTTTAGTATTCCTTAAAGCGTCTGTTAAGCAATACGGCTGACGGAAAGTGTCTGGGAGTATTTGCGACTTATTTTTAAGGATATTGCCTAAAATATACGTAAAAATCAGCTTGGAGAAAATACGTGAAGTAAGTAATTTTTTTGTGTACCTTGATGACCTGATACCTGAAAATTGGCCGTCCAAGCAAGCTAGCTGGTAGTAGTGTGTTCTTAGTTCATACTAACACTACTCAATCGACCACATTTCCTTCGTCAGAAAATACGTAACGTCTGGCGGCCCTGGGATCTTGGACTAATAGAACATAGCCCAAATATCAAAACCTGTGAGAAAGACTAGTTACAGAACTTAGGTACTTATATTGGTAAATCCTTAATATTCGACCTAATAATCGATTTTCCACTATTTTTTTACGTTGAGGTCGACAAATCAGTCATAGGATTAACAGTAATCCGTCGCTAAAACTGGTTGTCAGATTTTCGGGCTTCTAGTCATAAGCCTGAAAGTATGATAGTCATGACACAGATAATATAATACTAGCGTATGATAACGGCTATCATATCTGATCTCCAAAATGACAGCCAGGACCTACGGCTTAATGTGCTTTCCGAGATATGGAGAGGACCCGTTACGTAACAAATGGTCCATCCATGAACCGACCTCGGCAAGCACTGCTTTGCCTTGAAGACAGAACTATGTAGCTGTTGTTAATTTTAATAAACCAATGGCCCAGTAGCATTTTCTATCCAAATGATTTTGTTTGCAGACTTACGCAGTGTCTATATTCCAAATGTTGAAGGCACCTATCGACAAGTACTACGCAACGTTACTTCTAGGTGTGCTACAGATAGTTGGTGCCGCTACATGCGTCTCACTGGTACATTACACTGGCAAGCGACCCCTGACTCTCTTCTCCACCGGCGGAGCTGGAGTCTGCTGCATTCTCGTTGCAAGTTACGACATCTATATCAAAATGGTTAGTAAACAGATAAAGGTAGGTACTCGGATAAAGCTACACACGTGTAAAGAAATATCATGCAAGAATAGATAAGTAAACATTTTGAAATCACAATGCCAAATCCTAATCCGCCCCTTATCGGTTGATTTCTGATAAATGCAGTAATCTAAATTCAAGATTCTTTGTTGTTTCTCCTGTAGCTATAGTTCTAAACTAAACTTATTTTTTGCAGAACGGTTCGTCTGAAAAGATGGAAGTAACGAATGCTACTTTGACTGCCGTGAATGCTACGTCAGAAAATATATACGAGGGAACGGTAAGACTGAGCACAAAACATCTAAGTACTTTGCTATATTATATAGAGTAGGTAAAATACAACCAAACGGACTGGACAGCGAACCAGACCGCGGACTGAGGACACGTAAGGTTGGTACTAAAATATCGGTCAGTGTCCGATGTCCAATTGTCCACCCACAGCCAGGCCGGGTCCGGAGCGCTCAGTTTGTTACAAGTCATTTTCGTGAGTTTCGTAATCTGCGGTTTGTCGAATATTTCCTATTGAGAACGTTTTAATATTTAACCTTTGACATGACACACGGGAATAACGGAGTATCCCAATAGTGAAAGTATTTTCGGAATCGTATCAGAACTTCCAAAGAAGTTCCATACTAACCTTTAATATTAGATCTGGGGGAAAACCGACCTTTACACCAATTTAATTATAATTTAGGAAAAATGAAAATTGTTTTAGCCTAGGGAAAAAGAAGGGGTATTTACTCTCGGCATCTGTCACTTTTGCTCAGCGTGTTTTCTTCAGGGCACGAATTATATGACAACATGTTTTTGCAGCGGAACCCGTACTCCTGGATGCCGATGACCCTGCTGATGCTGTTAGCTCTTCTAGCGCACACCGGTTTGAGATTGCTACCATGGATACTCATCGGCGAGGTAAGAAATCATCAAATTTTATAGTATACAGGGTGTAAAGAAACCCTTCACGAAGCCGTCAACCAAGCATTATGTACATCAAACTAAGTACCTACTCCTACGCAAAAATTATTGCTAGGCAACAACTTCTTTTTGGGGTGAATAATCTCATTTTACGGTAAAACTCGATGTAGCACTCTGTAAACTTTGTACTAGTGGATGCATTGAATAATAAACGGGTCATGAAGGTAGTTTAAGTAAAGTTGTAACCTGAAAAATTCTGCATTATGAGAGCAGTGGAGACGGAATAAATTATACAAAGAGTATGCCTGCCTAGGCAGGAACTCTTATGTAGAAGCTGATGATGTGTGAATTAGCTACACCTGCTGACAGCGCTGATGATAATTTACTCTTACTGCCGTACTCATGGCAGAGAGCTTTAATGATTAAAAGGTTTTGACAGTTTTGTCATACAAAAATAGTCAATACCTTTACTTAGTGATGGCTTAAGCTCTCTGAGTATTATACGGTAGTTATTCGTTGACTTATTTTCATTTCTGGTTTCGTTTTCAGGTATTCAGTGCGAAGACCCGATCGGGCGGCGCAGGCGTCGCAAGCGCTGTTGGTTATCTATTCGGGTTTTTATCGAATAAGATGTACATAAGCATGGTCGATACGTTATCAATATGGGGCACCTACGGGTTCTACGGCGTTGTTTGGTAAAAACCAGTTTCTTATGGCTCTTATAACGTAGCTTTATAACTCATTTTTTTATTAGAATCCTGTCATTCAATACTCAGTTTTTTTTTATTTATTCTAGTACTTACCATGACTAAAGAAAACAATCTCGGGATGCCGGCCGTTTTCTGACTCCGAAAATCCTGGGACTGTACTTAGCAAATCTCAGTATTTTCGGAATTGCTATAAACAGGTCCATTTTACATTCCATAACTTATAATCTGTTGCGCCTTCACTATGAGTTGGCCTCCCTTCCGCTACGCCCAGAGCGGGAGGAGTCATTTAATGATATCCCAAACTTCCAAAAAAAAAAAGTTCGCCGTACATTACGGACAGGTACAGCCAAAGACTATATAGCCACGGTACAGCCCTATTAATAGGAAGAAAGGTCAGGTCAGGATCACAAACAGATAATGAGCTAACGCCATGCTGGAACTTGATAAGAGTAGGTATGAAATGCCCAGATCCTGAAGTACAACTACAAAATGAATCGGGGTTGACAAATACAAATAGTCTCAAACATGAAATGAGCCTGTTTGAAAATGGAGGAGTTCGCGTGGATATCACTTAGAATCTTATGTTGGAAATAAATAATACGAAGCAGGCTAAGAAGTCAAACATTAGAATGTTACAGCCATTGTTACAAAACTTTTCAGCGTTAAAATAAACATTTTGTTTCAGTTTTGTTGGGGTCGTCGTCTTTTACTTCATTTTACCAGAGACCGAAGGCAAAAGATTGAATGATATTGAAAACCATTATGCTGGAAAAACAAAACTTACAAATCAAGTCTACAAATCTAAGGTTTGTAATTATCTAATAACTCATAACTATGTACTTTACTCAGTAGTGTGCGAGTCTTAAGTAAGACGTGCCTAGGTACACTTCCATGTGTCATGTGACTCATGCGGTACGACGATTTTAAAAGACTTCGCCTGCCCGCGCGGTCTTTGCAAGCGGATCTCACTCATCTTACATTGCATTGGTTTGTATTGTACTTACTGTTCTGTGGGATTGTACGACAATCCCTTGAAGCACACCGCCTGACTGCAAGGTGCACTGCCACAATACCCCTCGCCGCCGCCGCCCAAGCCTTTGACTTAGTTTAGTTTAGTTTAACGGGGCTTTTATCCGCACTTAGCCTCTTGATTGGGCCATTGTGCGTGATGTTTTAAAAATACCTACTCCAACCAACATAGGTCGTCCCAGAATTGCAGCAGCCTTCCCAGACTGCTGCAAAGCCTTTGACTTAATAATCATGATTATTAAGTCACTAATAATATTAATTATTACCTAATTAATATTATTAATTATTAATTACTAATAATATTAATTATTAATTAATATTATTATTAATTAATCGTAATTATTATTACCACTCATCATTCCAGAAAGTAAAGTACAAAATAGGTAAAAGCTAAGAACATCATACTTCGTATATTATTATTATATTCACCAACGTGCTCGCTGCGGATGTCAACTCGAAGATGTTTTCCTTCAAGAAAACTAGGTACAAGAAAATCTGGCCAAGTGCGTTTCGTAGTTCGTACCAGACCAGTACAGTGAACGGTTCCTCAGTGAACGAATATTGATGAATATTCCAAACACGCGCTTACAGTATCAAATAGATCTATGTGCCACAAACATAGGTTTGTATTTCATAACTAGAGCACAGAATATATATCGTAACTAGAGACACCATGAAGAACAAAATTGTCAACTAAAATATCTCGTATCCCGAAAACTTCTTTAATTATGTCCAACCGCACCCTACCTACATGCTTATGTTCGTTACCTAGGTATTTGTTTCATGCTTTCATTGTGTATCTACGGCGACTGCGATTATTATTTTTGTTGTAATTTCCAAGTAAAATGGCTGTGTGGCCTGCGAGTCCTGCGACTGAACACTTTATTTTAAAATCGAAAAATGTTATAGATAAAGGAGAACAACACTTTAGAACCCCTTTTAAATGCTATTTACTAAAAGGCACTGTATTTTTACTTGCAGAAAAAGCTACAGAGGGAAGAGTCAAGAATGCACGAGCTGAAAGGCACTTCAAATCCTACATTCGAGGGAGATACTTCCAAATTATAGTAGAAGTACAGAGCTCTACCAAAATTGTACTCGCTTCCAGTATAATGTGATTTTTCTGACTGCAGTTACCCGTTATGAACAACGCTCAGATACCGTGCAGCAGCTAAAAAATATGGTTGAGGTTTTGCAACCCATAATTATCAAGAAATTTTAATGCGTTTGTGACCATGCTACTTAAGTAAAAATCATTAGAATAATTAGAACATATAAATACTTACCTTTTTACTTGCCATAGATTCAAGTTGCAAAGACAAGAGCGTAGGTATACTGCTGTACCCATAACCTATGAAGTATCCGGCGAAAAATTTGTACTACCTGGGCCAAATTTGCACTTTGCCGGAGTCGGGCCTTCGACGTCAGGTACATAGAACCAAAATTAAGTATCAATGCATAATTCAAAAGTAACGTCGAGTTTTGGTCGGGCATAGATACTTTGTTTTGGCTAAGATATATTATTCAAGGTTATTTGACAGGTGTTTGGATTGCTGGGTCTTCTATGCCTAGATGCGTGTCTTGTTCTTTTGTAGGAATAACACTAATTCTGTGATCAATAATAATATATTTAAGTTTAACTATGTATTTAAGTACTTAGTAATTAAGTTCACCAAACTTGGCAACAATAAACATAAAATCTAAGCTTTAAGTATCTTCTATTATATTTATGATAAGTAGGTACCACAATTAAATAAATCAATCACATTTTAGATAATAAATAACTATGGTTACCAGTTACCTACTGTACATCGTTGTTAGTTATTTACCCTGCCCTTCTTCTATCTGAATGAATTGTAGGCCCAAACCACCCTATTTACGTAACATCATGCAGTACCTAAGTATTTAGTAATTGTAAAGTACCAACCTAGGTTATATTTACCTTCCTACTCTTGATATTTTAAACAAATTTTTGATCAAAATCTATTTAGAGAAATAATATTTACCTACAATCAAACGCAATCCTGTTAGATAGGTACCTAATTATTTTGATCTATTAATTATTTATATTTGATAAGTTAATTATTTCCAAATACCGATTTGTACAAACGCCAGCACATCAGTCAAGCTGCTATCGACTATCGAGGGTTGAAAGGCTGTTTGGTTTAGAAAGCGACATTTTTATGAACTTTGCAGGAGTTTCAAAATTTCAAAAAATAATCTTGTGATATTTTGGTACCTATAGCTGTTAATAAAAAAGCAGCTAGAGGTTCCAAGATAAATACCTTTTTTCTGGAGTAATGAAAAATGTTTAGTATCAATCTATATCTTCTATCTTAGATACATATAATAAATCTGTAGAGAAATGGTTTTTGTACATCGAAAATATTTAAAAAAAAATGTCAGGGTGTTAGAGTATATTCAACAGAACACATTTCCAGCATTTTTGGAATGTTTGTCTGTTTCGATGACTAAGCATCACGTAAAATTTACGAAATGAATGTAGGTAACTTTTATACATAAATATTGTGCGTAACTTAAGGTATTACTTAGTCTTTGTTTCATCGTAATCGGAGCTCTCTATCAAAAGATATATGAATTTATAGTTTTCATGAAGAACTTAATCATTATGATCAAGAATGAGACATGCAACGACATCTAATAAACGAATATGGTACTTATTATTTAAAAGGTATATAACCTTTACAAGATAACTTTAAAAAAGTTATGATGATAGCAAAAGGTACTTTGTAGGTATTAGTCTAAATGATGCTGCTTTCAAAATCTACCTAACCCTGTAGTGTGTTTGATCGCTTTCCATGCATTAAAGAGTAGTTTATCTTCGTCTTCGATAGATGGCGTTGTTCATTTGATACCATTTTCTGAACCGCGGATATGTTCCGTGAATAGTCAACAAATAAAAATTGACCAATTACACAGTAAAAATACTATTTTTTTATAAACCACATTAAAATTAGATAAGTAACTCCACGACATAAATATTTTTTTTCCGTGCGGGAATCGAACGGTCTGCGACACGCAGTGCTACTGTCAATCGTCCAGCCACTGCGCCAACCATGCCATCATATAGATGTGGTGTGGTATCTCTTTGAGGCGCGCATAGAACACGCACGCATCACCCGGTCTGTCATCCTCATAGGACGGATGGACGATGAGTTAGCCGTTACTCACCGTCCACAGGCCCGCGCCTACTGTGGCCGGAAGCCATCACGTGGCCCCCGACGCCTGGAGCGTCTCCCGCGTCGACTGGGCCGAGAGGTTCTCTCTCTCCCTCTCACGTTCTGCCAACTCTTTCGCTAGCATTACTGTTTCGCAAAAAGAGGCGACGGCGCGGCGTCCCATTCTCTCTCGCCTCGGACCATGGCTTGCACCAGGGCCGGACGGGGAGATCGCCGTCGCTAATTGCCGCTACAAGAACACGACGGGGCTCCGCCCAAGCAGGGCCGACCTCCACGGTGTGCTCCACTGTGTCCTCCAGCTGATCCTCACAGTGGAAGCATCCGGGCGTTTCCTCCCGCCTACGGTGCAGGTACCTCCCGAAACAGCCTCTAATCCCTTTAGGCAGAGATGTACCTATTCGTACTTACAACCACATTTTTCCAGTAATATGCGCGTGGAACACGAACGCGCCAACGATAGGGCCTGTCAACTATAATCTACCTCTGTTTCTAGGTAACTAATTTTAGTATAAGATATAGTCAGTGCTTTGCATTACCCTCTTCTTATTTTCTACAGCGGCAGTAAGTTAACGCAGGGCAATGATTTAATGTACTTTTAATTCTAAGCGACGCATTTTAGTTTTCAACAACCACGCGAACGAAGTCGCGGGCACAGCTAGTATATAATATACTGTTAACCATCAGCAGCAGGCTAAATGGTTTAATTGACGTCACTCATTTGTAATAGAAGCAGGCTATTTTATTTAACAACCAATTGGGTTTTTGCAGCGAGATAAGGCATTGCATTGTGTTATTATAGGCAAGCAAAGTGTATGAAGTGACATATCAAGTTATCAACCAATTTCAGCGATAACGAAAAACGCTTTATCTGCCATTCAACTGCAATTTTGAGAAGAGAATAATAGTCTAAGCTCCGATTTTCTAATTTTATAGCTTAACTGAAGCCTTAAAAAAATGGCAAATTAGATAATCGGAATTGAAGCTTGATTGGGAAAATTTGACAGTTTCGGTTAGCTTGCATTCTGTCAGAACGTATTTGTTTCGGGGGTAGATGAAAAAAAAACTCGAAAAACAAGCTGCTGCTCATATTGTCGTCATTACACGTGAATCGTGCATCAGTGAAGTTATAACAAAGATTGTGTTGATTTGATTTTACTGAATTCATCATGCAAACTTTTGAATCATTTGATAACATCTTTATAAGTAATTTACTTACTAGTAGACAATCTTCTTTATCAAGCCTATACGATGGCTATACGTCTAGTACTAGTCCCATTCCCATGGGTGACTGGGAAATATATCCGAGATCTAATATCGCATCATCAAACAGTGCAGATGATTGCGATGCTCCTAACCACGACGATTATTCCTGTCACAAATGTGGAGTACCGGTGTCTGTTCAAGAGTTATTTTCTTTATTCCATCAAAGAGGTAAGTACGAAATATTGATTTTACATTAGAAACTAATTAGTACCTACGAAATATTTGTTTTACATCAAATTAGTTGATGAGCAAGTAGGTAGTTAACTAAAGACCGCATTCTCATACTAGTGGCAGTGGTTAGTGTACCGAGTACCGACCTACCTATAGGTTCTTATATCCGTCAAATAATTAGAAATAACGAAATGGTAGGTAAGTACTCAACGTTTTTTTAATATTACCTATATGCCTAAAATTTATTCATTGTTAACGTTTTAAAAGCCATAGGTATAATCTATATTCTCAGAAACTAACTGGGCATGAACCTTGTCGTTCAACGACTTAGATATTTTTTTCGAAGGTTTCTTTCTACTTGTGTAGTATTTTTAAAATGAAAGGTGCCTACCGAAGTAAGTAGTAACTACTTATTTTTTCTTTGATTTTAATGACAACCAGCTATGTTTTGCCCAAGTAAAACAAATCTATGAAATAACTTCTCTTCATTACCCGCGGTTGACCGTTTTGGAAATTATTAAGACGTAGGTAAATGCTTCAATTTTCAAGTTTTTTCATACGCTGCCGTCGCCGTAGTGTCTATAATTTGTTCGAGTTGAATGAGACTATGAGAGCGTGAAAGCAAAAAAAAGCAAACCAGTCTAATAGAACGGGATAATTTAAAAAATAATTAATTCAAGTTGAAATGAATTTGTTTTTGAATTTTTTTTGGAAAGCCAAAGAAAACTGTTCGATTCTTATTATCAAATAATTTGTTATACAGGTTCTATTTCTTATTTCGGCTAGTTTAGGTTACATTAACGAGCACATGTCAAGTCAATTTAGCATTATGTTTGTATGATGAAGAATGAGTGGTTTGAGAAGCATTAGGTATATCCTCAATTTGCATGCAATTTTCTTACTTTTCTGCGAGTGTTTAAAATTGCAGGTTTTTGAAGTGATACCTACATTACGGTGATTGGGTATAACACCCGTAGTGGAAACAGCAAAAGGAACAATGTAGGCACAATATATGTAGGCCTGTAGACTTTCTCCTACATAAAAGTTCTTATATTTTTGTACTTAGATTATGCGTATTTGGGACTGTATAACTATATATGACCTATGCTAGGTACTATAATTGCTTTATCTTGAAGGATTATTTCTGGTATATTGTAGTGATATGGTAGTGACTGTTCCTGTCGTTTATTAAAATAGGTAATGACGCAGTCTGATGGAGTTAGTGTGTTGACTATTCCAAGAATCTTTCTGGTCTCTATACATCCATACTTCCATACTAATATTATAAATGCGAAAGTAACTCTGTCTGTCTGTCTGTCTGTTACTCTTTCACACCTAAACGGCTGAACGGATTTTGATGAAATTTGGTACAGACATAGTTTGGAACTTGAGAAAGGACATAGGATAGTTTTTTTGTTTTTTTTTTTTTTTTCGCGAGATAAACCAAAAATCTGCCGGAAGTCACTATTCCACGCGAACGAAGTCGCGGGCAAAAGCTATATTTATATATAAATAATCTTGTATGAGCTTATATTTGAGTGCTAGGTTTTGATATAAAATTTTGCTACCTGATTGTGTGATAAGTAAGTATAATATGTTTGTGTGAGTATTGTGCATGCCATGCCTATGTAATATGTTTTATGCCTCAAGTTACACGTCGACAGATGCGTTTGCAGATATCACCTGCGGATGGATGGATCCGCCGACATGTAGACTGGGTGAATTGCTCGTCAGTGGTAGTTATTTAACGTCGGCAGATGCGTCTGCCACCGAGCGGTTCGTTGTCGATTTTTTGGCACACATCAAAGGATTGCAGCGTGAGCGCCCGGCTTCTTTGCACACGTCTGCCGACGCATCCTTACATTACATAGTATAAAACAAAGTCGCTATTTTTGTCTATTTGTCTGCATGGTTAAATCTTTAAAACTACGAAACGGATTTTGATGCGGTTTTTTTTAATAGATAGATCCGAGTGATTCAAGAGGAAGGTTTTAGTATATAATTTGAACGACATCCACGCGGGTGAAGCCGCGGGCATCTGCTAGTCACGGTATAAATACGGAGTTACGAATGAGAGTGCACGCGTGCTGCTTGTAGATTTTTTAGTTCTCCTTCGCAATAAAACATTAAATTCCTTGAGTTGAGTACCTATCAAGCAGAAAACTGCACGTAGAATCCGAAAAATAAGTTTTAAATATTGCGTGCGTATTCAGCATCAAAAGTAGACTAACACTACCTACTTAAAGTTTCAAAACAGTTTTTAAATAAATACTCGTTCGTTACTAACAAGTTATTGAAGAGTAAGGAATATTTTAAAGAATAATCATCTGAAACATTAAAAATAATAGCTGGAGTTAAAGTTCTGTAGGTACATCAAGTAATTTACAATAGGGGATCGGACAAAAAAAACTAATTAGTCCGTCAGATAGATTTTCAAAAAATATTGGACACGTATTTTTTCTTTTTTCACCTAAACAAAAAATGAAGACGATACAGTGCTTCAAAAACTCGTGTGACGTCATCTGATAGTACCTACATTTTATACCTTCAAGTGACGTTTCTAGCCCCACTCCATGATCTTTGACGCGCTTTATCTTCGTCAATTTTTATTGATTTGATAAAACAAAAAACACGTATCCAATATTTTTCGATAATCTAACTGACGGACTAAACAGAATCATATTTTTTTTGAGTCAGTCCGATCCCCTATTCTGAAATGTTAAGCTACTTAGATGCTGCTGACCGTACAATAAGTTGAGTCTGTCGAGTACCTATCGACATACAGACGTGTGGTTGGCTCGTGGTCATACATCTGCTGATACATCTGTCGCCGTCTCTGGACGCATTTGTCGACGTGTAGAGCAGACTCTATGGATAGGTTCAATTTTGATAGAAAAATATGATTTTATCATGATCTCATCCAGCTACCAGGAACGTCTCCTCAAGATGCCACTGATACCTGATGATCTTTCATGGCGTTCTCATTGATACAGAAGTCAGCTGCTAGTTGCCATTAGCAAGGTGGCATGCGACTACGACTGACCTCTATGAAAATATACAAATATCTAGGTCTAGGTACTTACTAGACGATTTTTTTTAGATAAATTTTTGACATTTAAATTCCGTCTTAAAAATAATTTATAAAATTCTTATGTCACCCGGGCTATTCTAACAAATCTATTGACACCTCATTTATTAAAATCTGTTCAGTACAGTGCCGGATTTACCAGCAGACTGAGTAGGCTGGACTCTGGAGCCTAGGGCGGCAAAGGCCAAAAAATATTTTTTTGTCTGAAAAATATTAAAAAATCACTAAGAAAAGAAAGTTTATCGATTTTTGTGTATCATAATGTGTGTTCATATACCTTTAAATTGTAGTAGGTAGGTAATTAGTTTTTGTTTCGTTGGGCATTTTTCTTAGCTAGGAAATACTTTTTTTAATACACTACGATTAGGTCCGACATGCAATGTATTTCACATGCCAGCGGTTTTTTTAATTTCCTGTAACCAAGGGCGGAATGTGGCATCACGGCGTATTTTTTAACCGACTTCCCAAAAAGGAGGAGGTTCTCAATTCGATTGGTATGTTTTTTTTTTCCTTTTTTTATATATTGCGTGCTTTATCAAAGATACAAAAAAAAAACCGGCCAAGTGCGAGTCGGACTCGCGCACCGAGGGTTCCGTACAAACAAAGTTTAAAATTACTTAGAATATTTTTATTATGTGATGTAACTAAAAATTTATGGTTTTCGTAATTTTTCCTTTATCTATGCTATAAGACGTTGCTTCGTACCAAATTTCAAGATTCTGAGTTCACGGGAAGCACCCTGTAGGTTTTGATTCCCTTGCAAGTGTCGAAAATTTGCGGCATAAACGGCTGTATCTTTTGATTGCGTTGGCTTAGAAGTTTGATTTTTTCACAGCTTCAAGGGACAGTAGACCTGAGTAATTGATATAAATTTCAGCTTCATACCTCCACGCGTTCCTGAGAAAAAGGGTCTTGACAGACGGACGGACGGACAGACGGACAACAAAGTGATCCTATAAGGGTTCCGTTTTTTCCTTTTGAGGTACGGAACCCTAAAAATAACGAGACATCACCTAGCAACCACAACACAGATCTTATTTTAATCTAGAAGGGAAGACTTCATAGAATTACGCTGGAAGTGCTTTCCTAACACGTAGAAGGTGGCCATAGGAACTCCGGTATAAAACGACATAATATCCTCATCTAGTTTGGGCTCGTATGATTTGTCTTGATGAGTACTTTGCCTCTAGGTGGTATTCAGGGTCTGATGATGGATGTGGAAGGTGGCCATAGGAACTCCGGTATAAAACGACATATCCTCATCGAGTTTGAGCTCGGTATGATTTGTCTTGACGAATACTTTGCCTCTAGAGTCTAGATGGTATTCAGGGTTTGATAATGGAGCTAGAAGGTGGCCATAGGAACTTCGTTATATAACTACCTAGCCCCATCGAGTTTGGGATCGAATGATTCATCTTGACGAGTACTTTGCCTCTAGATCAGTGGCTCCCAACCTGGGGGTAATTACCCCCGCGGGGGTAAAACAGCTATTCTCTGGGGGTAGCAAAGAATCTAATAAAATACGTAGCTAAATAAAAATATTAAATTATAGATCGCCATTATAAAAATTACCTTTCCGAGGCGAGGGGGAAAATTTTCGAGCTCGCTTCGCTCGCTAATACATTTTAGGGATCTCATATCTGAAGCTTCATGCATAAATCGTAAAAAAAAACTTCTCTATCTCTATGTATTGTTGAAACGACATGTAATTTAACCGATGATGTGCGAAGTGTAACATTTTCAAATAAGATAAAATGGACTCTGTGCTAGCTTTCTTGACTAATAAAGCAAAAATAATGGGCGGCCAAATTAGAGTGGGCCCCCGGTGGCTACAACTCAAGCTACGCTATTACTTTTAAGAACGTTTTTTTAATTAGTTCTTGGGTATTTGATAAACATTTTTTTTATTGTATTAGGGTGAATTTCCCAAATGACTTATTTTTTTGTCTTCGGTGAAATTAGTATTTGAAAAAAGGAATATTGTTCTGAATTATTTTTTTTAGTATTCAATAGATAGTTATTGCGTTGTGGCAAAAATATAATTTACCTAGGACTATTACAAAGGTAGAAAATATATACATAAACCTCTATTTTTTTCAAATCGGTGCTGTCCCTCTACTTTTTTTACAAACAAAAAGCTTATATACATTAATAAAAATAAGTAAGTTAAGGATATAACTTATTCTATTTCATAGAATATTAGTTATTTTATTAATATATAACATATTTTATTACATAATTAACGATTATTATTACTGAGAGGCACGAACGTACTTGTCCTGCGAAATGTTCTCATATCGCTGGACTTAAAGTAATTTAAACCTAACTTTACATCGACGAGTCCGACAGCGTCCCCACCCCAATTTTATTTCTCTCGTTAGTGTGTGCTAGTGCGCAGTCAAGACGGACGTGTGTCAAATCGCTGCATATTCCCGCCAATAACGTAACTACGCCATTTCAGTTGCTCCCGGACAATTATTTTATATTATCGGTGGTTGCATTTTTCTAGTGTAATGAGTAGTTTCATTATTGTTGTTTGGTTCTAACAGAGGTAGTAAGTGAATTAGCTTCATTGACTGTTATTGAATTTATCCTAGCTAATATGCATTTTTTCTAATTTTCTAAAAATTGAGTTATTTCTCACGTCGCTGTTCTCATATCGCTGTAATCGGTGGTCTTTATTACCACCGATGTGATAATTTACACCGAAATGATGAGAAAAAATCAATCGGTGTCTTATATCTAATATCGGTGTTTTGATTCATGATAAACGCACAGTTTTGTCACATCGGTGGATTGCTTTATCATATCGGTAGATATTTTATCATCTCGGTGTGTCGTTTTATCATATCGGTAGATCCCGTGTCATTTCGTTAAGTATGTAAGGTACCTACTAACTATTTCCTGTTTGATGTTCAAAGGTGGATAGATTATCATATCGCTGGATATGTACATCATTTCGGTGGATAAACTTATCATATCGGTGTACAGAAAAATAATCGGTGCCGGTTTATCATATCGGTGGAAACCAGAATTCAAACTGAATTTTCTCTTTAGTCTTAAATGTTACGTTGATGATATTAAATTTGGGGATATTTGATATCCTAAAGATTACATAAAACCTGAAAAATATAAAAAAATAACATAAATGAAAAAGTTCACCGATATGATAAAAAAAGTGGCATTTGTTGAAATTCACCCATTATTAACACCATTTCTGCACAAGAGAAGATAATTTATAATCATTCCTAGGCAGAATGCAAAAAAAGAATCGCTTGGTTCTTTAGATTTTTCAGAGTTTTAAAAATAATTGAGGGAATTCTACAGCGATCCCCTTGTGCACATTTATACTAATAACGGTAAAAAGCTGACGATAATACACGAATTAAAAAATTACAATTCAACTGACAAAAAAATAATAGTATGACAGTGTACAATACTAGGGTATCGAATTGCAGAGGCCACTGGCAATTTGTGATTTATTAAAATACTAGCTGATGCCCGCGGCTTCACCCGCGTGGATGTCGTTCAAATTATAAACTAAAACCTTCCTCTTGAATCACTCTATCTATTAAAAAAAACCGCATCAAAATCCGTTGCGTAGTTTTAAAGATTTAAGCATACAGACAAACAGACAGACAAAAATTGCGACTTTGTTTTATACTATGTAAGCATTTTGTATTTGCTAGTTTTGTTTCTACTGATAAC